>JAOWCC010001501.1:44103032-44744869 GCA_030867875.1 Actinernus sp. WN-2022
TTTCTCATGATCGAATATGACTATCATGCTCGACTATACAAAACACAATATATACTCAATCGCGTTCGAAATTACAGACTCGATCTTTGTCGCTGCTAAGTTGGCGGAGTGTGTTAGTAAGTGCGCGGTGTGTCAGAGCAAGGATGGGAAGTCGAGGGTGTAATGCCCTTGCCATGATCATTTGCGCACACTTGCTAATACCGCTCAGCTGAAGTGTAGCTAACTGCCTAATGGTGATATACTAAATTGTTATTTGTGTGGCAGTCTAGACTCCCACCGGCTGTTGAAGCAAACTGAAGCAAATCATTATATAGCTAAGTCGCGAGCTATGATTGCTAAATTTGTGGTCCATAACTTCCCGTACGGACCTTCCGCCCACTTCCGGTCTCAAAAAAATGAAGAAACTATATAATAAAAATGTTATTAACCTCGTTTGCTCGGCGCGCTTCGCGCTTGGGCCATAAAAAGGGGAAAACCTCGGTCCATGACTTACGGTACGGACCGAGCAAACGAGGTTAATAAGAGGTAAATATAGTTGTCAGCATTGTGTTCAAATAAAGTGATGGGTCTCTATAAAGGGCACAGCAACATTTACGTAACCCAGGTGCTTTCCTGAAGTTCGTGTATTTTATCTATCGTATTAATTCCAACTTGGCCACTCTTTTTCTGGTCAGTATAAAATGTATACGAAGACCGTCTGATTTAGATATTTCACAGTGCAACGACTTCCATCGGAGCCATCGAATTTGATTGGCTCGAATCTTTGAATTATTGCCTCGAGAGCTAACGAAGGCTGGATGTTTTGTTGTAAACTCGTACTGTGCACAATTAGCTGGTTAGTATCAGATACCTGTAAAAAACACAAATGTACAGGTTCCATCGGGAAAAGATGTCATGATCACAGTCAGATTAAAAAAATTGTATGCTCGTCTCAGATACTATCTAAAGTCAGTTGTAAAGTCGATAATCAGAAAAAAGAGAAATATTTCATAAGGAGTAGAACAATAAACATGTTACATCTTATCGAGTTTTAATATTTCTTATCGGTAATCTGACAATGAGTAACAGGAAAAATCCAAAATTGTCCAATCACCCCTCCTCCCCTTTTTTTCGTGAACAAGACATTTTGTGCCACCATACGCATGGTTTAAAGTCGGCATTGTGAAAATTTGGGTATTTGGTAATTTAGGATATTTGGTTAAATCAGAATATTTCAGTGCAATCGGCTGTATCTATCTATAATCTATCTAACAAAAGCTTGTGTTCTCGCGAATGAACTAGCAAGAGGCTCTTTTCACGGCTCTTCATTCGCACTGCTAGTTTTCACGTTATGCGCACATTACATGACTACACCAACCCGTGGAGCGGGGAAATTAAAAGCTTGCCTCTACGGTATCCCGGACGAGGACATTAAACAACCCATTTGGACATGTTGGATGTTAATTGTTTTGTTTCTTATTTATTTTGTACTGTACCAAATTTGGTTATGAAATCTCAATGAATGGTTTACCATTCATATCAGAAGTACAGCCAGCCTTAACTGACTGTATAGAAAGCGTATACAATACCATTAGGGAAAGTTGGAATGAGATATAAGCCGGATAAATAATTTCATAATGTTCCCCTGTGATGTTGTTCCCACTAGGGTTTGTAACCCCCCCCCCCCCCCCCCCCCATTTATTTCATCTCTCTCCCTTCCCTCCCTCCCACCCGTCTCCAACGAGAGCGCGTGACATGACCACGCAAACACAAGAGCGCGTGACATGCGTAAAGTTGGATCCGCTCTTGTAACTGCTGCCTAATAAAACACGAAATGCAATCGAAACAGTGGATTTTTTTTGCAGCTAGGTATGTTTTTAATGCATTTCCTGTATTAAGCGGTCAAAAGCCATTCGATTAATGCAAGAATCGTTATTATTCCATCATTTCTGGAAGCTGACCCGCCGAACAGTTAATTGGTAATTGTGACCTTGGATTACAACAATTGAAGAGGGCAACTTAGGGCCTGTTTACATGAGGGAGGGTGCCCCTACCTAGTAGGGTTTCCCTACCTAGTAGAGTTTCCCTTCTCCTTTGTATTACACGGTTTGTTTTACATGTGAGGTAGGGTGCCCCTAGGGGTAGGGTTTCCCTACCTCCGGGGTAGGGAAACCCTACCTAGTAGGGCCAAGTTTTGTTTACATAAGCCCATGTGAAAGCTCAAGATAGGGTTGTCCCTAGGGTGTAGGGTTAAGTTTGTGTGTTCTCGGGTTACTGTCACAAGCGCGCGAAAATTTATAATCGAGCATGGCTTCGCCCGGGTATAAATCAGGCGAGTTTTTGCGACGACATCAGCTAGATAAACTCATGCAATCTCAACCAGAAGGGTCTGAACCTGTAGAAGAAAGTGACCGCTTGTCCTTGGAAGATTCAAGTCCGATAGAAATGGTGTTTTGCGAAGAAAATGAGACGGAGAATATCAATCATGGCGGCGAGTCTACACAACAACCCGAACGACTATATATGGCTCGCAAACGAAAAGCGGAGCCGGCCAAAAAATCGACTACAAAGAAGGCAAAGACTACAAAAAAGTTTTCATGGACCACGGAGAAGGTTGAAGTTCTTTTAAAATACATAAAAGAGTACAAAACTACGTGTGATTTTAGAGGAATCGATTTTGAAGCCGATCTGGCGAGCATGTATACTGAAGTACGCAGATGCATGACTATGCTTGCGATTTTGGCCCAGCACAAGTTACGGAGCCAACACCAAGTATCAAAGACATGAACAGCTAGGGGTAACATTTTGCATGTGAACTGGCGCTAACTTCTGACCCTACTAGGTAGGGTGCCCCTACACTGTTGAAAACAATGCATGTGAAATGGCGATATCTTCAACCCTACCAGGTAGAGTGCCCCTACCTAGTAGGGGCACCCTTCTTTCATGTAAACAGGGCCTAAGAAGGAAGAAAACTTAGTAAGAATCGATTTTCTAGCAATGGGTTTAAAAGGTAAGTACATTCAACTCTTTTAAGTTATGTTTATTGTTAAAAACTGCTGGTTCAATAGGTTTCTGCTCGATATTTTGCACTAGTGTCGAAGACTTGACTGTTGACTGTTGACAAATTCATGTTGTCATTTCGTCGAAATTCACACCGCTCGTGTGAAGCACTGAGAAGATAACCCAAACTAATTCTCATATATGTTTTACATCAATGCTAACTTGTATCAAAAACGTAGCTTCAATGGATTCTGAATTATACCACATATAAAATTTATTTTTCAAAAAAGTGCCCTGAAATAAGGTTTTCAAATTAGCAAACTACAGCGTATTTAAGTGGGCTCTCAGGATCTTGAGAATAAAGCTATAATCTAATTATTGCACTCAAACAGTTGATCAATACTTTCTAAACAAATATCCGAATTCGAAAAATGCGAAGCTCCTTTAGCGTTTGTACAGGGCAAGGTTAGAGAGACCGGTAAAATCACTCTTATTTCAGGCTGTTCGGACTCACGCCGGCCGTAACCGTTTTATAAATTTTTCTCAAAGTTAAATAAATTTTTGAACAAAAAAATCCCAGCACGTTTACTAACTGACCAAAGCCTATCTTTGAACGAAATATGAAGAATTTTTTTTTTCATCTTTTTCCGCGGTTTGCTCGATATTAGTGGACAGTCGCTCTTATGACCCTCCCTTAGAGCTTTTGCTCGCTATATTACCCCTTTTAGGCCCAAAAACAGCTATTTGACACCGAATTGTCTCACAAGGTATGTATTCACCCTCAGTTCCGATATGGGTGGCAGAGTTGTTGCTTTCGGGCGTTGTTAAATTGATTATTGAGTACTTTTATCCCTTCGATTATGATACAGACGCCGACCACGCACTACGTTATGCCTACGACGATGATCATTACGGTATCGTTAAGTGTCTCGTTGAGTACTTCTTCCAGCACGAACTAGAGAACGAATATTCAGACCTCATATAACCCCCCATTATTCCCTTACTAAGAACTACCCCCCAATAAAAACGGCCAATTTTATGCAACCATTAATGAGTACCGTTATATTATCAGCCATAAGATGCGAGGACAAAATCAGTGCCGATGGTTAACAATAGGCAGGACAACTATTTGTGGTAAGAGTTGTTTATTCGAGTGCTGTAAGCAACACCGACACCAGATCGGAGAAGGATCGTTTGAGCCATACCCCTGCCGCGGGTGTTTTATTCCTACACGAAGGATCATCTAGATATCGCTTAGTCATCTTCATCATCAGTCCCCTCGTTGACAGCAATTTCTAGCAGCCGAATGTCTTGTTCTACGAGCAGTACTTCGGCTTCCTTCGTCTCTAGGTCTTTTACCAGGGCTCTGAGTCTTTCTCGTAGTTTTCTTCGCTGCCGTAACAAGCGAGATCTCTCCGCTTTTTTTCTGTAAAGCTTTACCCCGACTTGTGATCTTGAAACTTTAGTTTCCCTGGCAAGTTTCTCAAGAAACGGATGGACAAGTTTTCTCGGTTGCTCTCCTTCCATGTCGCTCGATCTTACTGCTGAGAATACGTCTGACGAAGCCGGTAGAACCTCAGCTATATAAGACGCAGCTGATGTAATAATTACGTAGACGGCTAAAATAGCTCTAGCGTTGACTGAAATTAGAATACGCTCAGAGCCCGAAAAACTCATTCTGACAGCTTGCTAGCCAAGGGTACTAAGATATATACATTCCTAAGTTCCTCCTAAAATTCCTGAGCGACCCAGAAATGCCTTAGCGCCCCAATCTTGCTTGAACGAGTAAAACAGGGGCGGATTGACGCGATAGGAATGTGAATAAGAAAATTCGAGATTGAAACTTTGAAGTAAAAAAATCCACAGACAATCGCCCACCTGTTGTCTCGAAATTTGCATACGAACCAGACATACGAATTAGCAGCTGTCATCGTTCCGACGATTTTGCTATTAGCAAAGACTGCTCTTAGCAAAGTGAAAATAAAACCCATGTTTGTTCCTCTCATAGGACATTTTGATTTTTATCCCACTAGACTGCCAAGTTGTGCTCGCATTTCCTTTTGCACTTCTTGCTTGAGTTCGGCTCGAATTTGTTCCATGTTTTTTTCACCGCTCGCGGCCGTCGAAGTCTTGCGGCGAATTTCAGCCCTCATAATCTCATATTTATCTGCTTCAGCGAGGATGAGGCCGTATTCAGAGTCAGATATATTTTCATCGCGAAGGGCCTTTGATACTAGATCGCGAATCGTATTAATTTTCGATTTAGCTAACATAGCGGTTTTCTCATGTTTAGAAACTTTTTTTCCGATCTTTTTAGCCCCAATGGTCGTAGCTGCTGAAATCATCCCACAGACCCCACCAATAACACCGAATGGTAGGCCTATTATTATACCAAAACCAGTTAGAGCTACTGCTAATCCTGAACCCGATAATAATACAGATAGACCTCCTGTTACCACAGCGGCACCATGGACAATTCCTTGTGCGCGGGCATATTTCTTACGCACACCTTCATAGTGTTTTTCTTGAGTTTCGATATCTGAAAGAGTATCTCGGACTGTTTGCAACCGAAAATTATCTCCGCTAGCCCCGCTAGCCAGCGGTGGATAAATACCTGGTGCCGTTGGAAGTAGTTGAATCGAATCGCTTGCCATTATGTTATATCATAACTTACTCAATCTTCAATACGTATCGTATAGGTCGACCACGGAAGTCTATAATATTTCCTTCTTCGTCTCTAAGTGTCAGGCGAAGGCTGTTTCGTCTTGTCCCTAGAGATCGTATGGGCAAGGGAAGCCATTGATTGTAAGTAGATTCTGTAAACCTAAAGCCCTCGAGATTAAAGATAGCCAGTACGTTTGATTGCTTTCCATTAATAATTGAGAAGCTAGGATCCACCACATCACAATAGATATATACATAGCGAAGAAGTTGTACCACCAGTTTGTATTCTCCTACTTTGAGTGACACATTATTCCCTTCTGGAGTACCCTTGATATTAAACGAATCGCAGAGATTCTTACTGAACAGGATTGGTTTCTTAATTTTTAGAATCCAAAACTTCCTATAGTCGTGGTCTATGAATTCCAATAAACCAGCAGTAACCGCGGGTTTGAGGGCGTCCATCAAGATGTTTATATTGTAATTCCCCGGCTTAAGTTCATAAGGAATCCGTATCTCACCTGGGGTATTCCAAGTGAATGAAGCTTTCTCTGATAGGTTCCACCAACCGTTCTCAAAAGAGACCTCGATTAGAGAAATATTATGGATGTAAATAGGTTCTTGAAAGTAGACCGTATGATCAGTCGAGTTAGTGGTGACATTTAAGATTACCATATTAAAGCCTGAAGTTTACTTCGATATGATATTAACATATTATGGTACTAACGTACGTTCTTTACTTCACGATATTAACATATGTCGTAACTTTAATACGTATCAATATCAAACAGATTAGTCAAGTGGATGAATCGAACGGATTGATTGGCCCGGCGCCAAGGATAAGAAACCATGCCTAGTCTCCAAGCGAGAGTTCATTTCGACGGTGATTGGGGTGACTATATCGCACCGCGCAATGCAAAGGCTTTCGCGTCCTTTAAGGAAAATTATCCTCACGCGGACTTCGATAAGTTCTCAGCTAGGACAACGGCATCCGACATACATGATGAGTCTACATACGAGACTAGAATCATGTTTTACGATGGTGGGCAGCATTGGAATATAAGTGGTCTCATACCAGTAGATGTACGAAATCGTCTACACGAAGCGTTACGCGTGCCAACGCAAAAACATGCGGTGGCCGCATTCGGCATGGGTTTTCCACTTCCATTCAGAAGGACTGATTTTAAGTATCCAGTTCCAGCCGTTTCCTGGGCACACGTCGCTAAAGACATATACCCAATCGTACAAACTCTAAGGATCTACGTAGCAAAAGATCGACTATTTACGTATGAGCCGCGACATATTTTTCAAGATCTGGGGCTCGATCTTAGTGATAAAATAAAAAATAAAGATCCGAGCTATGCCCTGCTAGACAGTATTGCTAATGCTGACGATAGAATAGGAAAAACGAATAAGTGGTTCGATGTTGAACCAATGAAACTTTGGCAGCACCAATTATGTTTCGCCGTTTGGTGTGCTACGGCAGGCTGTGGCGTATCATTCGACGACCATCTTTCAGACAATGCGCCAATCATCGACAATATTCGGAGTTTTTATCTATTTCATGTATACTATACGATCAGGCGAGTACTGTTTGAATTGGGAGTCCCACTCCCCAGGGAAAGCATATTCAATAAGTTCAACAACGTTCCATGGAATTACGTCATATATGACAAGATCAGAAGAGAGTTCGGTGCTTATGAAATCGACTTTACCACACGTCGAAATGATATGAATGAGAAGCACTACAACTGGTTCGTTCCACAGAATGGGAAAGGATTGATAAAGGCCGGGATGGTCCGAATTAATGCGTCAATAATGGTATATTTGTTTTGTGTCTTATCATCCCAGGCTTCAACCGGCTCACCAATCGTAGGATCGAAGTCCTCAGCCGCCCAAAATAAATTCGATACGATGTTTGAAAATGTCATCATAGAATCGGCTTCAGACACTCTAGCCCAATACCAAGAATCTATTAAGGATATTAGTTCTCGTCTAGATCTAGCAGTTGCGAAGGATTGTCTGTTAATGCCTAGCTATATGATTATATTCAAGGGCGTTACGTATGTAAACAGCCTACGAACGGCAAATAAACCTGGTATCAGTTTAGGAATAAACGACGACATCAATCTTAACGAAAAATCTCCACCACCAGCCCCTATGGAAGGCTCGAAACCAAAGACGAATAAACCTGCTACAGACAGCGGAGCCACGACTGATACGACCGCTACGATTGATACGATACCACACAGTCGACAAAGTCGCGGCGCATCGCCAACGAATCACGAAACCAATTTAGCAATCGTGGGTATTGTGGCCGGCGTAGCCTCATGGATGATATTTCGTTAGCGCTGACGTTTCGACGATTTATATTGCTCTACTAGGAATATGACCACAGCTACAATGAGTAGCCAGGCATTCTTTGCAAGGAAGCCGAAAACTTCTCCAGCTGTACGGAATATGAAACTCGCAATAGCGCCTATCGCCGCAGGTAGCACGTTAGCCAACTTTTTTCCAAGATCCTTCAAAGCACCACCAACTCCCTTAGCAACGGAAGCCAAGCCTTTTGTCAATATACTAACGACAGTACCAATTACGGCACCAGCGACAGCTAACACTCCAATCACCGTAAATCCATGTTTCTTGAAGATGGCTTTTATGCGGTCTCGTAACGACATACGATCTTTGATGGCTTCTATTTCTTCCTCGATCTCCTGTTTCTGATCCTCTAGTGCTACTACTTTATTCTTTGCCACTTCATATTCTGGAGTTCCCTTAGTTAATGAATCCATCTTTTTTATTTCCTCGGCCTTTTGTTTATCTTTTTCGGTGGCCATATCCTCTTTCATACTAATCTCCTTTTCCGCAGTAGGTCCAAGAGCGTTTTTAAGCGTTTTCGGTAATACATTGGGAGTGTCTACGGCATCCGACAGTAAGTATGATCCAGCATTTTTACGATTGAGTTTTATCACGACCCTATCATAGTCATCCAAACTAGCAGTGAACTTCGTTAGATCTGCTTTTGGAAACTTTATAGTTATTTGGTCCTGTGCATTTTCAGTCCGTCTTTCCAGTCTTTCAAATGGCGTTTCCGCAGTACTACTGCCTGCCGTAAACTGCGTTTCCGCATCATCACCTTGATTGACTAATTCTATATACTCAGCTGAACTGGTTCCCCAGTTACTACGATTTTTCCATAACCTATCGCGTATGCTTTTCGTCGTATTTTTGAAGCTATGCTTAGCTCTATTCCACCAATCCATTTCTGCCTCGCCATCATCAGGTCTAATCTCCGCCCATTCTTCGGCAGTAAGATCATTCACATCGGCTCTACCTTCTTCAGATATAGGATCGAAGTCTAAAGTTTCTTCCATATTGAACACTTGATATGTGATATACTATTAGTATTGGCGATATATTCAATTGTGGAACAAACATGATATCAACGAAGCTCCATCCTGACTATTCTCCTAGAAAAGGTAGATCTCTTAAAGCCAGTCGTGTGTTCCATCGTGTAACTTTCACTCCTTCATCAGCCAATCCGGGGGAAACTTTAATTGTTAATGTTCCTACGTTAGGCGAAAACAGACTTCTAGTACCTGGTAGTCTAGCCCTTAGTGCCAATATCACTCTATCCGGGGGTCATGCCGACAACTATTTGGTGGCCAATGTTGGACGTTGCATAGTCTCAAAGCGAGTCGTATGGATGGGAACTACTAGATTAGAAGATCTAAGTCGACCCGATCTACTACAGGTATATAGCGATCTATACCTATCTGATGTAGAACGAGAGAATAGCGTAGAGCGGGGCATTCAATCTGCTAATGTGAACAAACTTCGTTCAAAGGCCAGTAACGCATCTACGTCTAATGCGGCTGATAATGCGACACTAGCGGCATACGGTAGCGTATATAAGATACCTATTGATCATGAAGTTATCACAACCCATGGCGTCTTTTATCCACATGCGATTCGAGATAAGATGTCATTTCATTTGACACTGGCACCGGCCATAGACGTCATAGTCGGATCCGACAGTACGAAAGTAGGAACGTACAAACTATCGAACATTGAACTAGAATATGAAGTCATCGAAAGTCTCGATCTTGCGTCGCAGGCCAATAGTACCTACGCCAGCGGTAAAGCCTTTCTGTATAACCATTATGAGTACTTCAAAACCGTCTCGATCGATCTAGGAACCGACACACTCGTATCTGAAAGCATAAACGTACTTCGTCTCTCTCTCAATGGCATTCTTCTTCTATTTGTGGATCCTCATGTGGCAGGCACTAGAGATAGTGAGAAATTCGTAAATCCAGGAATCACCAAGGTCGAGGTACACGTCAATGGCATTCCTAACGCTCTATATTCTTTTGGGATGCTACCAAAGGATTTATGGAAGTCCGCAAAGAATTGGTTTGTCCCGCGTTTCGGAGAGGCTGCCGCTACATCTATGACACATAAGAAGTTCTTTGAGAACAAGTTTGCTGCACTCATCGATTGCCGCACTTCTCAAACCAGTATAGTTCATGGAGATGGTTTAGCCCAACAAGATGCTGGAGCATCCATTCGCCTTAGGATTCATCGCAGTGGAGGCTCAGGTAAGGTGAACATGCACATATTCGTGCTTTCTGATGCACAAGCAACTATTGAACAGGGAATGCTACAAAATGTTTATCACTAACGTATTCGTTGACGTATTCGTTAATGTACTCATTAACATGGACACATTGACAGAACAAATTCCCTTTAACGCACTCATAATTGGCCCCACAAACTGCGGAAAGACTCAGTTCATAGTTGATCAATTGAGAGGTCCATTTCGTTTTAAGTTTGAATATATCGTATTGATTTGTCCCACCTATGCTAACAATAAAACCTATAAAGGCGTTGGTAAGGGAGATCCTCGCTTCATTGTCCTAGCGCCTTCTCAGAACGATATTGATGCAACCCTAGGCGACTGTGCATGTTTTTTCGAAGGAACAAATACACTTATTATCCTTGATGATTGTGCGGCAAGCAAGGATGTTAAGGGAAGGACCAATAAGATATCCGATTTAGCCTTTTCTGCACGCCACATTGGTATTTCGATTTGGGCCTCATCACAAACACAAAAGAGTATATGTAAGAACTTTCGCGAGAATTGCGCAATCGTTGTGGCATTTCGCATTGCAAGCGCACCGGGATTAAAGGATCTATTCGATGACTACGGCGCTAGCATATCCTTAGATGATAAGAAGCTATTCATTTCAGAACTTGAGACTAAGTTCGCACATATATGTTTCTGTTTGCGACATCCATTTTTCACATTATTAGAGATACCTTCACCTATGGTATGTCACAATACGTTGAAGTAAGATGGATAAAGATTTGGATGACGAATTAATGAACATACTAGCTGAATCCGGCAAAATAGATGTGACAGGTCCTCCACCAAGGGCCGAATGCGGCTACCGCAGTAGCGGCAGCAAAGCTGCCATCGTAGCTACCTGCAAAAATTGCCATGCAGTACACTGCGCTACCACCGATGAAGATCGTAGCATAAAAATCAGCGAACATAGGGAAGCTCTTTCTATTCTAGCCGTGACTGGTACGACAAAAGAATATCTAGGGAAGAATTTTTCTCTTGGGGACATTTCTAAGTTACCTGATAAAGACATAGAACGCCTATATCGTAGATACCAAGCCGTCTTAGCGAAGGAAATAAATGACTGCTTAGTGGATAGAGCACTAAGTGTAGCAACTTGTGTAGTCGCATATGTGAGGACTCTAGATTCTCGACAACAACGAAGGCTGTTGAAAGCTCTAAAGAAAGACCGCTTAGTCCGAAACGAGATATCTGCACTGGCTGGCCGATTGGCCTACAAAGCAGGTCCACTTGTAGCACTAGCTAGTGCCCTTTGTCACGTTGTTAACCATTCTATGCCCGATAAACAGGACTCCGAGGCGCAAGTATTGCCGAGCGAAAACGAAGTTGATGAAGTACTTGAGGTATATTCAAATTTTAAAGAATCTTAAATGTAATTAACGTATTGAAGTTACCTCAACTACTAAGTAATTACTCTTAACAAGATGGAAGTTGATAACCATTCCGAAGATCGAAATGATCCCATCACGAAAGAACCAGTAAAACCCCCACCAAATCCAAAACGAGTTGCTGCAGGCAAACTCATAGCGCAAAGAAGGAAAGAAAATATCGCCAATGTGGCGGTAACGTAGGTAGACAGTCATACCGATAAGCCAAGTTTGATATCAACTAATACCACACTTGCTGTAATTGGGGTAAGCATAGCATTTGTGGGTTTGTACTATCAGTATAAGCAATACAAACAAACGCAACGAGTTAACCACAGCTCCGCTGAAGTCACAGACAGCTCAGCTGCCGCTACCAAAGAAACCCCAAAAGGTCGTAACCTAAAAACTCAAGGCATGATATAGCATTTGAAGCCACGCCGTAGACACATATTATCGGCGATGTAAACGTTGTTCCAATAAGATGGTTAACGAACTTATGAACACAATACAGGAAGCTACTATATTGACTGGACTTGCGGCAGGCATCGGTTGGGTCGGAAAAAAAGCAATCAAAGAGCCTTTGACTAACGATCCTTCATCTAGTATTTTGAACTTCGTGAAGTGGATAGCGGTTCTATCTGGTGGCCTTGCAGCTAAGAAATACCTAAAGGACAAAGGGTATTGGAAGCCTGTTGAGTAACGGGGGCGACTCTACCTCGCCTTCGAAGCCATGGCATCGATAATATTTATGGGATTTGTCTTCGCCATAACGAGTGCTGCCGCTAGTATTGCCGCACACGAAATAGAAAAAGCAACTAGCGGGCCGAATGCGGCTGCCGCAGAGATGGTAAGACATGATAAGGCCCAGGAGAAGGCAAATGCCGCTATGGCAACCTATGAGAAAAATCGAGAAAAACAACTAGAAGCACAAGCCACCTGGAACCACTGGAAAGAAAATAACGCACACGTTGGACTAAAGATAGAATCGATGCAATGCGAAAACTCCATATATATCACATATTGCAAATGAAACTGGAAAAGCCTAAACTCTCAGATTATTATCGACCATCTAATTCGAGGAAAACTGCCGAATTGGTGGCCTTAGGTGGTAGTGTATTCGCGACTGGATACGTTGCCACTCGATTCTTATAAGAATTGGTTATAGCTATGCTTAAAAAAACGAGCTTTTATACGTTTAACGTAATTACTAGATCACTTACTAGATTACTAGAGTATTACTAGAGTATTACTAGAGTATTACTAGAGTATTACTAGAGTATTACTAGAGTATTACTAAACGAATCTACATAAAAAAGAAGGATAAGAACTTGTCAGCTAGATAAGTCTTTATCTTTTTTTGTCTTCGTATTAGAGTCTAGTCGTTATGCATAGATATCAAATGCGTTGAGGTTCAGATGGATTCTCGTCTTGCGAATATCTTCTATGGTCCTGAGGGTTATTGGAAAGGACTAGCAGCTATTAAACATCTTGCCAATTCGGCAAACGTATCTGAAGATGTGACTCGGATGTGGCTAGAAAAACAAGCTATATGGCAGATCTATTTACCACCCCCCAAATACGTTCCACGACCTAAATTCAATGTATCTACACCAAATGAGGTCCATCAAGCCGATTTGATATTTCTACCTCACGATCGACCTGGACGTGGAAGAAAGCTATATAAGTATGCGCTGACGATCGTGGATGTAGCATCCAGATACAAAGAAGCCGAACCATTAGCCACTAAAGAATCTAAAGAAGTTGCTGCGGCATTCGAACGAATATATAAGCGAAGTCCACTAACATGGCCAAAACTTTTACAAGTCGATCCAGGACGTGAATTTATGGGTGCAATGTCTTCGCTACTAGATAAACATGAAGTTTCTGTACGTCGTGGTCGTGTGGATATTCACCGGGATCAAGCAATCGTCGAACGATTTAATCGTACTTTAGCTGAGAGATTGTTTGGATACCAATATGCTCAGGAGATGGTACTTACTTCACAGGGAAAGGATGATAGATCTGTCGAATGGGTGTCTCGTCTACCTGCGGTCGTAAAAGCTTTAAACAACGAAGCTACGCGTTTGACAGGAAAACAACCATCCATAGCAATTACCAAAAACGAAATCGAATCGAACCCAGCAGAACCCGTGCCGGTTCGGGACGAACGGATACGTCTAGTTGGGCTCAAAGAGGAAAGACTTCCATTCGATGTCAGTGTTCGATATCTATATGCTCCTGGTGAGCTAGAAGGTGGACGAAAGCGTGCTACCGATCCTATATGGAGTTTGAAAACGTATAGCATTTCGCGTAGTATGGTTTCTTCGGGTCAGCCAGTCCTATATTATTTGTACGCCCCACAAGTTTCGAATATTGCTCAGCAGGTTTCGAAGAAACAGCCAACGCGTGGATTCGTGCGTGAAGAGATACAAGTCGTACCACTTGATACCGAACTACCTCCGAATGGGATCCTAAGCTAGTTCGTCTTGGAGCAAACAGATATCTTTATGCCCATGGGCTAATGTATCGATTCCATTTGCTCTCTCTAAATGTTTTGTGAAGGTAGTTATTTCAAAGCCTGTATTCTATAGGCTCAGTGTGGATTCCATCTGGGAGTACTCGCCTTTTATCGTAGTACGCTGAAAGTCCAAGTTTATGTTGTGTGTAAGTTGCCATACCTTCTGGTAGTAAACGGAATCCTCGATTTTGTGCTTTATCGATACTACCACATAAGGCTTCATTGAATCGATCCCACGTAACATCGTTGTGCCTCTTCGACATCCCTTTGGTAGAATATTTGCGAGTATCGCCTCCATCGACATACCAAGCTTTAGAACATAGTGCAATAGCTCGTTGTCCTTCGAGTTCAAGTTTGAATAGTCCTGGTGTGCGATTACTCCATTTGTCCCAAGCTAACCAATCATTTCTATGGATTGCGAAATCCTCACGTAGTTCAGATCGTACGACTTCGTCAATGCTATTTCCCGAAATTGCTATGTACGCGCTATCAGTATCCATTTGTATGTATTCGAAATCCTCTCGAGCAATATACTTGTCAAGGAAGTCGTAGTAGAATTCGAGCATACGAAGCTTAGCGAGTTGATATACAGCGATACCTACTTGGAAAGGGCGTTTGATTTGGATCCGATTCTTTCTACTCTCGAGTTCATATGCGTCACCAATTTCCTCTAAATCTGAAAACCAAACACTACGCAAAGCTTTGTCAACGACCTTCTCATCCTTGGTATAGGTGACATTTGTTTGGCGTCCCAAATCTTCGATCAACTTTCCATAGGCGCTATTTCCAAGTAACTTGAATACATCTGCAAGTAGAGCTTTACTTTTGTCTACATCTCCTGTCCTTCGTGCTTCGGTGACTTGATCTACAAACCATTCAAATACTTTTTTGGGTTCATAGTCTATTGTGCGATAGACGCTGGTGATGCTTGCTCCATGATCGAGATACCAACGCAACAGTGGTGCATATAGTAATAGATGTTTTCCAGATAGACTCCCAACTAGCTTTTTAGTATTAGGTCTTTTTCGATCTGTCTTCTTGAGGTAATCTATCATCTTTGGTGAGATTGCTTTGTCTGGAATTTCTCGATTGTAGAAGAAGGGTGGCATCTCCTCGAATTTCTTCCATTTACTTTTAGGTATCTCGATATCTACTTCTGCGAATCCAAACCACGTACCATCACGTAGACGTTTGATAAACCCTTCGACGGCTGTATCAGGGTCTTTATAGTGTACGACTTTTTCTTTCCCACAAGGCATATCGAGTGCCATAGTAGAAAGATATAGGGCATTGGCATCGTATCCAAGAATCTTTCGACACTTTTTGGTTCCGCCCTGATGACTACGCTTCATGACGTCTAGTGAATACTATACTTGGTCCACCAACGATAGCACTTTTGAGCATATGATAAGCCTCCTCATTTGGGGCATACAACTCAGCACCACGTTCTACACTACCTCGAAGTAGAAATTGTAGTGATACTCCTGGAATAGATACTGCATCTTTCAATATATCTATACCTTTATCGTGATAGAAATCGCGCATCTTTTCTAATGCCTCTATGAATGGAACTACATCTAAGTTGTTATAGTATCGTAGCCAATCAGCAAAGGTCTCCATTCCGTTATCACGAAAAATTTGCTTACAATCCTCGAACTCTGTCATAGTCAATAAATGTGCTCCTTTCAACTTCGATACCCATTCTTGATAATCTGGTAAACCCCTGTGATCCAATTTGTCTGGAGAATCGAACCACTCATATGGAAAGTAACTCTTTTGCGATTCGCATCCATATGCCTTGATCCACTTTTCGTAGGAAGTACCTGGTCCAAGATAATTCATCACGTCGAGGAAACGAAATTCTGGGGTTAAGAGAAACATAGTGGTATTGGCTTTCTTTGCCACTCGGACCTTTTTGCATGTATCTGCAATAGATTCCACGAAATAGTTTCTGATCAAATTCAAATCATATCGCCCAGAGTTGAATCCTAATACGGGAACTTGCTTTGTCCATTCATTGATTTTCATTTGTTGTTCTTTTGGTAGGGTGTCGAAAGAGAATTCAGGTGTATTAGGACAAAACTGTGTGATGACAACTTCTTGGATTACTTTTGCTCTTCGCTGAAGTTCTTCGACAAAGGCAACTATGAGTTCTTTTGGATCTACTCGATAGATAAAGGTTGGTGTTCGATTGTATGTGTCGGCAATTGATACTGATATAGGAACATGTACGTTTTCGATGGTTAAGTGGTCTGTTGGTTGTCTTCCTTTCGTCGTATCGAGATAGGCCTCGAAATCGTAAACTATGGCATGTGGATAAGCGGTTTGAATTGGCGTCGAAATTGGTTCATTAGTTTTCTTCGTCGAGCATTCCCAAGCCTCCACCACTGTATATCCGGCCAATCGTAGCTTTGATGTTCTTGTACAAGTTTTACGATATAAATTATTACCCCATGATTTGCCTTTCGTACATTTTGGGCATCCGTGAAAGTAACACCCGTGGAATTGAAAGATTGTTTTGGAAATAGGTTCATAGCCATCAACGAGTGCTCCTTCTATCCAACGTTCTCCACCATGCCCACAAGCTGCGTGATGAATATGTCGTTCGATTCTTTCCGATTCGCGTTTCAACCAACGTGAGGCTTTCTTACTCGCATTACACACTGGCCAGAATGCCTTTTCGAATGCAGATTGTGGGGCTATGATTTTTTCTCCTGCACAAACTATCTTCGTTTCGCCACGACTACAACGATCTGCATGACGTTGGAGATTTGAAGCTTTCGTGAATCGTTGTTTGCAATCATTACAGATATAGAGATCTCCGAGTTGCCAAATTTTCTTAATATAAAAGGCATGTCCCTCATGTATCCCAATCGTCATCGTATGTTTGTAGTGAGCTGCGTGTCGTGTCAGATGCCAAGCTCCATCCTTCGTAGGTTCATACACGCAAATGCCTATCCCAAAGTGCACCTCGATCTTATCCAATTGGTCTAGGGAAGTTTTGGGAGTATCTCGTATAGGCGATACCAATTGATAGAACTCCTGAGCTAATTTTCTAGCTGCGGTATTGCACTTATCTACACGAGATCCTTTGTATATAGCAAGGCATCGCCAAAGGCATAGATTGTCGTCGTATTTGTCGAGGGAAAACATCCCCTTTTTCTGTCTAAGCCATTGTGGTAATGGGCCGGTACCCAACAAAGGTTGTCGATCGATTACGACTTTGACATCCACATGGACCCAACGTACAAATACCCACTGAGTGTCGGGTCTCGCTATATTATCGGGATTCAATCTGGCAATCTCCTTGTCGTTTATCCATTCCGCCGCCTCGCCTAGAATATTTATCCATGGAGATCCTGAACCTGTCTTGGAAAATATCATTATACGACCGTCCTTGACGTTGCGAATGCGATAGACATAGCTATAGCGTAGAAAGAAACTAGTTTCGACGTTTGCAGTCAATTTCTCCATGATCCTATGCGTCAAATCTCCCGCTACACCTTTGAAAAATCTCCATCGAATCGTGCGTCTGCCTTTTTCCTCTCTCTCAAGCGTGCCATCTATCTCATCGAGAATAGTATTTGCCTCTCGAGCAAGGCTGCGTGATAGTGGTTCGCTACGAGGTTTTCGTAGCATTCGCTTAGTAATTCGCTGCAAGGGGGGTGTACGAAGTCTAGGATTAGTTTGCATTTTTCTCGCAACTACTTTAGCCCGTAGACTTGCTGCTGCATCCTCATCAAATTGTTTGCTTTCGCGCATAAATTGGGCGACTTTATGTGGCTCGGGTAGCCCTCCTTGAAGGACTGGAAATCTACCTGTTTTGTTGTGTCTGCCCCACCTCTTCCCTTTTTCATAAGATAAAGCTAAAGCTATTGTATGAATGAGTTCGCGTTTGTGGAGCTTAGAAAACCCTCGAATCCCAAACTGCTTTGCTGTCCTGCGTAATTCTTGGAGGGTAACCATTTTCCGTTGTCAATACTTATATGAGCGGTAGTCTCTAATTGTTGTGTGACGGTCGATATCTTCTACATATCCCCTCTCTGTCAATACTTATATGATGGTTAGCTCTAAATGTTGTGTGGAAGTCAATATCTCCTACATATCCCTGCTCTGTCAATACTTATATGATGGTTATCTCTAAATGCTTCGTGACAATCAATATCTTCCAACAATTTCCTCTGTCAATACTTATATGATGGTTATCTCTAAATGCTTCGTGACAATCAATATCTTCCAACAATTTCCTCTGTCAATACTTATATGATGGTTATCTCTAAATGCTTCGTGACAATCAATATCTTCCAACAATTTCCTCTGTCAATACTTATGATGGTTAGCTCTAAATGCTTCGATCGTGACAATCAATATCTTCCAACAATTTCCTCTGTCAATACTTATATGATGGTTATCTCTAAATGCTTCGTGACAATCAATATCTCCTACATATCCCTGCTCTGTCAATACTTATATGAGTGGTAGTCTCTAAATGTTGTGTGACAGTCAATATCCTGCTCTAATCGATTGGGAGGTAGTTCTTTTTCAATTCCAATAACACCTTTGCAAAGCGAACCTTAGTATAACGTTTTTTATCTTTGAGGTATTGACTCGTTTTCTGGCCGCACCTCGAGCAAAGTCCATAACTAGTGCGACACCCAAGCCCACATTTCGAACAGGGTATTGGTGATCTACTTCCCTCTCTTATCTGATAATTATGTTGAGCACAGTACTCTGTATTATATCGCTTTCTTTTACACTCGTAATCCTTCCCAAGCATCAACCAGATACAAGTGGCTTTATCCATGAGACTGTCTATTCGTATATATCTGCCAGTCTCTAATAGCTTGGAGGAACTCTGCAGCAACGAATATCATAAAACAACGCCAGAAAGCAACAACTCTGCCACCCATATCGGAACTGAGGGTGAATACATACCTTGTGAGACAATTCGGTGTCAAATAGCTGTTTTTGGGCCTAAAAGGGGTAATATAGCGAGCAAAAGCTCTAAGGGAGGGTCATAAATGCTAAATGGATGCAAAAAATAGAACACTGTGTTAGAACTTTGTTGTACAACAAAACGGGTATCATTTTGACTCCGGCTATACTACTGAGAAGAGAGGAGGTGAGAGGGAAACAAGTACAGAAATGGAGTACAGCAATGGAGGAAGTTTTTATCAAACCCTCAAAATAAGAAGCAATTCGTTAGATGTATCACTGAAGAATGGCAGAAAGAGAGGTTCAGACGAAGGCTAGTAGGAAAAACGCTTTACATCACGACCGAGGAAAATTGCGTCGAGATTTCAGCAGACGGTGTCGTTACCCTCAGGGAAGATCTCAAGTCTACGCAAGAGGAAGGAGACACCAGACTTCTGCTTCACATATCTCATGCAGCAAGGAATGGCTACAGCACCGTTGTGATATCATCAGAAGATACCGATGTTTTTGTACTCTGTCTTGCTTTCAAGTGCTTTGTTCCATCTACTATGTATTTGAAATGTGGTACACAGACTCGTACAAGGTACATTAACATTACAACTGTTGTCCAACTTCATGGTTCGGAGCTATGCAAATGTCTTCCCAGACTGCATGCTTTCACTGGGTGTGATAGCGTCAGTGCCTTTTCTGGAAAAGGAAAACTAACTGCATTAAAGCTGCCAAAGCGAAATCCTGCATTCCAAGAGTTATTCCAACAGCTTGGCATTGAGTGGGAAGTGTCCGATGAGCTATTCACGAGGCTTCAAGAGTTAACCTGTATGATGTGCTCCTCAAACCCAAGGACCAAGCATGTTAACGAGCTGCACTATCGTCTATTCTGCTCCAGGAAAGGAGAACTTGAATCGAATTAACCAGTTTCCACCATGCGAGGACACTCTGCGAAAGCATTCCGCTCGATCTAACTATCAGTCAGCAATATGGCGCAGAAGTCTTCAGGGCTGTCCTTATCTCCCTTCGCTCGTTGGATCTGGATGGAGTCTAGAGGATGGCAAGTTAACCATTGTCTGGATGAGTGGGAAACCGGCACCGAAGGCTGTACTTGAGCTCCTATCCTGCCAGTGCAAATAATGTGCAAGTTGCCGAGCTGTTCCTGTCTTTCCCACGGTCTGACGTGCACTGACTTGTGTAAGCTACGATACTGTACAAACCGGCGTGAGCCTGAAACTTCCGAGGGTTCACTTACAGATCACTCTGACGACGAAGATTAAAGTGCACCTAACCCCTTTTGCAA
Organism: Actinernus sp. WN-2022; assembly: GCA_030867875.1. Taxonomy (NCBI): domain Eukaryota; kingdom Metazoa; phylum Cnidaria; class Anthozoa; order Actiniaria; family Actinernidae; genus Actinernus; species Actinernus sp. WN-2022. Next base: position 44,123,432 of record JAOWCC010001501.1, read on the forward strand.
TTTTTATACATGTGAATCTTTGAAAGGTTTTGAGTACTTCTGTGAAGAAATTTTTGGCTTACATAGAATACTCTATGTTCTAGGCTTGTTTGAAATGGTGAAAATTTGACCTTTCCTGACCCATGACCGCGTAAGAAAAAGACTGGGTCGATTCTTGATCTTACGTCATCTAATTCATTCCACTTTGCAATAATTTGAATAAATATTTAGCAGCGGTTAGGTTTGGCAAAGTTTTGGGCAAATTTTTGTTTTCACTCTGGGATGCGTGCAGGATTTTTTTAGCCCCTCAAGCTCTGCACGTTTTGTTTTTCATTTTGTAGGGTTTTCGCAAATGAAAGTAACTGTAATTCCACTTCATAATTATATATTGTAATTGGGAAAACAGATTATTTAACAATGATTCACTTCAGCCTAAGTGGCTATTTGTGAATATTTACCGAGACGAAGTCGAAGTAAATATTCACCTATAGTCACTGAGACTGAAGTGAATAATTGTTTTAGTATAATTTCATCAGTGAATATCAGAGAAATTAAAACTAGACAATAATAGTCCGACTTCCGATCCATAAATACATATGCCTAAACTTGAAGCTTTTTTTAATCCAAAAGCCTTCACAAACCGGCAAAGTTTACTTACGAGTTTCGGGTTGAGTTTATTCGGTCCTTGTGTCTTCATGAATCACAAACTTTCACAAGGAAACAACGTCTACTTGACAAACTTAGAGAAAAATACAAAAGCTTACCCGATAATAAAAAAACCTAACCGGTCAGTAAACCATACTTTAGAGCTAATTGGTGATTAGAGTTCAAAAGTAAACAAGAAAAGACAAACGAGAGAAAAAAAAATTATAGGCACCTACTGGGACTCGGCGGGGCTGAATGCTAATTTGAAAATCTGGTCAGCGGTTCGTAGGTTCTTCGATGGTTGTAGTGGTTATCACGTCCGCCTTGAACGCGGGAGATCAACAACAGCACTCAAACTATTACAAAATGTAACTAGTCTATTGTATAAATGAGTTGGAAGACCCGAACAAAACCATACAGCTATCTAGTCGGGACTACCATATTACAAAACTAGAGTTAACATTAATAAATAAGGTTTTCCCTATTCCCCCACTTTAACTATATCAACAACTCGACAACTTTACACTGGTAAACAGGGGACAGTCTGCTGCACACGATGAGCATAAGGGTTTATAGCTCAGCTGCTAGTGAAGCAACAGACCCTGTTTATTAACGTACAATGTATGTGCGTCTCAAACTATTCCTTAAATTCAAACTAATACTGTTGTTAATTGAAGTATTTCATGTGGACTATGAACATTATGAACTCCTTTAAGTTCAAAGAGTTATTTATTTGTAAGTTTCCTAGTTCGACTGTTTCTCGAACTTTCTAGGCTTTTCCTTTCTATTCTAGACTGTGGAACATTTAGTTTTATGACGAAAGTCTCGCGTCACTGTACACGCCATGTAAGATACAGTTGATTTTGAGAGTGCGACAAGAACTGGAAAAGGCCATGTGACTATGTTATAAAGGATTTACAAAGAGAGCTATTAAAGGCGGTAGAGTTTCCGTAACAAACCTTTTGGTCCTTCGAGCCGGATTGCAAGACGGATTGCAAGTACAGGAGTAGTTTGCAAGACGACAAATCCACAAGTTGTGATAGTTTCCCAGGTATAGTTTCTGCTCCACAAGCTGGTTGAAAGACGAGTCAAAACGTCCCGAGATTTAGACAAGGAAACCATCCAAACAAGTCAAAGTCCACTGCCTATCCAGACAAGGAGTTTTTTCTTCGTAGAGGTGAGCAAACCTATCGAAATTAAAGCTCAGAAGATCTCTCGCGAAGTTGTAGTTTTGTCGCGGCCGACATCTTGTTTTCCCAGTTGCCGGTCCGTCCGTGAGGGACTGGGATCAAACTCGTACCGAGTCTCCGCGCACAATATATTCCCGCGAAATAATAAAAATACCAGGGTCCCCGCACCAGTGCAAGCACCCAAGCCAACAGAATATACAAATGAGTTTAACGGCAAGTAATCCAGTGCCAGAAAGTGAATAAATCCCAGCGCATCCCACGCAGCGCGAGCTTCGTTGGTTTCGCAGAAAACGCAGCGAAGAGTCGAGGTTGCTAATAACTCAGCTAGAGGAGTTGTTACAAAGTAGGGGCAGCCGTACGTTAATAAAGTTTATTAATTCCCAAGTAAAGAAACTATCCAATAAACTGTTAGAGGTAAATAAAGAACTAATTAGTGTTGTAAATGAGAGGGACGCGGTGATCGAGAAGAAATGGATAGAGAAAATTACTGAAGAGGTTAATGGTGTAATGGATAAAACCTTAGAGCATTTGAATAACCGCAAAGGCGAACCAACCGCCTTCTGAAATCCAGTCGCAATACAACGCCTCACAATCCCAGATATGCTCCATGGCAAGCAAATCACCCTCTCAAAGAGCACTAATAGAAGCAAGAAACGCTGCACAGAAGGCTAAAGTAGATCTAGATTTGGCCGAAAAAAGGAGAGAAATCCAGTTGCAGAGCGAAGAAGAGAGAAGAAAACTTGAGAAAGAGCAGCTTCTACTTGACCAACAACGAAGAGAGTTACAGATGAAATCTCAGATGGACCTAGATCTGCAAGAGGCACGTGCACAACACCAAATAGCTCAAGCTCAACTCGAAGCTGAGCAAGACGGTGTGAATGAAGAGCTTGAAGTTGACCGACAGCTTTCTATACAAGTTCCTGTAGAGAGCCAAAATGACAAGATCGACCGGTTTCTTCGCCAGTCTGTTCATGCCAACAATCAAAATAAAGACCGATAACCAAGTTCATCGTCAGCACAACGTGAAGTCCGGGAATCAGCCGATCCCGTGGTGCAGCTGGCAAAAGCTATTCTTAAAACGCAACAGCCTCATATAAAGTCCTTTGGCGGAGATATAAATACCTACCCAGCCTTCAGAGCCGCCTTCGTAAAATTAGAAAACGCAGATTTATATACAGAGGACGAGCTGCTAGACATACTGCTAAATAATACTACAGGGAAGGCGGAGTCTGCACTACAAGGCGTCCTTCCTGGTAGTGGAAACTACATTAAAGCGTGGGAAATTCTGAGAGAACGATTCGGAGACCCAACAGCTATAGTACAAGCTAATGATGTCGCTTTGAACGTACACCCACAGGTCGCAGACAGAAACGTGGACCACCTCCGGTCTCTCTCAGACACAGTTGGAAGGCTTGTAAGTACCTTTCAGTCACTGGATCTAAAACACGAACTTAAATCCAGCTGTTATGTAAGAGAAGCACTTATCTAAGCTTCCACCCTCGCTGAAAATCGGATGGTTCCGTTATGAGAACTTGAACACAGAAAAAATAAACCTCGAATCATTCAGGAAATGGATTGAAACACAAGCACGCATGTGGGAACGCGCCTTTCTTGAATTGACTCAAAGCAAGACACACCTACCGTCAAAAACGCCCCCAGCAAAGAGATCTTCTTTTGGCACCACTGCCAATAAAATGCAACGGGAAGCTTGTCCCTTTCACGAGGCTTCAGAGCACTCAGTCAGTGAGTGTAGGATGTTCAAGAACCTAAATACAGAGGACAAAGGAAAGCTGGTCAGAGAAAGAAGGCTGTGCTTCGGTTGTTTTGGCAAGCATTTTAAAAGGGACTGCAAGAAAGAAACCACGTGCAAGATTGACGGATGTAAACAATGGCATCATCCTCTTCTTCATGGCGTGGTGTTGAAGCGCTCAACAAGGCAGCCAAAGCAAGAGGCTACTCCAACAACTGCTCCACCCCCGCCGGTAGTTGATACCAAGACCAACACAGCGTGTGTAACAGATCAGTTATCACCAGAAGTGTTTGCAGGAAAGTTGATCACAAACAAAGCAGGTCGAATCGTGCACCAGATCGTTCCTGTAATCCTTTATGGTCCAAACGGTGAAGTTTCCACACAGGCTCTGTTGGAATGGAGGATCGAACGCCACTCTCCTTCAACAAGACATAGCAGAGGAGCTGGGATTCACGGGACCTACTAGTCAGCTAATTCTGGGTGGCACGAATGTCAATGAAGTGGTTGACTCGTTTGTCATAAAAGATCTCGAAGTTTCAAGTGCTGGGAGGAGAAGAACCAAGCACAAGATCAGCAAAGTATTCACAGTACCTAAGATCAACAATCCTGATTACAGCGTTGATTGGCCGGAAGAGAAGCGGCGTTTCGACAATCTAAAGGATCTGAATCTTCCCCATATTGACACATCAAGTATAAGGTTAATCATCGGTGTCGATGCTTACCATTTACAAGTCCCGCTTGAGAAGAGGGAAGGACCCATTGGAACACACATAGCCGTAAGGACAAAACTGGGTTGGCTGGCATTTTCTCATTTGCCAGGAGAAGAGGAAGAATCGATTCACGTGTGTCGTATGGAAGCAGAGCCAACAATAAATCCTGAAGATAACCTGGATGTTCGTCAGCAGCTGAAACAGTGGATAGACATGGAAACTGTTCCCGTCCCTAAGAAGAAAGCTGACATTCGATCTAAAGAAGATCAGAAAGCCTACGAAATCTTAAAGACCACAACCAGGAGAATACCAAACGAAAGCGCCTTTGAGTCTGGGGTTCTATGGCAAGATGCTAATCCAGTCCTTTACAATAACATAAAGGCAGCAGAGGCACAACTTCGAGCTCTAGAGTTTAGACTTCAGAGAGATCTTCAGTTAAAGGAAGTTTACCAAGCATCTATTCAAAATGATGTGAAGTCGGGCTATGTTAGAACGTTGACTAAAGAGGAAGTGGAATCTACAAACAGCCAGAAGGTCAACTACCTAACTCATCTTCGTGTACGCCACCCGAAGAAACCAGAGAAAGTACGCAGAGTCTATAACGCTGCTGCAAAATACAATGGAAAGAGCTTGAATGATCACATCTACACTGGCCCAGATCTCCTGACCTCTCTATTTGGTGTGCTACTTCGGTTTAGACAGAAACATGTGACGCTATGTTCCGACATAAAAGACATGTTTCTGCAGATGCGAGTTACTCAATCCGATATGCCCGCCCTACGATTCTTATACAGAGATACACAAGAGAAAGAGCTAGACGTCTATCAGTGCATGAGAAGACCCTTTGGAGAGCGCTCTGCACCTACTTGTGCAAACTTTGTCGTCAAAGTCAATGCAGAGGAGCACCAGGGCAAATACCCTCAAGTATCAGAAGCAGTTAAGCGCAATCTCTACGTTGATGACTCTTATCAACTCGGTGGAAACCGAAGAAGAAGCCATTGCTCTGTACAACGATTTGATTGAGCTGACGAAACTTGGAGGATTCAAGCTAACAAAGTGGTTAAGTAACAGTGAAGCTGTGATCAACAACATTCCTGAGTCGGAAAGAGTTACAGTGAAAATCCTCAACAGTCAAAGTGGACTTCTAAATTCTCGTGCTTTGGGCATAACATACGACGCTAATACGGACTGCTTCCACATTACACCTCAACAAAAGGAACGTGCGAAGACTCCCAGAGGTATTCTAAGCAAAATCGCATCAGTATGGGATCCACATGGATGGCTCAGCGCATTTTCTATCAGAGGACGAATGTTCTAACAATCAATTTGCTTGGAAAAACTTGCATGGGATGAAGGAATCGAAGAAAGCAAATTCAAAGAATGGAGGAAGTGGGAGGAAGAAGCAGAGGAGATAGAGAAAGTTGCCATTCCTCGATGTTTCCGCCAGCGTCATGATAGATACGACGAGGTAGAGCTACACGTCTTCTCAGATAGCTCACAGCAAGCCAAATGTGCAGTTGCTTATTTGAGATTCAAATACGACGATGGAAGAGTTAACAATGTGTTAGCAGCTTCTAAATCCCGAGTTGCTCCCTTAAAGAAGATGAATATACTACGCCCAGAGCTTGATGCCGCGTCTATGGCTACTAAACGTGCTCTTACTCTCGTCGATGAGCTGGACTACGACATCAAGAAGATCGTTTTCTGGATCGATTCAATGTTTGTGCTGCACTGGATTTGGCAGCCAAGTAACAGATTCAAGGATTATGTGGCCCACCGCATTGTGGACATCATGGAAGATATCGAAGTTTTGAAAACCAACAATCAGGCAAGATCAGCACACGCTATGTACCCACTTCACTCAATGTGGCTGATGCAGGAACATGTGGACTCCCACTTGCTGAGATGTTGCAACAGAGTACCTGGCAATGAGGACCTCACTTCCTTTCTCAGGCAGAAGACAGCTGGCCTGAATCGCCTAACGAGGGGGAGAGAACAGAAGAGGAACAAGAGCTTCGCCCCATGGTACAAATAAAGGCCACCAACTTTCAAACTGATAACAGTGTCTTTGATCTCAGCCGCTATTCAAGTTTTGATAAAGCATTGAGAGTTGCAGCCTACGTGATGAAGTTTGTCAACTCCCTCAAGGCAAGGATCGCCACAGCAGACTCAACGCACACAGTGGAAAAAGTCACTTCATCGGATAATCTGAAACTCACAGTCAGTGAGTTACATCAAGCAGAATGTCTGCTTATTCAGCAAGCTCAGTCCAAGTCATTCCAAGAGGAATTCAAGGCACTCAAAACGGGAAAGCCTTTACCAAGAAATTCAAGGTTGAAGCAGCTGATTCCCTATATCGACAAAGATGGATTGCTCAGAGTTGAAGGCCGGATTCACGAAGCTCCTATCTCACACGATGCACGACATCCCGTAATTCTCGATATATAAATCCAACATTGGACGTCTCTTGATCGCAGAGTATCATCGCATGTTGGCGCATGGACCCCCAGAATACATCTTCAGCTCCATAAGAATGAAGTATTGGCTTGTTAATGGCAGATCAGAGGTCAAGAAATATGGAAGACAGTGTTTTTACTGCAAGAAACAGCGCGCTCAACCAGGCCCACTACGTATGGGTAATCTACCTGAGCGGCGTTTGACACCATTTTTACCTCCCTTCACGCACACAGTCGTAGACCTATTTGGTCCAATATATGTCAAGCAGCAAAGGAGTGAAGTAAAGAAAAGGATTGTACTATTCTGTTGTGCAAATGTCCGAGCCATACATCTTGAAATTGCTGAATCACTTGAAGCAGATGCATTTCTGAACTGCTTTGCACGATTTGCTATTCGTCGTGGATACCCCACAACCATGACGTCAGACAGAGGGACGAACTTCATAGGTGCAGCAAGGGAACTGAGAGAAGGGTGGAGCCGACTTCACCAAGAGAGGATCGGGAAAGAATTATCCCGGCATGGCACGGATTGGAAGTTCAATCCACCGAACTCCCCTCATATGAATGGAGTCGTAGAAAGACTGGTTAGATCCTGCAAACGGGCTCTTCATGCAATCCTGCATGATCAAAGAGTTGTTTACGATACATTAAACACAGCACTGGCAGAAGTTGAAGGGATCTTGAACTCAAGACCTATTGTCCCTGCAAGCACAGCATCGGACAGAATGGCGCGACATACATCCGGGACATTCTATAGTCGTCAGCGCCAAATTCAAAAGCTACTCAATGAATCGTGATGAAATTTACAAAGAAATGGTCTCAAACGAAAGAAGCCGTTGTTTTATGTAGAGCTGTGCTCATTGAGGTTTCCCAGCGAAGTACGATTTAGTGAACGTCACTTTAATTTTCTCCACCGGGCGTGAGGCGATCTTGAGGCCACGTTCGTCTAAGAAAGCGGGTGACTTGCCGAGCAACAACTTGATGTTAACTGGTGTGTTAACAGAACAACCGCCACCCGTAACAGTCACGCATTTCTTCAGAGAAGATCCTAAGCCAGCATCAACAAGTTCGTCTTCTTTGGCATGGTATGGACTGCCACATATGTTTGAAGACATTCGAGGGAAGAGAGATCGGACGATGTCATGTCTCATTACCAGGGTCTCTTCGTATCCCAAAGACGATTTTAGATCTCTCTCGAAAAGAAGACCTAGCCGTTCCCTGCACTCTTCAGCACGGAGTGGATCTGCAGATCGGTCCTCGAAAGTGGTGATTAGCTCTTCTGGCAAGTGTTCTTGTGGCTCCCAGGTGTTCTCTGTTTGACAGAATCCTTTCCATTGGACGAAGAACTCTGCTTTTCGGCCGCGGATCCGTTTGGCTACCACACGTTCTACCTCATAGGTGCCTTCAAGGACGATGGGCTTGGCGACGGGTCTGTACTTTCGCTTGATCATGGTCTTAAAATCATCAGAACTACTTTCGAGGGTTTTGTAGAAACCAGATGCAGGTCTTGAGCGCTTCGACATGTTTACCGCAGGAATGACTACGACGATTACAACTATGGCAGACTACTACTGACTGTTTACTTCTATGTCACAACTAACAAAAGAGTGTGAAACAATAGCGTTAATTAACGAAAAGCTGTTTCTGGCTGCCCGGGTACAATAATAGAGGCGGTATGTAGGGAAGCCGTCCCCACCTTCCTTACAAAATTACCGCAAGCCGAAGCGTTTGTAAAGTGAAAATGAAAACCAACATAACAATGTAAAACACGCTCGCGCATCATGAACAAATGCAAAAACGGGTTTTCATTAATCGTGAGCTTTAAAATGAGACGTTTCTTGTATTTCTGTTTGCTCTGGAACTCAAACTACCACAGCCGTGAACGATTCCGCAGTAGGTGTTGTTTTGGCTGTGAAGTGACCTTCAAAAACTCATGAATAATTAATGAGCATTTTGTCCAATCAGATGAAGCAAATCAGTCACGTGCATGCTCCTTCATACCTGATAAAATCTCATCATTCTAAAAGGCCCGCGGAGGGATTTGAATTCTGTCCCAGAGGGAAACGGGGTTAATGATTGAGACAATGGAATTTCTATTGATGTTTCAGCTTTCTCACTGGAGTTGCTAATTAGGATGAACGTTTTATATAAAGAATATTAATGAACATGAAATTTTATATAAAGTTTCATCCTAATTAAGAATTCACTGATAAAGACCCAAAGATAGCAAAAAGTACACAGAACATAAGGTACCTAGATAATAAATTTTGCACTAAATGTACTAATATCAGCAGACGACCGAGATACACAGATAATATTTTTAAAATGAAGTTATCCAACTACCATTACTTGTTTACCGAGCCACTGTTTAGTTCCAATTATTAAACCAAACTCAAAGCCGTAAAATTATAAAAAACGTGCATTAAACTTACATATTTTGTGCCGGAGTCAAAAATTTAGGGTCTGCCGTCATGTCAGTCACATCGCTTTCCAAGTCTTGAACTTTATCGAGGTAAACCACGACACCAAATCCTTCAAGTGCAGATTATTCCTGCATTGCGAAACGCCGCTTCAAACAACATAGTATGGTAATTTCTTCATGTCATTCCCTTGAGATGTTCGTAGTTGCAGGCGGTGATTACTCGAATATTTTGCATGGCGTTGTGAATACAAAGGTTCAATGGTTCATTAAGTAACCATTCCCTTGAGATGTGCGTCTTTCTTTCATTGCATTCTTAAAGCGTTTTTGAAGCCGTTTAAAACACTCACAGCACGTGTTTTATCAAGTCTAAAAATTCTCGGGCTTCGCCCTCGAATTCTTAAACTTGATAAAACACTGCTGTTCGTGTTTTAAACAGTACTTAAAGGCCGCCTGGAAAGAGTGTTTGTTAAATGAAATGAAAACTAACAGAACAACGTATAAATCGCAAGCGCATCATGAACAAATCCAATAACGAATTTTGGAAATCGTCAGCTTTAAAATGAGACCTTTCTTGTATTTTAGTTTGCCTATAACTCAAATTACCAAAGAATGATTCCGCTCTAGTTGTTGTCTTGACGGAAAGGAAATGCGGCACCGTTTTGTATTCAAACCAAAGCGTTTATTTGCTCTAGAAATCACTGACTACCAAAGAAAGCGAAAATGAAAACTAACAGACAACGAATATAACAACGTAGAAAACGTTTTAAGAGCATCAAAAACAAATGTTAGAGCGATTGTTAATGTTTTTCTTTAAAGCAAAATCTTCTCGCTCTATCACTGCATTCCCGCAATAGCAGGAGTAATTTGTTTGTTTGACTGAATCAGAAGTTAGTGGAAGTAAAGCCGTCACACTTTCGAGCAGTCGCCTCCTGATCGATCCCTGATCGATATAACAGGACTTCGATAATTACAAATAGTAGAGCGATTGTTGATGTTTTTCTTTAAAAGCAAAATCTTCTCGTTCTATCACTGCATTCCCGCGATAGCCGGAGTAATTTGTTTGTTTGACTGAATCGGCTGTCAGTGGAAGAAAAGCCGTCACTCTTTCGAACAGTCGCTTCGATAATTACTAACAAGTCGTTAATTGGATATCGAGATTAAAGACAGACTTAACGAGCGTAGGGATTTTCATAGTCCCATAACAGAAAGTGAATGACAGTGATTGACGTGTATTTAATGTGATGTGGGAGTAGGATATTCCCACACCGATCACTGAGTAGCCAATTACAATAGTCTTATTGAATAACTAATAAGTGTTATTCGTAATTATACCGACCTCAATTAAATCTCGCAGCCGTAAGTACATGTCGCCGAAAACAATAGCATTCTGCCCGATGGATCCTCATGATCTCGAAGCTTTGACACCAAACCACATTCTCTTACACAGACCCAACCTTAACTCTCCATTTGATGTAGTACATGATCAGGAGATAAATTCAAGGAAGAAGTACAGACAAGCACAAGTACTCGCTAACAACTTTTGGAATCGATGGTTGAAAGAATACATTCCAACTCTCACAAGAAGGAACAAGTGGTATGATGAAGCAAGAAACATGACAGAAGGAGACTTGGTACTTCTTGTCAATCCAAATACCACCAGAGGTATGTGGCCAATGGGTCGCATAGTACGCACCTATCCTGGTCAAGACGGGCGTGTCAGATCTGTTGAAGTATCGATAAAATCAGTAAAATACATCCGTCCAGTCTCAAAGCTGTGCTTACTGGAAGAGAAGAGGCTGACCCCTGAGTAAACTTGAACATACCCTTCGAAAAGGGCAAATCAAGTTGAGGGGGAGTGTTAATTGAAGTATTTCATGTGGACTATGAACATTATGAACTCCTCTAAGTTCAAAGAGTTCATACCTGCAGAAAATCATAAAAAGCCTTAATCTGTAAAATTGTACATTATCTGCCACTGTCTACATAGAGTCCTCCAATCATACTTAATTATGCAGTATTATTCAACCTCCATGTTAGAACTTTAATATATGCCACATGTGGGTACTGTTATAGGCTACCTGGGAGCCCTCTATCAAAGTTATAAGCCACCTGTGGGCCTTCTGTTATAGACCACTTGTGAAACCTTTTTATTATAAGCCACCTGTAGGTACTCAGTTATAGGCTACCTGAGCCCTCTGTTATAAACTACATAGTACTAGTGAGCAATTATGATACTAGATACAATTGCATGTTGCACATACCTTCAGGCGTCATACAGAACCTCTATTTACCTTTCTCTCTTGGCCATGTTGGCAGATCACTGCTATTAGTTTAAACGTTAGTTGTGCTCCTTTGAATAGATTATGGTAAGTGCTACCTAATACAGTGGCTGCACAATTGTATTCTGGGATACCCACCCAGTCTGTGATACATTTTTCCAGATGAACCCCGTCTGGACTGCCATAAACATGGCCAAAACACAGCTCCTTTCCACAAAGGGATAATCATATATAGCACCTCTTGCTTTGCAAATATCTGTCTCCACGCCCTAATGATTTGGATTGGAGGGGGTACAACCCAGTTGTTGCCAAGTAAGTGCAAAATCATCTACACCCTCACTACCCGGGTTCCAAAAGCGGGAATTGGATCAACTATATTTGGTATTATACCAAGTTGCGAATTGGTCTATAGTGAAGGGTCCCCAAAAGGTACTAATCCAATCATAAATGATGGGTGTATACCCCAGTCGTCTACATCTGTAAGCTTACTTATATAGTCTGCTAACTGATTCCATTTTCGTGGATCCCAAACTGGAGTAATTAGAGTATGTAGTACACAAGTGTACAACCTTTTCCACGGTTTCATTACTCTTACAATGATTACAACATTCTGATTGTCAGTATACCACTAGAACTTATGCCCTTGTAACTTAATTACTTCCAATAGCCAATATCATGTTACTTACTGCTTTAAGCTCTCACCAGGTAGAGCTCTTGGTTTTCTCAGGTTCTGACCAGTGTCCCTGACAAACTAAATAATTATTCTGCTTGTTCGAAATTGCATAACCCCCATAATCCCAATCTGAGGCATCAGAATATACCACAGTGTCAAATTCTTGGGGCTCTTCAAATAACTTCTTGCCATTCAGATAGTTTACATTTTTGAGTTACATTTTTTTCCTGGGACAAAAATGTAACTCTTTCATCGGCAACTGTGGTGTGAAAAAGGTTGTTGATAACCAAAATGCCCTGGTTTCTATTGCATAATACATGTGCCGTGTATATAAGTAAACACTTGGACCAATTGCTTTCGCCATGGAAATTATTTCACCAACTACATTGTACTTGTGCTATGCGTTTGGCTGACACTGTGTCGGGGCTTGCTAATAAATCTGAAATAGATTCTTTGAGCTTAGTCACCCTAATTACAGTGACATACAATCGATTCTCTAACATATTCAAGCATGACCCAGCCAGGTTTGGATTAAAGCTTGTTCCCAGTTGCATTTGTTATTGCTAAGCAAGAAACCTAGCTTGAGGAGATCTTGTTCTACAGCTTTAGAATCTACTGATGCTGACTCTAATGAGTGACTTCTGCCTAAGCCATAATCAAGAAACATGCATACCTTCCTACCCGAGCTTATCCAGTGACTTACTACAGTCTTCAAAAACTTGGTGAATTCAATGCATATATGGAGCCGTAGAAAGACCGAAGGGCAAAACATTGAAAACAAAATACTTCTGTGTGCCATTATACAGCCACTGAAAACTTAGGTATGTCCGACGATCCTCAAAGATTTTGATATGATAATAGGCAGTTAACGTTTTAATGTCAAAAGTGTAAAGAAAGTACCCTGGTCCTAGAAGAAGTTTTGCTGTTTTTACGTCTTCACACCTAAATTTGTATTTATAAAGGTGAGGATTTACATGCCATAAGTCTAATACCAACCGCTTCTTACCATTCTCTTGTGACGATTCACAACCAATGGATATTTGTCTACAATACTGATCATGATATGATACTTCGCTTAACTAACAGATCAGTTATGGCTTCTGTGACAAAGTATCATTACTCTAGTCGTCTAGAGCTGATTTATTGCTATTCATCTCTTTTGACTCTAGTAATTAATATAATTAATGGTAACTTACATTGTATAACCCTCCTTGATTGTGCTTAGTATATGTTCTGTGGGGTTTATTGCCTCCCATTCAGAAATCTTCCTTTTTAGGTCCCATTGACATATTTAAATCGGCCGTTGCTAGGGAAAGTTTGAAGCCTCGTAAAACCCAGAAAATTAAAGAGTGGGCAATAATTATTGTCAAGATGACTCCTAGGGTAAAGTCTTGTAGTCTGATGACGTCATCAAGTGACGTCATGATGACGTCATCAAAATCAGAAAATTTCTAAACTCTCCAAGGATTTGTGATCTACTAGTAATTTATGAATATTTTCCGAAACTACGATTTAAGGCGCATAAAACCGAGCATGCGTTTGCCATTACGACAAATAATGAAGATTTTACAACACTTTTCAGTCCAATTTTAAGCTTTTTTGGCGAATGAAAAGCCATAACTTTGGCATTTACTGTCGGGTTCCAAAATCGATGCTTGAATTTGTGGAGAACGTGGTCAACAACATTTTAACGGGAAAAAGTTTGGTATTTAATGAAAGCGTGCAAAATGTTTAGGATTTTTAGAAACCGGAAGTGAAGAAATTAACGCATGCGCAAAAGTGCCTGTTTTGTGGTCGTGAAATAGTCGCATGCAGAACTGTTGTTGAATAAAGTCTAAAATAATTGGTCGAACAGGATGTGCATTTTCTCCTATTTCCTCCGACAATGGCCAGTTTTGGGACTTGGCTGAATACTACAGTCTGCAATGAGCTAGCTTGATTGTCTGCAATGAGCTTCGGACTGTGTGGAGCACATACCAGGAACCCATTTCGTGGCAAACCGAAGAGCTCAGTGGTTAAGCTCCGGTCTGTCGAGCGGGAGGTCGCGGGTTCAAACCCCGGCCGGACCAACACTCAGGGTCTTAAAATAACTGAGTAGAAGGTGCTGCCTTTGTGAACCAACTGCAAATGGTTAGACCTTCACGTCTTCTCGGATAAGGACGTAAAATCGTAGGTCCACTGATATGGCGGAGACAAGCCTCGTAGGGGACCTTGAGTCCTATTGTTTGTTTCCTGTGGCGTTACGCCCAAATGTTGTAAATAAAAAATAAAATAAAAATAGAAATCAAGCTAAATTTAGATCGAAATTCGACAACTTTCACTTGAAGTTGAATCTCGTGGCGCTCACAACAGTTTGTTTTCCGACATCAAAAATACTATTTTAAGGATAAAAACTGACATGTATTTTAATTAGTTGCACCGAGGTTCGATCACAACTTTACCAGGAACCCGAAAGCATGATCTGGAGACAAAAGTGTGCATGTTTGTGGAAGATTTGAGATGAAAACCTGCCGGTCGAAAATCACTTCACTTTTTGAGTGGCCAGGCGTACTTTTCTTCGTGTATTTAGAAGCCATGTTCTCGCTGGAAGCAGCCATTTCAGCTTCTATATCTTTGACAACTATATATACTATTTACTAGATGTTCTTTCAATCTATCAACGGCGGGAAGAGCTCGGCTACATCTGAGAGTCCAATACAAGTTTTCTTTCCCATTCATTGGCTTTCACTCATCACTGTGTTGGCTGCGCCGTACGCTTCCCGTTACTTTTTTGCTCGGTACAAATTATTAATTATTCCCTTTCTCTAGGTTCAAGTACAGTTAGGCGCCTTTCGAATCCTGGACGATTCCTTCAAAATTATCGGATTGAGTTTCTTGTCAAGTATTCTTTTTTTCACATGATAAACCAAGCTTTTCATTTTCCAAAGACGAAAGCGCTAGCACGCGCTACGCCTTGCTCCGACTTTTGAACAC
Source organism: Actinernus sp. WN-2022 (assembly GCA_030867875.1). NCBI lineage: Eukaryota > Metazoa > Cnidaria > Anthozoa > Actiniaria > Actinernidae > Actinernus > Actinernus sp. WN-2022. The sequence continues at coordinate 44,138,509 of JAOWCC010001501.1, forward strand.
TTTACTTCCTTCATTCATGAAAACCTATCGGGTAAACCACGAATAAAACATGTGTAAGTATTAAAACTATTGAGTAGCAACGGAATATGTCAATGGGCCCTTAAGCCTGCCTCTAATTTGTCTAGATTCACCTTCAAGAATCCAACTCGTCCCCAAACCCCATCGTTCTCTACCAATTCTGTATCAGCTAATTGAATAGTGAGAGTACTTAACTTCTTACCTTCCTGTGTCTGTACGCCATCCAATAACGGGCATTCATTCCTCCATTCTCTTTTCCTTGCCTCGGTTAGTTCTGGCAGGTAAAGTGAGCTGAGGAATGCTGTTTCCCGTCGACGAACTATATACTGGGACAGCCGTGCTTATTTCTCGAATTCCGTTTGAACCACGTATTGCGGCTCCGACTGTTTTCCATCCATACTCAGACCGATCTGCCATTAGGATGAGCTTTTGTCTTTGCTCAATAATGTCAATACCTTTGTCTAGCTTTGTGATGCAGATATCGTACTTTCGCGCTCGGGCGGCCTCTGCGACCGTATACTAGCTTTCACTTGTTCGTTGTGCCTATACTTTTGTTCGTGGCCTTTTTTCTTGAATGATCGAGGTTCGGTAAACTTCATTCGCTTTATTTCATGCATCTGTGATTCGTGGAATTTGCTCACGACGTTTTCTAGCTCTCGCTTCAATGATCCATCTTGTTGTCCATGATGGTCGCTAACACTCTAAAAACTGGTTTCTTTAAATCAAGCAAAAGTTTGCTTAAATCAATGTCCTCTGTAAAGCGCAAAAAATATTGTTTTGAATTTTAAAACAAGACTATTTGAAACTTAAATTAAGCAAATATGTGCTTAAAACAAGCTTCAGTTGTAAAACCCTGATATGCTTGAATTAAGCAAGCACTTAAAACAAGCTCCAGTTGTAAAACCCTGAAATGCTTGAATTAAGCAAGCACTTAAAACAAGCTTCAGTTGTAAAACCCTGAAATGCTTGAATTAAGACAAGCCTCTTGTTTTGCATTTTGAAATAGGACTGTTTAAAACTTGAATTAAGCAATTAACAAGCGCTTAAAACAAGCTCCTGTTGTAAAGCCCTGAAATGCTTGAATTTAAACCGAGTCTTGCTTTGCACTGATTTTAAACAAGGATGGTGTTTGATCGCTAGTCTGGTTTTTAGTCACCGCTGTAAGATAGAAAGATCAACAAAGTCTTTACAAATATTCTCTCCTTTTTTTAATTCCAGATTTCAACTTCATTATTATACAATAAAATGGTACTTTGCAGTCACATTCTTATAAACACTTTAAGACTTGTACATGTATGACCATATTCCCGCCATATTCCAGTTTAAGAACAGATTGATTATTAAACAATAATATTGGACTAATGTTAAGAACACTCGGCTAAATTTAAGGCACAAATAACCGTAGTTGATCACCTAACCCCAGGCACTCACTTATAAGCCAGACTCGATTAGTTTAATTTAAGCTACTTCTGGCATCCCAGCACTCTAATTTTAGCAAACTGTTTTTTTCACTGTAAATTCCTATTTGTTAAGAGTGTGAATAAATTGTTGTTGTTGTTATAAGCTGCACCCCTAACTTTGACAACCTCACTAACTCAAAGTCTGAAAATGTTTTGGAAAAGTATCACTTGTATTTATAAGTCGCATCATGATTACGATAATTTTTAGCGCGCAATTTCTCTTCAAAACCAAGTCAAGTTTCGAGCAACATTTGCTCACCTTTCTGGATCTCAAATCCCCTCAGATTATCTATGATAGCTTGAAGATGTCCTAGGTTCCAGTTGTAAGACATTTACAGTTCATAAACCTGACAAAAACACTGAAAATCGAAGCTAAATGGCATGGAAATCCTTCTCCGTCAGGTTTTGGCCGTTATCTTGGGTTGAATGCAGACTGCTGACCACAAGATTTGAAGGCTCCAATATGGCGGACAACGGGGCAAAGGTCCATGGTTTATGTTTTCGCGAGTTTTGAAGCAAATTTTGAAAAGTTTTTGGAAAGTATTTGGCTTTAAGCCGCATCTCTAACTTTGGGAACATTTTTTCTTCACAGTTTTGTGCCAAAATTATGCGGCTTAAAAGTGATCATATAAATTAACCTCAATAAATTTTTTTAATGGATCATTAATATTTTATTGATCTAAAGGTTACTAAAATTGTGTTGTTTACTTTTGAATTACATGGACTTATATTCACATGTATACTGTTTATAATTGGACACAGTTTTCTCTATGAAAATGTGATCAAAGCAAATTTAGTGATGATAAGTATTATGAATATTGCTTAGAGAAATAAACTTCACAGTTGATTTTTTCTTGCATTCATAAATGATTTGCATTGCAATGCTGTATAGGTATTTCAATAATTACACATATAAATACACTTCAAATAAAATTAATAAACTTAGTCATCAATATTCATAACTAAATGTATTTAACTGTATTATACTCGAAAGCCCTGCTTGTACATCCTTATAAAAACTAGAAAGATTTTCTTAAAAGCAAAGGTTTTTAAGAATCAACTCTCAAACTCAAAGTGGATAGTGAATCAAGAGAATGAACTCTTAAATTAATTGTAATTTAAGTAATTTTGAAACAAGTAATTGCTAAAAAAAAAATGCTTAAAACAATATTCTTAGGCTGAAAACAATATTCAAAACAATTTTGTGAGCTGAAATTAAGTATGCTGTTTCTTAATTTAAGAAACCATTTTCTTGTTTTAAAAAAGCAAATTTTAGAGTGTAACTTATCTAGCAGACGACCTTGCTGGCGTTCTTTCTCCGCTTGAACAGTTTCGCCATAGCTCTGTTGTTTTGGTGTCGGTAAAAGTATTTTCCTGTGCTTTTGTGATGTCGTTCTACTCGTTCTGATATCTGCTGGAGTGCTGGGCTTTGACTTTCAAGGTTATCGAGAGTTAAAATAAAAGTAACCCGGTTTGCAGCTAGCCTCCGATGCAGACGTCTTGTGTGGTTCGTTTCCCTTCCTCCCACACCAACGTCTGCGAACTCGAGCCACATTTTGTGTTCCGTGACTTACGGATTGTTTATTTTGCCCAATCAAATTGCTTGTTAGGTTTTCCCTTAGCCCAAACATTAACACTTGATTGGCTGATTTTTTTTACTTCCATTCTGCACGTGCAGCACGTGCCAGTCTCCTCTCAGTCGCCTAGACAACAGAAAATAACTTTAAAATGCTCAGAGGTTGCCAAGTGGTGAAAAAAAACGATATTTCAGTGCATCAAATCTGGACTTTTGACAATGGATTTCGAATATCTCCAAAAGAAAGATCTTCACGTCTTTCCTGTCGCCATAAAAAAAACTTGCTTTGGTGGCAAGAATACTCAGTTCAGAGACTGTGAAGGTTTGTAGGGAATTCTATTCATATCGAAGTTCTGTGCATTTTAATGAGCTCCCGGAAAATAGTAACCTGATTATCAGACTGTCGAGGTCGTCCGCTCACTTCCTCCCACCTCCCAGGCTGATGGACTTTGACACAAACCGTGTTCCTGACGTCATTTCATTTCGACCAATCAGAGCGAAGGTTTTATTTTTAGAGAACTGAGGTATGTGTGGAATGTCAAGTGGAGCCTGCATGAAGGTGAAGCCAAATGGCAGACGATACGAGCGGGCTTGATATGGCTTTGGAGAAATACCAGTTGATTTAATAGAACAAATTCCATAATTTGTTGAGGCTGGTAAGACAAAGAGGTTCTTTGAAGCATGTCTAGTATTATAGTTATTTATATATATCTGGTGGGGCTGGTTTTGCATAGTTTTGAAAGGCTTGAGGTAACTGATCATTAATATAATCATGCATAAATAGAGCAATATGTAGGTAATTAATTTCTGATATTTGTATAATGCCAAGGTACTTAAAAAGTGGCGAGGCATGGGATTGAAAATCTGAAAATGTCATTATTCTGATAACTTTGTTGTTTAATGTGTTTAATCGAGCTAGACGTGTTTTGTAGGTATTTTCCCAAGTGCTAACACCATATTATAAGTATGGATAAATAAGAGAATAATAGATATATAGTTTATGTGAGGCTTCCATGTTCTATGTATACACCTAAATATTTTACATATTCAGTTTGTTTTAATAAAATGTCACCTAATTGGATGTTTAAATTAGGTTTTAGTTTACGAGAAGAACAAATTAACATGGCATGACGCCGGGACATCTGCGAGATCGCCTAGTGCAATGTTACTGACCCCCGATGCTCTCAGGCATGACGCCGGGACATCTGCGAGATCGCCTAGTGCAATGTTACTGACCCCCGATGCTCTCAGGCATGACGCCGGGACATCTGCGAGATCGCCTAGTGCAATGTTACTGACCCCCGATGCTCTCAGGCATGACGCCGGGACATCTGCGAGATCGCCTAGTGCAATGTTACTGACCCCCGATGCTCTCAGGCATGACGCCGGGACATCTGCGAGATCGCCTAGTGCAATGTTACTGACCCCCGATGCTCTCAGGCATGACGCTGGGACATCTGCGACCTCTCTGCACCCTCACTGCCTACATTTGGCAGTACTGCATAGGTTATTTGGGTTACTGGTCTTAAATATTGTTGAAAGTGCATACATGCAACTGTAAAAAATAACTGTACGTGTATTTGAATTTATCTACAATTAATAGCACACGTCAGGCGATTTCGATATATAGTATTTTTTTGCAATAACAAAAAAATAATAAAAGGCTTCATTAAATGGTACATGTGTGATATGATTTAAAAGAAAAATAACAGGGAAATACTGAGGAAATAATAATATACAGTTAAGTAATTTGTGCAAATATCCAGCTTAATAGGTGCAACAATTCAATTTGAATTACCAGAAAAAAAACTAATATCACTTTTAACATCTTTAAAACTTCACTTTCTAGACTTACCTCGCCTTTTTTACTGCCGGCAAGGCCAGTCCTATTCAGGAGGCATTGCCATCCATCGCTTCCAGTTTAAGTAAGAGTTGTTGCCAGTCTGGCACTCTCATGGCATTTACACGTTCCTGTCAGATTTCTGTCGGATTCAACTGGTCTGACAATCCCGCCAGAACTCCCTTTTCGCCACAGACTGTCTTCACGACTTCTTGAATCGTTTTCCTAACGCCAGCTGGGTCTCCCTTCGGTTGCATCAGAGCTCATGTGACAGGACCGAGTCATTCGTAATTCTCTATGCCATTAAGTAAATCTTCGAAAACTCTGTTATCTTAAGGCGGGTGCATACTCTTGCTCTTTAAGTTCTTCTATTGACAAATCGAGCGAACCAGGACTAGAACTATAAAAACCACTTGAACTTGACGGCGAAGTGTAGGAGTTTGGAGCTGATTTTTTTGGGCGGGCTTTCGATTGAAGAAGATAATATTTTTGACCTCAAAATCAAAATTTCAGTTTAGAACAGGAGGCCAGTTGCTATTGTAAAGCAATATTTTGATCCTGGAAACGCTCCTGTTCTCTTTCAAGGGAAGAAATACTCTCACATTCCGGTTGAGTTGTCCTTGTAAACCTCGTCGAGGTCACCCTTTATCATGGCGCCAAAACACAAACCAGGGAGATGAATCTTGTTTATAATTTCCCTCGGAATTTCTTCGACATTCGGGCTCTTAAAAAGCATAGATTCGCGTGGATCCTTCTGTCGTATGGCTGCAACTAAAACGGTGAACAAAGTTCCCACAAAGACACCGCTCTGAATCTTGTTGCCTCCGTTGAATCACTTGGGTGATAAAGTCTCGCCATTTTTGCCACGAAGGTATTCGAGCGGGAGGGCTTTGATTTCTTGGGGGAAGACTTCAAATATCGGGGAAGTACTAAACATGCTGGGCCTTGTTCCGCACAAGTCGTTGTTTAAGGCGTACCAAGCCTTGCTGGCTGGTAGTTTGCCTGAACTAACCTTGTACAACATAGCTAACCGCGGTGACCATAAAAGGCTTAATCTTGTTATGGGTTTGACTACGATTCATGGTTTCTAGAAATGTTCAACTACAAGAATTGAGTGGTAAATATCGATACCACCGTCAAAACACGTACTTGTACTAATTGGATCACGGGGCTTGTTGAGAGCTAATTCAATCGCAACCATAGCAACTGTGTGCGCATGCTGCGTGCCATAAAAATAGGGTTCCGGCTTCACCCTGAGATAGAAGAGAAATTCCATGTGAATGCCCTGATGTATGTGTCCTGTCGTCGACAAACAGTCTTATTGATAAAAGGTTACTACTATTATTTATGTCATTAATATAAATGAGAAACATTAGGGGGCCAAGTGTCGTTACTGTCGTCGACAAACAGTCTTATTGATAAAAGGTTACTACTATTATTTATGTCATTAATATAAATGAGAAACATTAGGGCCGGGGGCCAAGTGTTAATCATGAGAATGCCACAATAAATATCGGTATGGTTAGAATGGACATTACCAATGGCAACCAATTGTTTACGATTTGTTAAATAACTTTTAAACCAGTTTAGGGCAGTTCCTTTTATTCCATAATTGTTCAATTTACCTAATAGGATATTGTGATTGACTGTATCGAAGGCTTTAGAGAAATCCAAGAAAACACCACAAGTATATAGGCCATTATCAATAGATTCTAGGAGATTGTCAATGATTTCAATAAGAGCAAGTGTTGTGGAGTATTTTTTTCCGAATACAAACTGGTATTTATACAATAAGTTGTTTAAAAAAAAACGATTAATCTAATATGCAAAAGTTTCTCTAAAATTTTATTAAAGGCTGTTAATAAAGAGAGAGGCCTATAATTGGTTGCTTCGTATGGGGAATCAGCCTTGTATGATTTTAGAAAGTTTTAAGTATTGAGGAAAAGAATAAAAAAATGTCGTGAGTGGTTTAGTTATGATGTGTTTTGCTAGATTTATTAAGTATATTGGAATATCATAAGGACCACTGGATTTGGATGTGTCTAAGTTTGACAAAAGTGTCAAAATTTCATTTTCATTAGTTGCATTAATAAAAAAAAATATTTGGACCTGATAAGGGATCTAAGTAAGCTCTATATGATTTTGTGCTTGGTGGAATTCTATTTGCTAAACTAAGACCAACATTACTAAAGTATTTATTAAAATGATTGGCTACATCTAACGGATTGTTCAATTCTCTTCCATTGCAATGAATACTTTGTGGAATGTTGGACACTTTACTTTTATTCTTTGTTATTTGATTGATAATTTTCCAGATTTTCTTGGTGTTTTCAAATTGCGAATACCGTCTTTGACATGGGTGTTGATGTAAATGATATTTCGTTATTAAAGATCTCTACTGCAGTACAAAATTAGCGGAAAACCGAATGGGAATAAAATTAAATTTTGTTATACAGATTACTTACCCAAATTTTAGCCGTTGATCCAACATTTAGTCGTTGATTAACGACTAAAATGACGTTTGTATAACATACGAATACAATTTCCTGCTAAATTGATATTATGTATATGGAGTGAAATAAATGCGAAATTGATAGCAATAATGAAAACACCGTTTTGACAAATAGTGCACCGTACCAATATACCCGTCTCCCCGGCGCAATATATAGACCCATATCACAGTTTTACAAGTGGTCGTTTTCTTGGCTCTCTACCAAAGCCGCTTACACTGCTGTAAGAACCTCAAAACTAGTCTTATCTCCAAATTTAAAGGTTTTACGATGTTTGGGAGCAAAGTTACAGGTCGCCAAATTCGCGATTGTTTTCAGTGCAGACGTCTGAATGGCCAACGGTCAACGTTGCTCATTGGTCATGCGAATTCGGAACATTTTACAGACATTTGTTCGGTCTCAAACATCGTATAACCCTTAGATTTGGTGATTTGGCTGGTTTTGAGGTGTTTTTACAGCAGTATAAATGGCTTTTCTAGAATTCAAAGAAATCGACCACTTGAAAAACCGTTATAAGGGTCTCGTGAGCCTCTTGTAAAGGGTTTAATTTCCACAGACGGATTCAAAATGGAAAACTTCAGCCAGTTACACAGTGGAGAGGAACAAGTTATCATGTCCATGTTTCATGGTATGTGGCAGAATCGGTGTCTTGGTGTTCTGGTGGGGCTCAATATCCCTGAAATACTCTGCAACGCGAAAGAGACAACGATTAGCATCGCAGACGTGGCAAAACAAGCTGGCTGTAGTTCTACCGTACAGCTCTACCCCATAATGCGAGTACTGGCGCAGTGGGGAATAGGCAAGGAGCTACCGAACAAGCATTTTAGCAAGAACCACGCGATGGAGCTACTGAGAAAGGATCGAGGGCCAAGCCTGGGCTGTATGGTTGCTTACTTCTGTAGCGATGAGTACTGGGCGGCCATGTTGGACCTCCCACGAGCTGTCAAGACCGGTCAACCAGCCTTTATAATTTCACATGGAATGAACCATTATCACTACATGAATGATCTACAAACCTACCCTTACGATCCTGCAAAGATGCGCCCTGGATGCAGTGAACATGCGATTGGAAGCAGGGAGAGAAGAGAGCAATTTTTAGAAAACTACAACCTTGCGATGATACAGGCCAACAACTTGCAAATTCACCACAAGTCCTTTGCATCCAGGAGTATTTACGACGTATTTCCTTGGTCATCGTGTACACGCCTTATGGATCTCGGGGGCTCTACGGGAGCATTCCTGGCTTCTGTACTAAAGCAGCGCGGGTGTGAGCACATTCAGGGTATTCTAGTTGATCTACCCGCGGTGATAGAAAAAGCCCGAGAAGCAATCCCCAAATTTGGAATCCCAGAAGGTCGCATCCAACTTGTACCACATGATTGCTTTGAACCGTTTCCTGAGCTACTAAAAGTGGATACAATCATTGCCAATAATTTCTTTGATAGTTTTGATTCACAACAGTGTTCTGCTATATTGCAGAACTGCCGCTCTCTCTTCTCTCCTAAAGGTGGCCGTTTTCTATTCATAAACCACTTCAACACCGAAGCTGGAGACAACAAGAATCTGATATGCGAGAATGGTTTGCAACTTGGCTTTTTAAATGTTCACGTGTTTTCTTTTGGTGGAAGTGAAAACAGCAAGAGTGAATGGATGGATTTCCTTGAGAAGATTTGTCTTAAAACAGGGTACAAGGTGACAAGAACATACGAGACAGCGTTTGGAGGAGCAATCATTATTGAGTTAGCGACTGATTAGAATTATTGGCAAAAGGAAAACATGGAGCCCTGGATCACCTTGGAGGACCCGGTTCATGGACTACCTTTTTCCATTTTAGTGAGAACTCGTTATTTATCCGTGAATCTTATATATAGCCCTTAAGGATGACTTCAAAATATCTAACTACACACATAGGATTGGGATCTGGCAGTTGTACCTCAAAATATTGATTGGATTTACATAGAATGTGATTATTAATAGATCAATTTCTTGAGATTAAACACACAATTAACACTCATTTTAGTTCGTTGCTGTCATTTTCATTCAATTATGCAAATGTTAATATATATATATTACCAAGTCTATGGGCGGAGCTCCCAATAATTAATATGAAGAGTTGCACGCGCATATATGTAATCGAAATTAATTTACGAAAATAAATAGCGCACGTGCTGTTGAGTTGCACGCGTATATATATGTAATGGGAAATGTAATGCGTGCGTGCAGACGTATACGTAATTGAGATGAGTTGCACGCGCATATGTAAAGGAAAAGATGACAGCATACAACAGAAGGAACATGACGCGCATGCGTGCACGCGGAGATGTGACGGAAATTGAATATTTTACGCATTACGGCAAAATACAATACAATAACTTTTATTTAAACACGATAAAAGATTAAAGCGTTGCCGCTTGTGGGGTCGTGTATAATACTAAAATAAACTAGTTAACTATATACAAATTTCACATTAAAATGCTAACTATATATAATGTTGTTAAAAACTAACTATTTAAAATTACAATGATATATAGGTAAAAATCAAAATTTGTTATGACCATATCATTGTTATTAGTCATCTATTTTTAAAATTAATAATTCAGTAATATATAAAATAATCGTTCTTGAGAGGGGAAGTTTGCGGTGATTCAGCTCCAAAATCTAAATTATGCAGGGCCTGTGATTTACTAGCCATACTGGTAAAGTTCTTTACATTAGAGGTCTCCGGTATAAGTCAGGAGTGAGCAGGTTCCACACAATTGCCGCTCTATGTGCTATCGAAATCTTCATGTAATAGCTATTGAAGCGTGGCACTATAACCCCTGTTTCTGTTACGTAAATTATGCGTTCTGTCATTCTTAACTAGAATATGGTCCATAGAAGCGGGGGTGCACTCATATAAAATTTTATATGCTAGTGTAGCTAACCTTACTTTGTACATTGAGCATAAAGGGTCCCATTTTGCTTGCTTGAGTACGTCTACGGAAGGCATATCTCGCGTAAGGCCGTATATTAGCCTAGCAGCTCTACAATGTAACGATTCTCAGGCGTGGAAGCCATCCTTATTGGTGAAACTACCCAAGATCCTCAACGCATATATTACGGAAGTTAAAATTATCTTAGAATACAAATCCAAAAGCGTATGGCGCGGTAGAAACCGGCTACGTTTTAACAAATTTAACTTATTGGCAAATCCTTTCTTAACCTCCAGTATATGACGGGTCCATCTAAGTTTCTTATCAATGGTGGCACCTAGCAGCCTTGAGTGGTTCACCCATTTTATATTGTGGTTCCCAAGAGACAGGGCGTTAAGCGGGCCAATGAAGCTGCCTCGATGTAACATCATAGCCTCGCACTTTTTGGGATGAGTTACTTTAGCGCCTTGTTGAGCATATTAGTGACGGAGTCCACCGACTCGCCTACACAATAGATGGTCGTATCATCTGCATACATATAAAGAGATCCAGAGACCACTGTCTCAGGTAAGTCACTTGTGTAGAGAGTGAAATGTGTCGGCCCCAGCACAGACCCTTGAGGAATTCCATACGTTACGTTGGCGTACTCGGACGATTCTCCGTTAATAACCGTGAACTTTTTTCTCTCACTGAGATAATCTCTTAGCCAATCAAGCAGATTCCCCTTAATGCCAAAATTATGCTCAAGCTTGTGAATTAGGACTTTGTGAGAGATGCTGTCAAAGGCTTTTTGAAAGTCAATAAAGGCCACACCCACGACAAGTTTGGAGTCGATAGCTCGTCTCCAGGTCTCCGTAAGGTGCACCAATAGTAAGTCGGTAGAGTGTCCCTTGCGATAAGCCCACTGATAGTCGGTTACGAGATGGTTTTGCGTGAAAGTATGATCTATAATTGTATCGGTGATGCATGATTCTAGAATTTTACTCGGTATACTTAGCATAGACAGAGGGCGGTAGTTCCCTCTGTCCGACTCATCGTCTTTCTTGAATACGGGATTTAATCTGGCTACCTTCCAGTCGCTGTAAACTCTGGCATCTCTTAGGATAGGTAAATATAAGTTAGTCAATGGAGCGGCAGGAGACAACCCAGCCGCTTTAAGTAGCCTGGGCGAAATACCATCAGGGCCCGTCGCTTTATTTGATTTCAGTTCAATAAGTTTCTTCTCGACCTCCCTATATGATAATCGGGCATCGTATATGCAAGAGATTGGCTTTTCTTTTACATGTCTGGGTACCTGTTGTGGCTCGATGGTATCTGCCAATTTCTCTCCAATAGTAGAAAAGAAACTGTTCATTAGGTTAGCCTTTTCTTTATCTTCAACTGCAAGGCTTTCATTATCGCGTTTTAGTGGTCCGATAACTTTTCCGACTTTGGGATTGGTGGCTCTGGACAATAGGCAGCTGTGGTCTTTTTACTTCATCAAGTTTCCCCTTGAAATAAGCTGCTTTAGCGTTCCTGATGTCCGATATGATTTCATTTCTCTGTTTTTAGTAATCAGCCCACTTCTCAGCATCCTTTGTTTCGATGGCTTTCTTGAACGTTTTGTATCTTCGATTGATTTTGAGCTTTATTGTGTTATTGATCCATGGCCATGGGGACAACACGCTACGCACTTTCACGTCCTTAAAAGGAACGTGTAGATCACATACGCTTTTAAACAATTGTTCCCAGGCCCAAAGGGCGTCATCATTGTCCTCAGATACGGTGGAAACGTGAAATGGTATTCGCTCAATATCAGACTTAAAATCTTTCTCGTTAAAGTGCTTAAAATTTCTAATTCGTATAACTTTAGGTGAAGGTCTTTTACTATTTAGCTTGAGGGTTGCATATATTAGGTTGTGATCCGATATGCCAAGCGGTAATACTCCAGTTTTGCGAACTGAGTTTACATTGGTTACATACATACATACATACTTTATTTGTTTAAGCAGGTTAGGTTAATGGCAGCTGGATAGCTGATGTGGACCTGCTATGCTAAATACAGAGTGATAATAACAATAATCTAAAAACATGTAAAATACAAAATACATGCAAACTATATTAATATAATATAAACTATAAGATATTAGCTAGTTATAGTAATAATAGTCTGAGTCCTTATTTGTTACAAGGTAATAATAGTAGTAATAGTAATAAAAAGAATATAAAAAATATGTAACTTAGTAAAAATATAATAAAAATGTGGATATCATTATGTGATATTTTACATGTATTGGCTAATCATAGTAATAATGGTCCGAGTCCTTATTGGTTACAAGGCATGTTTCTTTGTGAAATGTCAAGTCATCTAACACTTTCTTATTTTTCTTAAGTACTAATTTAAATTGCCTTATTTTCTCTATCTGCTTCATCTCATTTGGTAGCATGTTCCAGGCTACTGGGCCTCTAAATCTCAGTGAGGTCCTTCCAATTTGTAGATTGTAGTTTGGAATAGTAAACGATTCAGTCCTTCGCAGGTTGTATTGACGTGAAGTGTTTTTCTTAAATAAATTAGATATTATTTCAGGGATCTGGTTCCTATGGATATTATGCATCAGTATCATCAGCTTTCTTTTATAGATGTGTGTTGTTGGTTGCCAGTTAGCAGCTGTTAGTATTTCATTATCAGTTAGGTCACCAGGAAGGTTATGTATTACCTTGGCTGCTCTTAGATGGATGTGTTCGATTTCATTAATCAGATTTGGTGAGCATGTACCCATACTAAATTACAATATGTAATTGTAGGAACTATACTTGTAAAGTAAATTACTTGTAGTGTACTCCTCGACAGATATTTTAACCTCTTTAGTTGATTGACCTTTCTGCCAAAGGTTTTACAGATGGAATTAATTTGGGTGTGCCATGTTAGATGCGAGTCAATCGTGATACCCAAACATCTGCTTTCATTAACATAGTTCAGTGTCTTTTCTCCGAGAAGGATTGGTTTCAGTGGTCCACAAAAGGCCCTATGACTAATTAGCTTAGCCTCAGATTTTCCCGTATGAATTGTTAACTTATTGTTTCTACACCAAGTATTTATATCTACTAATATTCTATTTAAGGCGTCCACAACAGAGTCTACTGTTTTACCGATATAGAATAGGGTCGTGTCGTCTGCATACATAACTATTTCTCCTTCATTAATTGCATCTGATATATCATTTACATAGTATGAAAAGAATCTAGGACCGAGCAATGATCCTTGTGGTACTCCAGGTCAATTAAGGTCTTTGTTGATACTGTGACACGGTCGGTTCTTTGACAACGTTCTGCAAACTAAATAAGTCAAATAGGTTCAGTAGATGTTTCGTTTTCGATTGTATATCCATGTGCTCTATGCCGTCTTCATTTACATCTAATAGATCACAATTAAAATCGCCTAAAAGGAATATACTGTTTGACTTCATCCAGGCCTTCTCAAGTGTGTTATGTAGATTGCTGAAAAAATGGCCTCAAGCTCTTCGTTGGCAAGATCCTTTCGGTGTGTGACCTTGACAAGTTCAGAGTAATATATAATACACCCTCCTCCTTTGCATTTGGATCTGTTCATGCGGATGAATTTCAGGCCATCAATATGTATATCCTGATCTCTATCAGACTTGTTCAGATGAGTCTCCGTAATCGCAAAGATATCAAATGTACAGATACTCTGAAGTACACGCAGTTCTCTTCAACCTTATTGCGGAGGCTACAAATGTTCAAGTGTGCGACAAATGGATATCAATTATTTTCAATTGAAACAATTATCAATTTTATCAATTAGCTACGTCGGGTAATATAAAAGTGGACAAATGTTTAAAATGCTAACCGATGGGCGAGAGGCTACTTTTTATCTTTTTCATAAATTTATTTGAAGTATGATAAGATAAAAAGAAAAATATATGCTTGTTACTAAGCCAGTGTTGATAATACGTTTGTGTGCAGAAGCTAAATACTTCTTAAGGCTAAATTACATTGTGATTCCCAGACGGTAACATGATCTATATCCAAGCAACCAATGATTTGCGAAATATTGTAAAACTGCAGGGACCAACGGACGAAGTATAATACCGGCCATGATCTCCTTGGAAAGATCTAATCAGCGAAAATGTGTAAACAATAACAACGAAGAAAGGCTGATTATACGGCAATGGGTAATTTCATATAAATTACCATTACCGTATAATCAGCCCGGGGGGGGGGGGGGGGGGGGGTGACTCCCATATAAAAGGGGTAGGGATGCTCGTCGGACATTTTCGATTTGACCCCTAAGAGGTACTAAAATGGGCGTGGCTCAAGCTTATTTTGACCCCTAAAAGATAATAAAAATGTAAATTGTAACAGCTTTTTTGTTCAATTGACACCCGACCCCTAAAAGGTACCGCTTTACATAGAAATGTCTGTGTTTGATGGTGGATACCAAACTCCTGATTTTGACCCCTAAAAGGTACGACGAGCATCCATGTACCCCTCACATAAGGGAGTCCCCCCCCCCCCGGGATAATCAGCCTTTCTTAGTTGTTAATGTTTTGCGACTTAATATACTTAATTTCAGCTGGCCAGAAGGAGATACATCTTTTCGAGATATACAGTCTAGTCTGATGTAGTCTGCCTCAAATCTGGTCGATACTTTATATAGATTAAACATACTCTGCTTGTTTCAAGTTCATCGTGAGAGAAAATGATACATGCAAGTGTTAGAAAAAGCTTTCGTGTCTCTGGTCTCGCTTGTTCAAGTCACTTGAATGACATTCCAGACAACGCATTGGCTAACCATGGCAAGGGGATGTCATTAATAAATCAAGGGCATAAATAGGGACAGTTCAGGCCTTCCTATTTCACTTCAAGAATTAAGCTTCTCAAGAATAACGAAGAAAAGGACAAGCTAAAGGTGAATTGACTCAAAATAATTATTGCATCAAATACTTCAGAAGTAAATTCATGTATATCGTTAAATAGGATTCGAATAACTGGTTGTTTTTCCTATAAGACAAGTGTTGTAGACGGCTGATATTTTCATCTTATATTTTTCATGAAGTCGTATATTCTGTCTACGTTACTCCTATATCTCTAAAATGTTCGCTAGAATCGCACTCTCTTGATCAATTTATAAACTGTATTGAAATTTCTAAGTATACGATATTTGCTAGCATGTGGAAAGGACGAGGCCTCCGTTTAGTTAACATTTCTCGACGAGTTGGAATACTAGAATCACTAAAGTGAACTGATTATCGAATTAGACCACGTTTAGCTTTGAAAGCGATTTCAAAGGGAATCTGTGGTTGGGTGCTTCAAAACGTCCTTGCTTGAGAATACCAAATTTACGGAACGTTATCTTAAGAAGCCGACTACTTTCCTAGATCTAGAATATATATATAAGCCCAAAATGTACCCTTCCTATTTTTGTCCTGTTTCATCGAGAATTAAAATGCCGAACTTTGTTTGGAAGGCAAAGTTATATAAAGAAATGAAATATGGAAAAACAGTACATGTTCTACTGCACTAAACACTCTTTAGAACCGTGAAATCATTGTCTAAAGAAATGAAATATAGAAAAAGATTACATACTTTAACCGAACTAAATACACCGTCCCGTAGAACAATGAGATGACGGTCTAAAGAACTGAAAAATAGAAGAACATATACACTCTGCTTCCTCCACTCTGAGCAGAGTCTCTGCAGAGTCGCATCCATACCGGTTCACCCGTATGAGGTTCTGATATGTTATCACATTCAACTGTGCTTTTATAGCTCAAATGGGAGGCTTCAATCTTGCATGTGGGAAGCATTTAATAGATGGATCTCAAGTGGAGATTGACTATCAAATTAATAATGCTCTCAAAGAAATGAAGAATTAATATCAGAAACCAATATGTTGTGTTTGTCGCGTTTAGTACCAAACTAAGATTTTAACACTGGAACTTCATTAAATCCAGTCGTAGACTGCGAAATAGAAAATGAAACTGTCCTAGCGATGCTTTTCGGGCAAAATCAGAAGGGCGATGGATTTTTACGGGTAGAAAGGAACATTGTAGAGACATGGGGTTTTCACCAAAATGTTACGCATAGAAAACTGCAGGGGTTCCTCTTAATTTGGTTGACATTAAAATTCAGGGGGAGAAATGATAGCGAAAACAAAAATTCAAAACGGCTTAAGCCCCCTGATCTTCATTTGCGCGAGTAATAACGCAAAGATTTCAGCTAGCAGGTCGAAATTACATATGATAACCAAGTTTTAGTTCCCGTTAACTTAGTGCAAAATACCAAACATTAACACCTCCAAGCTATGAATTACGATTATTCACTACCACACCCCCTCTACTGCAAAAAATACTTCAGATAACATCAATTGCGTTTCTTTACCCATTGTTATTATTCATTTTGTTGCGTTCGGCGAAGGAGAACGTATACTAATGTTACAGTGGACTCCCTGTGGTCATGTGTGGGCTACCTGTGCTTCCCTAGGCGAAATAAATCGGGATTCGTGTATGTCCGTCCTCGTGTTTGAACTTTTTAGAATAAATTATCTCGGCCGGGGAACTGGTAACCACACGTACACGATGCTGCATTTACCAAAATGGCCGCTCGCATCGTTTCTGTTTTGCTCGCGATCGGTAAGTTACTTGCCTTATTTTCCGACAATGCAATGCAATGATATTTCAGAGGTTCGCAAGTACAATTGAGCAAAGCATGAAGAAAGTAGTACATCTGGAGGACTGACAAAGTCCAATATGGTCTGTTTTGTTCCTTGCACATTCAATTCGGCCATCATTATTTATTTGTGCTGAACCCGAGTGAATCTGCGATCGAAAAATATGCTGTTGGCTTGCTCGCTGCATTGAATTGTGTAGTTCGCTTTGCCAAAACTGCAAATAGTCAAGATGCTATAAATCATACCTGAAGGTTGAAGAAAAATACATGGATATGAATAACACGTTCATTTTTAAAACACGATTTCAAAAAGTTAGAAAAATAAGTCAAAATATTCATGTTTGCCAGAAAAAATTGCCTTAATTCTGAGTGGAGTCAAAACAATATTGTTGTTTCAGATGAATTTGACCTTGGAAGTAAAAGAAACCCAGATAATAATAAAACAATACTGAAATTTCAAAAGACATTTTCTGAAATAGTGCTTAAGAATGTTCTTGGTACATTGCAGTCAAGACTCACAGATCAACTGAAAACGTACCCAGGAAATTCCGGAGTACTTTCTAGGCAGGATTTTGTTCCCACTCTGAGATTAACTGAAAAAGTACTCAGGAAATTCCGGAGTACTTTCTAGGCAGGATTTGTTACCATTCAGAGATCAACTGAAAAAGTAGTCAGAAAATTCCGGAGTACTTTCTAGGCAAGATTTAATAGCATTCTGAGATCAACTGAAAAAGTACTCAGGAAATTCCGAAGTACTTTCTAGGCAAGATTTAATACCATTCTGAGATCAACTGAAAAAGTACTCAGGAATTTCCTAGCTACTTTCTAGGCAAGATGTATTACCACAATATAAATGCTAACTCATATCATTAATTGTTACAGACTGGTGTTAATAATCACAGCAATAACAAAACGTATTTACCTGACGACAGTACTCAACTATGCACAACAGGAGAGCAAGAGGCTAAAATCTGAACATTAACAATCAGATACATGTGAACATATTTTTTAAATGTAATTAAGACATGACAAAATAACTAACTGACTGATAATGATATAATTGTAATTATAAAAATATTAATATTAAAAGCAACAGTTCTAATATAATAATGATATCAATACTACGAATCTCTGCTCACACTTACATTGCATGTTCGTGTTAATTCAAATCATAAGGATTTTAAATTCTTTTAAGTTTAATTTTAGACTAATATAAAATAATAATACTATCAATAATACTAATATGATTATATAATCAATTACATATTTGCATCTGAATCTTAAATTCGGAAAAAGTTTAGCTAGGTCACAGCAGACTTCCTAGCCATTTAAAAAGGGGTCTGTTTAATACAGAATGCACACTTTCCATATTCTTTTAAACCTTGATTTTAAATGAACGTGCATACTCATAAGCAGAGATTCTTAGCATTGATATCATTATTGTAATATAATTATTATTATGGAAGCCATTGGAAACGTGTGCTTCATTCCAACATACTTCACACTCATTGCTTTCTTTTCCCAAATTAATTACTGTGCTTATACAGACTGGACATCACATTCATTCACTGGGCACCTAACCCTTCCCCCTCCCTCAAAATTATCCAATATAAAGCTGACCCCCTTCCTGTCTTGAAATGATCCATTAAGTGCATTAGGAATTCAAACATATACACATATTCACTTCTGAAATAAGTTCACATAAAATAATATATAAAACACAAGCACGGCATACACACGATTCACATATGCAGTACCATTAAAATAATTTCCCATAATTCATACAAATTATATTTTAAAAATCAAGTTAAGAAAACATGTTCACTTATTATTATTGACATGTTTTTAGATTAGCCCTTCACATAATTTCAGAAAATAATATTCACTCAAACATTATTCACACAATTAAGTTTTAAAATAAGTATACTACAGATGCACAGAAAATGGGGCCTTCATACAGAAAATGACCACTAATTATCAGGGGTTTCAAAATAACCTGGCTACAACCAGAGCTTCAGCACTAGCATGCATCTACATTGCACTTGACCTGAAATAGCTGTATACATGTATAGCTAGCTATACAAACTATATTTGTATTTTAACATACATTTATTACTAAGCGCAAATCCACAGCTACTTTCAAAGTCCAAGCCAGGTACGCTGAAAATTAATGAAACCTCTGCATTATGCTAATAATGTAGTTCCTGTGTAACTCCAAAAAGAGGCTCGTGAAGAAAGCAAGCTCCCAAGTTTTTAAAACTAATTAACAATTAATTTTATTATATGTTATTGCTTATGGATTCCTGTACAAATTATGTAGATTTGTAACCATTAGGCAAATGAAAAAAGAGAGATACATGTAAACAGTTTCAACTGTTAGAATAAATTATAAGTTTCACTTTTGTGGGAAATTATATTGCACCCTCTATTATGTCACCTATTGGTTGGATATAAATTAACTCGACAACATAGTAGAGGATTCTGCTGCATGCATTAAAATAACATTAAAGCAAATACTTTAAAAAAATCTTTTTAGTACTTAATTAACAGTTTATTGTCTCAAATAAAGTATACATGAAAAATGTATCTATTTGTTCTCATACATGTACATGTAGTTTCTTATGGAGGCTATTTATATATTTCAATTATTCTATACACATGTATATTTGTCTCACTTTGCTTGTGCTTGCATGGGGGAAATAAAATGAAGATCAAGAGATCTAAACGTGATGGTGCTTGAAGAGTCTCCATCTCTCAAGTAGACATGCTCCTTTGCTGTTTTAATTAGTCCAGATATTCAAAAACATCAAATAAACACTGAGGGAACTGGGATGGGAAAGGTATACTATTGCAGGCTTTCATTTTTCTGGGAAAACAGTAAGAAGTACTGTTTCGTTTAAAGCTAGCAAACACAAACTGACAAAGCTTAATTGGGTGAGAATTAAAGTCCACATGCAGGCACCAATCACCTCTTACAGAATCGCACAAAAGTCCCACACAATATAATTAGTGTCGCTCCTCTTCTAACATGAACAAAATTAAATGAACGCAAAACTGCTCTGCCAAAGGCATTCTATTACAATTATGTTGTTTCTGAAAACAGAACAATTATAACATATTAAGTTTGTTACATGTCAGTAACACGTCATTTTAAAACAAAATTAAAAATAGTTTTCTTCACATTGCTAAAACAATCAACTATTTGGTCAAAATGCAGATGTGATACCATAATGACCAAATCAAGTGAAATATGTACAAATTCCTGATAATAGCCCTGTATATTTACTTGCAGGCGTTGGTAATGCGAATCGTCGTTCCGGGATTTCTAGTTCTTCTTCTGTAGACAGTCTAGTCACAGTACTGTAACTTCAAATGCTTCGTTTGAAAAATGGTATGGAAATCTTGAATATGGTATTTTATATGTTGAAAACCATTACCTCCTTAGTTCTCTACCGAAGTATAAACCTTATATATTCACAAGTTTTCTTATTTTTGGCGTTTTTCCAGTCGCATATGAACAGTTCGAAATGACTCGCTCTCCTTGAAAACAGAGTCGACCAAGCAAATGTAGCGTTCTTCCTGTGAACTGGATTATGTGTTATCTGGGCTCAGACAAGCCATCTTGATTCACTTTTAATAAAGTGCCTTGTGCGCATGCGCTCCGTTTTTCCGCTCTGTCTGACCTATCTAAAGCGTTCGACACAATTAACCATCAAATATTATTTGATAAACTTAAGCATTATGGTATTCGCGGTGTGGCTATTGACTGGCTTGTGAGCTACCCGACAAACCGAAAACAATTCGTCCAATTTGGTCAAGCCAGCTCTCACTATCAGTCTATCGTTTGCGGGGTTCGCCAAAGTTCTATACTCGCTCCACTATTGTTCATTAGTTACATCAATGATCTTCCAAATGTGTCTACCCTGACTCAGTCGCTACTCTTTGCGGATGACACAAGCATTTTTTGTTCCCAAAAAGACCCTAACCAGTTAATAAATATTATGAATAATGAACGGTCATTAAACGTATCTAAAACAAATTATATGATTTTTCACCCTAAACATGTACAGAAGAAAATTAATGTTTGTAATCCGATAATTATGGAAAATATACAAATTAAGCTAGTAGAAGTAACCAAGTTTCTGGGTGTTTATGTCGACCAACATATTAATAATGTGACAAAGAAGATGTCCAAATCTATCGGTATCATTAACAAATCACGCTTTTTCCTAACGTCAAAATCGTTGCTGTCTCTCTGCTACACCCTTGTATATCCCTATATTAACTACTGCAATATCGTTTGGTCCTCTACGTATCCCTCCAACTTAGATATTTATACTGTCAATACTCTTGTTACTGCTAATTTGATGTATTCATATCACAATCATTTCCTTCCTGTGACCTTCCAAAATCTCTTCCTGGCCAACCAGCAAGTCCATGATTACAACACTAGGCATGCCACTGATTATCGATCCCATCTTTGTAGAACAAATATCAAACAATTTACTATTCTTCATCAAGGGCCTAAAGTCTCATTAATCAAGTAAACTCTTCTTCTTTCATAAGCTTTAAAAAAATATCTTAAAGAGTTCCTCCTCAATCGCTGCCGCTGACTCTAATTTAGTTATTAATATAACCATGTCCTGATCATGATAATAGCATACTGCTCACTGTAACGAGGAAGCCTAATCTTATAAGCTTTATAGTTATTATAGTTATGTATGTTGGAGGCTGGTTTTGCATAATTTTGAAAGGCTTGAGGTAACTGATTATTAATATAATTATGCATAAATAGAGCAATATGTAGGTAATTAATTTCTGATATGTGTAGAATTTGTAGAGTGCCAAGTGGCGGGGCATGGGATTGAAAATCTGAAAATGTCATTATTCTGATAACTTTGTTGTTTAATGTGTTTAATCGAGATAGACGTGTTTTGTAGGTATTTCCCCAAGTGCTAACACCATATTGTAAGTATGGATAAACAAGATAATAATAAACTTGCATCAAAGTGCCTAAGTCAACATAGTGTCGTAGTTTGGATAAAATACCACCATTTTTGGATATTTTCTTAGATACATAGTTTATGTGATGCTTCCATGTTAAGTTTTGATCTATGTATATGTTGTAGTTTAAAAAATACTTCAGGTTAAATTTGTTCAAACTAGTTTATTTTTGTCCAAACACCCTAAATTAGTGAGCACCAGTTGTTGACGGTTAGGGTGTTTTTAAATCTAGGGGTAGGGTTTGTATTAGTTCACAGGATCATTAAATAAGCATTATATTTATCTGTTGTTTAGTGACTTAGCCGTAAAAACAAAACAAAATTGGTGACTAGCTCTAAACACCCTAAATAAGTGAACACCCATTGAAAAAAATATAACTAGGTTGAATTACAAGATAATTAATTTTAATTAATGTTATTTTTTTTCAACCTAGGTGATTTTTTTAACCTCGTTTATTTTGATTCAACCTAGTTTATTTCTTATTATGGGTTCAATCACAGTAGAATTTCTCTTCCCTTATTAATTGTTTACCTGTGATGTCTTAAGTCACATATTAGCGCTATAGCTACATATAATTTACAAACTGTTTATTTATTGTCAGGAGTTAGAAGTTCGTTATTTGGAATACGTACTTCCATTTTGTTCTAGTCACAGCGTGTTATTCTATTTGGAAAGCTGAGTCTAACGAGTACGAGGTTTAGTCCAAGATCCTTTGAACTCGTTACTTTAAGATACTGTTTAGCTCTTTCGTAGAAGTCTTTTTCCAGTCAATGTTAGCGTTGATTCGCTTTTATATTATTTATCTCAGTGATTACTCTGTAAAAGTCGGTTCGGTTCACAGTTTGTTTCGAAGTACGAGTGGAGCCATAAAGTAAACCTGATCATCTATAAACAATATATGTTTCTGAATTTAGCTTTCTTACTTCCCTTGAGTTTTCATAAAAGAACGCA
Organism: Actinernus sp. WN-2022; assembly: GCA_030867875.1. Taxonomy (NCBI): domain Eukaryota; kingdom Metazoa; phylum Cnidaria; class Anthozoa; order Actiniaria; family Actinernidae; genus Actinernus; species Actinernus sp. WN-2022. Next base: position 44,161,449 of record JAOWCC010001501.1, read on the forward strand.
GAGTCAACACAAACTTCGTCTGTATTTTCGTCTGTGTTATCGTCCGTGTTATATTTTTCAAAGTCCGATTTCGTTAGCAGTGCACATGCGTGAATACATAATTTGCATAAGACCTGACGTCGTAGTTATATTAGTGATTTAAATGACTACCACATCATCGAATGTTTCTGTGGTAAAGTGGTAAAGTTCTGGTTTTCCAAGCCGATGGTTCAGGGTTCGAGTCTCGTCTGGGACGAAACAAAGTAAGTAATAATGATGTGTAATATTAATTAATGTCTTGGTGGTAAGGGAAATCAGGGTGGGGTAGAAGGAAGATAGTGGGACAAAGAAAAGGGAAGGGAGGGGAGGTAGAACACGAGAACGTGCTGAATTGTTTTTAGAATGTGCCCCCTAAAAAACTAAACCCCATTTTTTTATGACTCCCCCAAAGAGAAAGGATCTGTTTTTAGAATGATTGATATCTAACAAAAATAACCTAGGCCAGGAGCCCATTACCAGGAGCGTCCATCTTCCCCACTGTGTCTGTACCCCAGCACAGAGGTAGATGAGGCTATTTTTAGCATTGCGTTTCGCGCGAAAAAGAACAAAGGTAGGCTATTCTTAGCCAAACAGATAGCTAACGTTACTTCTCATTATCATTCTTCTCACTTTCAACGCGGGAATTCGAATTGCTCGTTTTCACTCAATCCCCAGAGATTCAAATGTTGGTGCCCCAACAAAAGAAGCTAACGAGGGATCTATTGTTTAAGGGCACCAACATGGCGGCGACCCCTTTTCGCGGGAATTTCGAATCTAAAAATAACCTCATCTACCTCTGTGCTGGGGACCCAACCCATAACAGAGGAGCGCTCCTGGTAATGGGCTCCTGCCTAGGTTGAAAAAAATAACCTAGGTTAAAAAAAACACTAGGTTGAAAAAAATAAACTAGTTTGGACAAATTTAACCTGAAGTTTTTTTTGACCTGCAACATATACATCTAAATATTTTACATATTCAGTTTGTTTTAATAAAATGTCACCTAATTGGATGTTTAAATTAGGTTTTAGTTTACGAGAAGAACAAATTAACATATATTTTGATTTGGAGATATTAAGTGATAACTTGTTGGCTGTAAGCCATTCTGCTAATTTGGAGAGCTCTTTATTTACTAGTAGTTGAAGAATATTAAGATTATTGTCTGAAAGAAAGACGTTAGTGTCGTCGGCAGACAGTCTTATTGATAAAAGGTTACTACTATTATTTATGTCATTAATATAAATGAGAAACAGTAGGGGAACAAGTGTTGATCCTTTAGGAATGCCACAATAAATATCGGTATGGTTAGAATGGACATTACCAATGGCAACAAATTGTTTACGATTTGTTAAATAACTTTTAAACCAGTTTAGGGCAGTTCCTCTTATTCCATAATTGTTCAATTTACCTAATAGGATATTGTGATTGACTGTATCGAAGGCTTTAGAGAAATCCAAGAAAATACTACAAGTATATAGGCCATTATCAATAGATTCTAGGAGATTGTCTATGATTTCGATAAGAGCAAGTGTTGTGGAGTGCTTTTTTAATCCAAACTGGTATTTATACAATAAGTTGTTTTTATTTAAAAAATCGATTAATCTTGTTTCTCTAAAATTTTAGTAAAGGCTGTTAATAAAGAGATAGGCCAATAATTAGTTGCTTCGTTTGGGGAATCAGCCTTATGTAGTGGTATGATTTTAGAAGGTTTTAAGTACTGAGGAAAAGTTCCAGTTACAAATGAAGAATTAAATATTGTAGTGAGTGGTTTAGTTATGATGGGTTTTGCTAGTTTTATGAAGTATATTGGAATATCATAAGGACCACTGGATTTGGATGTGTCTAAGTTTGACAAAAGTATCAAAATTTAATTTTCATTAGTTGCATTATTAAAAAAACTGTAATCTCTATATGATTTTGTGCTTGATGGCATTTTATTTGCTAAAATAAGACCAACATTACTAAAGTATTTATTAAAATGATTGGCTACATCTAACGGATTGTTCAATTATCTTCCATTGCAATGAATACTTTGTGGAATGTTGGATACTTTACTTTTATTCTTTGTTATTTGATTGACAATTTTCCAGATTTCCTTGGTGTTTTCAAATTGCGAATACCGTCTTTGACATGGGTGTTGATGTAAATAATATTTCGTTATTAAAGATCTCTACTGTAGTACAAAAACAGCGGAAAACCGAATGTGAATAAAATGAAATTTTGTTATACAGATTACTTACCCAAATTTTAGCCATTGATCCAACATTTAGCCGTTGATTAACGGCTAAAATGACGTTTGTATAACATACGAATACAATTTCCTGCTAAATTGATATAATTATGTATATAGAGTGAAATAAATGCGAAATTTATAGCAATAATGAAAACACCGTTTTCAAAAATAGTGCACCGTACCAATATACCCGGCGCAATATATAGACCCATATCTAGGTTTTACAAGTAGTCATTTTCTTGGCTCTCTACCAAAGCCGCTTACAATGCTGTAAGAACCTCAAAACTAGTCTTATTTCCAAATTTAAGGGTTTTAGGATGTTTGGGAGCAAAGTTGCAGGTCGCCAAAATCGCGATTTTTTACAGACGTCTGAATGGCCAACGGTCAACGTTGCTCATTGGTCATGCGAATTCGGAACATTTTACAGACATTTGTTCGGTCTCAAACATCATATAACCCTTAGAATTTGGTGATTTGGCTACTTTTGAGGTGTTCTTACAGCAGTATAAATGGCTTTACTAGAATTCAAAGAAATCGACCACTTGAAAAACCGTTATAAGGGTCTCGTGAGCCTCTTGTAAAGGTTTTAATTTCCACAGATCGACCGATTCAAAATGGAAAACTTCAGCCAGTTACACAGTGGAGAGGAACAAGTTATCATGTCCATGTTTCATGGTATGTGACAGAATCGGTGTCTTGGTGTACTGGTGGGACTCAATATCCCTGAAATGCTCTGCAACGCGAAAGAGACAACGATTAGCATCGCAGACGTGACAAAACAAGCTGGCTGTAGTTCTACCGTACAGCTCTATCCCATCATGCGAGTACTGGCGCAGTGGGGAATAGGCAAGGAGCTACCGAACAAGCATTTTAGCAAGAACTACGCGATGGAGCTACTGAGAAAAGACCGAGGGCCAAGCCTGGGCTGTATGGTTCCTTACTACTGTAGTGATGAGTACTGGGCGGCCATGTTGGAGCTCCCACGAGCGGTCAGCCAGCCTTTATAATTTCACATGGAATGGACCATTATCACTACATGAATGATCTACAAACCTACCCTTACGATCCTGCAAAGATGCGCCCTGGATGCAGTGAACATGCGATTGGAAGCAGGGAGAGAAGACAGCAATTTTTAGAAAACTACAACCTTGCGATGATACAGGCCAACAACTTGCAAATTCACCACAAGTCCTTTGCATCCAGGAGTATTTACGACGTATTTCCTTGGTCATCGTGTACACGCCTTATGGATCTCGGGGGCTCTACGGGAGCGTTCCTGACTTCTGTACTTCAGCAGCGCGGGTGTGAGCACATTCAGGGTATCCTCGTTGATCTACCCGCGGTGATAGAAAAAGCCCGAGAAGCGATTCCCAAATTTGGAATCCCAGATGATCGCATCCAACTTGTACCACATGATTGCTTTGAACCGTTTCCTGAGCTACTAAAAGTGGATACAATCATTGCCAAGAATTTCTTTGTGAATTTTGATTCACAACAATGTTCTGCTATATTGAAGAACTGTCGCTCTCTCTTCTCTCCTAAAGGTGGCCGTTTTCTATTCATAAACCACTTCAACACCGAAGCTGGAGACAACAAGAATCTGATATGTGAGAATGGTTTGCAACTTGGCTTTTTAAATGTTCACGTGTTTTCTTTTGGTGGAAGTGACAACAGCAAGAGTGAATGGATGGATTTCCTTGAGAAGATTTGTTTTAAAATAGGGTGCAAGGTGACAAGAGCATACGAGACAGCGTTTGGAGGAGCAATCATTATTGAGTTAGCGACTGATTATAATTATTGGTAAAAGGAAAACATGGACCCGTGGTCCCTGGACCGCCTTCGAGGACCCAGTTCATGGACTACCTTTCTACATTTTAGTGAGAACTCATTATTTACCCGTGAACCTTATAGCCCTTAAGGATGACTTCAACATATCTATTGACAACGGATTACTAAACGGGGTAATTTTTATTGACCTAAAGAAGGCCTTTGATACTATCGACCACAAAATTATCATGCGCAAGCTTTCCAACTATGGTGTTGACCAAAATGCCCTACAGTGGTTTGACTCGTACTTGAGTAATCGTAGCCAAAAGTGTAATGTCAACGGCCATTTATCAAGTGCGAGTCCAATTACTTGTGTCCCACACGCTCTATTATCGGTCCATTACTTTTCTTAATATATATTAATGACTTACCAAACTGTCTGAGCAAAGCTTCCCCTAGAATGTATGCCGATGACACAAATATTAGCCTAGCCGCCTCTTGCCTAACCGATCTAGAAAGTATATATGATTAATGCCGAATTAAACAACCTTAATTGCTGGCTCAAGGCAAATAAGTTGAGTCTTAATGGTGCCAAGATTGAGTTCATGATTATTGGCTCTCGCCAAAGGTTACAGGCGAGAGCCAGTAATCATGCGATCAACATACAGATAGAGGGCAATGAAATAAGAAAAGTTGATTATACCAAATCTTTGGGTCTATTTATAGATGAAAATGTATCTTGGAAAAAACATATTAATGAAGCATCAAAGAAAATTTCCTCTGCTATTGGCGCTCTCAAACGAATAAGACCATTGATATGCGAGAATACTGCTATAAAAATTTATACAGCATTAATTGAACCCCACTTTGACTATTGTAGCTCAGTGTGGGATGGTCTAAGTAACCAGTTAAGTGATAAACTACAAAAGTTACAAAATCGTGCAGCCAGAGTGATTACGAAATCCAACTATGACACAAACTCTAATTTTCTTCTCAATATGCTAGGCCTCCCGGTTAGCTCAGTTGTTAAGCTCCGGTCTGTAGAGCGGGAGATCGCGGGTTCAAACCCCGGCCGGACCTGCACTCAGGGTCTTAAAATAACTGAGTAGAAGGTGCTGCCTTTGTGAACCAACTGCAAATGGTTAGACCTTCACGTCTTCTCGGATAAGGACGTAAAATCGTAGGACCACTGACATGGCGGAGACAAGCCTCGTAGGGGACCTTGAGTCCTGTTGTTTGTTTCCTGTGGCGTTACGCCCAAATGTTGTAAGTAAATAAATAAAATAAATATATCTATAAAACGTAAGAAACAGAAGGCAGTAACAGTGTACTTACAAAAAATATTCATTCCCCGTAGCACAGATTACAACCTAAGATATTCGGAAAAATAAATTAACCCTACCTAAACCACGAACTGACTACTTAAAGCGTAGCTTTAGTTATAGTGGGGCCCTATTATGGAATAATCTTCCCAATGAGACAAGAAAATGCGATTCTCTTGGGCGATTTAAAAGGGATATCGATAACATATATTCCGTATCGGGCTCCCACACGGCAATCATGTAAAACAGTGATATTTTAAATATATTTTTAATTGTAATAACTGATGATCAGTTACCGTGTTTAAATAAAGTTGATGTATGTGTGTGTGTATGCGTGTATGTGTGTGTGTATGCGTGTATGTATGTATGTAACTACATACATAGGATTGGGATCTGGCGGTCGTTATTAAATTATAACAGTACAATTTACATGTATTCAATTGTGCCTTTAAATATTGATTGAATTTACATGGAATGTGATTATTAACTAGATCAATTTCATGACGCTCACATATAATAATAATAATAATAATAATAAATTATAATAATGATTTATTAACAGTAGTTCCACTGGGTGGCCTGTTAAACTAAATAATGTAAAATATAAAATGTTGATACATAAAATATGACTAAGATATTACTGAGATGTATAATGATAACAGTTATGTACTAAGGATTAAAATGTGGCTATACGTATCTATTGTAAAAATTAATCAATGGAGTCTGTCGGCAGCGCAGTTCTTTAGATATCCTTTCGATAACCGACAAAATTCAGCAAATGTTGCAGAGTTCCTAATATTTACAGGTAAATTATTGAACACGGATGAACTGGTATCCTGGAAGGTGCCATTTTCAGGTGGGACCTTTAACTATTTAGTGCTGGCTGACCGTAGTGTTCTAATGGGTATGTACAATTCTAATAGAAGATAAGGTGGCCTGTCACTATAATGAAGGGGCCTTATTATATACAAGCTTTAAGAAGTGAAATTTTCTGCGTTCTAAGACGGGTAGCCAAAAAGGTTTAAGATATCAGCTCCCCTCTAAATCCCTGTTTTCTCTCTACAAAACCCATTAACACACACACAACATTTGGGTGTGGCCCGCTCTCGAGGCAGCACGGTAGAATCCATTGTTTATTGTACCCTTACATTATTCGTCATATTACGTATTCTTAATCCAAGAACACAACATTGTGTTTAACAGAACTATAAGGGGTAGTGGACATCAGCTAGGTGAAAAACCTCCCCACGCGAGTCCACTGCTTCTGGGAGCAAAACCACGGGCCAGCTGTACCCCTTAAACAACCACCCGGCTAGTTCAACTAGATTCCTAAAGCCTTAGAAACTGATAAACGTGAGGCAAGCGGATATTTCACATAACCGTTTTTAGCAGTCTCACTAAGCCATCGACCATGTCTTTTGAAAAGTCTATCGGACACACCTGCACAAGCTGCAGCCGAAGCACCGGTCGCCACTTCTAAGACTCAGTGAGTGCCTATTTTAGAAATCTCTGGAACTGCGCCTTTAAAAGCCTCACTGACTAATTCTCTTAGTCTGGAGTAACTTAACCCTAGGCCTCTAGGTCTAGGTTTATAACCAATTTTGCATTGGATAACTGACAAAAAACATGAGACTCATTTTTTCCTCTCGTTTGTCTTTCCTTGTTTACTTGTGAACTCTAATCACCAATTAGCTCTAAAGCATAAGTTTACTGACCGGTTTTATTATCGGGTAAGCTTTTGTATTTTCCTCTAAGTTTGTCGGATTATCGGTTCCCGACAAAAAACTGACACAGAAATGATACCCCCTAGTTCATGTGTAAATCTAAAATTTTCTTCTGCTCTCAGCGGGCACTATTTAGTAAATAAACCCCTTCTATAGCGGCTGGTATATTGGCGGATAATGTTCGCGGCGGAGAGATGGGGATTCAAATGACTGGTGCATGTTGCATGACACTTAAGAAAACATTTGAATTATGCAGTTATCATTTTATGCAGTTTTAGCAATGCTTCACAAAAAGATATATATCATTGAAAAGTAGAAATTGATGTATTAATTAAAATCTTTATACGTGTATGCTTTGGTACTGGAATATTTAGATTTTGTCTGACCTCTGTTTTATATAGAGTTCTAAGCTGAATGTAAATAACCTTGTGGGAAAAGCTAATCCTGAGAGGCTGTCCTACAACAGTCAATCAAATTCCAAAACATATTAGAATTCTTAATGTAGGACATCAGTTAACTGTTATTGGGAAAACCTGCTTGTAAAAAATATTCCTCACCTCCAATCAATAATTTTGACAGTCAATTTGGCTTTCGTTCTAACCACTCCACCATACAAGCTATTCTGTTAATTCCCGACAAAATCCAAAATGCAATTGAGAAAGGCCTTTACTCCTGCGGTATTTTTCTTGACCCGTAGAAAAGCCTTTGATACGGTGAACCATCAAATCTTAATTAAGAAACTTGAACGTTGGTATAAGAGGAATTGCAAAGGACTGGTTCGTTTCTTACTTAAGTAATAGAAGGCAATTCGTTTCAATTGGCAACACAGTATCTCTTGAACGTTGTATTTCCTGTGGGATCCCACAAGGATCTGTGCTTCTCCCATTGTTATTCCTGTTATACATTAATGACCTCATACATTTTACTAAGGCTTTTGATTTTCATTTATTTGCTGACGATTATAATTTATTTTGCTCGCATAAGAACCTCTCTGAACTAGAATCTTTCATTAATGACAATTTATTCTATGTTAACACCTGGTTATCTTCAATAATATTGACAAGACAATTATTTTTATTTTTAATCCACCTAAAAAAAACTAACGCACTCAGTTAATTTGCACATTGATAATAATGTTATAAGGCAGGAAAATACTGTTAAATATCTTTGCCTTTACTTAGACTGCAACCTGAATTAGAAATGTCAAATTCAACATGTAGCCAAGAAAATCAAACAAGCATAGGCGTCCTGTATAGAATCCGTAATTTTGTAGCTCCTAAAATCCTTACTCAGCTATATTATTCTTTAATCTATCCTCATCGAACTTATGGCCTGATTATTTGGGGAAACACATATAGTTATAATTTGAATCCAATTGTTATACTACATAAAATAATTGTGAAGATGAGCATTCAAGTCCATTATTCAAACTTCTTGGTATCCTAAAATTTACTGATTTAATTTCTTTGTATAATTCATTATTTATGTATGACTATTATAATCAATACCTTCCACCAGTCTTCAATAATTTTTTTTACACCTGTAAATAAAGTGCATAATCAGTATAATACAAGACTCATTAGAACCAACTTTGCAAAGTTCAATATTCGCTTAATAGAGCCTAAAAGCTGGAATACAATACATTAAAATACTAAATCATTGAGAAAATCAGGCTTTAAAAAACGCATTATATCTTCTTTATTAAGTACATATTGACATGATTGACTTTCAACTGTTGACTTTCTTTTTCTAACTATTACTACTATATTTATCTATATTTATTTTGTTTATTTATTTCATTTTAGTTAAGTTATCCTTATTTAATTAGTAATATATAATATCTTTTTTCGTTCCGCATGATTAATATTAATATATGAATGTATTCAAATATGTCCTAAAGCTATTTTTAATACCTTTTTTTTAGTGCTATTTAACTCGATAAGCTTTAGCTCTTTTTAAATAGCCAGTACTCTAGGTTTAGTTTTAAATAAATAAATATTTGTTTTTAATCAGCGGAGTAATATATTAGGTACGAAATAAAGTTGTTGTTGTTGTAACCGCCTGTTCGACCACAAGTAACCAGTTATTCAAGAATCAAGGCAAAATCAAACAATAGCAGAAGCCCAAATTAAACATGTTTTTTTCACTCGACCAGAAGCACCAATTACGAACGTCAGATGTCGTGTTGGCGCGGCTGTCACCGTACTATGGCATAATACGAGGGTCATTTGATTTAAAAATACTCATAAACTCGTTTTTTTTTACTTATCTGCTTGATTATATAACAACGAAACTTGATTAATCATGCAGTAATTGAACTTGATTATTTATAACAATTCTTGATTTGATTAGCTGCTTAAACTTAATTGATTTATTCGTACTTATCTACTTGATTATTTAACAATGAAACTTGATCAATTGCCTCACGACCGGCGCGCCAAACTTAGCCTGCGTTGCGGCTCTGGAGTATCGGAGCGCAGCGAGCGGAGATTAGGGGGATTGGGGCGAGAGAAAAAAGAGAGAGGGAGGGTGTGGGGAGGAGGGGAAGAGAGAGCCTGCCGACAACCCATGGTTATTCTCGGCCTCAGAAGGCCGCGTATTGCTATTGGCTAAAATGCGTGATTGACAGAAATCATTAAATTTTATTCATGCATGGCATGCGATAAGAGCAGAAAACAATTAGTATGGCGACAAACATACAGAGAATTCCCTCAGCGATGAATGTGAAGAAAGAACAGGAGCAAGGCTATTAGAGATCTTTTGTCTGGAAGAGATGTTCCAGCTTTAATCCCAACTGGGTTTGGAAAATGTAGGATATTCCAAGCATTCACTTGTGTTAAAGACGTCGAAAATGATGCCCAGGTTGTCGTTTTCGCTATTGACTAGTATTCTGAAAGATCAATTGAACAAGTTAGGCCCAGTTCAAACGTCGAACTTCTCATGTGCCGAATCTAATGTTTGTATTAAGTACATGAAAAGTTCGACGTCTGAATCAATTAAGTTCGACAGATTTGTATTAGATTCGACTCGTCGTTTTACGCGACTGGGCCAGTCGAATAAAACGACACAAGTTCGACGCTGATTCAAACGCCGAACTTCTCATGTGCCGAATCTAATGCATAAATTATGTAATACCTACAATTCTACACTTTCGGGCTAAATGTCATGCGCAGACGTTAACTCAGACACGGATGGCGGGAAAACAGCACGGGGAAAGTACCGCTGGATCCTGACGCAAGTGAAAATGCAAGTACACTTCTTTTTAGGATGCCTCCAGTACTTCTGTATGAAGTGTTCAGTATTCGAAATCGATGAAGACATTACTGCAAACCTTATGCTGGCGACAAAACGACACGAATTATCATGTTTGTGCAGAAACAAATCACTCCTGGGAAACTGGATCCCTCGAAGAGAAAACGTGACGAAAAGTTATTGGCAGTGGTGTCATTAGTCGTTGTCTTTGAAAATAAAAAGGATCCTCTGATTCACAGAATGCTCTTTGTCCGTCATATCATGAGTGACTTTGGTCGCCAACCACCGATTTCATGTAAACATTCACCAAGTTAGCAATTAGATTCGACTCCATTAAATTCGACGTTTGAATCAAACGTCGCATTTAATTATTTGAGTCGACCCAAATAGGTATTAGATTCGGCACATGAGAAGTTCGACGTTTGAACTGGGCCTTAGTTCCTTAGGTTATCCTGCTGCCGAACTTTCAGACCTAAAACCCGAGGAACTACAGAAGTGCAACTTCAAATTGCTGTTTAGTTCTGCAGAAGAAGTAATGAGATCGAATTTCGCGATGAGCTGAAGAACCCTGTATCGGAACTCCAAAAGCGGTTGAAACATGGACCGGTGTGTTCGAGGAACAGGCTTGTGCTTCCGAAAATACGAGCTGCTTTGATGATTTCGTAACGCTGCGTGGATGGTTTTTAGCGCTTCTTTTGGCAGAACTTCGTTCCGATGTTATTGTGGTCGGCAGTGTTCTTTACTGATCATTTGGTGGCGACTTTATATTCAGCGGCAACGAGTTCTCTTTATCTTTAATAGTTATCTTTATCCTGCAAACCTTCTCGAACAAAGGTGTAGTTCTCTACTGCATTTCGAATCTACCTTCCTCAAGAACGACAGACTCGCTCTGATAGAGCAGCAGATTTCGGAATATGAAGACCGATACTTTTGCAGGCACCAGCTAGAATTATTTAAAGCTTCGGCTCTCTTTTCTTTCTGAAGGCTTGAACAGATTCTCGCAGTGGAAATATTTGAATTCCCAAACGCTAGCTTAAAACATACATTACATATCTGCAAAAGTCGTTGACATTTACAGGTTTGGGTTTAGGCCGGCCCTGTATTCACACACGTCGGGCATAAAGACCGTCAAAATCGGCACCAGTTGAGCGTGGACAAATAATTAAAATTAACCCCATTTCTTTACTTATAGTCTCAATTTGAAGAAACGTTGATGAGTTGTTAACAAAATGAAACTACATATTTTGAGTGTTTTATGTTAGTATGATGACGTTGTTGTGACGTCATAAGTGATGCCTCCTTTTTTGGTGAAATTCCCCCTTTAATAAACGTTACAAACAGACTGAACCATCAAAGGGCCTTCATGACACACATTCATTTGTCGCAAATTTGAACGTTCTACGACAACTACAGCAAATGTTATAGAGGAAGGACTGTTACTATGACGTCATAGTTAGTGACGTCAGGAGCCGTACGTAAATAAGGCTGACTATTGTTAAAAAATCAAGAAAAGAAAATATTGTGACTTTTGAATGCCCGACTAGCGCATTTCATAATTAAAACTTGAAAATCACTCAAAAGTTTTTTTCTAAGGGTATGTATAAAAAAGTATGACGTCATAATGACGTTATAGAAAATGTATAAGCAAATACCGTGGACAAAAATCGTGCAAAAATACGTTGGATCCGAAGTAAGGACCTATGCAGCCAAAAATATAAACAATAACGAATGAAAAGTCCGAAGACTACAGCAAAGCTGATATACAACGTAAAAATCTAATAATGACGTTGCCGAAAATATTATTTCAATTTTAAGCCGTTTATGGACAAACATTCTAAATTCTAACAACAATTTTAGCCGCCAACGTGTTTTATGATTGGACAAAATGTCATGCAACAGTATTTACAATAACTGCTTTTGTGTTGTTTATTTCCTTGTTAGTTTCTGAGCTCGAGTAAAATGGGAAATTTAAAACTTTCATAACTTTTGATTTCCTTAACCAATCGACATCGGGTTTTCGATTCCTTCATTCTCACTACGAGGAGATTTTAACAATATACGACATTCCGTTTTTAGAGGTAATGAACAGTTATACGAAACGTATTACAAATGGATAAATGACGTCATTGTGACGTCACAATGGTAGTATAACATAGCTTAAAAGATAGGCAGTCTGGGACTGCATGTATCTACGGGGTATAGAATAGGAGTGTTATAAAAGATAGACATTTCATATAGATTTTGAGTTGAGAGTAATCATTAAAGAGGAAAAGTTAATAGACCTCTTTACCTTCGTATGCAAATTGCTCATTTCAGACCACATGAAAATTGTTCTTTTATGATGAACATCTAAAATATTTAGATATAAAATAATCACCCACAAGAGTGGAATCACGTGGTTTGAAATGGGTCAACAAACAACCAAGGTAAAGAGGTCTATTACAGTTACTCACTGTAAAAATGGAGTCAAAATGAGCAATTAGCTTCAATCATTTTGAGTTAATTGGGACTGTATAAAACGTCCTTTGTTGCAGGTATTTGATTTCGAAAACCATGCCATTTTTTTTATAAACTTTTAATGCAGTTGACTTGAATCTAAACTTACAAATATTAATAATAAATAACTCAATGTCTAATGCAAAATACAATCAGGAGCATTTTGTGTTTGATAGGGAAAGGTATGTGGCAGAAATTGACTTATGATTGTCTTTGAACTTTTGATTTAATAACATTTGAATATATTAGTATATACGTAATTGCACTAACATTGACTGTTTCAAAATCAATGAACCTAGAAGCTGAGACCGAAATGGCTCATGGGTACATTGGCAATCATTTTATTTTCATATGCTTTTTTATGTTTTATCTGATGTACACAATCTCGACTAGAATATGAAAATGTATCTCAGTTGCTGTTTGGACATTATGTGCATGGGTTGATAGCAAAATCATCTAATCAACAGATATCCCGATGGTCATTTTGGTCTCAGCTTCAATGATTTTAAAGGGATCAATGTTTGCGCAATTAGGTATATTTAACAAGCATGATAAAAAAAACTGGAAAGTTTCAATATCAAGCCATGTTTGTTAGGTAAAAGTATGACAACAATTAAATGAGTGTCTTTGAACTTTTGATTGGCAACATTTGAATATATTGTATATTTGAAATTACTTGTGTACAACGTGAAAAAACTGGAACATTTTAATATAAAGCCATGTTTGTTAGGTTTGTGTCCCATTGTTGAGATTATTTCTTCCCCGAAGGGATTTTTTTTGTCTCCGGAAGGAGGTTTTGTGTCGCATTGCTGCGATTATTTGCTCCGCAAAAGAAATGTTTGCTCTTTCGAAAGACAAGTTTTGCTCCCGAAAGGGAATTTTTCGACGCTATAAAAGCGTCATTGTTCGCCACACGGTGTGTAATGAGCCATCGCAAGTACTGGGATGCACGAACAATCCAATTATCTTGGACGCTAAATAAACACTTAATGTCAAACATTCGACGGCTAGAATACATCCCAACTGAACGTCAAAGAAATTAACAAATACCTGGCGAAAAAACACTCGACACATTTCTTGAAAGCTGTGTCTGATTTTTAGAGGAAAAAAGAATAAATAGATGGCAAATAGTGAGTAATAACTTACCTCCAACAAATAGGTGCGAGGCAAAACGAAGAATCCAAAGCGAACCAAAGCACATAGGAGACTCGACAGACGATGTAGATCACCGAGAAACAGTCGATGATTTGTCAATCCTGTCGACGTGTACCGGCTAACATCCGAGAGATGCCGATCGTCGTACCGATCGTGCCGGATACGAAAATCGGATGAAAAGAGATGCCGATCGTCGTGCCGATCGTGCCGCATACGAAAATCGGATGATATCGGAGAAGACCAAACCGAATTCCGACCATTATCCGAAGATTTCTATTGTTACGGACGGACGGACTTACACCTGGATAGCATAGTATCTACGACTTCCACAATGAATTAAGCCCGTAGATACAAAAATCAGTTTATATTCCTTTTACGATTCTACATCATTCTAGCAAAATTCAATCGTCTGCATTGAAAACTTTTTAAAATATAGAACTCGTGCCGTTTTTATGGTCGTTTGTGCCCACCGTGACAAGTTTTTTCGGAGTTTCAGCTGACATTCTCCAAGTTCGTATTTTTTTTGTTTTGAATTTTACGCTCGAGTTGAGATTCCTTGATATTCCACGCGTGAGTTTGACAGCTATTAAAAATGGTTTTCACTTCCGCCGCATGATGATTGGATAAATCGGTCGAATAGTTTTATGCATTTTAATTAGTGGGTGGAATGTCAAAATAACCATGGCTTGCCGGCAGGCTCTCTCTTCCTTTCCTCCCCACCCCCTCCCCATCTCTTTTCTCTCTCGCCCCAATATCCCTAATCTCCGTTCGCTGCGCTCCGATACTCCAGAGCCGCAACGCAGGCTACGCCGAACTTCGTGGTGATTCTGATCAGCTGATTGACTACTCCAGTTTCCTATTCGAAAATTACCGCTGAATGCAATGTACTCAGGCTTATCCTCATTCTGAAGTTAAACATTCTTAAATACCAACGAGAAGGTGCAAAATGCGAAACTACAACAAAACGCAGAGTTGTGAATAGCCCACTGTCTCGCTGGTATTTATGAATGATTAAATAACTTCGCCGAATGAGGCTAACCCTGAGTATATGCGTCTGTAGTCATTGCATTCAGCGGTAATTTTCGAATAGGAAACTGGAGTATTACCGGAAATCGCGAGCTCAGCGAATCAACCTATCAGTGCTCATTGAAAAGTGTGAAGGTTGTTGTCATAAAGACCGAACCCCATATTATAAGCGAATCAAAGGGTTTCTTTCTTGAAAGTTCATTTGTTTGAGAGAAGTCAGCGTAGATTTTCATCGAACCCGGAAAAATGCATAACTTTTGCGATAGCAGAGCTCTAGACTGGAAATACGAAATATTTCCTCAGTTGAGAATAGGACTTTTTATGCCTTCCTTTTCCTGTTTTAATAGTTAATGCTAAAAAGTTATTACACAATATCTTATTGTTGTGCTCCTTGGGGTCGCGTGGGAGCATTGTAATTGACCACCCTACAGGCCCTATTACTAAGGCACGCCGGCGATCTTGGGAAGCATTCATAAGCCCGGATTTCTCAATAAGTGAGGTTGTGTGAAACTTTTTCCTTCAGGTAAGACACCGTTCTTATTCATTTATGAACCCCAATTTCGCTTAGATCGAAGGAGACAATTCGTTCCTTCTTTGTAGTTTGTCAACTTCGAGTTACATTAATTTCGTATTTGCTTCGGGCGATCGCGAGTATTTATTTATATACGCCTGCTATTCTGTTTATGAACTTCGAACGAAACTTGAAACAACAATGGGAGCTGATCAAAGCCAGGTCACGTCTAATTCACAGATTGAACTGGATTTAGCGTGCAGGTTTTTGCGGAATGAGGAAAACCGGAGAACACGGAGAATACCCTCGGAGCAAGGGTGAGATGCCAGCAAACTCCCCGCATAAATTTCCATGGCAAACGCAGTCGCAACAGTTCTCATTCTTGGCCATTCGTTTGTTAAGCGGTTGCATTGCAATTTACAATCGGGCTTCGATGATCGTAGATATTTAAACTTTTATTTATTTGAGACAGGGAATGTTCATATGTTCGGCCGATAAAGGGGGTCGAACTGTTCTCAAACTACGGGAATACGACCTTCGGGTGGTTTTGCGCCTTGCCCCCGACATTATTGTTTTAGATATTGGAACAAATGACTTATAGACTGCAGTGAGGCCTGAGACTGTTGGGTCCGCAATCGAGGAGTTTGTTTGCGTGCTACGCGAAAAAAAATCAGTTAGCGTGATTGCGGTTTGCGAGGTGATTCCTCATGGAAAGAACTATGCGTTCTTCTCAAACTTCAAAGCCAACATCTCCACCCAGGGATCACCACACCCTATCAGTATCTTCAAGTAGTGCTAGAGCTGCTACCCAAAGTTTTCTGGTGGTCTCACCAAAAGATCAATGACCCTATACGAAGTTTCTTGTTCAGAGACGGTGTGCATTTGAATTGTGCGGGTCAATATCATTTATATCGCAGTTATAGGGGCGCCATCTAAGGCTAGTTCCCATCACCGTTACTTACATTTGGGGAATCCGTTCTCCAAAGGGTACGATCCACGAATCCAATTTTGTTGGGGAATTGAATCAATCAAGTTTTCAAGTAGTGCCAATTATCAAGTTTTCAAATTGCTAATGGCGACTTTGACATGGGTGTTGACGTAGATTGATGGTGTTGATGTAGATGTTTCGTTAATATTGAAGATTTCTACTGTATAAACAAAATTAGCGGAAGACCAAATGTGAATAAAATTTTGTTCCACAGATTACTTTCCTAAATTTTAGTCATCTATAATGTCGGTTATGCTAGCGAAGTATTAGGAAAAGGGATTTCACGATTTTAGATAAAATTCTACTTCAGTAAAACATATCATAAATTATACAGTTCTAGATTAGTCCACGCTTAACACGTCCATATTTGAGTTTCTTTAATTAAAACTTTATTTTATTAAATTGGGTTGGATTTGTATGAAAATAGCCCAGCACGAGCCTCTATTCACTATGGCTACTTTTGATGAAGTCACCCTTCTCACACAGCGGCCATGTTGGATAGAACCAATAGGTTTTGCATGGCCTCGCACTGAGCAGATTCAGAACGAGTTTAGCCCGCAAAAACAAAGGTTTTTATTCTCCTGGGACTCAACATGCATGGACGCTGCGTGAGAAGGTGAATACACGACTTTCATAATGGCCGCCTCCTAATTTGCATATGTGATTTCCCGTTTCGGTAGTTTATCCACGTGTATAGAAAATATGAACGTTGCCATGTGAAAGAGCATGTCGACATTAGTGAACTTGTGAAAGTTGAGTGCTGTAGCTTATAAAGCAATGAAGTTACAGCCAGTTGAAATTAGAGAGATTTGTATGAGAAAAACGACGGAGGCCTTTATAGCCTCGCTTTCATATTTTTCTGCAGTACAAATGCTCATAGCTCAACAGCAATTTTCCACATTCCTCTAAAACTCAAAACAATTACTAGTTTTAATGTGATCTTTCATGTAGTAGCATTGGTTTTCCCCTACATATTTATCTTCCGAATTATGCAAATTAGGAGGCGGCCATTATGAAAGTCGTGTATTGACAACATTGAATAGAACTTATTTCCCAAGAGCCTCTTTCACTTGCCGACTTTATTTATGTTTTATATATCTTAAGCTTATTACTATTTAGAGATCATGACAACAAGTCAATAAGCTTTGAGTTGATTTTTAATTACAAACCTCTACGTTAATGACACTATACAAATTGATGTAAATAATCCTGGATGTATATTGCTTTTCATTACCTTATTATAGGAAATTAACGCTCCATGAATCTTTAAAATTCGCGTTAATTGTTTTGAGCGTTAATTTCCGCGACATTAATTGATTGGAGCGTTAATTAACGCGACCTTAATTTCCATTATTATAACCTCAAATTCTGACTCGACTTCCACGGCAAACAGTTGGAAAATAAGTCTTTCACCTATTGGTAAAACCGCCACAATATCTCGCCTAGAAAGTACAAATGTAGAGTATTCACTGCCTGCTTTGTTCTTCTAAATAGTTTCCTCGATTAATGCTCAACCGCTCTATCACTTCTCTCTTGTCGCCGCCATTTCAGTCAGTTCGCTGGAGGAATGTGCGACATTTCGTGAACATGACAGCGATGACAGCTAATTGACCAATCAGTATTTCCCGTTCAGAATCTGAACGGGAAATGAAAATGTATAAGGGATGGCTGCAGGCCCTCCTTCTTCTCTCTCGTGCCAGTCTCCTTTTTCCATTTTCACGCGGCCAAATCATTTTATCACTTCCTTTGCATTGAAATAACACTGAGGGCCTGTTTCGCAGGCTACATCGAACCCGGAAAAATGCATGTTCTATACTGGAAATACGGATAAATCAACAGAAAAAAACCCCGCAATATTTGCTCAGTTGAGAATAGGATTTTTATGCCTTCCTCTTCCAGTTTTAATAGTTAATGCTAAATAGTTATTGCACTGTTGTTGTGCTACCCGGGGTCGCGTGGGATCATTGTAATTGACCACCCTCTGGGCCCTGTTACTAAGGTACGCCGGCGATCATAAGCCCGGATTTCTCAATAAGCGAGGTTGTGTGAAACGTTTTCCTTCAGGTAAGACACCATTCTGATTCATTTATGAACCCCAATTTCGTTTAGATTGAAGGAGACAATTCGTCCCTTCTTTGTAGTTTGACAACTTCGAGTTACATTAATTTCGTATTTGCTTCGGGCGATCGCGAGTATTTATTTATATACGCCTGCTATTCTGTTTATGAACTACTAACGAAAACCGAAACAACAATGGGAGCTGATCAAAGCCAGGTCACGGCTAATTCACAGATCGAACTGGATTTAACGTGTTGGTTTTTGCGGAAAGAGGAAAACCGGAGAACCGTGACGGAGAAAAATCCTCGAATCAAGGGCGAGATAACAGCAACTCCACGCATACAGTTCCATGGCAAACGCAGTCGCAACAGTTCTCAATCTTGGCCATTCTTTTGTTAAGCGGTTGCATTGTAATTTACAATCGGGCTTTGATGATCGTACAGAATTCAACTTTCATTTATTTGGGAAAGCGAATGTTCATATGTTCGGCCGATAAAGGGGGTCGAACTGTTCTCAAACTGCGGGAACACGACCTTCGGGTGGTTTCGTGCCTTACCCCGGACATTATTGTTTTAGATATTGGAACAAATGGACTATCGACTGCAGTGAGGCCTGAGACTGTTGAGTCCGCAATCGAGGAGTTTGTTTGCTACGGTTAACGTGATTGCGGTTTGCGAGGTAATTCCTCGTGGAAAGAACTATGCGTTCTTCTCAAACGTCAAAGCCAACACCTCCACCCCGGGATCACCACATTCAATCAGTATCTTCAAGTAGTGCTAGAGCCGCTACCCAAAGTTTTCTGGTGGTCTCACCAAAAGATCGATGACCCTATACCAAGTTTCTTGTTAAGAGACGGTGTGCATTTGAATTCTGCGGGTCAATATCATTTATATCGCAGTTATAGGGGCGCCATCTAGGGCTAGTTCCCATCACAGTTTCTTACATTTGGGGAATCCGTTCTCCAAAGGGTACGATCCACGAATCCAATTTTGTTGGGAAATTGAATCAATCAAGTTTTCAAGTAGCAATTTGAAAACTTGATAATTGGCACTAATGGCGACTTTGACATGGGTGTTGTTGTAGATTGATGGTGTTGATGTAGATGTTTCGTTAATATTGAAGATTTCTACTGTAATACAAAATTAGCGGAAGACCGAATGTGAATAAAATTTTGTTCCACAGATTACTTTCCTAAATTTTAGTCACATCTATAATGTCGGTTATGCTAGGAAAATATTAGGAAAAGGCATTACGCGATTTTCGATAAAATTCTACTTCAGCAAAACATCACTGATAAATTATACAGTTCTAGATTAGTCCACGCTTAACGAGTCCATATTTGAGTTTCTTTAATTAAAACCTTATTTTATTAAATTGGGATGGGATTTGTATGAGAATAGCCCACCACGAGCTTCTATTCACTAAGGCTACTTTTGATCAATTGACAACAATGAATAGAACTTATTTTCCAAGAGCCTCTTTCACTTGCGACTTTAATTACGTTTTATTTCTCTTAAGCTTATTATAATGGCCAAAATATAATAGTATATCGGTTATAATATTTCTAGTTCATTCTCGCTTCCAGAAGAGCAGTTCTCGACATCTGCTTCTTGTATTTCGGGCAAAAACTTTGTGTCAATCGCGTTAATTTCCTTCATTTTGAAATTTTACCTCCTCTTTCGAATTAACTTCCTTTATTCGGAAGTAATTGTACATCCTATTCGCGTTAATTTAAGATACCTTAATTTAAGTTGCGTTAATTTTCGTGAGCGTTAATTTCCGCGACATTAATTTTCATTATTATAACCCCAAATTCTGAATTCTGTCCAGACACATTTGACACCTAGGAAACAATGGCGTTCTGTTTTCTGCACACTGTATTTCAATCTTTTACAATGTAAAAGCCTAAAAGTATATCGGTTACAATATTTCTAGTTGATACTCGCTTCAAGAAGAGCAGTTTTCCCTGACCGAGATCAAAATTCCCTGACTTTCCCTGACCTTGAAAAAATATTTCTCTTCTGACTTTTCCCTGACTTCTGGCAACTCTGTTCTTTGTAGTTTGTCAACTTCAGGTTACATTCATTACTCGGGCCAGGCCTTTGGCCGCCCGAGTGTAAATCTGCAGACCGTTAATTTTTTTGTTCGGTGCAACGAAATATCTGCGCATGCGTTAAATTATGCATTAATTATATGCGCGCACCTCGTGGCGCTAATAGATTTCTCTCCAGTCCAGTCGCCATCTTGAGATTCTGCGGACGCTATTCTTGTTTGAGGTACGTTCCGTAAATTTTATGCCACATTTCATTTCACTCTCGGTCATTATACATACCAGCGCAAACACCGTGATCGGTAGGCCAACACTAAAATAGGTTTGACCGTGTTTTTAGCTGGTTTACCGATCTCATATCGAGACCTGTGTACGTTATACTATACAGGTATACTGAATAGCTGATTTATAGCGAAATATAGCGATTTACTAGCAAATATATATACTGTGGTTGAGCAGTTATGATGAGCCAAGCAATATTCAAATCTCAAGGTAAACTTAAACAAGAATCCTCTCACGGCCGAGGTTTTACTTCGATAAATAAAGGCTTCCAACAGTTCCTTTTATAGTTCTATAATATAATGAGCAGACTGAAGTTTTGGGAATGAGGGTAAAGCCTATAATCATTAGAGATAACCAACAGGCATTTCAGTTAATAAACTTTAATCCAACAAATACCAATATGGACTCGTAATGGATTCGTCAAGAACAGCAGATAAAGTTACAAAGAGGCACACAAATTGACCATGAATACAATTAACATGACTTCCAGAGGTTTTATAGATAGAACAGCCGCAGAGAAAGAACCGCGAGGCGGCAATCAGCGAACTTGATAAAGAGCCGCAGGGTAGAAAGAACAGTAGAGAAATATAGTGATAGCTCCATCACAGGATGGACAGGATACAACTTATAATACGGAACAAATAAAAACATACATTTGAGACAATCATCTATTAGTACTCGGAACCTGCAGTATAACAGAACAGCAGACTAAACTGTAAACGTGTGTTACATGAATAAGTAGTGTTTACAGTAAAAGGTCAACTTCTTTAATTTACATACGAGAAAAACAAAAATATAAAATTACATATATATACTAGGGGGGTAGAGAATGAAAGTCACCGCGCTACCGGCCACTCCTAAAGAATGCTAAATTCAGCTAATAATAATTCTTCCCTTTGGTTATTACTAAGAGGATTTCAAATGAAAGTGTATTTCATCTTCAATCTCATTGGGAACACACCATCAGAAATCTGAAGAAGGGTAGTCCAAAATAAAATATATAAATCCTGGAACGCAAAATATCAAAGAAAATAACCTGCCTTGCATAACCAAGGGGCCAGAAAATGTGCATCTTGAGGGAAGTCCAACCTCCCTCATCCACATTTCTAATGGTGCTTTCCTTGGACACTGAAAACAATTTCTTTATGGGAGTACCCCTTCCTCCATAAAGGTGGGATATACTAGGGGATATGCAAAACGTCTCCTGGTGTGTGCTTACCTTAAAGAGTGTCTGGCTGCATTGATATATATATCTAGCATGTTTTCACAAAAGGAGCCTTTGAACCTAACACCCCCTTTTGTGAAAACATGCTAGATCTTGTGTGCCTTTAAGCTTTAAAAGCCAGTAACTCGTGTTTTTGCCGTTTTCTTGAAAGGGCAAATGACAGTTGAAGACTTTTCTGGCCTTTCTATCCCATAATTGACTTGACTTAGATCCATCCCATAATTTCTTTATTTGAGACCTAGAGGTTATGCTTAGGTTAGAAAAAGGCCATTTTCTGGTATTGTTACTCAAAATACAGGAAACTTCCATCCACTAAACGCAATCTAAATTAAGAGAACGTTGTATTGCCGTATAGTGCATCGAAATCCATCAAAAGCTCGAGAAATGGCGCCACTTTGAAGATTTTAGGGTACACAAGTAACTTTGAGAGATTCAGGTTAGCTTACAAAAACCACATTTTCGGGTTTTCTACTCCAAATACGGCAAAACTGGCACGCTAGTCTTAAAGTACTGGAAGAGACCGTTGTTTTGACGTGTAGTACATCGAAATCCATCAAAAGCTCGAGAAATGGCGCCACTTTGAAGATTTTAGGGTACACAAGTAACTTGGAGAGATTCAGGTTAGCTTACAAAAACCACATTTTCGGGTTTTCTACTCCAAATACGGCAAAACTGGCACGCTAGTCTTAAAGTACTGGAAGAGACCGTTGTTTTGACGTGTAGTACATCGAAATCCATCAAAAGCTCGAGAAATGGCGCCACTTTGAAGATTTTAGGGTACACAAGTAACTTGGAGAGATTCAGGTTAGCTTACAAAAACCACATTTTCGGGTTTTCTACTCCAAATACGGCAAAACTGGCACGCTAGTCTTAAAGTACTGGAAGAGACCGTTGTTTTGACGTGTAGTACATCGAAATCCATCAAAAGCTCGAGAAATGGCGCCACTTTGAAGATTTTAGGGTACACAAGTAACTTGGAGAGATTCAGGTTAGCTTACAAAAACCACATTTTCGGGTTTTCTACTCCAAATACGGCAAAACTGGCACGCTAGTCTTAAAGTACTGGAAGAGACCGTTGTTTTGACGTGTAGTACATCGAAATCCATCAAAAGCTCGAGAAATGGCGCCACTTTGAAGATTTTAGGGTACACAAGTAACTTGGAGAGATTCAGGTTAGCTTACAAAAACCACATTTTCGGGTTTTCTACTCCAAATACGGCAAAACTGGCACGCTAGTCTTAAAGTACTGGAAGAGACCGTTGTTTTGACGTGTAGTACATCGAAATCCATCAAAAGCTCGAGAAATGGCGCCACTTTGAAGATTTTAGGGTACACAAGTAACTTGGAGAGATTCAGGTTAGTTTACAAAAACCACATTTTCGGGTTTTCTACTCCAAATACGGCAAAACTGGCACGCTAGTCTTAAAGTACTGGAAGAGACCGTTGTTTTGACGTGTAGTACATCGAAATCCATCAAAAGCTCGAGAAATGGCGCCACTTTGAAGATTTTAGGGTACACAAGTAACTTGGAGAGATTCAGGTTAGCTTACAAAAACCACATTTTCGGGTTTTCTACTCCAAATACGGCAAAACTGGCACGCTAGTCTTAAAGTACTGGAAGAGACCGTTGTTTTGACGTGTAGTACATCGAAATCCATCAAAAGCTCGAGAAATGGCGCCACTTTGAAGATTTTAGGGTACACAAGTAACTTGGAGAGATTCAGGTTAGCTTACAAAAACCACATTTTCGGGTTTTCTACTCCAAATACGGCAAAACTGGCACGCTAGTCTTAAAGTACTGGAAGAGACCGTTGTTTTGACGTGTAGTACATCGAAATCCATCAAAAGCTCGAGAAATGGCGCCACTTTGAAGATTGTAATGTACACAAGATCTAGCATGTTTTCACAAAAGGAGCCTTTGAACCTAACACCCCCTTTTGTGAAAACATGCTAGATCTTGTGTGCCTTTAAGCTTTAAAAGCCAGTAACTCGTGTTTTTGCCGTTTTCTTGAAAGGGCAAATGACAGTTGAAGACTTTTCTGGCCTTTCTATCCCATAATTGACTTGACTTAGATCCATCCCATAATTTCTTTATTTGAGACCTAGAGGTTATGCTTAGGTTAGAAAAAGGCCATTTTCTGGTATTGTTACTCAAAATACAGGAAACTTCCATCCACTAAACGCAATCTAAATTAAGAGAACGTTGTATTGCCGTATAGTGCATCGAAATCCATCAAAAGCTCGAGAAATGGCGCCACTTTGAAGATTTTAGGGTACACAAGTAACTTGGAGAGATTCAGGTTAGCTTACAAAAACCACATTTTCGGGTTTTCTACTCCAAATACGGCAAAACTGGCACGCTAGTCTTAAAGTACTGGAAGAGACCGTTGTTTTGACGTGTAGTACATCGAAATCCATCAAAAGCTCGAGAAATGGCGCCACTTTGAAGATTTTAGGGTACACAAGTAACTTGGAGAGATTCAGGTTAGCTTACAAAAACCACATTTTCGGGTTTTCTACTCCAAATACGGCAAAACTGGCACGCTAGTCTTAAAGTACTGGAAGAGACCGTTGTTTTGACGTGTAGTACATCGAAATCCATCAAAAGCTCGAGAAATGGCGCCACTTTGAAGATTTTAGGGTACACAAGTAACTTGGAGAGATTCAGGTTAGCTTACAAAAACCACATTTTCGGGTTTTCTACTCCAAATACGGCAAAACTGGCACGCTAGTCTTAAAGTACTGGAAGAGACCGTTGTTTTGACGTGTAGTACATCGAAATCCATCAAAAGCTCGAGAAATGGCGCCACTTTGAAGATTTTAGGGTACACAAGTAACTTGGAGAGATTCAGGTTAGCTTACAAAAACCACATTTTCGGGTTTTCTACTCCAAATACGGCAAAACTGGCACGCTAGTCTTAAAGTACTGGAAGAGACCGTTGTTTTGACGTGTAGTACATCGAAATCCATCAAAAGCTCGAGAAATGGCGCCACTTTGAAGATTTTAGGGTACACAAGTAACTTGGAGAGATTCAGGTTAGCTTACAAAAACCACATTTTCGGGTTTTCTACTCCAAATACGGCAAAACTGGCACGCTAGTCTTAAAGTACTGGAAGAGACCGTTGTTTTGACGTGTAGTACATCGAAATCCATCAAAAGCTCGAGAAATGGCGCCACTTTGAAGATTGTAATGTACACAAGATCTAGCATGTTTTCACAAAAGGAGCCTTTGAACCTAACACCCCCTTTTGTGAAAACATGCTAGATCTTGTGTGCCTTTAAGCTTTAAAAGCCAGTAACTCGTGTTTTTGCCGTTTTCTTGAAAGGGCAAATGACAGTTGAAGACTTTTCTGGCCTTTCTATCCCATAATTGACTTGACTTAGATCCATCCCATAATTTCTTTATTTGAGACCTAGAGGTTATGCTTAGGTTAGAAAAAGGCCATTTTCTGGTATTGTTACTCAAAATACAGGAAACTTCCATCCACTAAACGCAATCTAAATTAAGAGAACGTTGTATTGCCGTATAGTGCATCGAAATCCATCAAAAGCTCGAGAAATGGCGCCACTTTGAAGATTTTAGGGTACACAAGTAACTTTGAGAGATTCAGGTTAGCTTACAAAAACCACATTTTCGGGTTTTCTACTCCAAATACGGCAAAACTGGCACGCTAGTCTTAAAGTACTGGAAGAGACCGTTGTTTTGACGTGTAGTACATCGAAATCCATCAAAAGCTCGAGAAATGGCGCCACTTTGAAGATTTTAGGGTACACAAGTAACTTGGAGAGATTCAGGTTAGCTTACAAAAACCACATTTTCGGGTTTTCTACTCCAAATACGGCAAAACTGGCACGCTAGTCTTAAAGTACTGGAAGAGACCGTTGTTTTGACGTGTAGTACATCGAAATCCATCAAAAGCTCGAGAAATGGCGCCACTTTGAAGATTGTAATGTACACAAGATCTAGCATGTTTTCACAAAAGGAGCCTTTGAACCTAACACCCCCTTTTGTGAAAACATGCTAGATCTTGTGTGCCTTTAAGCTTTAAAAGCCAGTAACTCGTGTTTTTGCCGTTTTCTTGAAAGGGCAAATGACAGTTGAAGACTTTTCTGGCCTTTCTATCCCATAATTGACTTGACTTAGATCCATCCCATAATTTCTTTATTTGAGACCTAGAGGTTATGCTTAGGTTAGAAAAAGGCCATTTTCTGGTATTGTTACTCAAAATACAGGAAACTTCCATCCACTAAACGCAATCTAAATTAAGAGAACGTTGTATTGCCGTATAGTGCATCGAAATCCATCAAAAGCTCGAGAAATGGCGCCACTTTGAAGATTTTAGGGTACACAAGTAACTTGGAGAGATTCAGGTTAGCTTACAAAAACCACATTTTCGGGTTTTCTACTCCAAATACGGCAAAACTGGCACGCTAGTCTTAAAGTACTGGAAGAGACCGTTGTTTTGACGTGTAGTACATCGAAATCCATCAAAAGCTCGAGAAATGGCGCCACTTTGAAGATTTTAGGGTACACAAGTAACTTGGAGAGATTCAGGTTAGCTTACAAAAACCACATTTTCGGGTTTTCTACTCCAAATACGGCAAAACTGGCACGCTAGTCTTAAAGTACTGGAAGAGACCGTTGTTTTGACGTGTAGTACATCGAAATCCATCAAAAGCTCGAGAAATGGCGCCACTTTGAAGATTTTAGGGTACACAAGTAACTTGGAGAGATTCAGGTTAGCTTACAAAAACCACATTTTCGGGTTTTCTACTCCAAATACGGCAAAACTGGCACGCTAGTCTTAAAGTACTGGAAGAGACCGTTGTTTTGACGTGTAGTACATCGAAATCCATCAAAAGCTCGAGAAATGGCGCCACTTTGAAGATTTTAGGGTACACAAGTAACTTGGAGAGATTCAGGTTAGCTTACAAAAACCACATTTTCGGGTTTTCTACTCCAAATACGGCAAAACTGGCACGCTAGTCTTAAAGTACTGGAAGAGACCGTTGTTTTGACGTGTAGTACATCGAAATCCATCAAAAGCTCGAGAAATGGCGCCACTTTGAAGATTTTAGGGTACACAAGTAACTTGGAGAGATTCAGGTTAGCTTACAAAAACCACATTTTCGGGTTTTCTACTCCAAATACGGCAAAACTGGCACGCTAGTCTTAAAGTACTGGAAGAGACCGTTGTTTTGACGTGTAGTACATCGAAATCCATCAAAAGCTCGAGAAATGGCGCCACTTTGAAGATTGTAATGTACACAAGATCTAGCATGTTTTCACAAAAGGAGCCTTTGAACCTAACACCCCCTTTTGTGAAAACATGCTAGATCTTGTGTGCCTTTAAGCTTTAAAAGCCAGTAACTCGTGTTTTTGCCGTTTTCTTGAAAGGGCAAATGACAGTTGAAGACTTTTCTGGCCTTTCTATCCCATAATTGACTTGACTTAGATCCATCCCATAATTTCTTTATTTGAGACCTAGAGGTTATGCTTAGGTTAGAAAAAGGCCATTTTCTGGTATTGTTACTCAAAATACAGGAAACTTCCATCCACTAAACGCAATCTAAATTAAGAGAACGTTGTATTGCCGTATAGTGCATCGAAATCCATCAAAAGCTCGAGAAATGGCGCCACTTTGAAGATTTTAGGGTACACAAGTAACTTTGAGAGATTCAGGTTAGCTTACAAAAACCACATTTTCGGGTTTTCTACTCCAAATACGGCAAAACTGGCACGCTAGTCTTAAAGTACTGGAAGAGACCGTTGTTTTGACGTGTAGTACATCGAAATCCATCAAAAGCTCGAGAAATGGCGCCACTTTGAAGATTTTAGGGTACACAAGTAACTTGGAGAGATTCAGGTTAGCTTACAAAAACCACATTTTCGGGTTTTCTACTCCAAATACGGCAAAACTGGCACGCTAGTCTTAAAGTACTGGAAGAGACCGTTGTTTTGACGTGTAGTACATCGAAATCCATCAAAAGCTCGAGAAATGGCGCCACTTTGAAGATTTTAGGGTACACAAGTAACTTGGAGAGATTCAGGTTAGCTTACAAAAACCACATTTTCGGGTTTTCTACTCCAAATACGGCAAAACTGGCACGCTAGTCTTAAAGTACTGGAAGAGACCGTTGTTTTGACGTGTAGTACATCGAAATCCATCAAAAGCTCGAGAAATGGCGCCACTTTGAAGATTTTAGGGTACACAAGTAACTTGGAGAGATTCAGGTTAGCTTACAAAAACCACATTTTCGGGTTTTCTACTCCAAATACGGCAAAACTGGCACGCTAGTCTTAAAGTACTGGAAGAGACCGTTGTTTTGACGTGTAGTACATCGAAATCCATCAAAAGCTCGAGAAATGGCGCCACTTTGAAGATTTTAGGGTACACAAGTAACTTGGAGAGATTCAGGTTAGCTTACAAAAACCACATTTTCGGGTTTTCTACTCCAAATACGGCAAAACTGGCACGCTAGTCTTAAAGTACTGGAAGAGACCGTTGTTTTGACGTGTAGTACATCGAAATCCATCAAAAGCTCGAGAAATGGCGCCACTTTGAAGATTTTAGGGTACACAAGTAACTTGGAGAGATTCAGGTTAGTTTACAAAAACCACATTTTCGGGTTTTCTACTCCAAATACGGCAAAACTGGCACGCTAGTCTTAAAGTACTGGAAGAGACCGTTGTTTTGACGTGTAGTACATCGAAATCCATCAAAAGCTCGAGAAATGGCGCCACTTTGAAGATTTTAGGGTACACAAGTAACTTGGAGAGATTCAGGTTAGCTTACAAAAACCACATTTTCGGGTTTTCTACTCCAAATACGGCAAAACTGGCACGCTAGTCTTAAAGTACTGGAAGAGACCGTTGTTTTGACGTGTAGTACATCGAAATCCATCAAAAGCTCGAGAAATGGCGCCACTTTGAAGATTTTAGGGTACACAAGTAACTTGGAGAGATTCAGGTTAGCTTACAAAAACCACATTTTCGGGTTTTCTACTCCAAATACGGCAAAACTGGCACGCTAGTCTTAAAGTACTGGAAGAGACCGTTGTTTTGACGTGTAGTACATCGAAATCCATCAAAAGCTCGAGAAATGGCGCCACTTTGAAGATTGTAATGTACACAAGATCTAGCATGTTTTCACAAAAGGAGCCTTTGAACCTAACACCCCCTTTTGTGAAAACATGCTAGATCTTGTGTGCCTTTAAGCTTTAAAAGCCAGTAACTCGTGTTTTTGCCGTTTTCTTGAAAGGGCAAATGACAGTTGAAGACTTTTCTGGCCTTTCTATCCCATAATTGACTTGACTTAGATCCATCCCATAATTTCTTTATTTGAGACCTAGAGGTTATGCTTAGGTTAGAAAAAGGCCATTTTCTGGTATTGTTACTCAAAATACAGGAAACTTCCATCCACTAAACGCAATCTAAATTAAGAGAACGTTGTATTGCCGTATAGTGCATCGAAATCCATCAAAAGCTCGAGAAATGGCGCCACTTTGAAGATTTTAGGGTACACAAGTAACTTGGAGAGATTCAGGTTAGCTTACAAAAACCACATTTTCGGGTTTTCTACTCCAAATACGGCAAAACTGGCACGCTAGTCTTAAAGTACTGGAAGAGACCGTTGTTTTGACGTGTAGTACATCGAAATCCATCAAAAGCTCGAGAAATGGCGCCACTTTGAAGATTTTAGGGTACACAAGTAACTTGGAGAGATTCAGGTTAGCTTACAAAAACCACATTTTCGGGTTTTCTACTCCAAATACGGCAAAACTGGCACGCTAGTCTTAAAGTACTGGAAGAGACCGTTGTTTTGACGTGTAGTACATCGAAATCCATCAAAAGCTCGAGAAATGGCGCCACTTTGAAGATTTTAGGGTACACAAGTAACTTGGAGAGATTCAGGTTAGCTTACAAAAACCACATTTTCGGGTTTTCTACTCCAAATACGGCAAAACTGGCACGCTAGTCTTAAAGTACTGGAAGAGACCGTTGTTTTGACGTGTAGTACATCGAAATCCATCAAAAGCTCGAGAAATGGCGCCACTTTGAAGATTTTAGGGTACACAAGTAACTTGGAGAGATTCAGGTTAGCTTACAAAAACCACATTTTCGGGTTTTCTACTCCAAATACGGCAAAACTGGCACGCTAGTCTTAAAGTACTGGAAGAGACCGTTGTTTTGACGTGTAGTACATCGAAATCCATCAAAAGCTCGAGAAATGGCGCCACTTTGAAGATTTTAGGGTACACAAGTAACTTGGAGAGATTCAGGTTAGCTTACAAAAACCACATTTTCGGGTTTTCTACTCCAAATACGGCAAAACTGGCACGCTAGTCTTAAAGTACTGGAAGAGACCGTTGTTTTGACGTGTAGTACATCGAAATCCATCAAAAGCTCGAGAAATGGCGCCACTTTGAAGATTGTAATGTACACAAGATCTAGCATGTTTTCACAAAAGGAGCCTTTGAACCTAACACCCCCTTTTGTGAAAACATGCTAGATCTTGTGTGCCTTTAAGCTTTAAAAGCCAGTAACTCGTGTTTTTGCCGTTTTCTTGAAAGGGCAAATGACAGTTGAAGACTTTTCTGGCCTTTCTATCCCATAATTGACTTGACTTAGATCCATCCCATAATTTCTTTATTTGAGACCTAGAGGTTATGCTTAGGTTAGAAAAAGGCCATTTTCTGGTATTGTTACTCAAAATACAGGAAACTTCCATCCACTAAACGCAATCTAAATTAAGAGAACGTTGTATTGCCGTATAGTGCATCGAAATCCATCAAAAGCTCGAGAAATGGCGCCACTTTGAAGATTTTAGGGTACACAAGTAACTTTGAGAGATTCAGGTTAGCTTACAAAAACCACATTTTCGGGTTTTCTACTCCAAATACGGCAAAACTGGCACGCTAGTCTTAAAGTACTGGAAGAGACCGTTGTTTTGACGTGTAGTACATCGAAATCCATCAAAAGCTCGAGAAATGGCGCCACTTTGAAGATTTTAGGGTACACAAGTAACTTGGAGAGATTCAGGTTAGCTTACAAAAACCACATTTTCGGGTTTTCTACTCCAAATACGGCAAAACTGGCACGCTAGTCTTAAAGTACTGGAAGAGACCGTTGTTTTGACGTGTAGTACATCGAAATCCATCAAAAGCTCGAGAAATGGCGCCACTTTGAAGATTGTAATGTACACAAGATCTAGCATGTTTTCACAAAAGGAGCCTTTGAACCTAACACCCCCTTTTGTGAAAACATGCTAGATCTTGTGTGCCTTTAAGCTTTAAAAGCCAGTAACTCGTGTTTTTGCCGTTTTCTTGAAAGGGCAAATGACAGTTGAAGACTTTTCTGGCCTTTCTATCCCATAATTGACTTGACTTAGATCCATCCCATAATTTCTTTATTTGAGACCTAGAGGTTATGCTTAGGTTAGAAAAAGGCCATTTTCTGGTATTGTTACTCAAAATACAGGAAACTTCCATCCACTAAACGCAATCTAAATTAAGAGAACGTTGTATTGCCGTATAGTGCATCGAAATCCATCAAAAGCTCGAGAAATGGCGCCACTTTGAAGATTTTAGGGTACACAAGTAACTTGGAGAGATTCAGGTTAGCTTACAAAAACCACATTTTCGGGTTTTCTACTCCAAATACGGCAAAACTGGCACGCTAGTCTTAAAGTACTGGAAGAGACCGTTGTTTTGACGTGTAGTACATCGAAATCCATCAAAAGCTCGAGAAATGGCGCCACTTTGAAGATTTTAGGGTACACAAGTAACTTGGAGAGATTCAGGTTAGCTTACAAAAACCACATTTTCGGGTTTTCTACTCCAAATACGGCAAAACTGGCACGCTAGTCTTAAAGTACTGGAAGAGACCGTTGTTTTGACGTGTAGTACATCGAAATCCATCAAAAGCTCGAGAAATGGCGCCACTTTGAAGATTTTAGGGTACACAAGTAACTTGGAGAGATTCAGGTTAGCTTACAAAAACCACATTTTCGGGTTTTCTACTCCAAATACGGCAAAACTGGCACGCTAGTCTTAAAGTACTGGAAGAGACCGTTGTTTTGACGTGTAGTACATCGAAATCCATCAAAAGCTCGAGAAATGGCGCCACTTTGAAGATTTTAGGGTACACAAGTAACTTGGAGAGATTCAGGTTAGCTTACAAAAACCACATTTTCGGGTTTTCTACTCCAAATACGGCAAAACTGGCACGCTAGTCTTAAAGTACTGGAAGAGACCGTTGTTTTGACGTGTAGTACATCGAAATCCATCAAAAGCTCGAGAAATGGCGCCACTTTGAAGATTTTAGGGTACACAAGTAACTTGGAGAGATTCAGGTTAGCTTACAAAAACCACATTTTCGGGTTTTCTACTCCAAATACGGCAAAACTGGCACGCTAGTCTTAAAGTACTGGAAGAGACCGTTGTTTTGACGTGTAGTACATCGAAATCCATCAAAAGCTCGAGAAATGGCGCCACTTTGAAGATTGTAATGTACACAAGATCTAGCATGTTTTCACAAAAGGAGCCTTTGAACCTAACACCCCCTTTTGTGAAAACATGCTAGATCTTGTGTGCCTTTAAGCTTTAAAAGCCAGTAACTCGTGTTTTTGCCGTTTTCTTGAAAGGGCAAATGACAGTTGAAGACTTTTCTGGCCTTTCTATCCCATAATTGACTTGACTTAGATCCATCCCATAATTTCTTTATTTGAGACCTAGAGGTTATGCTTAGGTTAGAAAAAGGCCATTTTCTGGTATTGTTACTCAAAATACAGGAAACTTCCATCCACTAAACGCAATCTAAATTAAGAGAACGTTGTATTGCCGTATAGTGCATCGAAATCCATCAAAAGCTCGAGAAATGGCGCCACTTTGAAGATTTTAGGGTACACAAGTAACTTTGAGAGATTCAGGTTAGCTTACAAAAACCACATTTTCGGGTTTTCTACTCCAAATACGGCAAAACTGGCACGCTAGTCTTAAAGTACTGGAAGAGACCGTTGTTTTGACGTGTAGTACATCGAAATCCATCAAAAGCTCGAGAAATGGCGCCACTTTGAAGATTTTAGGGTACACAAGTAACTTGGAGAGATTCAGGTTAGCTTACAAAAACCACATTTTCGGGTTTTCTACTCCAAATACGGCAAAACTGGCACGCTAGTCTTAAAGTACTGGAAGAGACCGTTGTTTTGACGTGTAGTACATCGAAATCCATCAAAAGCTCGAGAAATGGCGCCACTTTGAAGATTGTAATGTACACAAGATCTAGCATGTTTTCACAAAAGGAGCCTTTGAACCTAACACCCCCTTTTGTGAAAACATGCTAGATCTTGTGTGCCTTTAAGCTTTAAAAGCCAGTAACTCGTGTTTTTGCCGTTTTCTTGAAAGGGCAAATGACAGTTGAAGACTTTTCTGGCCTTTCTATCCCATAATTGACTTGACTTAGATCCATCCCATAATTTCTTTATTTGAGACCTAGAGGTTATGCTTAGGTTAGAAAAAGGCCATTTTCTGGTATTGTTACTCAAAATACAGGAAACTTCCATCCACTAAACGCAATCTAAATTAAGAGAACGTTGTATTGCCGTATAGTGCATCGAAATCCATCAAAAGCTCGAGAAATGGCGCCACTTTGAAGATTTTAGGGTACACAAGTAACTTTGAGAGATTCAGGTTAGCTTACAAAAACCACATTTTCGGGTTTTCTACTCCAAATACGGCAAAACTGGCACGCTAGTCTTAAAGTACTGGAAGAGACCGTTGTTTTGACGTGTAGTACATCGAAATCCATCAAAAGCTCGAGAAATGGCGCCACTTTGAAGATTTTAGGGTACACAAGTAACTTGGAGAGATTCAGGTTAGCTTACAAAAACCACATTTTCGGGTTTTCTACTCCAAATACGGCAAAACTGGCACGCTAGTCTTAAAGTACTGGAAGAGACCGTTGTTTTGACGTGTAGTACATCGAAATCCATCAAAAGCTCGAGAAATGGCGCCACTTTGAAGATTTTAGGGTACACAAGTAACTTGGAGAGATTCAGGTTAGCTTACAAAAACCACATTTTCGGGTTTTCTACTCCAAATACGGCAAAACTGGCACGCTAGTCTTAAAGTACTGGAAGAGACCGTTGTTTTGACGTGTAGTACATCGAAATCCATCAAAAGCTCGAGAAATGGCGCCACTTTGAAGATTTTAGGGTACACAAGTAACTTGGAGAGATTCAGGTTAGCTTACAAAAACCACATTTTCGGGTTTTCTACTCCAAATACGGCAAAACTGGCACGCTAGTCTTAAAGTACTGGAAGAGACCGTTGTTTTGACGTGTAGTACATCGAAATCCATCAAAAGCTCGAGAAATGGCGCCACTTTGAAGATTTTAGGGTACACAAGTAACTTGGAGAGATTCAGGTTAGCTTACAAAAACCACATTTTCGGGTTTTCTACTCCAAATACGGCAAAACTGGCACGCTAGTCTTAAAGTACTGGAAGAGACCGTTGTTTTGACGTGTAGTACATCGAAATCCATCAAAAGCTCGAGAAATGGCGCCACTTTGAAGATTGTAATGTACACAAGATCTAGCATGTTTTCACAAAAGGAGCCTTTGAACCTAACACCCCCTTTTGTGAAAACATGCTAGATATATATAGTGGCCCGAGTGAAAGCCCAGATGGGCTCTTGTTTCGTATTTGTTTTGGGCGATCGCGAGTATTTATTTATATACACCTGTTATACTGTTACACGCATTCCTGCATAAATTTCTATGGTAAACGCAGTCCCAACACTCATTCTTGGCTATCGTTTGTTAAGCGGTTGAATTGTAATTTACAATCGGGCTTTGATGATCGTACAGAGTTCAACTTTCATTTATTTGAGACAGTGAATGTTCATATGTTCGGTGTAGGGGGTCGAACTGTTCTCAAACTGCGAAATTACGACCTTCGGGTGGTTTTGCGCCTTGCCCCCTGCATTATTGTTTTAGATATTGGAACAAATGACCTATCGACTGCAGTGAGGCCTGAGACTGTTGGGTCCGCAATCGAGGAGTCTGTTTACGTGTTACACGAACAATTTTCAGTTAGGGTGATTGCGGTTTGCGAGGTGATTCCTCGTAGCAAGAACTATGAGTCAGTATCCTCAAGTAGTGCTTGAGCCCCTGTCCAAGGTTTTCTGGTGGTATCACAAAAAGATCAATGACCCTATACGAGGTTTCTTGTTAAGAGACGGTGTGCATTTGAATCCTGCGGGTCAATATCATTATATCGCAGGTTTAGGGGCGCCATCTTGAAAACCGAGTGGTTCTTTCATGTCAGCGCCGCATGTTGGTCATAGTTAATAACAATTAACCCTTATGTCGTTTGACTCGATTATTTTACTGTTGGCATAATAATTTTTGCTATATAAGGCTACTTCCCTTCACCGTTTCTTCCATTTGGGGAATTCGTTCTCCCCAATTTTGTTTGAGAATTAATATATCAAGTTTTCAAGTAGTGCCAATTATCACGTGGGTGTTGATGTAGATGATATTTTGCAGGAGCCCATTGCCAGGAGCGTCCATACATGTATATACTATATCCGTGAGTCAGCGTATGACCGGATTGAGCTATTTTTAGAATATGTTTCCAGGGTAACTGCCTTCTGACTCCGCTGCGATCCGTGCACGCTTGCCGTAATTATCGAGATTGAGAATGATCTATTATTCTTTGAGGTGATTTATTAACACTGCATTGTACTGAACATGGTTTGATTGGATTCTCAAAGTGTGGACACGAGAACTCCCATGAAATATGTTCTAAATATAGCTCAATCCGGTCATACGCTGACTCACAAACTTAGTATGGAAGATGAACGCTCCTGGTAATGGGTCCTGTATTTCGTCATTAAAGATTTCGAGTGTAATAAGAAATTGGCGGAAAACCGAATGTGAATTATATGAATTTTTGTTATACAGATTACTTACCCAAATTTTAGCCGTTGATCCAACATTTAGTCGTCGATTAACGGCTAAAATGACGTTTGTATAATATACGAATACGATTTCCTGCTAAATTGATATTATGTATATATTAAGAGTGAAATAATGAGAAATTTATAGCAATAATGAAAACACCCGTTTTGACATAAATTGTGCACCGTACCAATATACCCGTTGCAATAGACCCATATCTCGGTTTTACAAGTAGTCGTTTTCTTGGCTCTCTATCAAAGCCGCTTACACTGCTGTAAGAACACCTCAAAACTAGTCTTTTCTCCAAATTTAACTGACGGTTATACGATGTTTGGGAGCAAAGTTTCAGGTCGCCAAAGTCGCGAATTTTAACAGACGTTTGTAGGGCCAACGGGCAACGTTGCCCGTTGGTCATACCGAATGTCTGTAAAATGTTCCGAATTCGCGGTCTTATATCTTCGTTCGATCCTAAACATCGTACAAACCTTAAATTTGGTAATTTGTCTAGTTTGAGGTGTTCTTACATCAGTATAACCGGCTTTCCTAGAATTCATAGAAATCGACTACTTGAAAAACCGTGATAGGGTCTCGTGAGCCTCTTATAAAGGTTTTAATTTCCACCGACGGATTAAAAATGGAAAACGTCAGCCAGTTACACAGTGGAGAGGAACAAGTTATCATGTCCATGTTTCATGGTATGTGGCAGAATCGGTGTCTTGGTGTTCTGGTGGGGCTGAATATCCCTGAAATACTCTGCAACGCGAAAGAGACAACGATTAGCATCGCTGACGTGGCAAAACAAGCTGGTTGTAGTTCTACCGTACAGCTCTATCCCATCATGCGAGTGCTGGCGCAGTGGGGAATAGGCAAAGAGCTACCGAACAAGCATTTTAGCAAGAACCACGCGATGGAGCTACTGAGAAAAGACCGAGGGCCAAGCCTGGGCTGTATGGTTGCTTACTTCTGTAGCGATGAGTACTGGGCGGCCATGTTGGAGCTCCCACAAGCTGTCAAGACTGGTCAGCCAGCCTTTATAATTTCACATGGAATGAACCATTATCACTACATGAATGATCTACAAACCTACCCTTACGATCCTGCAAAGATGCGCCCTGGATGCAGTGAACATGCGATTGGAAGCAGGGAGAGAAGACAGCAATTTTTAGAAAACTACAACCTTGCGATGATACAGTACACGAACTTGCAAATTCACCACAAGTCCTTTGCCTCCAGGAGTATTTACGACGTATTTCCTTGGTCATCGTGTTCACGCCTTATGGATCTCGGGGGCTCTACGGGAGCGTTCCTGGCTTCTGTACTTC
This sequence comes from Actinernus sp. WN-2022, assembly GCA_030867875.1. NCBI lineage: Eukaryota > Metazoa > Cnidaria > Anthozoa > Actiniaria > Actinernidae > Actinernus > Actinernus sp. WN-2022. The sequence continues at coordinate 44,198,841 of JAOWCC010001501.1, forward strand.
AGCAGCGCGGGTGTGAGCACATTCAGGGTATTCTAGTTGATCTACCCGCGGTGATAGAAAAAGCCCGAGAAGCGATTCCCAAATTTGGAATCCCAGATGATCGCATCCAACTCGTACCACATGATTGCTTTGAACCGTTTCCTGAGCTACTAAAAGTGGATACAATCATTGCCAAGAATTTCTTTGTGAATTTTGATTCACAACAGTGTTCTGCTATATTGCAGAACTGTCGCTCTCTCTTCTCTCCTAAAGGTGGCCGTTTTCTATTCATAAACCACTTCAACACCGAAGCTGGAGACAACAAGAATCTGATATGCGAGAATGGTTTGCAACTTGGCTTTATAAATGTTCACGTGTTTTCATTTGGTGGACGTGACAACAGCAAGAGTGAATGGATGGATTTCCTTGAGAAGATTTGTCTTAAAACAGGGTACAAGGTGACAAGAACATACGAGACAGCGTTTGGAGGAGCAATCATTATTGAGTTAGCGACTGATTAGAATTATTGGGAAAAGGAAAACATGGACCCCTGCTCCGTGGACCACCTTGGAGGACCCAGTTCATGGACTACCTTTCTCCATTTTAGTGAGAACTCGTTGTTTACCCGTGAACCTTATAGCCCTTAGGATGACTTCAAAATATCTAACTACATACACATAGGATTGGGATCTGGCAGTCTTGATTAAATTATAACAGTACATTTTACATGTGCAGTCAACTCTCTCTTAAGCGACCACCCTTGGTGCACGGACAAAGTGGTCGCTTACGGGAGGTGGTCGCTTACGGGAAAAAGCAACACCGATAGCCCAAGTGCTTGCTAAACGGATTAGACTTCTAGCAGAGCTCTAGCGCGCTGTCACCATAACAACATAGCGAAATGTTGAGTTCTTTGGTAAAGTGGTCGCTTATGGGAGGTGGTCGCTTACGGGAAGTGGTCGCAGGAGAGAGTTGACTGTATTCAATTGTGCCTCTAAATATTGGTTGGATTTACATAGAATGTGATTATTACTGAACTAGATCAATTTCCTGACGCTCACATATAATAATAACAATAAATAAAATAATAATGGTTTATTAACAGTACTTCCACTGGGTGGCTCTTCGCCTGTTAAACTAAATAATGTAAAATATAAAATGTTGATACATAAAATATGACTAAGATATTACTGAGATGTATAATGGTAACAGTACTAAGGATTAAAATATGGCTATACGTATCTATTGTAAAAAATAACCAATGGAGTCTGTCGGCAGCGCAGTTCTTAGATATCCTTTCGATAACCGACAACATTCATCAAAGGTTGCAGAGTTCCTAATATTTAGAGGTAAATTATTGAACACGGATGAACTGGTATCCTGGAAGGTGCCATTTTCAGGTGGGACCTTTAACTGAGTTTTTAGTGCTGGCTGACCGTAGTGTTCTATTGGGTATGTACAATTCTGATGGAAGATAAGGTGGCCAGTCACTATAATGAAAGGCTTTATACACAAGCTAGCTTTAACAAGTGACATTTTCTGCGTTCTAAGACGGGTAGCCAACAAAGTTTTAAGATATCAGTTCTACTAGCATAACGATTGAGAACAAAACCAGCAGCAGCAAGTTGGACACGCTGTAAGCGTTTGACAAGATAGTCCGGAATTTGGTGTGACACTATATCACTAAAGTCAAGCTTTGGTAAAATGAGACTTTCAACTAAATGCTTCCTAAGCATGAAAGTTGCTAAATGTTTCAGTTTTCTAATAATGGATAAAACAGAATAACAAGATGATATAGTAGAGTTTACATCATCAGTCCACTTTAAGTGCTGTCGAATTTGTGTCCCGAGAAGGCGAGCAGAAGTAACTCTTTCAAGCTGTTTGCCACCCACAGGGAGACGAATGTGATAGTCATCTAGATTATGAACCCGGGAGAGCTGAGCAATGGAGAACAGCATGACTTTCGTTTTTTTGGGATTAAGCACGAGGTTAGAAGCGACGGACCATGATGTTAATTGATCAAGGGCATGTCGTAGCCGGTCCTCGCACTCTTTAATTTTCATGGGCTTGCCGTGAGTGTATATCGTAGTGTCATCGGCATACTGATATGATGTCACCAACTTCATACGATCAGATAGATCATTAACATACAAGTCAAATAAGACTAGTCCAAGGATTGACCCTTGAGGTACTCCGAACGTAACTTGAATTCTTCGAGATGTCTTATCATCAATCTGGACATACTGTGTGCGTCCAATTAGATAGTTGATAACCCATCTCAAATAGGAGTTCGAAAAGCCTTGTTTGTGTAGTTTCACCAGTACGGTTTCATAGGCAACGATGTCGAATGCCTTTTAAAAGTCTGCAAGTATCGCCATGGTGACCTCTCCGCGTTTCATAGTACGTATAATATCATCTCTCATGGCAAGCATGACAGTGGTAGTTGTGTGGCCTTTACGATATGCACTGAGTGAGTCCTTTAACACATTTGCATCAGATAGGAAGCTAGCCATCTGGCGTAACACTAGACGTTCGTATACCTTGGAGAGCACCGGCAGAATGGATATTCGGCGGAGATCATTATTTGATTTAACTTCCTTGACTTTGGGTATTGGGCTAATTCGAGCTATTTTCCAGGCTGTAGGGAACATCTGTGTGGAAATACAGTTGTTGAGAACATGTGTCAACGGAAACGCCAGCTGTTCGGCCACGTACCATCTTGATGAATTTAACTGGAATTTTCTGGACTGCTCGAGCAGTCAGACCTCAACTTATTCAGCTCATTTAAGACCTCATGATGTAGCATGTGTCTTGGCATGAATACGCCGTCCTTATCATCAGGTAAAGTGTCGATTAGCTTCCACAAATCAGCAACAGACAGAGGAGATGCACCGATGACGCGCTCGGCAGTAGAGGCGAAGTGTTGATTGAGGTCATCAGCGTCAGATCTTAAAAGCTGTGGATTGGGATGCAGGATTATGTGTATTACTCTCCATACTTCCTTGGGCTTGTTTGAAGACAGTGTACTTTGATAAAATTCTCTCTTTGATTTCTTTATGGTAGACTTGAGAAGATTCCTCGTTTCACGGAAGTGAGTCGGTAACGAGTGCATTTAGAAGATCAACTTGCAAATCCGGATTGTCAACTCCGTACACACGACTGAGTGGAAGGTTTTGCGAAGTCACGAATGAACTCTGCCTCGTCGAACTGGCGCTCATTCCGGATAAACTTGTTCCTAGGTACGAACCTGGTGACACGAGCGTTGACGGTGGCGTATGGCGCGTCGTGATATAGCTTATGAGCGGACACGGAAACACATCGGTGTGAGTGACACGCTGAGGTAGATTTGTATGATGTGATCGATCAGAGTAGCTGACTGTCGAGTAGCACGCGTGGGATTTGAGACACGCTGTGTAAGATTAAATGCCGCAAGTATTTCACTGTATTGCTTTATAGTAGGCTTGGTCTCCTGAAGTAAGTCACCACTAAGGAGGTGCATTCCGTCGCAGGAGAGGGTAAGATCACTCAAAAGGGATTCAAAGTTCTCTAATCAATCTAAGTAACTCAGCATCTTTCCTAGCCTGCTATGCAGACGTATTTTTTTACTCTCATAAATTCGAAGAAAAAAGTAACGTCTGCTTACCCGAGCGCTTAATTAGTTTCCAATATGCAAGCACGTCATCATCATCATCTTTATTCACACACTATACATACTTAATTCTACAAAAATAGCACGTTTGTTTTATTTTTCTGCCCAATCAAAGCTATTGTTAGAATTTTAGTGAATTCGCGCGCCAGTGAACACTCTCCTATGATTGGTCAATGGCAAATGTATTGTCGGAATTCCTTTTAAATGCAATATACGTCACTTACCAGAATATGGAAGGTAAAATCTGATTGGTCCATAACACAATGAGGTGTGCATATTGGAAACTAATTAAGCGATCGGGTAAGCAGACGTTACTTTTTTCTTCGAATTTATGAGAGTGAAAAAATACGTCTACATAGCAGCTAGCTATATCTTTTCAGATCTATAAAGGTTCCAAGCAGAAGCTTACTATTCTTGTTGCGACCAGGGATCTCTACCCACAAGTGTTCCATATAGGGATACCCAGCCTCAATATCATATCTCCTTTTGAATTTGATTGACTCTTTTATGTAAATTCCCACTCCACCACCCCTGATATTGTCACGATTATTAAATTCGTGAACGTAACCAGGTATGGTGACATGCTGCAACAGGAGACTGTTTGCCTTGAGCCATGTTTCACTCATTGCAATAATGTCAAAGGCATAACGTTCTGTGACGATGAGCAGATTGTCAAATGTGTAAACCATGCCTTGCGTATTAAGATGCATGATCTTCAGTTGAGTTCCCTTATCCTTTAAGGCTAGAAGGTGTGAATCGTCGGTATTCAAGCATGTTAAGGCCTGGTTCAAGGATAAAATTTCGGGGAAAAAACTGTTTTCCTTATTTGAGCACAGTCGAGTACGGTAAGTGCGCCACATTTCTCACGATAAAAGATATCGTCATCCTTGACTCCCTTAAGTGGTTTGTGTGCAGTATCCTATTCTCATCGGTCTCACCCGTACTCATTGAGTTACGGATATCCGGCGGCCGCTCCCAGTCCTTGAATGCAGGAGAAGGAGTCGCACAATAAGGTAGGTGGGAAGGGAAAGGACCGGAAGCAGCCGCCATATGGAGTAGGATGAGGGGAGATGAGAAAAGGATATAGAGGCTGGCGAACTTCGTGCCGAATACGGCCACCTCGCTCAAATGGTTAGGTGATTCTGTAGGTTGCGCCTCTTATTCGTACTTGGGTAAGACCGCTGAGAATAGTGTTTCTGCTTTGAGACACATGAAAAAAAATATTCAATGAAATCCTTGAAATTCTGCAGTTGGTTATTTTTTTCCCCAGCTAAACCTATTAGGATGTGTTTTGTCACTTTAAAGCAAGCAATTAAATGTACAGAGGGTTTAAGTGTTTTGGAGGGGGGGGGGGGAGGAGGGGGGGGGGGAGGGATCAATTACCGTACAAACCTTAAGTCGTCATCCAGTTCAGCTTGAGCCATTGCATTGTCTATGCCAAGGCCACTCATATGTCTATTTTCGTCATCTGAGGAGGAGTCATCAGATGTACTCTCAGATTCTGTATAGTCAGAGTGGCGGTCCATTATTACTGTTCCATTCAAAACGGAACAGTTGCATCCTGGGATGTAACAGGAAGTGGGCCCATGATAGCTGATGCGCTTGATACAGCAGTGACATCAACAGGTTCACTGATTTGTAATAAAATATACATGTACATCATAATATATATTACCGCTTTAACTATGGTGCACTTTTAAGTACAGTCTCGGTGCTGGAAGTGAAATACAGTACCATTTCCTCTAACCTGACCCTAACCACTGCATTATTTCACTTCTGGCCTTGAGGAGTACTTATAAAATCAAGCCATTACTAGATGTAAACTGAAATTATTTGCCACTATTACTATTACTAGTTTTAAATTTGAGTTGACTTCAGTTGTGGCAGCTTTTTTGCAGAATACTCTTCCAGGCACATGACAGGAATCACTCAATTAATTCATGAGATGACAATATAAACTAACTAAAACCCAACCTGAACCATAAAAAAACCTAACCGGTCGAGCGTCAGTAAACAAGTGTGCAATTCAAGTACTGTACTAGGGGCCGGAAGTGATTTCATGTTTGACTGCCTTAAGGATACATTGCACTGTCAATTTTTTACATTTTAAAACCACCGCTAACCCACGTTTTTTTAACCAATCAGAATGAGTGAGCGATTCCTGGCTTGTAATTATCGTATATGCATGTTGTGGTTCAATAATAATGTTACTGCTAGTTTATTCTGCACAGTACAGTGTATATACCTGTCAGTGTCCTGGATTGCTGAACTTCAGTGTAAGCTCGTGTTCTTGAGGCTTTTTTGCTTTTCTGCAGTGGTGTTGAAGCAGCCAGTGGGACTTCGATTAAGAACAGAAACATTTTTTTAGCACGGACTACATGTACATATAAACTAAAGCCACAACATGTATGTACAGTACTCGCAGTTTCATGCGGGTATTCAATGAAACATAAAACAAAAACAGGAGTACAGGATTTGTTGGTATTTATTTTAAATGTCAAGATATACTAGCTGTAAATGCTAAGAGAAAAAAGAATGAGAGAAAGAGCTGTGAACTGAAGCATCATAACTTTGTAAGTAATAAACTATATACAAGTTCTCACTTGTGGTAAAGCAACTGCATTTCGCTTCTCCTTGATGTAATTGGCGTCGTTCCCTTCCCTTCAACTCGTGGAGGCAAGCTGAAAGGGGCAAAGAGATCGTTAAAACTATTGAACAGGGCTCTATAAATAACAAGAGGCGCTGATTGGCCTTAACTCGGGCCATCTATAGCATCATTGTACTGCATGGAGTTCTAGCATAATTTTGTGTCAACATGGTTTGTGCTAGAGTAGCCAGAGAATTGGTTCTCTACTGATGCTCTTGTTAGGTTAGGGTTATGGTATGCCGGGGGGGGGGGGGGGGGGGGGTTCGTTAGAATTATTAAAAAAACTTGGTATATATGGGTATTGTTGATTGAAGTGCAATGGTTATTTGAGTACATGTAGTCTGCACGATATCGAGTCACTCAAATTTGATGCATTGTAATTATATCAGGTGCAGTACGACTACAAGAAATCAAGCAATTTAGAACAACAAATTCCACATAATGTTGCTATTCATTGTGAATAGTTAGGTAATATCGTTCTACATGTGAAAATAATAAAGTCATCTATTTGTAATTCCTTGTGAATTCTCTTTTCCGATTCCTACGAAATAAATCTTCAATAATAAATGATTGATACTTAATGAAGTTGTGTGATTGGTTTTGGGGTGATTTTGGGACTTCTATAAAGCAGTTTATTAGGCCTCAAGGTTTTGACGGTTGGCCGCGTGTCTACCTCAAAGACACAAATATACACAAGGTATGCAGCTTCGAGGCGCTTTTCATCGATGTGACCTCACTCGCCACCGAAATTCGACAAGGAATTCAAATCGATTTCGCCTCTGCTTTTGGAACACAAATCCAGAGATGAGTAAGCACTAATTCTCATGCAACTGCATCTTGAAAGCACTGCCTGCGATGTCTACCGCTGATTTGTGGACCGATCAATCTGCAGATCGTATACCGAGAGAAATATTTTGAATTCGAAATTTATTTTCCAAGCCATTTTCACGTCGTTTGGCCTGAAACGTGGATGAGAAATGCTTACTCATCTCTGGATTTGTGTGCCAAAAGCAACAACCGTCAAAACCTCGAGGCCTAATAAACTGCTTTAGAAGTCCCAAAATCACCCCAAAATCACTCACAACTTCATTAAGTATCAATCTTTTATTATTGAAGATTTATTTCGTAGGAATCGGAAAAGAAAATTCACAAGGAGCAATTGACCTATATCATTATGACGTCAAATCAAAACAATCTATTGTTTAAACGCTAAGGATCACGGTCGTGGGAGGGGGACAAAACAGCAACAACACAAAGGAAATCGCTATCAAATGCATTTTGAAGAACGTAGAATAGTGGTAACAGCTACCAAATACGGTAAATATTGTGGGATAAACATTGATACAGCTGATATCAGGAAACCAGAAGTTAAATTTTCCTCAGCAGAGCAGATTTAGTTCAAAATTCTATTGTTCAAGTCGATTCTGTCCCCCTCATAAACAAGCCGTGACGTCATAATGATATAGGGTAATTATATAAACTCTTCCGAGATCGCTTATGAAACATACCACAGGTAACCCAAAAAGCGGGAAATATATGTCGAGTCTGGGCTGCCTGTGCTCTATACATAATAATTATCATTATGTCAGTTCTAAAAAAACATTAAGATAATACACTGTAGAATGCCTGAACCCAGAGATAATAATCGAATACAAAGAGGTACAGCTAGGCCAGATGTAAATAGACCCGGGAAATAGAACAAAATAAAAAGTCAATAATTGTGTTAGGTGGTAACCGTCTTGTGTTTAGGAAAGATTGCTTTTTACCAGTGTCAATAACACGCCACAGATAAATAAGCGATTTCTACATCAGAGTCATTTATCGTTCGTTTAAAAAAATCTTCATTTCAGATTACTTACTCAGTTTATACTCACTCAAAATACATGTGCATGCATATAAATTATAATATTTTAAAAGGCCCCTGTCAGTCAGTCAGAACTGAGAAATCGGGTCATTTCTACTATACTTTGGAGAGGTTAATAACAATAATTAACAACACAACGACAGTCAATTGGTATAAAGGTTATCATGTTCAGATTTATAGCGGCTACTTACATTTACAAGCTGTTGTCTTTATAGTCGGTGATCGCAGAGAAGTGTCACGACACGAGTGTATCTTAAAGCATGTCGCATAATATGTGATAAATTCCCGTCCAAAGCCCGTGAAACACCTCTCAGCTTTAGAAAAGACAAAAATATTGGTATTGCACGTGAAGGAACCTTTGGTTTACACAAAAAAAACAGCTGATATTAAAGGTTTTGCTAAGTCAAAACTCCCACTCGCCGCCATCTTGAAAAACCTGGAAAATGTTGTCCACTGTTCACATGTCACATGGCTGGCGCAACGTACGTGTCACGTGACCAGTCGAAATCTGATTGGTCGACGGCGCCAAAACTCGACACAAATAAAATAAAACATTACACTTGCGATTTAAGACTCGTGCCGGCCGAAGGCCTGGTCCGAGTAATAAAAAAAACAGCTAGAATACAAAGTTTAAAACTACAGCTGTCTGTCTAAGTGAGGGCTGAGTATGAGAGCTTTGTTGTTTTCACCTACCTCTCTCTTCGCTTCATTTCCATTGAAAGCAGAAACAATGCAAATGAGGTATCATTTGCAAAGGTCCCAGATGATGTTATCCATTTCCAAGTTTCATGAACTTAGTTGCTCAAGTAAATTGTGCGATGTTTCAAGTGCCAAAACTGCTGGTTTTGTTGTTTGGTATCTCTGGTAAGAACCCAAGGCGTCCTCCCATATTTTCTGCGAGCGCCTCCCCAACTCTTCTTCATTGCAACCATTTTTAATGAGATTTTTGCCAAATAATGTAATCTACATGTGAAGAGAATACTAAACTGAACAGTTAGCGAGGTAGAATACTTATAACTTGAAATATAGAGTGGATGAATACAGATTAGCAAAGGCTAAATTTCACTACAACTGCAACTATATGTTCATGTGAGTCATTCCCATTTCTTGCTGTACTTAACTTCGACAAAGTTTGACAGAACAATAAAAAACTTTGATCTAAACTCTGACTCTGAATTTCTAACGATACCTGAAACAACCATAGGGGCTGATCAAAGCTAGGTCCCGGCTAATCCACAGATCGAATTGGAATTTAGCGTGTTGGTGTTTGAAGAGGGAGGAAAACCGGAGAACCCGGAGAAAAACCCTCGGAGCAAGGTCGAGATACCAACAAACTCAACTCACATATGGTGCCGTGGTCGGGAATCGAACCTGGGCCACAGAGGTGAGAGGCAAAGCGCTTAACCACTGCACCACACCGTCTCCCGGATCTAAAATACTTATTAAATGTAGCTCTAAAAGTGATTGGGAGTAGCCTGCAAATGCAGGCGGTTCTATTTGGGGACCAAGCAATATATTTGAACGAGAGGAAAATGGACTATATAGTGTTCCAAATATTGCTTGAGAAACCTCTAATCGACTCTAAGGAAATTTATCACCTGTAGAATCTCGAGAAATAAGAACATTATTGCCAAACTTGGCAGGCACTTTTATTGTCTGAATGTACATGCAGGCCATGTATTATGCTCGAAGTAAATTCCTGTTTTATGACGTCACAATAACGTCATGAACTTAATACCATTTGCAGAATTGAATGAAAATGACAGCAAGGAACTAAAATGAGTGTGTTAAGTGTATATTTATTCAGATAATGTGAGAGTCAAGAAATTGATCTAGTTAATAATCACATTCTATGTAAATCCAATCAATAATTAGAGGCACAATTGAATACATGTCAAATGTACTGTTATGATTTAAAAACGACTGCCAGATCCCAATCCTATGTATGTAGTTAGATAGTCATTCTTAAGGGCTATAGGGTTCACGGGTAAACAACGAGTTCTCACTAAAAATAATGGTGAATTAGGTAGTCCATGAACTGGGTCCTTGAAGGTGGTCCAGGGACCAGCGGTCCATGTTTTCCGTTTAATTCTAATCAGTTGCTAGCTCAATAATGTTTGCTCCTCCAAACGCTGTCTCGTATGATCTTGTCACCTTGTACCCTGTTTTAAGACAAATCTTCTCAAGGAAATCCATCCATTCACTCTTGCTTTTGTTACTTCCACTATAAGAAGAAATGTGAAGATTTAAAAAGCCAGGTTGCAAACCATTCTCGCATATCAGATTCTTGTTGTCTCCAGCTTCGGTGTTGAAGTGGTTTATGATCAATAGAAAACGGCCACCTTTAGGAGAGAAGAGAGAGCGGCAGTTCTGCAATATAGCAGAACATTGTTGTGAATCAAAATTCACAAAGAAATTCTTGGCAATGATTGTATCCACCTTTAGTAGCTCAGGAAACGGTTCAAAGCAATCATGTGGTACAAGTTGGATGCGATCATCTGGGATTCCAAATTTGGGAATCGCTTCTCGGGCTTTTTCTATCACCGCGGGTAGATCAACTAGAATACCCTGAATGTGCTCACACCCGCGCTGCTTTAAAACAGAAGCCAGGAACGATCCCGTAGAGCCCCCGAGATCCATAAGACGTGTACACGATGACCAAGGAAATACATCGTAAATACTCCTGGAGGCAAAGGACTCGTGGTGAATTTGCAAGTTGGTGTACTGTATCATCGCAAGGTTGTAGTTTTCTAAAAATTGCTCTCTTCTCTCCTTGCTTCCAATCGCATGTTCACTGCATCCAGGGCGCATCTTTGCAGGATCGTAAGGGTAGGTGTGTAGATCATTCATGTAGTGAAAATGGTTCATTCCATGTGAAATTATAAAGGCTGGCTGACCGGTCTTGACAGCTTGTGGGAGCTCCAACATGGCCGCCCAGTACTCATCGCTACAGAAGTAAGCAACCATACAGCCCAGGCTTGGCCCTCGGTCCTTTCTCAGTAGCTCCATCGCGTGGTTCTTGCTAAAATGCTTGTTCGGTAGCTCCTTGCCTATTCCACACTGCGCCAGTACTCGCATGATGGGATACAGCTGTACGGTAGAACTACAACCAGCTTGTTTTGCCACGTCAGCGATGCTAATCGTTGTCTCTTTCGCGTTGCAGAGTATTTCAGGGATATTGAGTCCCACCAACACACCAAGACACCGATTCTGCCACATACCATGAAACATGGACATGATAACTTGTTCCTCTCCACTGTGTAACTGGCTGAAGTTTTCCATTTTTAATCCGCCTGTGGAAATTAAAACATTTACAAGAGGCTCGGTTTTTCAAGTAGTCGATTTCTTTGAATTCTAGAAAAGCCATTTTTACTGCTGTGAAAACACCTCAAAAGTAGCCAAATCCCCAAATCTAGTTATACGATGTTTAGGATCGAGCGAAGATATAAGACTGCAAATTCGGAACATTTTACAGACATTTGCATTACCAACGAGCAACGTTGCCCGTTGGCCCTACAAACGTCTGTAAAACTCGTGACTTTGGCGACCTGTAACTTTGCTCCCAAATATCGTATAACATAAGACTAGTTTTGAGAACACGTATTTTTTAAAAGTCAGATATTCTGAAGAAGGTTTTTCGGTAAAATTCGTCTTCACTGAATTGAGTTTTACCAAGTTAATGGTAAGAATTCAACATGGTTATCAACATTTTACATGCACAATATTTAAAGGGCTGGTCAGCTCAATAACGTTCCGTACCAAATCCAACCAAACACAATTTAAAATAACAAAGTTTAATTTCATTTGAAGTGTCATTCATCTCACCATATTTCAAAAAATGGTAAAACAAATAGTTCTATGTACGATAATCCATCTGTGGTATATGGTTCATTTCCAAACGCAGTCACTTATATTTAGACCCTATATACAGCATGATAAATAAATTAGTATACAAACCGTTTTCTTCTGATCTGGTTAAAAAGTGAGAACTACATTAAACTCTGAACTGAACAAGACTCAAAATGCATTGGAAATTTCCAAAGACTGGTTATAAACTGAGAGCTACAATAAACTCTGAACTGAGCAAGGCTCAAAATGCATTGGAAATTTCCAAAGCCTTTTTCACTGATCAAGTGCAGTACTTATATATCCTAATCAATAGAGGTTAAGAACTGAGCGCTACGTTAAACTCTGAACTGAACAAGACTCAAACTGCATTGGAAATTTCCAAAGACTTTTAACACTGATCTGGTTAAAAACTGAGTGCTACGTTAAACTCTGAACTGAACAAGGCTCAAAATGCGTTGAAAATTTCCAAAGACTTTTTACACTGATCTGGTTAAAAACTGAGCGCTACATGAAGCTCTGAACTGAACAAGGCTCAAAATCCATTGGAATTTTTCAAAGCCTTTTTCACTGATCTGGTTAAGAACTGAGCGCTACGTTAAACTCTGAACTGAACAAGGCTCAAAATGCATTGGAAATTTCCTGTTTTGTCTTCTCGTTATACTCTAGATTGTCTATACAGCAACAATTTTCCTAAACTCTGAACTGAACAAGGCTCAAAATGCATTGGAAATTTTCAAATACTTTTTCATTGATCTGGTAAAGAACTGAGCGCTACGTTAAACTCTGAACTGAACAAGGTTCAAAATGCATTGGAAATTTCCTGTTTTGTCTTCTCGTTATACTCTAGATTGTCTATACAGCAACAATTTTCCTAAAAGAGAATTTATATGTTAGCCATTAAATTGATATTTAACGGCGACGTCATGAAAAGTTATGTGGGGAGGTCAAGAGCATTGGACCGCTTTCTTTAATACATCCAAGGCCCGACCGGCTCTTTGCGTCTTCCTCGTCCTTTCTCGTCACTTTACCACTGACTCGATAACTGAGTACTGTATGCTGGTTATAAACTTAGTTTATTAAAGCACTGTTCGAAGTCAAGGCGACTGGACATTTTAAAGGGTAAAGCTAGTGAATAGTGGGTTATTGTCTCGGCTCTTTCTAGGTGTATCAACGACAATGAACTACAGCAAAACAATACCCTGAAATACAAAGAACCCTAACCTCAGAATACAATGAACTAGAGCAACACAATACCCTGAAATACAAAGAACCCTAACCCCACAATAGAGTTGTTCATTGTCCTGAATTTCAGGACGTTGATACACCTAGAAAGGCCCCAATTTCGGCTTTTAAGAGATTCGTTGAATAAATAATATTGGACTTGTTCAGTTTATCGACTCGCTTGCTGCTATTTTGATCCTGAACTCTCACACAATGGGTGCTCCAAACATGCCGTGACCTTGGTTTGCTCAGTTTGGCTTGTTTTTTTTTTTGAGAGAAACTTACTGGTCGCAATACAGATAAAGTTGAACTCATACGCCGCGGTGAAAGCAATCTTGATCTAAATTATACACGCTATATCAATAGCTATCTTTGCAGTTTGAATTATGAATATTGTGTTTTACCATCACATAGGAAAAAAGCTACGAATTCTTACCTTCAAGTGAGCGTGTATTATCCTGGATATTCCTATGAACAACGAGGCTTATGCGGTTGATATCAAAGCTGAAGACTTGTAAACGCCGAAATGCAACGGAAATTAATGTGCCAGTTAATCTGTTTTGTGCTAGTTTTCAAATTGTGCGCGGAGCTGAATAGCCAATAATCCTCAAGAGCGGGGCGGCTGCATTGGGAAATAATAAAAGCATTATAGTCCGTGATCCACTATTGGTTAACTAAAATTTGAATATGACACAGCTCGGCTGAATCCAAATTTTAATTAACTGTTACGTTAATTTCAGTTACACGGAGCGTTGTGTGCATGACCATATGCTCTTAGATTCGTAGAAACCAACTTGTTCTTCATAGGAATCTTCGGGATTACACGCTCATGATCACTGAAGGTAAGTATCGAAGCTTTTGCCCAAAATGACAGTAAAACACAACATTCATAACTATAATTCAAGCTGCAAATTACTTACAATTAATATAGCAGATATCTATGGCAGCTAAGTGTGTAATATACTTTAGATCAATATTTCCGCTTTCACTGTATATCGCGGCTGACCGCGGCGTGCGAGTTCCTTCATATCTGTATTTCGACCGGTTAGTTCATATCCAGAAAACCAAGCCAAAGCAACTGAAAGCAATTAAAGCATGTTTGGAGCACCGATTCTGTGAAAGTCAATACTAAATACCTAATAGATTAGAGAAGGACTTCTGGCACCCGGCACCCAGGGAAGTCGGTGAACTGAACAGTCGTTCAAAAATTATTCAACGATTATCAAAGCCGAAATTGCCTGGTCATAGTATGAATTGTTGAAAGTGGTGCTTTTGATGTTTTATTTAATGGCGATGGTAATGAAGAGGAGGATACAAAGGGCCGGTCGGGCCTCGGGTGTATTAAAGAAAGTCTTGCGCTTGATCTAGCGATACATTTCTATACCTAGCCCCGGTTATCGTTTTTCTTTTAAGTGTTCATAAACTTGTTAGAGCCTATGAACCCTTATGTTTATATGTAGTCATGTACTGAATTTTCTTCCAACCGCCTCATAACTTTTCATCCTGTCACTCGTAATATCTATATAATGGTAACATATGAATTCTCTTTGGAGAAAATTGTTGTTGTAGAGCCGACCTAGTGAATAAGGAAAAGACAAAACTAAACCGGAAACCTGTTATGAAAATGCTTTACAGCCATTCACACCGCAGTGTATTTCAAATATTCAAACTACGCAGATTGGATAAGTCAAGTTCCAGGATCACGGAAGCAGCGGAAAACGACGATCAGTTTGTAAAATTTGATACAGTTACTGGAAATTTCCAATGCATTTTGACCCTTGTTCAGTTCAGAGTTTAACGTAGCGCTCAGTTTTTAACCAGATCAGTGTAAAAAGTATTTGGAAATTTCCAATGCATTTTGAGCCTTGTTCAGTTCAGAGTTTAACGTAGTGGTGAGGTTTTAACCAGATCAGTGTAAAATGTGCATATGCAAAGGTTTGTGCCAGTGTGTATAGAGTGTCAAAAATAGGTACTGTATTGTACAAAGTATGTCAGTTTGAATAAAATATCATAATTATTAAAACTTTGTCGTTTTGGTAATAATCATGTATGATAGGTTCTCAGCGCACCGCGTTTGAATAAAATGGCAATATTGATCAATGACCACCCAAATTTTTACCAAATTTCGCCTACTTCAGAATATCTGACTTTAAAAAACTACGTGTTTGAGGTGTTGTTACAGCAGTGTAAGCGGCTTTGGTAGAGAGCGAAGAAAACAACTACTTGTAAAACCGTGATATCGGTCTATAGACCTATCCCACGCAGTAGCCAGCTTGGAATAAACCAGAAGTCCATAACTAGAAGTGTCCATCTCCCACTATAGGGTTTGGCCCATCAGTTTACAGAGTAGTCTATTTATAGAAAGCTTTTCCCGCCATCTCGCAGCCAATCATATTCTTCGAAAATTTATCAGCAGTACCTGATTGGCTAATACAGCGATTTCCTTTGTTTGTAATATTGTACAGTTATTTGTATATGCGACAAAATTTTGGCGGACAAGCCGAGCGAATGCTACTTGCTAGTGTAGAAACGTCTTGATAATCAGCTATTTCGCATTTATAACAGGCAAGAACTGGTGAGCACCATATGTTCAGGAAAGACCATTATAAACCAGAACATGTGGTTCCTTTGTAACCTTTTATTTTTCCGTTTCATCCGTTTCAGACTTCGTGTTTACAGCACTTGTGATGTATACGGAACGAAGCTAAGTTTTTGTCTTTTGGTTCATAAACACAGATTTTTGTAGTGATATTTGGCATAAATACAGCAAGTGATAAATATCACATACAAATCATGCTATTTTTGTTAATAATATGACCTAAGAAATGTACTGAAAAAGACAATCACATGTTCTCTCAAGAGTAATTAAGTGCACCGAGTTTGTTTACTTTGAGTTTGAGCTCAAGTGAACATTTGAAAATCCTGTACTGAAGTAATATAATTTGCGTTTGGCAGATAAAAGAACAGCCCGGCAAATCTCCAAGCAAGGCTTAATAATCGACTGGAACTGAATAAAAATAGCTATAAACTGTGAAAAATGTCAATTTCTGGTACACTAGCAAGAAGCGAAGTTTGATTTCAGGCAGTTCATCAAGCACAATCAAACAATGAAACAGTTGTCACTTTGCTGTTTTATTAAAGACACTAACTGTTGTACATCTCCAAGAATAAACTTCACAATCGAAAACTAGAAAGCTGAACGCAACTATCACAGCTGGAAATGAAATTCCAGTTGTTAAAATTAGTACAAACAAGGTTTTTTTCTTCAGACAACCAGTGAACAAGATTATTAGAAGATTTGAATCAAATGCCTCACGGCAACGGGTCATATGCGACCGAGTTTCCAAGGCCGATTTCAATGGATTAAAAACAAAACAATTAAATAAAAAATTAAAAGTAAACTTGGCTTACTTTGATTTAATTTTGTCCTTGTATAATGTCAGTTGTTCCTGGCCAGATGAATGTGAATTTTCGGTTCCGTTTTCATTCATTGTCATAGTTCAAACTTTTATACTCGTCTCTAGTCAACACTTGAAGACTTGAAAATCACTTTTAACTTTCTCAAATCACCCCAAGATCCACTAGCAGAGGCATAGATGATCAGTCTATACATTTCGTTTCATTACAATTCCAATATCTTCAATTTTAGTCGTCAAAAGCCCGACATTTACCACCGTACTTAGCTTTGTAGTTTGTAGCACCGCTTGGCGAACTTTAAGTACTGAGCTTCAAACCGGGGGGCACTGCTTGCATAATAAAGGGGAGGTATGGATGAGGTATCGTCTTCAGAGCCCGACCAAGTTTGCAAAATAAAATGTAATGAAGGTGTTTTTATTAACCAGAATGTCCAATAAAATATGAAAATCAACCCGAATTGATAGTTGATTTGCTCCAAAACAAGACTTAGTTTGCCAAATTGGGCTCAAACCTTTATCCGGTACTGCCGCACATCTCATTTACGTCGTGTACATGAGTGCCCCCCCGGAGCCATGACTCTCGCATCTGACCCAATGTCCGCCATTGATTTTCCCCGCGAAATTTGAGATTAGCATTTCTAAAAATAGACTACTCTGTAAACTGATGGGCCGCTACCTAGGGCTGTCCCAATTATGCTCGGCAACTTTTTGGCAACTTTTTGGCAACTTTTTGGATTTGGGGCATCTTTTTTGATTTGGGGCAACTTTTCTCTCGTCGGGCATCTTTTCTGCTTTAAAGGTCAACTTTTATGTTTTTTAGGATTTTCAGGGAAATCATTTGGCCTGAAATGTGCAAAATAATATTTTGTTTTAATTTTGGCATCAAACTTCACTTTACTTCAGTCTAAAAACCGGAAGTATCGCTCGAGTGGATTGGTATCAGTGTGGTCATCCTGTGGTTTGACGAGCATGCTGTATTGTTGGCCAGCGTTCTCTTGAGTATGTAATTTGAGAAGTTTAAGTGGTGTTCTACTGAGCAGATCATGAAAGCTGGACAAATATTGCTATATGGGTGATGGCTCAGAACATGTTGCTATAAGAGACATATGGACATCATAATTGGAATATGGTGCGATATGAACCAAGTTGTTTTGTTTTCACTGTACACATGGTGCATTTGTTATTGCATTATATTAATTTTACAGATTATTGTTTGTTCTTTACAATAAAACATCTAATTTTCAATTTTGGGTTTCATTTTCCTTATAAAAATCCCCGAAAAAAGAAAAATCTCGGTAGCATCCTTAAGGCAACTTTTTAAAATTCAGGCAACTTTTTGGCAACTTTTGCAATTTTGGGGCAACTTTTTGGCAACTTTTGGCGATTTTTGGGGCATCTTTTCAGAGAATTTGGAGCATAATTGGGACAGCACTACCGCTACCCCAATACCAGATGGACACTTCTGGTTATGGACTTCTGAATAAACCTATTGTTAATGCTTACCCAGCCACGCCTGGCATAAGTTACCTCAAAATCGATCACTAAAAGCGAGCCAAAAATATATAAACCACCACATCTTGTTTAATTCGCTGTCAAATTTAACGAAATTTTCGTATGTTAATATTAAAATGAAATAACGTCTTTATGATCAAACACGTTTGTATATTGACGTTGGTGTGACGTCATAACGAACGACTCCTTTTAAGGTCAAATTCTGCGTTACCTATACGTTTGAAATAAAGCATGTTATCACAACAACATAAATATGTGTTTTTGATTGCCGCAATTTTAAAGTCTCTACGATAAATATTTGCCGAGTTATTAAGAACTGAAGTTTCCTGTGACGTCACATTTTCTGACGTCATGGGTCTGACATCAGTCATGCTTTCTAAATTGAAAAAACAAAAAGACCATATTGCGGCTATTCAGTGTACAGTAAGTACAGTTCCTCTTTAAAACCCGAAAAATACTTGAATAGTTATTTTTAAAAGACGTTTTCAAAAATATATGACGTCATAATGACGTTTCCTCGTTTTCACTGCGAATTTTAAAGTATTTCCTCAACCTCGTTCCCAGGGGTCTTTACGCGCCTAATCAAAGATGGCGTCGAAAGTACCCCTGGCACAGGCTGGTCATGTGACCCAAAAATATGCCCAATATGTGGGCATATTTTGATGAGCATCCGCCATCTTGGATTCATCATCGCTGAAAAACGGTTAGCGGTTAAAGTGTGATCCCAATGAATTCCAACCGTACATTATTCTACTTGTACCCAGTTGCGAAGTGAGTATAATAAAAGGCAAAAACGCTAAGTTCTGATGAATTTGTAGTTGTTTTCAACGAATTTTGAACGCGCAATGCGAAAGACGACATCACCAGTTTATTTTTCAAAGCAAAAATGCACGCGCTATTTGAAATTCTCCAATCAGCGCGCGCTTAACGTCTAGCCAATCGGTGGCCGAATCCAACCAGCCTGTAGCAGGGGTACTTTCGACGCCATTTTTGATTAGGCGCGTAAAGACCCCTGGGAACGAGGTTGGTATTTCCTCTCAAAAATTGAAAATTCTAAAAACATACGGTTGTGGGTACCGATTTACTCTTTTGATTGCTAGATTGTCGTAAACAAATATTTTAAACTCTAAAAGATGAATGAAGAAGTTATTTTGTAAATGGTTCTGTATACACGCCTTTCATAAGTTTTACTTCCGGTTACGAAAACGAGGCTCCAGGTGGTTTGAAATCCAAGATGGCGAACAACTGCACAGTCTCAGCTAGAAAATACCTCCGAAAATACTCCCAAAAGTATGTTATTCAGTAAACCATACCGGTGTTTGGTTTTACAATCACTGTATTTATGTCCATGTGTAGTCTGCATTATTTTAGTTTATTGTTTAGCGCACAGAAAAGTACTTTTCTACTTGATCAAGTCATCAGTCATTTCCGAACAATGTACAACCGACAGGTTGCAAATCTAAAAAACGTTTGCAGCTTACAGAGGACGATATTAATTATTTCAGGGGCCAGTAGTTAGATAGGTCTCTTTGGGATCAAACCCTGGCTCCTGATTGGCCGAGACAGGGGGCGGGGCCTAAAACGACGCCATTACGCACGTGGCGTCCCAAAATGACGTCACAGCACGGGGCGCCGCCAAATGCCCCATCGGGGGTCCCCAAGCGAGGCTGGACCGGAGCCGCCGCCAGGGCCGAAGGGGTGTTTGGAGGCCCAAGCCAGGCCTGGGAGTGGTCGGTCCGTGTCGGGCGTTCGGAAGGGGCTCGGCGGGGCGTCGGGAGACCAAACCCAGGGCGGGGATTGGTCGGTGGAGTAGCCCGGGGCGTATAAGAAAGTGAACCCTCCTCTGTAAATTTAGTGTGAACGATAACCCCTTACGTGCTTTTGTGGGTGTTACGCCAAAGCCGTCCAAGGATTAGTTGAGACGACACTTTCCAATGGAAAAACAAGCACTGAGATGGGCAGCGGATATCCACTTTGACGATTGCCTGAAAAGTGACGAGTACTTCATGGATATGGATAAGTTGACCGCAAAGCTGGAGAAGGAAAGAAGCCCAACCACAGAAAAGTACTATGATAGGCTATGTAAAATGGATTTCAAGGCTATGCAGGAAGGTTTGAACCACAAGCAATACCTGCAAAAGTACGAGAAACAAGCCTACGCTGGAATATATCCAGGGTCCCCCGCCCACCCCCCTGGGGACAGTCCGGGATCAGTCCCACGCGGAACCAAGAAGACCTAGATTTTGGGAACAAATCGGTCCCCGGGATTTTACCCTGGGGATCGGAAGCAACCCCTATGTAATTCTAGGTGTCCTTTCAACCAAAAAAAAAGAAAAAGAATCAAAAACTATATACCTATTTACAAGACCAACCGTAGGCCTTCAGAATGAGAAAGAATATCCGAAGCTAGAAAAAAAACAATAAAACTTTCAAGAGGAACAACGTTGGGTGTCTGTTGTCTCTTTCCTAGGGGGAAAAAGTATAAGGGAGGTGCCGCGCGCTAGACTCGGAGAGAGTACAGAATGCCTTGCGGTGGAGGAGGAGGTCCGTCCCTCAAGTGCCATGGTATTTTGAAACGTGTCCGTTGTCTCTTGGCGTGTTGCGGAGGAAAAGTGATTATCCAGGGCTCTCATTTTGAGGATTATGGGGCGCAAGAAGGAGAAGAAAAAGAATCCTTCCGCGCTGCTCGAGGCGTTGTATTACGACCCCAGCAGCCCTGCTGCCTTTGGGGGTGCTGCCCGTCTGGTGAAAGCGGCTAGCGAAGTGGGGGTGACCCGCACCACCACTTTAGCCTGGCTGAAAAAACAATTGACCTTTACGTTGCACCGCCTTTTCGAAAAAAATTTCTGCGAGGGCGCGTGCGCGTGCTGGCCCTGGACGAACAGTGGCAGGCGGATCTGGTGGACATGCAAGCCACGAGTGCCTTTAACAAGGGCTACAAACACATTTTGACCATCATCGATGTGTTGTCCAAGTACGCGTGGGCGGTCCCCCTGAAGAACAAGACGGGGGAGGAATTGGTGCGCGCCTTTACCCAAGTGTTCCGCGAACGGAAACCGTTGCGGTTGCAGACCGATGCCGGGACAGAATTTACCAACCGCAAGTTCCAGGCCTTTTTAAAAAAGAATGACGTAGCCTTTTTCGTCACGTACAACGAGACCAAAGCCCAGATTGCCGAGCGGTTCAACCGGACGCTCAAGGGACGCATGTACAAATATTTCACGGCCACCGGGAAGAAAGAGTATTGGAAAGTCCTCCCCCAATTGGTGCTCGGGTACAACCGAACCGTCCACAGTAGCATTCGACGCGCCCCCATCACCGTCACGCCCTTCAACGACCACGAGGTGCGGGCCGTCTTGTACCGGGAAAAGCAGCCGCTAAAGAGGAAACCGAAGAAACCGCTGTACCGTCCCGGCGATACGGTACGGATTAGCAAGACCAAAGGTCATTTTGAAAAAAGCTATCTGGCCAACTGGTCGGAGGAAGTGTTCACGGTGATAAAACGGCTGGACTACCGCACCCCTCCCGTCTACCGGTTGGAGGACTTGAGCGGGGAGGCGTTGCGGGGAACGTTTTACGAAAGCGAGATGACGCCGGTGGCCGTGGAAAAAGAAAGTCTCTTTATCATCGAAAAGGTGTTGCAACGCCGCCCCGGCAAGAAGAAGAACCAGGAAGAAGTCTTGGTGAAATGGGAAGGGTACCCCACTAAATTTAACAGCTGGGTCCCGGTCACTCAGCTCCAGACCCAAACGTATGGGTGAAAGAAAAAGAAATAAAAGAGTTTGTTGTTCCGACGGACGGATTCATTGTGGAGAAAGAGAGGATGGAGGAGGAGGAATTTTACATTACCTTAACCCACGGGGTGAAGTCTTACGTCTCCACCTACGTCAATGAACCGTCCCGGTTCCGTATCCACCTCTATAAAATGTACACGTTGTCTCGAGACTGGGAAATGGCGGTCACGACTCTGGTCTTCCCCAGTCCCCAGAAGAAGACGACCTTGTACATGTACTGTGATTTGGTGGAACTCAGTATTGTGGGGGATACGAAAGTCCCCTTGCTGAGAGTCCTTTTTTCAGGGCCCGGGGACGGTGAGGTCTACGAACGTAACTTTGCCCCCCTGTACTACAGACAGTTGTCCAAGACGGTGTTTGAGGATTTCGAAATCCTTATAACCGACGAGCAAGGGAAACTTGTTTCATTTCCACAAACCTCCAAGGTGGAAGTGACCCTCCATTTCCGGAAAGCATGAACCCCGACCACATCTGGATGACGCTGCCTAGCGTGGCCAGCCGGGATACCTTTCCCGATAACACAGGCTCCCATTTTCGTATCCGGCTCCCGGAGATGTTGGTCTTGGACCGGCAGTGGGAGATGGCCCTCTGCCACCTGCAATTTCCACGCGCCTGGGATGAATTGTTCCCCCAAGTTCAAGACCGCCAATTCTCCATGATCCACGAAACACTTGATCCAGAAGTAGAAATCTCCTACGACCTCCTCCCGAACATCACCTTTACTCCACAGTCTTTCGAAACGGTCACAGAACTGGTCACAGCCATGCAACTGGCGATGTTGCAAGGGGGCTACTATTCGATCATGAAAACATTTAGCGTCCGGGTGGAATCTTCCAATAATGCCATGGGTAAAACCGTCCTGGAATTGGCTCAAAACGCGACGGGCGGCTACATGTTAGTCCTCCCCCCTAAACTGGCCTACATGGCCGGCTTGGAGGACGATCCCAAAAAGGCCACCGCACATCCTGCACACCTGTTGAAAAAACCGGGCCCTCGCACACCGTTGTTGTCCAGTTTCGTGAAGACGACTATAGGGGAGTCGCAGTGGGTCAAACCCGTCCTGATCCTCGCCTCGGTTTTGGAGAGAGAATGGACTGTGTACTACATCACTAACGCGAGTACGGGCAAAGGCGCTAACTTGTTTACCGGCCATCGCAAGATCGCAAAATCCTTTGTGGTACCGACCGGGAACTACGCGAACCTCATGGCCGTCCAAGCTACCCTTCCGATGAAATCCCCTGATGTGTTATGGTTTTGGTACCAGACTAATGGAACCGCCATGTTGACCCTTAAACTCAAGGAGGAGACCCAAATTGCCATGAGCCCCTGGCTGGCCAATCTGTTTGGGTTTGGGCAAGGAAAGCCCGAACACTATCCGGCGGACGACAACACGCCCCTGGTGGGGTACCAGCCCGAGTGTTGGTCCACCTACTATTCCGGTCTAAAATTCCGGACGCCCACCCCCTACCTGCTCACCCGCGATTTTAAACACCAACCCGTACGCAGTTTGTACGTGTACTGCGATCTGATCGAGCCGCATATCGTGGGGGATGTGAAAGCACCCTTGCTACGTGTCGTGTCGGCCCAGGTCGCGTACAACAAGGTGGTGGAACGAGACTTTCCGGTCATGCGCTACTTCCCGCTCGCCAAAACGGTGTTTGACACGCTGGAAATCCTTATAACCGACGAGTCCGGCCAACGCCTCTCATTCGCCTCAACAGCTACCGTGGTGGCGACGTTGGAATTTGTGAAGCGTGCTCTGAAAAGGTAAGGATGAATGGAGCGTCTGAGGAATCTATGGCACTGGAGTCATCTATGGGGGACATGGCTGGCGGAGGGTCTTCGATCCCTGTGTTCCGTGCAAAACCCGCACCCCCCACCACTCGACGCATGCCCTCCTCCATTCCTGTCTTCCAGGGGGGTCGCGGACAGCAAGGCGGTGGCGGACTCCTCCCTATCCGCTGGAATGAACTCGGCCGTTACGAGCCGGTCACCAATCAAAAGGGTGGACTCTTACCCTTGGCGCTAGCCCCCTTGGCCGTCATGGCGGGCAAAGCGCTGGCCGGGACCGTTGCGGGGGCGGTGGCTAAAAAATGAGGACAGAAGATACTCGCTAAACTGAAATCGAAATTTGGCAAGAGGGTGGTGAAACAAATCGTGAAGGACACGAAAAAAGGGACAGCCCGTGTGCTCGGCAAGAAAACCAGCAAAACGTTGATCCAAGGCCTGGAAAAGATAGCGGGGATAGCGCCGAAAAAGAAAAAGACGAAGAAGCCTGCCACGACCAACAAGAATAAAAGAAAGCAAAAACAGTCTCCCTCTCTCATTCCTTCAACGACCGTCAAGCGTGCACGTGTGGAGAGAGATATCTTTGACGACGATTATTGATGGCGACGGTCGCTGGCATGGGCAAGCCGCCTCTGCCCAACATGATGGGCGGCTACAACACTCATTTGGATTTTTTCGGCAAGGAATTGGCCCAAGCGGTCGAAGAACGAGGCTATTGGTCGGAGCACGCTCCCAAATCGGCCCTTTTGCCCAAGTCGCCCGTGGAATTTTACCTCCCGGCCAGTCCCTATTACACAGTGCTGCCTAGAAGTTACTTCAAGGTGACGGCCAACCTCGTGAAAGCCAACGGCGAGAATTTGACCGCCGGTTTGAACTTGGGGCCCGTCAACAATTGGTTTCATTCCCTCTGGTCCCAAGTAGACATGGCCTTGAACGGGGAATGGATGACCATGAGCACCAAAACCTACCCCTACAAAGCCTACCTCAGCACCCTCCTCAACTATACTCCAGCCGCCAAGAAATCCTACTTGACCTCGGGACTGTACTACAAAGACATGGCCGGCTCCATGGATGTTTTCGCCATCGCCGGGGCCAACACAGGGTTGACTACGCGGGCAGCCTACACGGCGGAAAGCAAAGTGGTGGAACTGACCGGGATGTTTTGCATTGACGCGGCCTTCTCCAACAAACTGCTCCTCAATGGGGTGCCCCTGGAATTCCGACTCACCCCCGCTAGCAACGCCTTCGCCCTCATGGGGGACAGTGCGGAGGCGGAAGTGACCGGGGCTAAAATCGTGCTGAAGCGGGTCACTTTCTTCCGCCGTGTCAGTGTTTGCAACAAGGACTTCATGAAGAGCATCGAAGTGAAACTCGTGTCCCAGCCCGTCCTCTACCCTTACAACAGCGAGGAAGAACGGATGTTCACCATTTCCCAGGGCGACACCACCTTTGAGAAAACGGATTTCCTAGGCGGTCGCATCCCCCGACGCATGCGCATTGCCTTGGTGGAGAGTGGGAGCAGTTTGGGAGCGCTGAAAAAGAACCCCTTCCATTTCCAAAGGTTTGGGATGACTCGCGCGACGGTCACGGTCGACGGCACCCCCACCCCCTTCTCCCGCGTCGAATTTGCGACCGGGCAAACCCTGGACGGTTACAATACCCTGTTCCTGGCCCAAGGTGCCATGAACGCCAACCATGGGATTGACATTACCCGGACCGATTGGGACAAGGGCTATGCCATCTTGTGTTTTGACTTCACTCCAGACGGTAGTGGCAACGCTGCGCACATGAACATACAACAGTACGGGACGGTGGGCATTCGCCTTCAGTTTGCAGCAGGGGTCGCCCAGACCTTATCGGTGTACGTGAACTGCGAGTTTGACGCCGCGTACGAAATCAGCAGCAGCCGAGAAGTGAAAAAGTTGTAAGATGACCACCTACACGTCGCAATTGACGGTCTTGGCCCGCCACGATTGGTGGCTCCGCGCCTCGTTTCGGGGCGTGTTTCCCATGGACCTACGGCCCCGCCGCGTGACCCGCCCCGCCTCGTTCATTCTCAATACCGACAACGCCGACGGACCAGGCACCCATTGGTTGGCCTTTTATTTTCCGCGCCAAGGCCTGAATGAATTCTTCGACAGTTATGGCTTTCCCGCCTCTTATTACGGGTTGCAAGAGTACGTGAGGCAGGGGAACGCCCAGCACGTGGAAAACAGTGTGATGTTGCAAGGGAACAAGTCCAACGTGTGCGGCAGTTATTGCCTGTACTACCTCCTGCGTCGAGCCCACGGTCGGTCCCTGGCGGAGGTCCTGCAGAACCTCCAGCAGTGGAAGACCAAGACAACCAGGGACCGGGCCCTCCAAGCCTGGCAACGCCAGTACCAGCGCCGGAGTGTGGCACGGTGGCAGCGGCAAGACAGTTCCCTTCACGATCAATGTGTTATCAGTTTGAGACAAAGTGAAAAATAAAATAAAACCAGGAAACCCACCTCCATGTCTTGTTATTCTTGGGAAGGGGTGAGGCGTGATGGATGTCCGTTTCCAAACGCCCTGCAATATCTTGATCACGGGTCAGAGTCAATCGGGCAAAACGGTGTTCACCGAAAGACTTCTGCGCCACGCGAAATCCCTTTTCACCCAGCAGCCCCTCACGATCGTGTACTGCTATGGCAGCGCCTGGCAACCCCGGTTCACCACCCTGCAGAAACAATTGGGGGTGACATTTGTGGAGGGGCTTCCCGACGACCCGTACGCCCCCTTTCGCGGCAAGCCGGGCCTCTTGATCCTGGACGATTTGATGAAAGAAGGCTCCAAGGACGAGCGGGTGGTGGACCTGTTCACCAAAGGCTCGCACCACCGCAACATTACGGTGCTGTACCTGACCCAGAACATTTTCCCACCAGGCAAGTACGCGCGCACCATTTCCATCAACGCGCACTACCTGGTGGCTTTTAAAAACGCTCGGGATTCGTTGCAAGTCCGGAAATTGGCCGAGCAGGCCTTTCCGGGACAAGTGCCGGCAGTGATGAGGGCCTACCAGGACGCGACCCTACGCCCCTTTGGCTACCTCCTCTTTGACCTCCACCCCCGGACCCCACCCCAAATCCTGTTGCGCACCAACATTTTCTCCGAGGAGGGACAACAGCATCGCGCCTACGTGCTGGAGGAGGATCAAAAGGGGGTGGGCAATGCGTTGGACCTGTTGAAGCTTCTCTCCCAAACCCCCAAGGTGGTGGTCCCTGGCTTGTCCTACCCCAAGCTCTACACCAAACTACAAAAGCATCTCGTAGGAAAGCCACTGCAACTAAGAGAACAACGAGGGGGTATTAAGAAAAAGAAGACGGTAAAAAGAGTCCAAGAGCTTCAGGGGGCCGTGTGGAAGAGACCCAACAAATCCCCCTTCCATCCTCCTTTTCTAGGCCAGAGACAACGTGCTTTACGATCCCAGAAGTCCCTGGAGAAATCGAATTGGGTTAGCTTTATAGCCTAAGTCCCGCAGGGAAACCGTTCAGTTGTGGTGATGGCCTCTCCCTTGCTTCAACGTCACGCGCTGTTCATCCGACAATTTGCCAAAGCGGATCTCGGTCAGAAAAAGAAACTCATCCGGGCCGCGAGTCACACTCAAATCAACGCCGTCAGTGAAGTGGTGCACAACGCCTTGCGTGGAACTTTTCCCATCGGCCACCGTGCGAAGAAAGTCTTTGCTCCCATCAAGGTGAAACTTCGAAAAATAGCCAACAAAGCCCTGCCGCCGGCCGTGAGGAAAAGGATTCTGCTCTCCTCCTCGACAGCGGTGCAGAAAGCCAAGCTTAAAAAGGCCGTGGGCCAGCGAGGAGGCTTCATTTTCACGACCGCCGCCCTCATTGCCGCCGCCGTTTTTGCTGCCAAAGCGGCCGCCGCCGGCGCTATCAGTGGAGGCGTGGCTTACGGAGCCAAGAAAGCTCTGGATCAAGCCGGAGGTTATATTAACCCAAACTACTCTAACCCCTACCCTTCCCCGGAAGAGTACGCCCGAGAACTGAGTCAGGCTCATATCTGGTCCTGAATGGTCCAACCAATCCGCAACTTACCGGCGCCCGCAGGGATTGACCCGGCCCGGTGGCAGTTGTTTTTAGCCCGCCTGCGAAAAAGGCAACGCCAAACCGTCCCGGGAAAAAAAGTTAGCAGGACCGTGCGGGCGGCGAAGAAAATCCAAAGAAAGTATAAGACGCGGCCGCCCAAGAAGAAATCCCAGACAGGGAAAAGGAAGCGGGCCCCACACCACCCTCCAGCAGCCCCCGTGGGAATTTCCGTGACGCGATGGGAAGTGAAGCGACACAAACGAAAAAAGCCATGAAAGAGGCCGAGGGGAAGAACCCTATGCGCATGGTCTTGATACCGGAAGAGTCTATGCGATGGTTGGAACAACAGCTTCGTGTGGACACGACCAAAGGGGTTAAAGTGCTCAGCCAGTACCAAACGGCCATGGCGCAGGTCCTAGAAAACCCAGAGAAACCGGCCAGCGCCGACCAGTTTCAAGATTTACTCCAAAAATACGTCCGACGTCGTGAAACCCTTGAGCCTAGTCCCTTTACGGCCGTGGCAGCCAAAGTGTTAACCCAGAGTCAAAGGGGTGCTTTGCGCCGCGTACCCCCCTCCAGCAAACCTTTAGCGTCGGTGCTGGTCAATCTGTTGAAGTTGAAAGGGGGACAGAAAATTTCCTGGAATGCGCAAGGGGAAGTGAAACTCTATGGGCAAACCCTGCCGGGCAGTCAAATTGCCGATCTGATTAAAGAAGCCGTGCATCCTTCTTCCACCCGCACGTCGCCCGGCTACCGTGATTTCATGCAATTTCTAGCGGAAGAAAAAAATCCTAAAGATCTCGTCCGCCACCCCCGGGATCTCATCTCCAAGAAGAAAGAGTACACGCCCCGGACTAAACCGCCTCCCCCCACCGCCTACCAAGAGGATCTCCCGCCCCAGCCCTACAAAGATCTCCCGCCGCCCCGCCGAGAGGAAACACCGTTCTCCAGGACCCCCTACAAAGCCTTTTCCCGTGGGGGGTCCCCGTGGGGGTCCCCGTGGGGGTCCCCGTGGGGGTCCCCGTGGGGGTAGCCGCCGCCTCTCTTTTGGCACAGGCTCCGCCGAAAAACCGCCTTTAAATTGGCGTCCTTTTTAAATCCCCCTTCATTGTCGCCATGGCACGAACCCTAATGAGACCCGCGGGGATGGGACAAGCCCCCTGGCAACGCCGTGTCGCCACCGCAGGGAAGACGATGGCCCGGAAGAGGTTGCCCCGCCATACCGTGGTCGGTAAAAAACCCAGCAGGACCGCCCGGGCGGTAACGCAAATACAGAAAAAGTATAAGGCGCAAAAGAAAAAGAAAGCCCAGACAGGGGGGACGCAAACGGTTCGCAAGATCACGAGCCGCAAATCGAAAGACGGTCGTACCGAAACAACGATCCGAACGACGACCACGTCGGGCAAGCGCCAAGGCAAGAGTATCAGCCGGTGGACCGTCAAACACCTGAAGAAAAAGACTTAAAGAAAAAAATACTTTTTCTCACTCATTACTCGTTGCTCTTCAAGCTGTGAACATCATGGGTCTAGATATTACTTTCTATGGAGCTGAGGGCGGCGGCGATGTCATTGTGGGCGAGTGCCACATGTGCTATTCTACGTTTGGGAACTGGATGGAAGAATACCTAAGCGAAGGCGAAAGGAAGCAGTATGTGGTGAGCGACTGCGAAGGAACCTATTATGGATTGTATGTGATGTTGGTCTATCATATTTGTATTTGGGAAGGATTTCTGCGCAAGCATCCAAGACTCCAGCCTTACAAGATGGAGTTCCTCTAAAATAAAGACTGAGACTTTGGTATCACAGCTCAAAGGAACTGAACCATTTATTGCAATAAAAATATTTCCTCTAGAGTCTCTTTGTTTTTCTTTAGTAACCGTAAGGGTAGCTCTGGTAGCCGTGTAAAACCCTCTTGTCGTAGGTCACCTTGAAGGTCTTGGTCTCTGGGCGGGTGTGCAACGTCCGGTCTTGGGTGTTGCGGTGGATGGCGTGCGGCGTCACCACCGTCCGTGTGGGTTCCCCTTGACCTTGCACCATGGCTACCATGGTCTCGAGGTTGACGATCGCCCGATTTCTCACATTGAGGCGTAGTCCTTTCACCTTGCAGACGGTGCGGCCTTGACTCGTTTCGTACCCGTAACTCTTGGGTCCGGTACAGGCAAAACGGACAATGTGTTCCCCTTCTTTCAATTCGTTCGTCATGTCGCCTAGAAATCGACCGACCGGGGGCGCCACTTGGCCTACTTTCTGTGTGAAGTAGATACTGTCCGTATCGTGGTAGACGATGCGTTCCTTCAAGAGGTGGAGGTAAGAATACAATTTCAGGCGTGCATGGGCTGTGGTGTAGACGGCAAACACGACGTTGGTATGGGGATTGGAGTCCACGTAATGGGGGGCGGCGTGGTAATGGACCTGCACCATGTCTTCGTGCACAAACAGTATGTCCTGCACTTCAAATTCGTCGCTCATCATGAGCTCAAAGTAGCGGTCCAGCTCGGTGACGTACTCCGACTTCCGAGGGTTCTGCTTCTGACCGAACTTGCCCCACAACGTGTTGAGCATCCATTTCGCCAGGGCCCGCATCCCCGCGTTGAACGCAATCTTGTCCCACTCCAGTAAAATCCCCGTGGCCCTCCGATAACTGTCTATAAAAGAGGCTTTCTCGGCGTCGGTGTGACACCCGGGCGGCCACCCGCTCGCTTCCTGTTTCATCTTGAGGAAAGTGTTCACGTAGCCCGTGAACAACCCCTGGGTCCCGGTGGCGGGATCGTATTGCTCCGACTCGGGATAATGCCATACCCGGTACACTTCCAGGACCCGGTACCCTTGGCGTAGGGCTTCATGGAGTTCGTGGCTCACCCAAGTGCCTGTCAAAGCCCTGGCCTCGTCGTCGTGTGCGCAGGGGGACTGGTTCTTGTCTTCGGCGCAGGTCCGGCAGAGGGTAAACAGCAGTTTGTCGCCCCCATGGGTCGGGAGGACTGGGAAAAACAGCTGGCGTGGTGGTAGAATCTTCAGATGGATTAACCCCTCGTACGGGAGGGTAGGGTCTAGATTTTCGGTGAGTATTTCTGGATGGCCCAGCGGAAACCGTTGTGTTTTTTGCACCCAGGGGTACAGGGAGCACACATCCAGCGCCTCCATCCATTCTCTCCCCCATTCTCCCTCGCTCGCTTCCCAGTAAGTCTTGATCCCGTTGGTCCGCCCTCCAAAGAACGCTTTCTTGGGGTCGAGGGGAAGCTGGGCTTGAGGGATGGGCGCTAGGGCAACGATAGTCGGGTCCAAGGCCATGGCCGCTCGGACTTCACACTCCCTGATCGGGACCACGCGGTACCCTTGCTGACTCAGGTACAACATTTTGTCTCGGGTCCGGTCGGCCAACGTTTTCATGGTACAATGAAGTAGGGGATGCACTTTCTCTTGAGGGGTGCAACGGTCGCAGCCGTGCCAGAAGCAGCCGTTTATTTCGTAGGCCGTGTGGGTGGCGGCGTGGTACCCATCCAGTTTGTAGGGGTCCACGTGCTTCTCTCCCAAATTGCCCGCGTGCTGGATCTGAATTCCATCTCGCCGCTCCACGTGGGCCAACCATTGGAGCGCCAACGCCGACTGGACGTCCTTGGGTCGGTAACCGAGCCGTGGCAAGACCGCAATGGTGTTCGGTCTGAGGAATTTCTTGCGGAATACTAGGTTGCACATGGAGGCGAGTGTCACGGTCCTGGTAAACGGATCTATCCCCGCCGCTTTCATCATTATTGTCCGGAATGCCAAACAGGCCCGTTGTAAGATGGCCACATCCCGGTGGCAATAGAGGGCCAACTCTTTCTGGAAATCGAACACCGTACCCTTATCCCGTTCGGTCGCATGCCAGGCCACCAGTTCTTCTTTGCCTTGCGGGCTCAGCGAATCCGGTTCGTAATAATGTAGGGCGGGGAGCGGGCCCACGTACTGCTGATGTTCTGGTTTGTTGAAAAAGATGGGAAAATCCAGCTTGTTGAGGTTTTCGGTTTGGAACCCAAACGTAACGGGAAATTGTTTGAGGGCCAGCGGGATGAAGAGCAACGAGTCTTTGATAACCAACTTGTAGTCGGGGATGGTCACCACCATAGCCTTGCCGCCGCGAAAGATCACTTCAGGTTTTATGGCATTCTTGAAGATGTATTCCAGGATGGGGTACGAGTCGTACCCCATAGCGTTGTGGGCCAGGCACACGTAGTTTTTGTGATCCCCCGAGAAGAGCCAGTCGCAGAATTGGGTGAGGGCCGTGAGGCCTCGGAACTCTACTTTCCGTGGACCGCATTGAGGGCAGGTGGGTAAGTCTGACGTCACACAGAGATCACACACTTTCAAGACCCCCGCAAAGTTGACCACGTGCTGCGCTTCCAGGGGCATGGCTTCAAAATCAAAGAACAGGTACCGGAACTTGTCTCCCTCGTCTTCCGCGGCGGCTCTCTCCGTCTCTTCTTCTTCCGCCAGGAGGGACGCGTAGGCATCTTCTTCTTCTTCTTCTTCTTCTCCCCCTCCCCCACCTCCTCCTCCTTCTGGGGCTAGGCGCGAGAGTTTCTGGTCCGCCACTTGCATATAGCACAAGTGGTCCGGGGGGACAATAGCTTGGCAACTCCGGCAACGGTATTCTCCGCACACGTGGACTCCGGCCAGTCCCCGCGCCAGATGGTCCACCATCACCCCGCACTGGTCACAACGCGTGTACCGTTCGCACTGACTCCATGTTCTGGTGGTGAGACTCCCATGCCCCGTCCGGTGGGGGAGGTGACGGCGGTGGTTCTCGAAGCAGGCCCCACTCTTGAACCACCGACGGCAGGGGTTGCATTTTCTCCAAGAAAATTTCTCCCCAGGGGCGAGGGGAGAGCAGTCTTTGACCCCACAACAGCCACAGGTCGTGTCACAAACGTGTTGTCTAGGGTCGTCGTAGGTCTTCTGGCAGAGGGGGCAGAAGTATTTGGCATTCAAGAGACCCCTCATGTTGTTGATGACGTCATAGTGGTTGTTCTCAGTTTGGTAGAGGTACACGCGGTAGCGGGCCTCAGGGAGGTGACCCGAGTAGATAATACTATTCATGTGCTCTCGGGAGACCAGATTCACTTCTACCCCTTGGTCTGCCAAATAGGTTTGGAATCGTTTGAGCTCCGGGATCCCACAGCGTTGAAGAGGAACGCCTGCCTGGCGGTGGAGCTCCAAGGCTAGAGACCGTTGTCGGGGTTTCCCTCTCCTTATTTCGAGGTAAAGAGGATCGTTCTGCTCCCGGGCCAGGGCCGTGACCAATCCTCTGGCCATGCATAGTTCATCTCGATTTCGTATCCTCACAATGCTTCGTTTTAATTTTCTGAATTTTTCCAAGTCGGTCGTACAGCAACGGCCCCGACGCCCTCCTCCCGCTCTGGGTATTTTCACGTGAAACACATGGATGTGGAAACGGCCCCGCAGTAGGAATTCTTCATTCGATTGGGTGATCTCCCCAATTCTATCCATGACCAGGGCGGGAGTGAGGGTGGACCTCATCAGGTAGGGAAAAGACAACGGGTACTCCAGATGGGGAGCGTCTAGGGTCAGGCGTACTCTGTCTTGCGGCTCGGCCTCCCCTAGGGTGGTCTCCAGGACCCTCTCTAACACGGTCGTGAGGTCTTGAAGGGCCTGTCCATAAAAAATAATACATAAAATAAATAAAATAAAATAAAATAAATAATACATAAATAAATTTTAAAAATTAAAAATTTAAAAAATTAAATTTTTTTTTTTATTAAAAATTACAAAAAATTAAATTTAAAAAAATTAAAATAAAAAATAAAAAAGTATAGTCCTGCTAGAGAAGATCAAGAAGAAAAAGAAAAAAGAAAAAAGAAAAAAGAAAAAAAATTGGATTTCCTCACGGGGACTCGAACCCGTGCGCTTGGCGCTTGAACCCCTGCCTCTTGCCACAGGAGATTTAACGCTACGCGCCACCTCGCCGCGCGCTGTGACGTCATGCCAAAATAGTGTAGTCAATCCTTACCTCGGGCAGAGTCGCGCGGGATCGCGTCCTTATGTTTAGTTCGTAGTCCTTGCAGGTCGTCTTGAACTTTTTACACGCTCTGGATCGGGTTTGTAGGAGTTCAAAGATTTCCTCTTCTTCCTCTTCCTCCTCCTCCTCCACGGCAGCGGCGGCGCTGGTTTTTTTCTTTTTTCCTCCTCCCTGTTGTTCCCTCACTCGTTTGCCGTCGGGAAACAAGGCGTGGAGACAATTCTCCGGCTCGAAATCGTCCTCGTTGTCCTCCTCGTAGTTCTCCTCGTGGTCCTCCTCGTTGTCCTCCTCGTGATTCTCCTCGTGGTCCATCCTCTTGGGGGGCTTGGGACCGGTTTTTCCCCACGAGAGGTTGAGGGACCGTTTTTGCCAATAGTCTGAGCGAAATGAACTTTCCAGATCTTGTGCCGTCACTTCCGGAAGCACGGTGGGGAGGTTCAGCGCCTCGACGGCTTTTTCTATTTGCTCCTCGGTGGTGGCGGTCTCTAGAGCGTCCATCTCGGGAAATGTAAACGGTTCTTGCGAGGAGGAGGCCACCCCCGGGGGGAAATCCACATCTTCCAGGAAGGCGAACAAATCCTCGGCGTTGTACCACGGATTAATTTCTTCTAACGTGAGCTCGTCCTCTGGGTCTCCCCCCGGGTCTCCCCCCGGGTCTCCCCTCGGTTCTCCCACTGGTTCTCCCACTGGTTCTCCCACTGGTTCTCCCACTGATTCTGCCCCTGGGTCTCCCACTGGGTCTCCCCCCGGGGAGGGATGAGTCGGCGCCTGACGGGTTATGGCATAGGGATTGTCCTCTTTTTCATCTTCGAGGGTGAGGGTAACTGGGTTGCCTTCTTCATCTAGGTAATTCCAAGAGTCCATCGTGCTCACACTAACCCAAATCAAAATTCATCGCTCGCTTTTATGTTTTTTGCCCTGCTCTCTGATTGGTGCCTTTTTCTCGGCCGGTAATTGGTTCCTCTAGAAGGAACACGGTTCGTGATTGGTGGAATTCGATCCGCTTTTGGTTCGACTGGATCCCCTGGGGTCTAAGAAGCCTCTGAAAAACATCTCCCCCTACCCCTTGTTCTTCAAAAATTGTCTCACCCCCACCCCCGGGAGCCCTTCTTCCTTCCTTCGTTGAACCGTAATCACTTTGCATTTTCTAAACATCTTTTCTGAGCTCCTTTGATCCTCTAAGCTAGAACCCCTCAACAAACGCGCCCAGCGAGGTAAACAAAAACTAGTCCAATCGGTTTATCCCAGTTTAGGAGCCTCTCGTGAATGAGATTTTGTAAGGCAAAGACGCGCGGCTCCTGATTGGTGGAAAACTAGTCTAACCGGTTTATCCCAGTTTAGATTCTCGTGAATGAAAGTGGCGTGATGTAAAGGCGCGCGCTCTCGGTTCCTGATTCAGCGTGTACGAGGTTTTGGCATTAAAAGGAGCCCTTTCCCGGGTCGCCGAAGACGAAAAAAATAGTGGAAAAATTAGAAACCCTGGAGGGCTAATTCCAGCAAAAATTTTAGACCCTTTCAGGACTGTTTTGGGGGTGAATTTTGAGAGTCAAAAACCAAAAATCCACTGAAAACGAATTCGAGCCCAAACCGGATTGAACTACCCGCCAATCACAGCGTTCGCTTCGCTTAGCGAACCAATCGTAGGCCGAGCTTAAGGCACCAATCACAGCCCAGTCTTTGCCTCCATAAATACTAGCCCCAAAACTAACTTCGGCACAGTTGAATCAGCCACTCAACCGGTAAGTTTACACAAAATTTTCTCTTGGAATTCACCCTGAGCCTTGACTAATCTTTTCTTCTTTGGTTTTTACTTGACTAATCTTTTCTTCTTTGGTTTTTCCCTTTTTATTTCCTCAGTCAAACAACAACAACAACCACAGCGACAAGAACAACAGGTGAGTTTTACACAAATTCTCTCTGGAGATTCAACCTGAGGTTTTACTAATATTTTCTTCTTTGGTTTTTCCTTTTTGTTTCCCCAGACAAACAACAACAACGCTATGGCTGCCCGAAGACCCGTCCGGGAGAGAGAGGTACTATCCTGCGACTTTTCTTTTTGTCAAGGATCACCCCCGCTAATTTTTCTTTTGTTTTTCTAGAATATCCGAGGCGCACCCACACTCAACCTGGCTCAAGTAAGTTGTGGATGTTCTCCCACCTCCCTAAAACAGTGTTAACGTTCGGTCCCTGCTTCACAGGGCCGTCCATTTTATTGGCAAACATTTCCCCATTGAGTAAAGTTTAATTGGGTTAATTTTTATAAGATTTTTTCGAGTCCCCACCGGGGGGATCTCCGCTCTCGTCAGAGCGCCTCTAGCGAACTAATGTCTCTAAAACAGTATTCGGTTTTTATTTATTTTAAAAAATTTTAAATTTTTCTTTTTCCGAACAGACTTATTTACCTGCCGCCACAAATTTGCAAGACAGACACTTTATATCCCATGCTATTGTATTAAGATCAACGGGGTTACCCTTGGATATCCTTGCGAGGATAGGGGCCTACGTCTGTGGGCAGCAGCGGGCCGAGAAGCGAAAGGCGAAACACTACCAGCTATTTTTTCCGACCTTACTCATGGTGACCTGCCTCGAGGCGTGGGATTTCGAATCGAGCTATTATTGGGATGGCAGTTTTTACGAATTGCCCCACAACAAACGCTTTCGGGGAATAGCCCCCATTGAGGCCGCCCATCTTATTGAGCCTCTGACCGAATATAATTTCCATTGGTGTAACCTATGTCATTGCAATAGACTCATTTGCATACGCCATTGCAGCATAGGGATTCTGTATCAACGGTGTCCCCACCATCCTATTTTTTCTGATGTGTGGGACGAGGGGTGGGGACGTTTTCCGTGGCGTAAACTTTTCTTTCATATTGAGTGTGGTGATTACACTAATCCCACATAGAGAATAGTTCAATTTTTTCTAAAGATATCTCTTGACCTGTGGTATTAATGTTCTCAAATTAAAATGCATGAAATCTTTTATTTTATTTTTATAGTGTTTGAAATGCAACTTTCTCCCAGAGAACCAGCTACCCCCTCTCCCTTGTTGCGGAGAAACCATGTGCTCTTCGTGTTTCGTAACCGAGATGTACAAGATATTAACGAAAGGGGATCCCCCCCATTGTTTTTATTGTGATTCGAAAATTCACCATCAATTTTATCTTACCTCTGGTAGCGTTATCGTCTTTAGACATGGCACCACATTTGCATGTGCCGCTTTACCTATTGATTATTATTACAAACGCCATTATGAGATGGTTTACCCTCATCTTTGAAGGAAAAGTTTACGCCATAGATTTACTGGATAGATCCCGTGGCGTACGTTTTTAGTAGCCCTAAAATTTTTTTCTTTTTTAGTGTTTGAGATGCAATGCCTTACCAGATCACCAATTGCCTCCTCTACCCTGTTGTGGGGGTACCCTGTGTGCCTCCTGTTTTATAGCCAGACTCTCGAAATTTTTAAAAAGACACACCACCCCTCGGTGTTATTATTGCCATTCAAAATTTTACCACCAATTTTATGTAAAATCGGGAAGTATAATTATTTTACATCATGGCCGTAATTTTAGCATTATTTGTTTACCAATAAATGTGTTGCACAGCAAAAATTACAATATCGTGTATTAAAAGTTTACGCCACGGGAATGATCTTTTTCAATTTTTAACAATTATTAGAGCGTTTTGCTCAATTTTTAAAAATCATTTTCATAAAATACATAAATTACATAGAGTAGAGCGATTGGCTCACCTTTTTATCAACCATTTTTCATAAAAACAATAGAGCGACTGGCTCACTTTTTTTTAAACTATTTTTCAAACATATGTTTATTTAAATACTAGAGCGACTGCTCACAAAGTTTCGACTATTTTCTCTCTCTTGGACGGGCCCTCGGTGGCCTGTATATATGTATATAGTTTTTATATTTTTATATTTTGGTTGAAAAGATACCTTTGATTATTATTATAATTTCTTATTACTTGTATTAATGTCTGTTCGTTTGGTGAGGGTGAAATGCCCCACCGCCATTGTAATTTAATTTTAATTTACCGGAAACAAAGTTGTTATAACCAAACACAAGTCTCTTTTATTGTCTCCTTATGACATAGTGGTTGAATCCCATAAGGCCACAAAGTAGCTTAGGACATAGTGGTTGAATCCCATAAGGCCACAAGGTAGCTTATAGGACATAGTGGTTGAATCCCATAAGGCCACAAGGTATAGGGGTTGCTTCCGACCACCAGGGTAAAATCCCGGGGGGCCGACTTGTCCCCAAAATCTAGGTCTTCTTGGTTCAATAGCTCACGTGGGACCGGAACTTGGCTCGGGTCGGAATGTCTATAGGGGGTGGGGGATCCTCGGCCGTTGACCCAATAGGGGGTCTGGAGGACGTCTCTACTGGACTCCACACATTCCCCGCAGGGGGACCCCCCTGGGGACCCCCCTGGGGACCCCCTGGGGACCCCCTGGGGACCTCCCGCCGACCAATCCCCGCCCTGGTCCTCCCCCGACGGCCCGCCGAACCCCTCCCGAACGCCCGACACGGACCGACCACTCCCAGGCCTGGCTTGGGCCTCCAAATCCCCCTTCGCCCCAGGCGGCGGCTCCGGTCCAACCTCCCTTGGGGGTCCCCGCTGGGTAGGTTTGGCGGCGCCACGTGCTGTGACGTCATTCTAAACTTCCGACCAATCCCACGCCTGGCTTTGGCCGCCAAACAGTTTGGCGGCGCCCCATGCTGTGACGTCATTTTGGGACGCCACGTGCGTAATGGCGTCGTTTTAAGCCCCGCCCCCTGTCTCGGCCAATCAGGAGCCAGGGTTTGATCCCAAAGAGACCTATCTAACTACTGGGGCCAGTCTTTCCGTCGAAGATATCTAAGCTAACTTAAAGGAGTCGGAAATATCTTCTGCCTAAAGTAAATTAGTATTCAGTGGTCTAAAATTGAGGAAAAGTGACTACTGCAATATGTTATTCACTTTTGTATCCAGTTATTTGCGTGGTATTAAATAAATTGTTGTTGTTGAGGTGCAAAGCAAATTTTAGTTTATTTCTGATAGGCTGTTTAATAAGCTCATGTCATGATACTCTAATCTCTTTTGCTATTTAATACAGCAAGTGAAGTGCTATCGATGGGAAATGTAATTACTGTTCACCTAACAGAAAACAAACATTGGAAACAGCTGGAGTCAACTGATAAGATGCAGGCAACGAGTATACCGAAACAGCAGCCATTATACTGGATAACCATCCAGACATAGTTCCAGTTAGAATATGGTTTATCTGTTCATAGTTCCCCAAAGCCGTTTTCACTTAAATTTTGTACAGAACTTTTACATTAATAAAGAATGATAGCACGTTTTCCTTCCCCTATCCCTACCCATTATATGGTAAATTCTATCTTTTCATACCCTTTTTTCACATTGAATACAATTCATACCCTACCCTTCAATGTATATTCCCTGACTTTGTATCACTTACATTATTGTGTAACAGCATACGGTATTGATTTTATTATTCATATACCATTAAAATAAATTTATTTGTAGTTAGAATATATCTATCAGAGGCCTTTGGACACTGCTTGGGCTTTTTGAATGGAATTCAAATTTCTAACACTACCGTTTTGTACAGAATATTCTTTTGTGCAATTATTGATAATTTGATAATTATATATAATGAAAAGCTGAGCACAAACCGATTGTAATTAGTAGTGGTTCCTATTCCCCTATCCCTGCATGCTCTGTGTGGTATA
Organism: Actinernus sp. WN-2022; assembly: GCA_030867875.1. NCBI lineage: Eukaryota > Metazoa > Cnidaria > Anthozoa > Actiniaria > Actinernidae > Actinernus > Actinernus sp. WN-2022. Next base: position 44,238,383 of record JAOWCC010001501.1, read on the forward strand.
TTAGCTCACCCTATCTAGGGTTTTAGCCAGTCAAATAAGGTTAGATGGGGCAGGGGTGCCCCAAGCAACTCCCCCCACTCCCTTCACTCTCATACAATGTATCATCAGGCCACCACATTGTTATATCAGTTATTGTTTATTTAGCAGCTCTCACTCGAATATATATGCATTCACTACTCATAATTTTCCATTTTTTTAGTGTTTTTCTCATTTCTGATTTTGATTTACCTGGCCCCAAACCTTCTGGGCTAAAACCCTACTATCCATACACACATTATCACTCATCTTATGATTCCCCCAATTTCATGTGGACTAATTTTAATATCACCTTCAACCACCACTTAGTTAACACCTATTTTACCAATTAATAGTTTTAATATGTTTGTTACAATTTATTTAGTACTTAATGTTTTCATATTTTTATTGACCTGAATTGCTTGTATAGCCACTGTTTATAAGTGGTATTCCCTTCCCATATATTACTGCATGATCTGCTAGCCTCAATTAAACATTTATTTCAGTAAATGATATTTCTCCCTTCTCTCAAACATTATAAAAATCATACTAGACCTGAAATATTTTAGAAGATGAGAATCCTGTGTAGAAACCAATATAATTTTTTATTTCCTTGAAGAAGAAAAACGAGCAGGTTTTTCAATAGCGGTCGGTTGAATCTGTATTTTCATCGTTTGACTGATGCCCATTGATTGAATATCATCAACAGTCTTTTCTTCATTCTGGTAGCTGTAGCTATCATTGTTTCCAAGAGCCAGAATTATGCTTGAAGATTTCTCTTCTCTTGAGTACATTGACACCAAGGGAACATATTTTTCCGGGAATGCCTGTGCCTAATACAACGCCTGATGCCCGCATACTTCAAATATCACTTTTCTGGGTGCTTCTTGGTGAACCAGATTCTTTGTTTGATTCATGGTTTCTGGGGATAGGGTTCTTTGTATTTCAGGGTATTGTTTTGCTTTAGAAGACAATAGTTTTCTTTGTGTTACATATGTGATGATCTGTAACACCAAGAAACCCCCACTTCCCTCAAAGTTATACGTTAACTGAACAACCATAAGTTAGTCATATTTCAAGCAACCGTATCAGCCATACTCTTTCTCAGTTTTGGGTCGGCATACACTACAAATCACGTCTCAAGAGTTATTCCAGTACATAGTGTACACAGCAATGCAGTATTTCATACAGCGTGTGCTTTTTGTGGTACTGATCTGTGGAGATTTTCAACAAAAGTTAATAGTTTAAAAGTTTCGTCCGCGCTCTTTCGGTATTTTGCCCAAAACGTGGACGTTTTTCATACAAATCATCAGTTAATATACGGTAGACTATACATGAACATAAATACAGTGATTCTGAAGCCAAATTCAGGTACGATCTACTAAATAACACACTTTTCGAGTCCTTTTCGGAGGTACTTTCTAGCTGAGACTGAGCAGTTGTCCGCCATCTTGGATTTCAAACCACCTGGAGCCTCGTCTTCGTGACCGGAAGTAAAACTTATGAAAGGCGTGTATTGAATATTGCCAAAATTCAAAATTCAATAACTTTTCTCCCTCTTAACCAATCGAACTCGGGTTTTCGGTTTCTTTGTTGTCGACATGATGGGAAATCGAAAATATAAAATTTACTGATGTTCAAGGTAATTGAAAACATCGAGAAACCTATTATAAATGGCTACATGACGTAACTGTGACGTCATCAAGATGTCTACGGTAGATCAAATCATCGGATTTTGTTTAGGTCGTCGGTCTTCATCATCCCACAAAAATTCAATCTTCTATGTTGGAAACGTTTGAAAATATAGCAAAGTGATAGCCGTTTAGGGTCAGTTGTGCCAAGCGTGAGCCTCGGTTACACATGTTTGAAACCGAGGCTGGGTAAGCATTAACACTAGGTTTATTCCAAGATGGCCAAGCTAATTGCGCCGTGCACTATTTGTGTGAAAACGGTGTTTTCAATATTGCTATAAATTTCACATTTATTTCACTCTATATACATAAAATCAGTTTAGCAGGAAATTGTATTCGTATATTATACAAACTTCATTATAGCCGTTAATAGGCCTTTTGCATCAATTGATCACGTGACGATTTCCCCAGAGCAACGCCTGTGTGGAGGGTAAGCCATTCTAACATTCCTTGACAACAGAGACGCGAGCGTCTCCTTCTTTTCCTCGATACTAGAAGTTCTGCCAGGTCCTTTGTTATTCGTTTTCAGCCCAAATTTATCAGAACTATTTCGCTTTAAATCTTAAAGTTCAGAGTTAGAGGATTTTAAGAGCCGTACGACGATCAGAAATAGCTTTCTGAAGCCAAAACCGAACCGGAAGTCACTCTGCGAGTTACTCGCAACATGATGGTGGCCTCAACAGGTAACAAGCTGACTTCGGGAATGTTCTTTTCTTCCACACTTTAAATCGTTTTTTTATGTTCTAGAAAAATTATCTGATGACAGGAGATGTATCTATTACTCTACCATAGCCGAGGAGACGCTGGTGTTGTATGAACTGGAATGCGTTACAGGCTACAGGCCTGGAATAACTGATGTACGAATAACAACTTGATATAGGTTGTTGGGTAGCTGGTTTTCCTATGTGACACTGCAGGTTCTCTTTTTTTTTCAGATCACCAGCAACACTAGAGTCTGTAAAATTACTTCAAATTTTGGTGATCCACTGAGACCTTAATCTTTACTGGGGAATTTTTGCAATGAAAGGAAAGTCCATCGTTGTAGCGTGACTGAATCACCACTGCATATTTGTGGCACACAACAGTGGTAGCGCATTCCAGTTTATACAAAACCAGCATCTCCTAGTGTCTCCTCAGCTATGGTAGAGTAATGGATACATCTCCTGTCATCACATAATTTTCTAGAACATAAAAACGATTTAAAGCGTGGAAGAAAAGTACATTCCCGAAGTCAGCTTCTTACCTGTTGGGTCTGTTGAGGCCGCCATCATGTTGCGAGTAACTCGCAGAGTGACTTCCGGTTCGGTTTTGGCTTCAGAAAGCTATTTCTGATCGTCTTATGGCTCTTAAAATCCTCTAACTCTGAACTTTAAGATTTAAAGCTAAATAGTTCTGATCAATTTGGGCTGAAAACGAATAACAAAGGGACCGGCAGAACTTCTAGTATTGAGGTTTCATGCTCGTGTCTCTCACGCTCTCTCCGTTGTCAAGGAATGTTAGAATGGCTTGCCCTCCACACAGGCGTTGCTATGGGGAAACCGTCACGTGATCAATTGATGCAAAAGCCTATCAACGGCCAAATGTTGGATCAACGGCTAAAATTTAGGTAAATAATCTGTATAACAAAATTTCGTTTCATTAAAATACTTGGATGAATCAGCTGTTAGGTGCATTCGAGATATTTTGAAAGGCCCTTTTAAATACCTAAATGACAGTTTTCCCTACCCTTTTCTATACTTCAACTCCTGAAATCCCTGCCCCGTTTGGGCAGGGCCCCCCCCCCCTCCCCCCGGGTGAAATAACTAGTTTACAAGAGTTTAATGCAACATGTTGGTACAAGAAGATCTAGTGGTGAGCTCTTGAAAACTTGATTTATTCAACTGTTGGCTTTTGCAGGAAACAGTCACGAATGAATTGTGCTCGTGCTCCCCATGGGAAAGGCGTTGCCATGGATGCTGGATGGCAATCTATCTTTAAAAATGCTGTTTTAGAAAGATCGATTGGAGGTAGCTAATAACACTACCAATCTCATACAAGTGCCTTTAAATATATGAATTAAGATTATTTGCAACCCAGTACAACCACGTGATTGCATTCCTGCAAAAGGTCCATTCCCCAACAAAATTGGATTGGAGGATCGTAACCTTTCGAGAACGAATTCCCCAAATGTAAGAAACGGTGAAGGAAAGTAGCCTTAGTAAAATAGTAATGATTCTGCCAACAGTAAAATAATCAAGTCAAACGAAATAAGGGATAATTGTTAATTAACTATGGAATGCCCAACATGGCGCCCTTATACCTGCGATAGAGTTCCTAAGGAGAGGAATCCCTCACTTAATTTATTCATGAAATGACCGTATAAACTAACATAAATTAGCAGTAGTTTTAAAATGTACAAATTAGACAGCATTTGAGCGACGATGGTTGTTTAGTGTAGTACGTGGTTGCAACGTTTGCCTTACGAGTAGGCAGCAGCGGGGTTCGAGTTCCAGAAAATTTCTAAAACATTTTTTACCTCACCATTTTCTTGAGAAGTTTTTCTTGAGAACCATAGCTCTAGGTGGGTAAGATCTTGTTTACTGACCGGTTAGGTTTTTTTATTTTTCAGGGTAGGATTTTAGTTAGTTTATATTCTCATTTCATGAATAAATTAAGTGAGCGATTCCTCTCCTTAGGAGCTCGTTACCTGCGATATAAATGATATTGACCCGCAGGATTCAAATGCACACTGTCTCTTAAAGGAGCAGTGTCACGGTACTGCGCATGTCACAGTCTCCAGACATTGAATTGACAGCTGCATTGTGTAACATCCAATGAGAATCAATCAAAATAATTTGCAGGAAACGCCAGACTGTTCGGGTGTTAGCCGTATTCACAGATTGTAGTTATGCACAGTATATGGCGAGATTTACGAGGATTTTATTCTTCCTACATCCAAGGTAAACAGCATTGAGTAAAGAATGGTATCTATATTTCATTACTTGCTTGTATTTTTTGCTGTTTCCAGTCGGAAACAGTCCGAATTTGACCAAAGTGAAACAAGCTGCTCGCGTCCGTAGATATAAATTTCTTCGTTGTGCACTTTTGACATGAAATAATTCTCCAAATGGCACCATTGTTTTATTTCTACATAACTAATAACACAGTTCTCCGCTGTAAAAAATATAGAACATTCTATGGACGATTTCTTGTCTTAAAGTTTGGAAACGTAACACATACATTTGCGCTAAAAAGTTCAGTACTTTCGGACTACGAGTGGCTGTTTACTAGTTTGCACTATCGGCTGTTATGGACTGAAAACTTACTTTCACAGCTTAATATTTATGTCGATTGGTCAGAAAGATATCTTGTTTAAGATTCTATGGTTCCTTCGGCATCAGGAAATTTTTAAATGGGAGTTTTCGTACAGTATTTCAAGCTATGCTGTAGCGCGAGTTTAGTACGTAGTCACAAATGTCCGTGAAACTAATAGCACGTTAGATCATTATTATCAGTTTGCTCTATGGGTTCTCATGTATTCAATAATCACTTCTGGAGCTTCATATGTATGTTGTTTGGTCACAAGGATTTCCTCTTTCAGTTTTCCCCGTTAGTTTGGACATTAGGAATTTATTCTTGGAGATTTCGTACAGTTTAGCGACCATGTGTCGAAAGTTGAAAAGTTCGCTTGTCATCAAAGTGCGTAAAACTGTCACAAGCGGTTTCATAGCAGTTCGATGTTTGACTCTCATGTAGTCGATGATAACTTATATAGCTTCATATGTATGTCGATTGCTCACAAGGATTTCCTCTTTCAGTTTTCCCCGTTAGTTTGGACATTAGGAATTTATTCTTGGAGATTTCGTACAGTTTAGCGACCGTGTTCGAAAGTAGAAAAGTTCGCTTGTCACGAAGTGCGAATACTGACAAGCGGTTTCATAGCAGATCAGTCGATGTTTGCAGACTCTCACGTAGTCGATCATAACTTCTATAGCTTCATATGTATGTCGATTGCTCACAAGGCTATCGTGTTTGAGTTCATGAGGTTTTTTTGCCAGCAAATAAAGGTTTTTTTGCCAGCAAATAAAGGTTTTATCTAACTTTTCGTACAGTCTTTGCACTCCGGTCATTTCATATAATTTCAGCCTCGTTTCTAAGCCGTAGATATATATTTCTTCGTATCGCTGTTGAAAACCGCCATATCATTATAATACGACTTGAAAAGTTGCCATGTGTTTCGTGAACTCTACTGGACATCCAAACCCTCTTCGCTTCTGGTTGGAATGCCAAAAAGTTTCCAATTTCTTGCGTTTTTCGGCTGCTGTATTCAGAGTACTGAGTGGCCGTTTTCCCCGCCGGTAAGCATCACTTATGCTTTTTTGTTTTAGTTGTGTTGCAGTCTCAACGACTAATTTTGAATAAACAAATAACTAAAACTTATTTAAGCACATCTTACATTTCCATAAATGACCAAAAGAGGCAAGGATGAGTTCAAAAAGAACACTGATGAAGTCGATTTAAAAATCGATATTTCACCCCTCTGAGAACTTCGTTCCGGGCCGGAACGTAATTCTAAAATCATCAGATTTTCACACATGCGCAGTACCGTGACACTGCGACTTTAACAAGAAACCTTATATAGACCCATTCGAAAAATGGCTGCCGTAATTTGCATAATTTTGATATTCAATATTTTCTGAAGAATAAACTAGCCTATGTGAAAGAGCGATTTCGTGTTAGCAACATGTAGCACTTTGATAATGGAAGAATATATCCTTACAAAGCAATCAGCGTTTGAAACTCTCAAGAAACACGAAAACGAGGCTAGTCAGTCCTGACGTCCTGAATCTCATACAAAACTCTCTTATTTGGAACCTCGGTCACTTCGCAACACTTGGTGCTATGCTCCTTAAATTTTACAAATATACTCATTTTTGCATGCTCTCTGAAGTGGCAGTGCTTATTTTAGTGCCAGCATTTCCTAACAACCAAAGCTTGGTGACACCATTTTTCGAATGGGTCTATAGGGTCATTGATATTTTTGTGAGACCACGAGAAAACTTTGGGTAGTGGCTATAGCACTATTTGAAGATACTGATTGAGGTGGAGGTCCCGGGGTGGAGGTGTTGGCTTTGAAATTGAGAAGAACGGGGCATAGTTCTTCTTGCCAAGAGCCTCACCTCGCAAACCGCAATCACGCTAACTGAAAATTGTTCGCGTAGCACGCGAAAAAACTCCTCGATTGCGAATCAACAATCTCAGGCCTCACCGCAGTCGATAGGTCAGGCATTTGTTCCAATATCTAAAACAATAATTTCGGGGGCAAGGCGCGAAACCACCCGAAGATCGTGTTCATGCAGTTTGAGAACAGTTCGACCCCCTTTATCGGCCGAACATATGAACATTCGCTGTCCCAACTAAATGAAAGTTTAACTCTGTACGATCATCAAAGCCCGATTGTAAATTACAATGCAACCGCTTAACAAAAGAATGGCCAAGAATGAGAACTGTTGCGACTGCGTTTGCAGGGAGTTTGTTGGTATCTAGCTCGGCCTTGCTCCGATGGTTTTTCTCCATGTTCTCTGGTTTTCCAACCTCCGCAAAAAAACAACACGCTAAATTCAATTCGATCTGTGGATTAGCAGGGACCTGGATCAGCCCCCATGGTTGTTTCAGGTCTTGTTAGAATTTCAGAAACAGAATAGCAGGCGCGGTGTATAAATAAATACTCGCGCGATCGCCACAAACAAATACGAAATTAATGTAACCCGAATTTGACAAATTGCAAATAAGGGACGAATTGTCTATATATGCTTCGATCTAAACAAAATTGGGGTTCATAAATGAATCAGAATGGTGTCTTACCTGAAGGAAAAAGTTGCACACCACCTCACTTATTGAGAAATCTGGGCGAATGAATGCTCCCATTGATCGCGTACCTTATTAACAGGGCCCGTAGGGTGGTCAATTACAATGATCCAACGCGACCTCCAGGAGCACAACGGTAAGATATTGTGCAATAATTATTTAGCATTCATTCACTATTGAAACTGGTAGAGGAAGGCATAAAAATCCTATTCGCAATCAAATATTTCTTTATTTTCTGTTGATTTATCCGTATTTCCAAGCCGCGTCTAGAGCTCTGCTCTCGCAGTCATGCATTTCCGATCCCATGGATGCAAATCTACGCTGACTTCTCTCAAACAAATGAACTTTCTGAATTACGTAATACTTTCTGTGGGAATAAATATAACAAAATTTATAACGTTTCCTTGAGTCGATATGGCTCGAATTTACACACTAGATTGCGATGAAATCATTGCGCTCTCAATGCGCACCTATATAGAATTAATTGTAAACCCTCTCCTTTCTGCGATTGTACATGGGAAACGATTGAAACTGTCCAACATTATTTTCTATATTGCCCCCTATATGCCGCCCAGCGTCAGCAATTAGTTTCCTTCTCTGCAAAGTTACTCCATTCCAGATGGTTAAGTTTATCAGATTCACAAACAAATCATATTTTTACACGGCTCGGAACAGATTGGCAATGAAGAAAACTATGCTCTAATGTGTAATGTTCAGTCATTCATATTGAAAACCAAACGATTTAACAACTGATCAGACAATTAACTGATGAAAATAGTGGCAGACCATTGACTTATGATTTAGTATTTTTTTTCTTTTGTTTACGCACTTTGTTAATACACTTTGTTAATATATTTGTTTTTGTGTCATTATAATCACTGTTTAATTTAGTTAAATATTAATATTACTATAATGCACTCTCCACTATTTATGTAAATAATACAGACAATCTCCCTCGATGAGCTTTGCTCTTGGAGAAAATGTCGAGAAAAAATAAGTTTAAATAAAAAAGAAATAACTTTCAAGAAATAAAACCCTTTGCTTCGCTTCATAAAAGATGGCGTCAGTGTTAGTTCATTATGACAACACCTTTCAATAAACACTGATTGGTTGATTCCCTGAGCTCGCGATTTCCGGTAATTCAATCAGATCAGAAGCACCACGAAGTTCGGCGAGCATTCGCGCCGGTCGAAAGACAATTCATCAAGTTTCATTGTTAAATAATCAAGTCGGTAAGTACGAATAATTAAATTGAGGTTAAGTTGCGAATAAATCAAGAATTGTTATAAACAATCAAGTTCAATTACTGCATCAAGCCATCCAGTTTCGTTGTTAAATAATCAAGTAGATAAGTAAAACGAATCAAGTTTACGAGTATTTTAAAATCAAATGACTTTCGTATTATGCCGTAGTACGGAGACAGCCGCGCCTACACGACATCTGACTTTCGTACTTGGTGCTTCTGGTCGAGTTTGATCTTGTCTTGATTCTTTAACAACTGGTTACTTGTGATCGATAAGCCGGTTACATGCTGGCGGCTGTACATTTGCGAACCTAACACAGTAAAAAAAAAAAAATCTCTATTCTCTTCAATCACAGTGTATTGGCAACAGCACGTGCACTGGCTTGATTTTGAAACATTCACGTGATGAACAGACACATGTATTGGAGATTGACTCTCTTAGTTACCTCCTATTTGAAGGTGAATCGTAATTAACATGAAGAAATATGATCAAAATAATTAAGAAAAAACCACGAATTGTTGGTCTTACAAGGTCAGTAATAGCAACATCCTTTATTAGAAAAGATATCACGCTGTGCGCAGCATTTCGTGCATATTGACATCCAGGTAATTGGTATTGAAAGATGCCTTGTAAGACCTTGTAACGCAGTTAATCCCAGATCTTTTTGACAGTTGCTGTGTGGGAGAACGTCGAGTCCAATCTTGTAGTTTGTACACAACCTGATTTTTCTTACGTGCAACCTTCAGGACTTCGCGTTTGGAAGCGTTGAATGACAGGCGCCTAGCCCGACTCCAGCTATGGAGATGGTCTAGATAATCCTGAAGGGCGAAGCAGTCGTTTACACTTCGGATGATCCTAGAACACAACGCAATAGAGCTATCAACGACACTAGGCAGATCGTTTATGTAGACTAGAAACAGCAAAGGTCCAAAGATGCTCTTGTGGTACGCCTGATATGACAGGAAGGCTGTCAGAAGTAATACCTTGGATACATGACACAGCGCTGGTTTCGATCACTTACCAGCGTAAGAGTTTGCCCATGATACAATTATAAAACGGCTCAGCTTAATGAGTAGCCGTCATTGTAGACGTAAAATTATTTCGCCAAGTCCAAGCAGATGACGTCGTTTTGGTAGCCTCTATCCAGGGACTGTCCAATTTCGTGAAAAACTGAACCATAATTACAACTATGTGACGGTAGAGCGACCCTTTAGAAACCCATGTTGACATTCATCAAATACTGTACTTATATAAGCGGTCGATCATGTAATTATCAATACAGCGCTCAAGAGCTTTGGATATGACACAAAGCAGCACGCTAAATTTCCATTCGATCTGTGGATTAGCCGGGACCTGGCTTTGATCAGCTCCCATGGTTGTTTCAGGTCTTGTTAGAAATTCAGAGTTCAGAGCAGTGAAATGGCGGGGCGATAACTTTCAACCTCATCTCTTTGTTGCTTCTTGTGCACAGGGATGACAAGGGAGCTTTTCCATTCCTGTGGTTAAGCCAGCCAGAGGATAACGACAAATGGAAGAGACGACAACAAGATGGCGCGAGTTCTCTAGCTCATTATTTTAGCACACAGGTGCTTCTGTAGCCTGCATGCAGACGTTCTCTCGAGAGAGAACGTCTGCACGCAGGCTAGTGCTTCTGCTGATTTCACCTACTTTGCAAAAGAATGGAGATTCAAGCACATTACCAGTAGCCCAAGATACCCACAAGCAAAAGGGGAGGCAGAGCGGGTTACAGATACAGTCAAGTCAATCTCTAAGGGCAACTCGTCAGTGGTTGGTCAGTGAAAGTGGTAACATTCTAAAAACACGTGCGTCATCACTAAGTGAATCGTGGGGAAACAATACCACACCTGTCCAAGTGAGAACTGTCTGGTATTAGAATTGAGGGAGATATTGGCATGTACTTAAAATCACGAGACCGATGACGTCATCACAACTAAGTGATCGACAGGGACCCACTACCATGTCTGTCCAGGTTTAAAGTGTCTGGCATTAGAAGGGCACCGTCAGTATATCTTCACCAGCATGACCAAATCTTTTCGAAACATAACTGACATCTACAAGAGACCATCACCTAAGAGAACCGATCCCCCATACCAGCCTCTCTCCCCATGATAGTCTACGCAGATTTATTTTTTAGATTGCATAAATTAGTTGGACTATTTTTACCACTATCCGATTGGTTGTGGGTGTCACGTGTCCGAATGGCCCGGCGGGCGGCGAGAGCAGAAGAATGCATTCCGTGTTTTACTCAGTAATCAAAGCATTCACAATTTTCTACTTTCACGACAGTTACTCTCACTACAGATTCATATTGATTACGGTGTTGCAAAAGCATGTCCGATTATTTACGATATTATAGGTTCTATTTCTAATTTCTTTAGCGAATAATTGTAAGAGTCTGTTTACGATAATTCCAAACTCAGTCAGTCAGTGTTTCAGATTAACTGGATTTATAATTTCGCAAAATTGTGGTCAAAAGTCGATGCGTGCTTGCTTGCTATAAACTGAAAGTTTCTACAATTATTAGCCTGATGAAAGCAAATAATCCGGTCAGTTCCCTAGGAATGTTATCTAGCTATACATGAATATGAACTACAGGGAACGAGTATTTTTAAGGTAAGCGAAGTTTCAATAACAACGATACGGGATTGTTAATTTATTCAAATTTTTGGAAGACTTTCCGTGCTCGCCGATCCGGCTACAAACTGAATGGTATACGGCTTCATTTCCTTCGATAGTTTCACGAAATTCAGGTCACTCTAGTTTCTTTTCACGGCTTCCAGGTCACATCCGAATTTATTACGGGTCTGGCTTAATACAGCCCACAGTTTCCCAGTCAAATGCAAACGGCAATATTTTTAACGGGTTTTCAAATTACACTCCGTAGCTTATATTTATTAAATTCAAAGTTCATTTTCTCTAGTCTTCAAGTCAGATCCGTTCCAAACCAGTCCGGGTAGTAAGTTTATGGAGCAACACATAATTCAGAGTTTTGAAGCTTCGCATCCATCGCCCCTCTTTCTTTGTTGAAATCAAGGTTGAATTCATGATGGAGCGATGAAAATCCGTGAGGATCTGGAACCGAATCTTAAAATAGCATCGTGACGTCCACTGAGCCAAAAATAGATTGGAACAGACTATCATAGGGTACGAGATCAGTTTTCTTAGGTGATGGTCTCTTGACATCTATCAATATATCTTTGGAAAATCAAACGTCATTCGGCAAGTGCTCGTTATCTTCGGAAAATCAAGTCATTCGGAAAGTCAACGGCGTGCCGTCGATCCACAGAAAAAAAACTGTACGAGTTATCTCGCATCCCCCACATATTCAAATAACCACAATAACTCGTTCTGCGCTTGCGCGCATCGACGAGTTAAAAAGGATCCCACCAAAGCATTGCTACCCCTCTAGCTAGCCGATACTCTCCAGCAGAAAGCTTGAGGTTCGGTCCCAATCTTCCACACACAGTTGATACCTACATAAAGGACATGGACACTACAGGTATTGTCAGGAACAGCAGAAAACACGAAGTCTGAGAAAACCGTTACCACCTGCTTCCACTACCTGAAGCCATACCAAAGATGAGCCCAGTAAAAATCCCGCCTAGAACTGAAGTTAAGGAAAGCCTCCAGATGAAAGTTCCACCCTCGCCATGCATCATCGCTTCAAGGCCGAAGCGTCAGGTCAAGCCTAGAATAAAAGTACGTAGTCATTCTAGAACTTGCGAAATGTCTGCATTTCATATTGTTGATGATAAGGGTTGTATACCCACCCATAACTGTCTTTAAAGAAAGGGGGATGTTGTGTGATCAGACTTTACTGTTTGTTGTCACACTGTTAGGTTGCGTGACGGATGCTTGTTACTTCGCGCATGCGCGTTGAGAAAGGAGAATTGAAGATGGCCGACTTCAGCTGAAACGTGGCGTCTTCAGAGATAAAACAGCGCCATATATCTGGCATAACAACACACTTTATACCAACGTACTAATGGTGCGTTAAACATTCCAAAACGTTGAAATATATATTTATTAATATGCAAACAGTAACATTTTATCCTATTTATTTATTTATATTAAAGGGGCTCTGTCAATCGGATTAAACCTTTTCTATTTTTACAAAGAAAAAACTACAAAAATAATACCATGTGTATGTACTGATATAATTTTCAAAACATTTTGATAAAGGTGGCCAAGATTTAAGTGGATTACAAAACTGGACTTCTGTCCAACGTGGCCCAACTCAGATTGTGTCAAATGTCTCTCGTATCTCTGCCATCCTTCATCAAAATGACTTCAGATTTTCTCCAGTATATCTGTACACTCTGCTAATTTGAGTGTTTTTTTTTTATCTTAAGATAATTCTGTTGAGTTTGACAGTGCCCCTTTATTATGACGCAACTCGAAACATTTGGAATAATCTACCATGGCCATACTGACCTTATTGCTGGTTTTCACGTGACGTCATAGCCGCCATGTTGGTGCCCTTAAACAATAGATTCCTCGTTAGCTTCTTTTGTTGGGGCACCAACATGGCCGCCATGCCCTTTGTCATTTGAATCTCTGGGGATTGAGTGAAAACCAGCAATTCATAAAGCATCAAAACGAAGCCAGTTGACCCAGAAAGAGAAAAATCTACAGTCGATGGCGGAAAATAACGTTAACTTCCTCAATAGTCCCGTTTCGTATTCGAAAATTACCGCTGAATGCAATGACTACAGACGCATGTACTCACGCTTAGCCTCATTCTGAAGTTAAACATTCTTAAATACTAGCGAGAAGGTGCAAAATGCGAAACTACAACAATACGGAGAGTTGTGAAAGCCCACCGTCTCGCTGGTATTTATGAATGTTTAACTTCAGAATGAGGCTAAGTCTGAGTACATGCGTCTGTAGTCATTGCGTTCAGCGGTAATTTTCGAATACGAAACTGGAGTATACAGTCGAAGCTCCCGTAAGCGGAAACCCTCGGGAATCCGAAAGTGTCGGTAACTGGAACTGTCCGCTTACGGGAGTGTGTAAATACAGAGTTTGACTGCCGGAGAGTTCAAACGGGGTGTTGGAAAGGATTCCATAACTGGAACTGTCCGCTTACGAGTGTCCGCACAGAGAGCTTCGACTGTATGGCCTAAAAGAACAACAGTGCGGTACGACCCAAAATTTTGGACCTAGAATCCATGGTCTACCATGTTTGTTGATAAAGATCAAAGTCTCTTGCACGCAACCTAGAATTTAGGTCCACTTTTCAAAGTGCCCTGTTGTGTCAGAGTAAACTTCTAAAGCCCGGTTTCCATTTGATCGGTACACGATCGCTGAAAAAAGTACTCGGAGATCGTAGCAATCATATGGAAATACTACTGGTAACGATCGTGGCGATCAATTTGAAACCGGTCATGGATCGAAATCACTACAAGCCCGTTTACACAGGCGATTTTTAGTGTGCAATTTTTGTCGCGATTTCCACTGCAATTTTGCTCGCCAGCGAAGTTGCACTTTCAAATCGCGCGTGTAAACTAGCGGCGATTTTGATGCAATTTTTGTCGCCATCAAAGCGCACTGGTTTCGAGCATGTTCGAAACTTGATGCAAATTTGCGGCGAGAAAAACTGCAGTGGGACGCGACAAAAATTGCATCAAAAATCGCCTGTGTAAACGGGCCTTACGATTGCAGTATTTTAAAGTACCTATAAGCCCTAGCCAGTTATCTTTGATTTTATAGTCAAACTGGAAAACAAAATAACTCACATAGGAAAAAAATATAATTACAGTCTGCCCATTTTGTTTTTTTAAGGAATCAAATTTCAATGACGTCATTTAAGGGTAACCTAATTATAGTTCCTTTCGCGCTGTTTTGATGTCAGCTCCACTTACTAAAAGATCATTCTCTAAGATTGTAAGTATCAAATGTCTGACACCTGAAAAACAACTGTATAAATGAAGAAATTCATTGTTATAACTCAATTCATTTTCAAATCATTAGTATAACCTCCCTTAAATGACGTCGTTTCAAGGATTTGTAATGATTTTTATAGCAATACTACGACCATAGATCGCCCAAAAATTATTGAAAATATTTAAAACACTTTACTACGCCCAAATAAATGATTTCTGGCTAGGGCTTATAAACACTTTAAGCGATCGTAACAATCAAAGGAAATTAAAATCGGGTTAATACGAAAAAAAGTCCCTCTGGACTGAGAATCGAAGGTCTTTCGTTTTAAAGGCCCATTTTCAGGATAAACTTCCAACAAGAGGAATTCATGTCCCTGGGGACCTAGCAACCAATCTCAGGTCCTTGTGCAACGACGTCACTCGTCAGTGGGGCAAGACATCGCGGCAGGTGGGGCACGTTGCATGCTGGGAATGGAAACATGAATGATTAATACGGTCGCGGTTAGATTCCATCCGCCAGAAGGTCGAATTGCAATGCACTGCACTATTTTCTCGATGTTATATTTCTAGGGTGCAAACTAAAGCGGCACTTTATACCACAAATACCAGCGAGAATGTACAGAAGTTCAAACAGTACAATAATACATAGAGTTGTGAATAACGCATCTTGCTGCTGATATTGATGAATATTTAACATCAGAATGAGACCACGCCTTAAATTACGCTCTTGGGTAAGCGTGACATCCTCACTAAATAACGTTTACTACTACTACTAGTACTACTACTAATGTTGAGTACATGCGTCTGTAGTCATCACATCCAGCGGTAATTCTTGAATGTGAAACTGGACTATTCCATGACCTTGTATTTTTTGTTTTTCCCTGACCGTGCGAATCCTGGAAATATTTCCCCCAAGACTGTCTAAACACATTTTGAAAATTTGCTTTGATCATGTGTGCGAGGTAATAGTCAGTTCATACGAAAAACACTAAGTTACATTTTGTAATTGTTTGAGTGAAATAAATGTTTGTTGTTGTATTGTTTGTTGTTTAAATAAAAAACTAAGTAAACTGTGCCCGTGACACAGCTCCTTCACTTTTAACTCATTTCGTGGTTTGCAAATAGTCCCAAGAGATTCAAATGAATACCAAATGGCAGCTATGTTGGTTGATCTAACAGAAGCTACAAGGAATCTTTTGTTAAGTCATCTAAGATGGCATCGATGACGTCACATACGTACCATTTTAAGCCAGGTTCCGATGCATGGCAGATGATAGGTGTGTTGACAGGGTAGACAAGCGGCTTCTTCGTCTAACTCGAAGTCACACTGACAAATACAACACGACGAGCCTCGATCTGAGGGGAAGGGCAAGGGAATTAATACCACAGCTACCTCCTACATTTAGTGGATCAATCACGATTTCTGTAAAAATACCTACCCACCCCTCCACTGGTATACATGTGTAATTAATGATTAACCATTAAATTTTGGGTGACACAGGGGGGTGGGGGTTAGGGGAAGAAACCGCGATTGATCCCATTTGGATAGACCTAAAGGTAGCTCAACTCAGCTCAGCAAGCTTAACGGTGGCTATGTAGGCCTACACCTTACACGAAACAGTCACTTCGAGATCATCATCAAAGCATCACATAACTGCTGTCTGCCTACATGAAGTTCTTAGAGGTACATCAGATTTTATAACCCATCAAATATTTTCTCTCCCGCGTGACAGGTGGAATAATCTCATTGGAGGCATAACTTCAGAGAAAAGGCTGAAGAATATTCATTATAAATACATTTATGATTGTACAAGGTTCCCTTACTGCTATATTAATATACATGACGAAATTCTCGATTCAATACCAGTGAAAAAAGTGTTACACCAGCGCAGAAATCTGTAACACCAATTCAAATCACATTTTCACAAAGTATCTCAAAACCAAACTTTTCGCCAAAATGTTGCTGTAAATGTACTCTAGCATTGAATACCTTGTATTTCTGGCGAATATTCGATAAAGAAAGCCTAAGAAAACTTCAGACAATTGCCTGTGATTTGAGTGACACGTTTGAAATATTTTGAACAAAGAGGGTGGGACTGAATTATTATTTGTTCATATTTGCACGTACGCTATGGTAACTATAGGGTTTACGAGTGCAATTTGGAATTAAGTCAAACTCAAGTGATTTTCAAAGAGCTCAAATTGATAACCGATGAATTATGATAGTTTTGAAAAACCCTCTCCTTCAAATTAATCCAACATTGCACTCAAAAAAAGATATATGCAGCGCCTCTCCTGCTCACCTAGTTGCTCTTTAGTGATCTTCATTCTTGTCAGGGACTCGATGACCTCAGGGAGTGCCCCAGAGGGTGTGTCATCATTGTCCATCTCGGGGTGGGCCTCTAGGAACTGGCGAATGAGATCTAGCACAAGTGCACCGCCTATGAATAACTGAAAACAAATATCAATCAACATTAGGCTATTTCAAAAATGTTCTTTCTCTGCATTGTGCATGTTGCATTGAGCATGTTGCATTGAGCATGTTGCATTGAGCATGTTGCATTGAGCATGTTGCATTGAGCATGTTGCATTGAGCATGTTGCATTGAGCATGTTGCATTGAGCATGTTGCATTGAGCATGTTGCATTGAGCATGTTGCATTGAGCATGTTGCATTGAGCATGTTGCATTGAGCATGTTGCATTGAGCATGTTGCATTGAGCATGTTGCATTGAGCATGTTGCATTGAGCATGTTGCATTGAGCATGTTGCATTGAGCATGTTGCATTGAGCATGTTGCATTGAGCATGTTGCATTGAGCATGTTGCATTGAGCATGTTGCATTGAGCATGTTGCATTGAGCATGTTGCATTGAGCATGTTGCATTGAGCATGTTGCATTGAGCATGTTGCATTGAGCATGTTGCATTGAGCATGTTGCATTGAGCATGTTGCATTGAGCATGTTGCATTGAGCATGTTGCATTGAGCATGTTGCATTGAGCATGTTGCATTGAGCATGTTGCATTGAGCATGTTGCATTGAGCATGTTGCATTGAGCATGTTGCATTGAGCATGTTGCATTGAGCATGTTGCATTGAGCATGTTGCATTGAGCATGTTGCATTGAGCATGTTGCATTGAGCATGTTGCATTGAGCATGTTGCATTGAGCATGTTGCATTGAGCATGTTGCATTGAGCATGTTGCATTGAGCATGTTGCATTGAGCATGTTGCATTGAGCATGTTGCATTGAGCATGTTGCATTGAGCATGTTGCATTGAGCATGTTGCATTGAGCATGTTGCATTGAGCATGTTGCATTGAGCATGTTGCATTGAGCATGTTGCATTGAGCATGTTGCATTGCGCTTCCATTGTGGATATTGCATTGTACATATTACATGTTGCATTGTGCGTTTTCCATTCTGCATGTTGGATTACGCATATTGCATGTTGCATTCTGAATGTTGCATTTTCCATTGTGCATACTGCATGTTTCATTTGCATATTGCATTCTGCATGTTGCATAGTGCATGTTACATTTTCCATAGTGCGTTTTCCATTGTGCATATTGCATTGTCTACTGCATTTTGCGAAGTTAAGTTTGCACTCGTTTCAGCTTCTAATGTTACAAAAAATAAATATAAAGTACTTATAGTCAAGCCTATAAGCAGGGCTCCAAGTGAAAAATATTTCACTTTAAATAGGAATTCTTAAATTTCAGAAAAAGAGAATAGACACTAGCAAAACATTAGGGGGAAAATGCAGACCCAACCACGATTAGACAACAAATTGTTTGGTTTCTTTCAAAATGCATGGTCTTAAACACTATTTCTTTATGAAGAGATGCAAGCACTTTTGTAAAATCCCGAGTGGGCAAGAAGAAACATTTTTGACTGCTGATAAATGAATACAATTGGAGTATTTAGAGTCATCTTGCCACCTCACACGGTGTGAATATGATTCATGATTGCTTTTCTGGGTATAGAGCTCTGCTATAATTACTGAATAAATAATAACTACATGGTTATTCATGTTACTTGCAGGGCTTGAAATTAGAGGAAACTGCCACAAACAACTGTTATTTGTCTCTAATGTTTACAAGCAACATTGTCTTATCCACTAGCAACAACATATACTTTAGCACGATTCTACATGTACTAGCAACAATTGCGAGTTGCTACTTGCATTTTGAGAGTATGGGAGCCTAATTTCAAATCCTCATTTGACTGTTGATTTCTGTCATTCAAGTTTCCTTACCTCGGTAGGGTTAGGTGGAGGAATGTGGAACGTCAGAGCTCCGAACGGGTTCATAAAGGGTGGCTCATCTCCATCAAATGACTCGGTGTCGGCATGATGATCATCAGCATCGTCAGCATCGTCGCGTTCTTCAGCTCCTGAGCCATGATTACTGAGATCTGGTACAATTGTAAAGGAATTAAACATGAAGAAAATCCTTTAGGATAGCCTGAATTTAGCTGTCTCTGGTGAGGAACGAACCAGAGGAGGCTACCTTTAGCACTCAATAGCAACTCTTAGCAGCAACGTGTGGGCAACTGAAGTGTATTTAACAAGCACATCATTTTCTGTGCGTCTGTCCTCTTAAAGATGCACAGATCACATGAAAACCTGACAAGAACAACAGTCACTTCTCGACTGCATCTTGTGGTGTATTCTTTCTTCTCGTCACGTTTTAGCGTCATCTGTGCATCTATTACACGCCAGAGTACGTCAACATGACATATGTGTTTGTTTTATACAATAACTAGCGAAAAAGGACACAAAATGATTACGTGCAAGACGTGACGTCATCAGTGTACATCTGTACATACCACTTAGTTGATGTTAGGATCTTAAGCAACCAGGACGCCGACAACTGTGATGATGAGTTGTCTCTAGGTATTTTTCACAACCAGATTTTGGAAAAATATGATCATCATGATAGAATTCTGTACAGGCCGGACAAAAAAACACAGTGTAACTTACTTTCTTATGTTCGGATTCTCATTGAACGTATTTTTTTGTTCAAGTTTTCAAGTTGTGGTTTTTGCAGAGAGCGGTATACACAGACTTCCAATTAAGTACAAGTCCTGGTTCAATCCGTTTAGATATATTAGCTTGTGAAGTAGGTGACTTAAACTTTTTATCAATTAAACATTAGTATATAAGCTTTGTGTGTTTTATGTTATCTATGGCAATATTCATTCCACCAACCCTTATAACTTTCTCCAGCACAATTATATCTTGATGTGGTATAATCGATGCTTTTAAAAGAACTTTCCACTACCCAATACACCCCCCCCCCCCCCTCCCCTGCAGATGCACATGAAAGATGAATATATTGTGTTCCCTATATATCCAGGGGAGCTTATAACCAGGATTTTATTGTATACGTACCAGAACTCGACTCAAGGTCTGGCATATCTCCACATCCATCCTCCAAAAAGGCCTCATGGATATCATCACAACAATCAGAGAATGATGACTCGCTCAGCGTTGCCGGTAATGATTCTGTATCTGGGCTAATAGTGTTCACACAGTCCTCACACGTGCAGCCAAGAGTGTCTGAATCAATACATGAATGATGCCAGTCATCATCACTGTCATCAACAAGAACCGGCAGTGAATCATTTGCTGTTGTAGCTCTTGCCTGAGGAGTATATGTGCTTTGATGATCAGAATTTCTATCAACATTGTTGTCATCATCTGTTTATATAAACAAATTAATTTTGTTACAGATTGTATGTACTGATGAGTCCTTAGGATTCGCTTGATACAAAAATTATTCTCAGACCAAAAAAAATACCCCTTTAGAACAACAAATATCCCTGAAGAGTCCCAGAACAAGAATCAAATCAAAATTTCTCAGAATCTTAGTACTAAATTATCGTTGGTATCTGCAACAGCACCATTAGTTACATGGCGAGTTTGGCAGGTCTTACTATTGCATTGTTGAAAGGGGAAGAGAGGGGAAGGGAGGGGAAGGGAGGGAAGAGAGGGGAAGAGAGAGGAAAAGAGGAGAAAAAAGGGGGAGGGAGGGGAAGAGAGGGAAGAGAGGGGAAGAGAGGGGAAGAGAGGAGAAAAGAGGGGGAGGGAGGGGAAGAGAGGGAAGAGAGGGGAAGAGAGAGGAAAAGAGGAGAAAAGAGGGGGAGGGAGGGGAAGAGAGGGGGAAAGAGGTGGAGGGAAGGAAGGAAATGGTTCTTTGTCCACTGGTATGCCTATCATTAACCATTCTTAATCAAGAAGGTGTAAAGGTCTATTAAACCATCTTGTAGGATTCTTTAACATGAATATTGTAAATGCTAGGATTGTATGGATTTGAATGTACTTACCACTATCAGACACAAGTTCTGGCATACCATCAAACTCGTTGTGTGTGCATGCTGATAGCATGTGACGGCCTGAGCTGTCTAGTCTCTTTCGTTTAGTGTTTGGTGACGATCTGCGAGACTCCTTTTCACCTGATAGATGGAATGGATAGACAATTAAATAGATAGATGACTTATATGAAATAGATGGATAAAATAGCTATAGATGAAATATATGGGTAATTAGAAAATTTCCTCTTGTTTTCCGTGGTGTGGACTCTTATTTACCACGATTTACAAATTTTGACCATGTGATGACGTAAATCGTGGTAAATAAGAGTCCACACCACGGAAAACCAGAGGAAATTTGTTTTTTTTACAACAATATTAGAAAACGTACAAGGAAGTTTCATTACAAAACGTAACAGCTTTGAAAGTGCCAGCATTGTCTATAACTTTCTCGCGTCAGCACCGTTGTCTGGACTCTCATTTACCACCGCACATCGACCAATCAGATCGCGAGATTACCGGCAATTGTGGTAAAAAAAAGATTAGATGAAGTAGATGGGTAAAATAGCTATAGATGACATACCGGTAGATGTGTAAAATAATGTAATGAGATGAAAGATGGGTAAAATAGATATTGTTAAAATACTTGTAGATGGGTAAAATAGATATAATTGTTAAATATGTACATGTAGATAGGTGGCAAAAATAGTTTTTACGGTTTATATAAATAAAATAGATAGATAAAATAAGCAGATATACAGAAACATAAAATATTGGTAGATAGAGTAAAAAAGATAAATAAATACATAGGTGAAATACATAGCTATGTTCACTTGGTGAAAAAGAAAAAAAATCTAGGATTTTATGAACAAATATCGCGTTTTAAGTTTTACTATGTTACTGAATTTCAAAATATCTAATAATTTATAATAAGGACTAACACTTTCTCGATTTTGGACAAAAAACATACTTCTAATGCATTTGTTCTGTTTTGTAATTAGCTTAGCTAATCTAGAGTTATAGGTATTGCCCTAGCTTGTCAAGGGATAGCTTAAGTAAAGATATATTAGGGTATAATACAATTGCTTTACCATATAAAGGTAATGTCGCAACTTAATGATTATGCCAATAATCTTTGCTATCTTATTATTGATATGTTTAATTTGAGGTTCCCAAGTTAGATGCTCGTCTATGAAAGTACCAAGATATTTTAATTATATAACTTTTGCATTCAATACCCTTGATTTTAATGTGAACTTTTTTTGCTGACGAAGTTATAATCAATTGTCACTTGTAAAAAAACCTTTTCTTGTAAAAGTCATTTTCATGCTCTGACACCTCTTCAATTAGCAATTGACAAAAAACAAATCACATGTGGATTATTTCTTGATATTGCAAAAGCTTTTGATGCTGTCAATCATGTAATTTTACTAAAAATTATATCACTTTGGTATAAGGGGAATCCCATTTTATTGGTTTATTAAATAGTTATATATTATATAAAATTATCTAACAAATCGGTCCCAATATGTAAAAATTGACAATACAGAGTCAAGTACTCAATATACCAAATGTGGAGTACCTCACATCCTACACTTGGTCCTTTCCTATTTTTATTATACATAAATCATAATTTCATCAGCAAAAAAAAGTTAACAAGGATATTGAATGCAAAAGTTAAATAATTAAAATACCTTGGTATTTTCATAGACGAGAATCTAACTTGGGAGCCTCAAATTAAAAATATCAATAATAAGATAGCAAAGAATATTGGCATAATCACCAAGTTGTGACATTACCTTAACATACATACATTGTATGTTAAAGCAATATCTACCCTTACTTAAAGCAATGGCTTGACAAGCTGGGGCATTATACCTATAACTCTAGATTAGCCAATTGCAAGCTAATTACAAAACAGAACAAATGCATTAGAAGTGTTTTTTTGTCCAAAATCGAGAAAGTGTTAGTCCTTATTATAAATTATTAAATATTTTGAAATTCAGTAACATAGTAAAACTTAAAACCGCAATATTTGTTCATAAAATCATTAATGAAAAACGTAGTGTTCCTTTGATATTTCAAGATTCATTCTTTACAGCCTCTGAAGTTCATAGCTCCAGTACTAGATATTCCTCGATCAAGACAAAACCTGTACAGGCCTAGGGCTAGAACCAATATTATTATGGATTATATGCATTTACATTTTATGGCACACAAGTTTGGGAATATATCCCATTAGAAATCAAAATCCTAAAGCCTATAAAAAGTACCTGCTGATGAATCAGACATGAATTAAGCATAAGCTATAAACACTATCACTTAAAGTGCATATACATGTAAGCCCTTGCCAGTTATCTTTGATATAGATTGTACATGAAGTGGATAGTCCAACGGTAGAATATTTCTTGATTTGGATGTTTCGTCTATGAGATATAAAGGTTTATAATTCCAATATGCTAATGATGTGATGTCATCACCGACATTTGCTGAATTTCTTTGTGCTTGTAAATTAAGCTATTTTCTAATTTAGATTTTTTTTTTGTAAAATCACTTTGATAAGCTTCAAATATAACTTAGAATTTAAAAATAGGTAATTTGTCTCCACCAGCATGCTTTTGTATAATAAGTGATGTCGGTGATGACATCACCTCATTAGCATATTGGAAATATAAACCTTTATATCTCGTAGACGCAACACCCAAATCAAGAAATATTCTACCGTTGGACTATCCACATCATGTACAATCGATATCAAAGATAACTGGCTAGGGCTTATATGCACTTTAAGAATACAGACAATATGTAGCTTGTAATTATTATTTTTCATGATTTTGCTGCTTGTATAAAATCCATTGTTTATTATTTGCTACACATAACTTGTTAACTCTCATTCGCATGGCAGGGGCCAACTCGAAAGGTTTGCTACTTTGGCCTCTGCACACAAAATTGTAATATTCTTCTTTTTACCTTACATATTTTTTCCTTCCTGTATGATAACTTAACATAAATTGTATCTTAACAGGAGAAACACATATTATCTTCACCATCATTGTAGCCGTCAGTCCAAAGCTAAAGCTGATAAAAACAGCAGTGAATGGTATCAAAGCTGTCCCACTTGAATGCTGGAAAATTTTGCATATTCCTTTAAGTCTTTGACAAAACAATTCCGATGGCAACACAACTTAACTTGAAAGCTTTGAGGGAATTACAGGCTTATTATCCTTGAAGGAGCAGCAGAACTCTGCGTTAGTCATAGCACAAAACCAAGAAACAGATCATTGAAATACAAGTACAGTACTGTACTATACTAAGGTCTTTTCAAAATTTTCTTCACAGAGATCGAAAAACCTTTGATGTAAAATTTGGCTGACATTTCAAAACTATAAATTGCTGAAGCAGAGCTCGATCCACGATGACAGTTATGTAAATCTCCAAAAACCAGAAATAAATTTTATTTGTTAAAAAGTGATGGCTCGATGACGTAAACTTTGGAGGCAGAAAGAATTTCTCTGTGGCTCAGTGTCTGACTCTTTTCTTTTCTCTACCCAATCTTCCCTTCTTGAGAGCCTGATACTCACATTACCTAGCTCTGTCAGTAAAGTAACTCACCAAGTTTTGCCTTCTTAGATTTTTCTCCTCTTGTAGCTAGTAAGACAGCACTTCTTTCATTTGACGGCTGAGGATAATTAACAACAGATGTGTGATAACTTTTCTGACTTCTCCTCGGCAGGTGTAAATTAGTGAGAAGTTGTACTCAAGGGAATCATTACATTGTTCAAGTTAGTGAAAAGTTTGAATTGACCGGGTTTGAGTTATCAGGATTCTACTGTACATGTACATGTACATCCCATTTTGAAAAGTATATCATCAGGTAATCAACACAGCTCTAAACATTTAGCTACTTCTATTAGTAAAGGATGCAAGTAATACAAATGATATAATTTCCAAACTAGCAGATTAGCATTTTACTTGCATCAACTATATATAAACACTACTAAAGTAGTGCACTTTTTAGAGCTCAATTCAGTCCTACATCGCCTCGTTTCTGTGTACCGCTGAACACCTTTGGTATGTACATTCTATTCTATTAGGTTTGGCATGTGAGTTGGTGCAGCATCTGAAACTGGCAATACGTTCCTGTTATTCACTCTTTTCACTTGCTGGCCATCTTGGATCCAAAGTGAGGCAATCCTTTGTTTTTGCTAGGCTACACTCGTTCTGATATTCCCTCAGTGCAAGACTAACCTAGCAAAACAAAGGATTGCCTCGCTTTGAATCCAAGATGGAAACCAGGTGAAAAGAGTGAAGTGCTGTTCTTATAATAAAGTGCCTTTCTTAATACATGCCATGTACTGGTTTGAGACGAAAATCACTGTATGTTAGTTTGCATTAGACTTCTGTCAATAATAGAAAGTAGGAGGGGTCATTATCTTAGCTAGGGACTGTACCAAAAACCAGGCCAGTGACGGCTGCACATGAAAAAGTATTATCTCATGAAATCTTGTGTTTATTGTTTCTTTTACAATTTGCCTTTTATTAAGTTCTGTTCAGACGAAAGTAAAAACAGAAAAAAATACTTACTTATGGTAAAACCTTGAGTTTTAGCTCCTCCCACTTTAAATGATTGATGTAAGCCCAATGCAAACTATGTGTATCAACTTTAGTCTTGCACCACTGCATAGCAATGACAATGATGGTAATAGGTTGTTAGTGTTTTAACCTGTTTTATTAGTGTTTTCATTGAAGTGACACCCTGGAAGTTTCAAGTGTTTCGAGAAGTGTATTTATCCGGCCATCAATCAAATGCAAAGTCTCGCCTCAAACAAAACTTTCAAAAGTGTACTGCCTAATTACTGCTTAGACTAATTAAATTTTGGAGTTACAATGTACATGTACTTGTTTGATTGACAGTCGGCTAAATGCACTTTCAAATTCCAGATGAGACTTTCACGGTTGCACTTCAATGAAAATGGTAAATCAACATACATGTATAACTCTTTAAACAGGAAGTTCTGGTAAAAAAGGGCCATGGCCAGCTGGCCACTGACACCTTCAGCTGTCACTCAGCCTTTGTCGAGTGCACTGCTCTGCTTGAGTGCTCGCTACTGATTGCTGTCGCACAAAATTTAAATCAAATAGATAAATGGGCCACGTCAGGCAAAAAGGCCCCGGACAACATAATATGTAAATGTATTTTGAAGTTGTACCATGTTTTTTATACTTGTGGTGCGATTGCAATATGCGTTGTGAGCGCCACATAACAAGTAGTGTTGATTTCATAAAATTGACAAGTGAAATCGAAGACAAAATTTACGATATTTTTGCACAACGGTGTGATCACAATTTTAGCAGTCACAAATGATTCCTTATCATCAGACGATTGTTTCAAGGTGTAACTTGTACTATTGCTAAAATCATATTATGAGCTTTGGGGAGTAGAATGACTGCAGACAAGATATTTTTTGCCCAAAAAGTGATCATTTTGTTCATCTTATTTATTTTTTGCTCTTTAATGCCAGCAGGTATAAATGAATGTCATATATCAAAATCATCCCCTCTGACATGATTCCTAATCTTAGTGGTCATATTTGTAATCAGGCCCTTGCATCAAAATCACGTAAATTTCACCCCTGATTTTTGTTGTCAATTTCGTGAAACTGACATGTATTATTAGGAATGAAATGTAGCTCTTTTCGTCATTAATACAAAATCTTCAACATGTTATTTGGAACACCGTCGTTGGAATTATTTAACTTGAATGTCGTCCGGGCCCTTTTTGCCTGACGCAGCCCAAGTGTTAAACTTCATAGTAAGGGGTTTCTTGAAAACCTGAATAGCTAATAATGTCAAATAGTAAATATAAGTTAAAGATTAATACTTACAGAATGTAAGTCCTTCAAGGAGTATGAACCTAGACAAACCTGACAAGAAAATCACACTGTCGACACTCGCCATTTTGTTTTCCTCGTGTCACTCAGTTCCATGGATGGGCTACCTGTGGCACTCGAAAGCGAGGCTGGTCACAGGCGCATGAAGAGAAACAAGAGGCTGGCACTGCCAACGAAACTCGGCCCAAAGATATAATTAGAAGGCAGCTTTGCCGAAATGTTGGAGAAAATAATAAAACAGCAAACGTTTTCTATATACAATGTATGTCATGGTGTATCTCAGACAGACCTAGTTGGGTTCCCTGTGGCCTCCTGCAGTTTTAATAGGTCAGAGATCACCAAAGACTCATGCTGTAGACATTAATTTTCTTTTTAGTTCTTTTCTTTTTTTTCGCCTTTTTTTTTCGGATAGCATGTTTTCAGTTTTCCACACCTGCATATTTTCCCGTGGAATTTGATTTGTCAATTGTTACAGACAAATGTATGGTAAACTGAAAACATGATTGCACGCTTTCCAGTGCAGCTACACCCCTCAAATTTTGATCAGTTAATCTTTTACCTGGTATCTTAAGTTTTCAGACAGTGAATATTTCAGAAATTTGTTTATACAGAAATTATTTGGCACCAGATTCACATAAAATTACAAACACTGTATTTCGCACAACGTTTTGCAACCCCTTTCAAAATGCCAGAATTAAATGCAAACTGGTCTATTAAATTGAGGACTTCCAATAGACCCTTTCAGCTTGCCTGTTTGTTGCCCCATTTTAGACCAATCCATGTGATAGTTCTGCAGAGGTTTTAGTGCTACGTTATCCAATTATAGAAATTAATTGGTACATTTCTTCTTGCGATACGGAAAAACAAAACAAAAACGCATTAATCAAGAGAAAAGTCACGTGGTCTGAAATGGGGCATCAAATTAAACAGGCAAGCTGAAAGGGTCTATTCCCTTCTTAAAGGTATTGATACACACTATCCAAAAAAATCGGAGAAAAAAAGAAGAAATAACTAAAAAGAAAGCATGAGGAATTCCCAGGCGGTCTTTGGTGAAACCCAACTACATGTACGTCTGTCAGGTGCACCATGATGTACGTAGAAAACGTTGGATGTTTTATTATTTTCTCCAACATTTCAGCAAAGCTGCCTTCTAACGATATCTTTGGCCCAAGTTTGATTGGCAGTGTCTCTTCATGCACCTGTGATCAGCCTAGCTTTCGAGTGCCACAGCTAACCCATCCATGGAATTGTAAATGACATGTAGAAAACAAAATGGCGGGTGTTGACAGTGTGATTTTCTCATCAGGTTCATCTACATGTAGGTTCATACTCCATAAAATACTGCCTAAAGTCTTTAATAAAGAACTACTTTTTGTATATGTTCACTTTTTGATGGCTTGTTTGAC
Source organism: Actinernus sp. WN-2022 (assembly GCA_030867875.1). NCBI lineage: Eukaryota > Metazoa > Cnidaria > Anthozoa > Actiniaria > Actinernidae > Actinernus > Actinernus sp. WN-2022. Next base: position 44,266,697 of record JAOWCC010001501.1, read on the forward strand.
TTTAAACCCTAAATATATCGCATTTTAACAAGAGAGGCTGATTCACTCGCCTACGTTCTTAACTCCTCTTTAACTTGAATTTTAAATTTTGAGTTCGCCATGTGTGAAAAGAGGAGGGGCTAACTCTTTTATACCGGAACTTCCTGTTTAAAGCCTGGTTTTTACCAGTGACATGAGCACAAGCAACATAGTTTACGCAGATCTATGCAGTAATGCACTCATCATTAGTGGTGCTTGTTGGTATCTCACACCTGTGAGTAGAACAATAACTAATGATAAATATGGTACGGCACTGCATCTGCATATGTTGCTTGTGCTTATGTCCCTTGTGAAAACCAAGCTTAAGATATCACAATAAAGTGAAGCAGGCAGGTCATGTGCAGGTGGGAAAAAGAGGCTTTGATGTGATACAAAATTCTCTTAACTTGATACTACAAGAAATGTATGAAGATCAGTTAGGAGAATTTGGATGGTACATTAGGGGCTGAAAGGTTAAACAAACCTTGGAGCCACTAGGTACTGAAGATGTTGTAGCTCTTGTGCCATTAACAAACAGTTCAGCCTGGTGCTTTAATTCCTTAGTTCTTATGCAGCACGTCTGAGCATGGGAGTTAACAGCTATGGCCTTTTCATGGTAACCAAGTTGATAATAAGCCTTGGCATATCTAAAGTATCCCTGGAATAGCATAACAAACATCAGATTGTGAAATATTATTATTGTTGTTATTACTACCATAATGTTTATTATCAGAATCGCATATATAGTCACAGCTGGATCACATGAGTGTGTTTGCAAAATCAGATGCTGATTGGCTAAGAGGAGTAGCGATCCAGAGTGGAATCACCACTGTAGGCTATACACAGTATTTATAACTTAGCAAAATTAATATCAACAAAAGTACTAAATCAACAAGTAATAATTTTTATTTATTATTAAATATAATGGACTATGCGGTTCAAGGAGAATCACATGCCTAACTCGGTTATTCCATGTTAAACTGCACGAGATTGAAAAACCAACATCAGCGACTCAAGCAATATTGGGTTTCTCATGCAATAGCTGTTATTACAGCTGAGCCAAATACCATGATACGGTCAGCGGTTTCACCCATCTTATCGGGTCATTGACTCGTTTGAGGCTGTTTCAGCTTTGAACTTGTTTGAGTGAAATTTTCCATGAAATATCCTTGTTTTACTCTGCTTTATCATTACAGTCTCTTCATTCGATGCACTAGTAGCAATTGTAAGACCAGGGTTTTCAATAACATTTGAAGTACATGTAAGTGGCAAAACTTGAAGAGTAGGTGGCGAGCATCGAGCGCCATTGGCGCAAATATCTAATTTTGGGGGAATTTTTCAATCAAAGTAGGCGGCGATTTCATGTAAAATACCCGGCGAGATTCGCCGGCTGCCGGCTTCTATTGAAAACCCTGAAGACGCTGAGTGGCCTAAGGATGGACTAACCGATTTCATAAGGCTGAATGTGAAAAGTCCTGAGTTATCGTGTGAGTTGTTCATTTTACAGAGTGAACCAAGAAGCTTCTGAAGACAAGGCTTGTAAAAAAATTCTGTCAAATCACTCCAGTGGCCAAGACACGGCTTAACATTATTTTATTCTAACTTGCTTTTCTTTAGAACATAATCGTTTTGGGCATCATCTTCTTGGTGATCTCCATTCAACGTGACTCCATCTGTATTCCATTTTGAAATTGTTGACCCGAAAGCCTCGTTTTCATGAGGGCTGATGGGTGAAACCGCTGACCATTTGGCTCAGCCGTAATAACAGCTATTGTTGAACAAAGGAAAAAAAGGCCTCAACAATGAAGTTTTATGTAGGGCCACACTTATACAGTGAAAAGCTGTATAAAGACCTTTTCGTTTTATCGGGTATAAAGGAGCATGCACGTGAGTGATTTGCTTCATCTACGTGTAATTGGACAGAATGGTCATTAATTATGAGTTTTGAATTTAACAATAAAAATATCGTTCACCGAAGGAGGTGAATAAGAACTTGGTGGATACTTAACGAGCCGTTTCGGTGAGGTAAATATCCACCACTATTCACTGATACTGAGGTGAATAATTGTTTTAGTACCACACACGTAAATTATAGCCAGCAGCAAATACTTATTTTATTTTCTGTCAAATGGACAAAAACTTGCACAACGTGATCGCTCATGCTTCGCTTAGAGGTGAACAGGAAAGGATATCCCATCCCTGAGTAGCCAAGCAGTCAGTGCACAAAAAGCACTATTCATTGGTGTGGTATATACTAAAGACCCTTAATTGCCCATGGTGACAGCCTTGAGCCCAAGGAGATTAAAAATCTTTGGTTTTCCCTGTCTAAACTCATTCTGGAACTGCTGAGTGTGATCAATTCACTTGAAGACTGCAGAAACGTTGAAAAATTGTAGCCGAGAAATTGGCTGTCGTGCGTGAATCCGAAGCCCCACCTCTCCAACAATTAGCGAGCTCTTGACCAATCATTTCTTATCACAGTTCAACTACATGTATCTGTCAAGATTTCCCAAAAAGCTACACGCCGCATCGAGAAAATGTTAATATAGTTGGTTGTTCTAGTTTCTTTGTTTGACTTGAAAATGGAAAAGACAAAAAGACCTCGACTCGAAGACAAAGCCAACTGAAGGTGAACACCTAAAGACGCCTTGAATGCCAGTGACAGCGAGATTGTGGTGTTGGTTTTAAGCAATTCAGAGTCACTTTATCTAAGCTTTCTTGGAAACAAATATTCCAAGGCTACATGTAGCTCCTATCAATTCTTTATGTTCAGATCAGATGTGGACCCTTGTCGGTCACAAGATGCAATTCCAACAATCGCAAAGATGAAACTATTTGATGGGTTATAAACTGGTCATAACATTGCTACAGTGTGGTAACACATACCTTTTCCCAACTTGGGTTAAGACAAATAGCTCTTCTAGCATCTGACAGTGCTTCCCTGCAATAGACAATTAACACAGCAACTTATATGACATGAGCCCAGGGGTTTCAATAACATTTAAATTAGGTCTCAGGGTGACAAAGGCACCTGAGCATGCAAAATTAGGCAGTGACATCTTCAAAGCACAGATAGAATTGGTGGTTGTTAGTGCTTATTGAAACCACTGGGTACCATAAATTATATAGAGTTCACAGATAAATGTCTCTATTTCCTTCAATTCAACACACAACAATTTGTTTATTATTTTGGAATATAAATAGAAAATATAATAAATTATCTTTAATTATACAAGTCATGTAATATAAACCATCAATGGCTAAATTTATCCAATCCTGAGCTATACGTATTAGAGAATTTTTTATGTTAAGCTACAGCAGATCAAGTTATTACAATCATGGTAAATATTTTCAACCAATCAGATTGCTTAGTGTACATGTATTTGCCATTATTTGTATAATGTACGAAAGCATAACAGCAAGCTCTAACAGCTGGCCTGCATCTCTAACACATGTACATGGAGTATTACCTGTATTGTGTATTGTTTAGATAACTCTGAGCTCTGTTGCCATAAAGCACAGGATCAAAGGGCCTTTAAGATAATAAATAATATGTATCATCATCTTAATACTTACAGTGTATAACATATTAATGTTTTAATGTTATATTATCTATGGCAAATGTATGGCAATTCCCGGCCTGCTTGATTGCCCCTGTCTCAACCAATCAGAGTACCTAAGCATTAAAATATCACCCTTGACTAAGTAATCTTACCAATCAACAGCCAATTGCAGATCTTGCTAAGGGTACAAAATATATATAACATTTACTCCTTCCGGTAAAGACGTGTGCTACTTTCAACACATGTTCGCGAAATATTGTTTGTTTCTATCTCTGATAAAAAGATCATGTAGCCATCCTTCCATCTTAACTATTCAAATAAAAATTCCAGCAATATTATCAACGTAAGACAAAAAAAATCACACTCGCTAAATACTATTTTGCGCTTTGAAAAGCAAGCAGTGTTATGGATCAATTCAAGTGTGAGTGATAAATGTCAGTGCAAGCTTAGGACATTGTAAGGACCTGGCATTATGTGAAGGGTGTTTCAAGGCCCATGCGAGGGGGACATTGGGGTTTGCGGTGTGAGTCGTTTTTTAGTGCGGTACTTCGGTGAATTAAATCCTATATTGCGATATTGCGGCCATCTCAAATCCTGCAGTGTGCGTTGTTTGTGTTTTAAAACCTGCGGTGTTCGGTGAAACTTTTATTTTCAAAGTCAAATCCATGTAAATCACGAATTTTAATTCAAAAACCTTCTTTTTCAGGTTCACACTTTCATGATTATAAATGCAATGAAAGCATTTATAATGCCCTCATTGTTGCAGGGGCAGATTATGAATGCCTGTACGTTGATGTTGGAACAAACGGAAGAAATCCAGATGGACATGCTTGGAGCAGATGGTCCCTTAAAGAGGCACTTGATAATGAAGACAATTCATTAAATATACCATCTGCACGCCCACTCCCAGGTCGCACAAGCCCTGAGTTCCATTATTTTGTTCTTACAGGGGATGAGGCATTTGCATTATCTAAGTACATGTTAAAACCACATCCTAGTAGGAATCTTACTGTAGAACAGAGAGTCTGTAATTACCGTATTTCAAGAGGAAGAAGAATTTCTGAAAATATTTTAGGAATTTGGGGCAACAGGTGGCATTGTTTCAGAGCTCCATTCTTATAAGCTCCATGTAAGGTAAAGGTGATAACCCTAGCTACACTTACAGTACCCTACACAACTGGCTAAGGGCTGATGCCAGTAGCCAAAATGTTTATAGCCCCCCACAAACAAAGTGAGTGCGAACACACATTTCTCGAGTGCATCCAAACCCAACTTAACTGCCGAAACACACTTTTCACTCGACATTAAATCAGGAACGCATTCCCAATTGTGGCCGGAACATGTTTTTATGTTTAGATTATCTCTAATCATCTCTGTAATGATGCTGCTACATTGTACAATGTACATTGGGCATTTCCCCCCACAATTTGTTTAGAAATAACAAGAGAAATGACAAGATAAGTAGCCTGCGTGCAAACATCCTCTCTCCCTGCAAAAATCTGCGAAATCCCATTGATAATCGTGTTCTGGTCACATGTTTCTTCTCCAGTATTTGAGGACCATGCGCTGATTGGCTGTTGACAGATGATTGTCATAAAGTCATATGACTGGCTAATATAACTTCCCGGAACGACCCCATGTTTACTTTTCGAAACCCTTCCATCCTGTAGCGGTATTCATGCACAACAAATGTCTAGTTGCCACTTATGTTTTGCTGATATTATGTATCTATATTATGAAGCATAATGACAAGAATCTAGTAAATGGAAAAGGTACATTCAACATAAAAGTAGAGCTTTCAACTCTTGGCTTTGAAGTTCAATTGACTTTGCCATATATTTGTAAACACTGTGTCCAGAAGTTGAAGAAAAGCCGGACGAGGTGTGAACAATATTCTACGAAAAATCGAGGCAGATCTTTACGAATGTTGTCATTCAAAAGCCACAAACTCAGGTCTGGTCGTAAATAAGAGTGACAGTACATGTACTAGGGAATGCACACAGTTGTGTTCGCTAAAATCGCCTAGCTGTCTCCATTCTCCAAACGCGAAGGACATGAATTAAGAACTTCTCATTCAAAAAAATTGAACGAAGAATTGGAGTAAAAATCCTTTAGTTAGTGCTGTCCATGCAGCTGAAGGAAGAGAGATGACCCATACTGGATGACTTGGCATGTCTGCCGCTGTTTTTCTGCTTTAATTATGATAATTTTATGACCAGAACACGATTATCAACAGATTTTGCATACGTCTCTTTCCCGATTTTTGCAGGGAGAGAGAATGTCTGCATGCAGGCTACAAGATACAATCGAAGTAACAGTCTATGGATGGTAGACAGAGTAATTCTGAAATGTGTTCTAATATAGACCTTACCAAAAATTATACCCCCACATACCCCCTCCCCTCCCCTCCCCTCCCCCCACACACATACACTAAAATTAATGTACACTGGGCCCCACATATTTGGGCAAAGTGAGCTATAAAAATTACACTGTCTACATACATGTAATTTAGTAATTGATTATTTTACTTGCCTCAACAACTAATTACAACTGATTTCAGTGCTACATGTACGTGCATAGGCGGTGTTTAAAGTTTTTTAGACAATCATTCGACATACTGATTTGACACAATCATTCCGCACAAACTTCCACCACTTCTGGTTGGCAACGCATGTTCGCGAAGTTTGTTGAGTACTTGAATGTGAATAAAAGAAGAAAATAGAATGTTGGGCTTCCTGTTGTGAAAAAAACTTCAGAGACTCTGGGGCTGTTGCGAGCGCCACAGGTGTTTCAAGGTTTTTAGACAATCATTTGACATAAGCATTCCGCGCAAATTCTGCGAAGTCTGAGTGTATAGTATTCGAATGTGAAAAAGCACCTACATGTATATCATTTGATTCAGTACCTCAAAACCACAATAAACAAGTGAGCCTGGTTACAAAGCACGTCGAATCATTGTGTTGAATGTCGACTACATGTACATGTACGTTGAATGGTAACACTGAAATCGACTGTATATTAAGTAGCACAATCTTTATAGCTCACTTTAACCTATCTTATCAAACTCATTATTCATGAAGCAAAAAGAAAGGAAATCACCGACCGGTAAGTGATCTTTAATTCTGATACAGATTTCGTTCTGATTTACATATTTAATGTTGGCTTCGATTTTCTTGGCCAACATAAATCGTAACGCCATTATAACTGAAAACATGGCTCTCTACATCTAGACATTTGATCATACATGTATTATGTTCGGTAAAGAATTTGCGTCCGATCTTTATGGGATTTACAAACTCTCGCTTTCAGCTTCAAGTTTGTAAATCCCATAAAGATCGTCCACTCATTCTTTATCTAGTACATCTGAGTTTCAATGAAGCATGAGAAAATATTTGATAAAGTGTATTATGGCAGCATAGATTATGGTCTTGCAATCTTTCTGTTGATTGCATGGTTTCATACACCATGCAATGTAATATATTCAGCAACTTTTGGACTTTCATATAATTCAAGAAAATCTGAAAAATTATGTATGATTATGATTATACTTTTGTTGCTGGTTGTACCTCAAACTGATAGCCTCTGAGTAAACCTTGCATGCTTCCTTGAATTGTTTCTTTTGAAAGCAGTGATTTCCTCTTAACCTCAGCCCTTCACAAACCTACATGTATAATATAAAAGTAATATTAGTATAACTTGAATTCTCCAGGGCTACTGAAAGCTGCTGTAAAAACATTAAATTAGTTGTATAAAACTCGGGCAGCGAGCTCTGTTACTTGCAATGGGCCCTACTTTCCTATTCCCTGCAGCAAATTTAAGGGGACTGTGCAAGATTACTAAATTCTCCCTTACAAAACAAACAATATAAGGAGAATTTAGAATGTGATCAGCAAGTCACTTATGCTGTTCTTGCACAGATGTTCCTTCAATTAGTCATATGAGTCATAAACAAGTGCCAAGGCTTAGTGAAAATGGGGCATACCACAGCACTGTGCCACTAGCTACAATGTACATTGTACATGTATGCTGCCCTGACACAACAGTATCATTGAGCATCCAGCAAAATAATTAGAGTTATAAACATATGATACAATTACATACAGTCAAGCCCAAAACTTTTTCACGATATTGCTGCTCAGCAATTGCTGTAAAAACAGCAATTGCTGTGGTTAACATTTAGCGATATTGCTGTTTCTCAAAAACGATATTGCTGTTTCTCAAAAACGATATTGCTGTTTCCCAAAAACGATATTGCTGTTTCCCAAAAACAATATGTCGTTTTGCTGTTATTCAAACAGCAATTGCTGCACAGCAATTTGCTGTTTAGAATGTACAGACATCGAAGGCCGGAAGCTAGGGTAATAAACGAAAGGAATGCGTTACTATAAATCGCACATCAAAACTTCAGAAGTGTTCAATTTTGTAAACGTTATCCCTATATCCTAGCCTGAATTTCAGCCGTCTCCTCTGGTTCGTTCCTCCCGAGAGAGACGTCTGAATCCAATAGCCGATAATGCCGTCCAGTGACGTCAAGGCGGATTAACAATTTTATTTATGCAAATAAACTGTCACGGCGGTAGTAAGAGTTCGTGAGAAATATTTATTTGAGATTATGCCGACCAAAATAAAAGCCTTACCTATAATATTATATATCTCCATCCCATTTGCTTCTCAAGTACCTCTTATGTTGTGAAAGCCTTTCCGAAGCAACAAATCGTTATATTATATTTGGAGGCAAAGTACAGTTGATCTTTGTCTTGCCGTTGATCTTTGTACATGTCTCGCGATCTGACGTTCGAATCGACACAGCTACGAGATATTACCTATGTAAATGATGCAACAGAAAAGTAGAAAAACATGAAAGGATAATGGAGAATTTTCGAAGAAATACGAAGACTCTTTTACGGGAAAGAACAGTTCCTTGAAGAAAGTAGCGACATTCTTTACCACTGCGAGTGCTTACAAATAATCGATTGTCAACAACCCCGCGGACGCGACGCGATAAAATGTACATGTTTACAGGTTAGTCGGCCGGTTATTGTGCAGGACACTTTCAATCCATTTCCAGATGTTTTCCTTACGAATTCAAGGTCTTTGCCAAAGACAATCACTCCACTGAAACTCAACGATCAACAATCGCGAGTCCAAAGTGAATCCTGCCGTCTTCTCGGCTGATAATTATGATAATTATGCGAAATTATAGAATATGAACCAATCAAAAATCACTACCAGGTTTTCTGGTAGTGACGTCACTGGACGGCATTAGCGGCTATTGGATTCAGACGTCTCTCTCGGGAGGAACGAACCCAGAGGAGACGGCTGAAATTCAGGCTACCTATATCCACAATAATATTCAGATCCGCCAACATTCCAGATCTTTGTAAAAGTCATTGCATAAAGTTTTCGAGTAAATTCGGACCATACAGTTATCGAAATATTGTGAGCCGTTAAATAAACAAAACAACGGCTGCTCGCTTATACTTCTCAGACCGGCGGTGCGTGGCCCACTTTAAAGCTTGACTCACTCGCTCAGCGCAAAGCATAACACCAAATAAACTTTTGCTTCAGTGTTGTTTCACATTTACGGCAGATCCTTGTCTTGTTACTAGTATTGAAAGGTTCGGCAGAAATCTTTGTAAATGGTTGCGTATAATAATATACGTAAGAGTCTGAATTTCCACGTGCAATCAGTCAGGCGTGAACGTGTCAGTCAGATATTTTACAAAACATCAACAGAGTTTTGAAGCAACTTTTGTCATATTGAAAGACGTGCAAAAACTTCTATACTCTTACCAGAAAACTTCTACTGGGAAAGTGCAATTCCTTTTGAATTAAAAGAGCTTTAATGCATCGGATCAGATCAGTCACTAAAAAAAAACCTTCTCACTCGCACTTGAAATCCAAAGCAAAGACGAAATCAGCACTCTGATGGGGGAGGGTTGATTTTGCACTTTAGATTTTACCAGTTGAGCCCATTATGCCCAGTAGGGAAAGGGCTAACCCTTTCACTACTGGACGCATTTGGGCTCAATTAATTGGTGAAATGCAGAGTGCTAACTCAACCCTCCCCCTTCAGTTCCAGTTTGGCTAGCCTGGGGTAGTTAAATACTGCCAACTTTTTAAACCAAGGGCTCAAACTTTCCTCATGATGCCATTTGGCAGAACTCTACGAACTTGTTGGCGGTAAATACGATTTCTTCTGTAGGATTTCGAACGAAATGTGCTCTAATTTTGGACAAATAAGCCACTCTAATTATAAAGAGAGCTAGAGGACATCATTTAGTCTGATGGCTGAAAAGTACTTGGTTTGCTTTTAGTAGGCCTTTTGAGGGGTTTCACAGGATTTTTCTGTTGTGTTTCTGCTTTGAGACACATGAAATAATTCTTCACTGAAATCCTTGAAATTCTGCAGTTGGTTGTTTTTTCCCCCTGCTCAACCTATTAGGATGTGTTTTTGTCACTTTAAAGCAACGGCTTGAGTCCAAATCACCGCTCTTGGTTGTAGGGGTAAGAGACTTATAAAAAACCTACAGGAGTCCCAGAGGGGGGGACCCTTCTGATTTTTTTGTTGATTACCCAGCATGCAATTGGAGATCGGAGCAGGAAAACAAGGTGGAGAAGTGCAGCAATAAGAATAGCATGCTTCACAGTTGCTAGGTATGTTTTGTGCAAACAAACCTGGTGGTTGCAAAGATTAAAGAAGGTACAGTAACTACTGAGTGCTGATTTTGTGTTTGCTTTTGATTTCAAGGGCGAATGGGAAAGATTTTTGGGGCCGATTTTCAGCTCCTCAAAATTCGTGAAAATCGAAGAAACGAAAAACAATCTCAAAAACAAAATAATGAGCTTTTCTCCAAAGTGGGAGAGTCAATCGATCCTGGTTATAGCTGTGGCTTTGAAGTCATTCATCCCTTGAAATAATATCGCAACATCGTATTTCCAGCATGTCTTATTAGGTTTGATGCAATAATTTTCTCCAGGTACATATTGGCCGGTTACGGCCGGTTCAGTAGCGAAAGGTTTAATTAAATACTAAATTACAAAAGTGTTTTTGAAAAACTCTGTGTTGACTATGGGATGTCCACAATGAAATAAAAATTAGAAACTGTATGCTGCTGCAGTCGTTTACAGTATAGTGCAGGGACAGGTAGAATTATAGAGGACAATCACAGTTTCACAATAGATAATTATCGTCAGTATTTACTGCTAATGTCCTGCTGGTCCAAAGTTGAAAACAGCCGGGAAAATGCACATTTTTTATTTCATGCAGATATACATGTAAGTATTAGACATTTCCTGCCACAAATTGTTCCTACACTGTACATGTCGTACCTCAGCTTTCTCTCCGACTCCATGCTCAAAGTGTTCGAGGTGATTGAATGTACTGTCACTGGCCATCTCAACGTGGGCCAATGCTATGAAACGAAAGAAGAAAATAACATTAATAGTTATTGAAAACCATTAAAATGGATCTAATCTATGTTTTCATCTAAAGATAGATTTTCCATGTCACATTTTCATTTATGAATGTAAAACATGCAGCAAGAAAACATTCATAAATAATTCAACTGTCATGTTGAAAGTTTATAATTTAAAATGCCAATCTCTTTGTAAATGTCACACCCTTTCTACTTACGTTTTTAAAATGGGGGTTTATATACTCACATAACAAAATCATTTGTTTCCTTTTCTTATGCACATTTTACAGTGACGTACGTAGTACATGTACGTAGAGAAAAATGCAACAGTGGAGATCCTGACCTTCAGTGAAGATGCATTAATAAATTAAAATTAAATTTTAAGGTTTAATGGGAACTCCTACGTAGACCAACATAAATTATAAATATTATTAAGAGCAAAATATGATGTTCACCAATTTCCATCCCATCAACAATATTGAAACTTGTTACCAACAAAGCTCATCTAGAAGTGAGGCCCTGTTAGGGTTTTAGGATTATGGATTATTAGGGTTTTCAGAGAAGGGATACAGATTATTGGCAACTAAATAAAAGGATTACAGATTATTTGGGTTGGATTTTAGGATTAAGGATTATTATCACATCGATGACTTACGGATATTGGCGTTTATAAAATATTTTCCAAAATTTACCCAGGATTACGGATTATTCAGACCCCCCCCCCAACAGGGCCTCAGAAGTGGAATTATTGGGAATGCAAGCTGCTCTAAATTCACCGCTTACTCTTCGCATAACAACAATGCACAGCATGAGAAGCTACTTTTAATTAACAAAATAGTCAATTTTCAAAGTTCTTGATAACATCACATCATAGCTGCAGCCTTTAGAAATAAAATCTACTGTATGCATCTCAAGCTTTAAATTGGTATGTTTTACGAAGTTTTCGATGTGCTAGAAGTTGAATTATTGGGAATGCAAGCTGCTCTAGATTCACTGCTAATTCTTCGCTAATTCTCCGCTTTAACAAAATAGTCATTTTCAAACTTCTTTATGTATCACTGTCTTCACTTGAAGTGAAATTTCCCTTTTGGTGAGGTGAAATATCACTTCATGTAAGGTGAAATATTACTTCACATGAAGTGAAATTTCCCTTTTGGTGAAGTGATGTTTCACTTCACTAAAAGTGAAATATCCCTTGGGATTAATTTCACTTCACCTCATTTAAATCATTTTTTCCCCAGTACTGTAACCAGTAAAATACGTCAAATAACGTGTACTGGCATTAAAGCGTTAACAGAGTTTTTGATATATGAAACATTGCTACCAAAACTACAAAACTGCAGTGGAAAACATTTTCACTATCTTAAAGTTTTCAGTTTTGAAGGTATCCGGTAACCTAAAAAAAAAAAAAAAAATTGTAACCTTAAAGGCACATGTATCTTTTGGTTTTGAAGATTGCATTTTACGTAGAAACAACGGTAGAAAGAAACACTTTCGAAAATATTATGTACATGAAAAAAAAATGGTCTAAAGAATCGTAATTGTCCAAAAACGTTTTCTAAGGGAGAATTTGGAACTTGATCACAAGTCACTTATGCTGTATTTGCATTAGACTGCTAGCAATTCCTTTCTATTCAGTATTTTTTTTAGAATGGCTAAACATGGTTCCAGATGGCTAACGATGGCTAGACATGGTACACATACATGTAGTTGGCTGGGTCTGTAAGTAGGGACTGCCGTCTGTTTTGTAAGTTTTGTACCGGCCGTGCTGACAAAAGGATCATATTTTTGGACAGCTCCACCTCCTAATAATACTCCCCAGGGATGCATGGGTCAGTCTCGGTTTTTGCCACTCGATTTTATTATTTGAGCAGCAGCGTGACTGAAACCGCTAAAAAATAGTTCATAATAAAAGGAGACTACGCTGTATCTGTATTCTTTGGTTTACATGATTATTGTAGACTTTGAAAATCACCATTTAAGATAACAATTAACTGGAATGTTTCGTTCTCAAACTCATTAATAATTCATGAGGTCAACAGCCAATCATCTCATCCCATTTTGGTCAGGTGCATGTACCTTGATACACTATGAAACTCCACATGAAGATCTTGATGCCGAATCAAATGGCAGATGAATCTTTATGTTCAATGAAACACCAGATCAAGGTTGCTCTGATTACTTCAAACACTGATCAAGATACTTGCATTTTAATAAGTGTTACATCCTGTAGTCACACAATGTTCTAAGTAAATTTAGTTAAGGTTATCGTATAGCTTCAGAGCCGAATTAAAAAAAAAATTTCACGTAAAAACAAAGTTTAGAGTGTTAAGTATCCAACAGAAAAAAAATGGTTGAATTTTCTTTTATCTAGACGGAGAAATATCAAAAAGAAACATTTTACCAAAGATTGCGTTACATATTTTTATTGACAGCTCATACACCACATCAATCGTCATGAGCATTCAACCGTAGCTAAGCGCGGGAGTAGTTGTTTACTGTTCAGTTCGGAGTTCGCTCTGTGGCTTGTTGTCAGCGTTGTATCGAATCGTTTCTCACATAAATTTGAAGCGTATTCGCTAAAATTATCCGTAGATGTCTTCTTCAAAACAAGTATCTGGTCCTTCGAGTTCAAGAAAGAGGAACAAATCAAAGAAATGTTCGAAATTATATATTCTTATTACCAGTGGCTAAACTATTTTGTTGTACATTTATAGGACACTTGATTCCTCTTAAGTATTTCTACAACAACATGCCCAATCTCTGACATTTTCCGGAGCATATATTCACGAGCTGATTCTTCGGGTAATTTATCTGTCCTCGTGCTTTTCTTTCGTCTTCCGCGTCCGTTTGGTCTGCTTTCATTGTGCTTTGGTTTTGCCTTCTTCTTGTCTTTAGCCGGTTTATCCTTTGCCGTTGCAATTGCCTTATTCTGGCGTTTGACCGGTTTATTCTTGGTTTTGCACATAATGAAGAGTGATTGAAAACGCGAAACTAAACTCAACTGAGCGCGAAGACCTTTGATTGTGTTGCTTTCATGCCGCTGGTGGGAAGCCAGTTTTGACTGTGATATTTCCCAGTCACTGGTTGAACATCATAGGCTGCTTTTTATAGAAGGTGTTTGATTGCTGTGAAAGAGGCGGGGCACCAGAATCAGTCTCGCCGGCCGGCTAAAACTTTTCAGAGCGTTTTCTATTTTCGTTCTAAACATAGTTTGAAAAAAGCTCCAACTCGACGCGAATTTGGGAGAATTTCTTCAAATTTTCACAGATTGTTCGCAATTATATCAGCTAAAAAATTGTGTCGGCGATTTTTTTAATTTTCAAAGGAGAGGCGCTGAGAGCGATTCTCGCAACTATACTTGGATTGTGCGTTAGCAGTTTCACGAAGACCAAAATATCTTCAGAACGGCTTCGAATTTCCACAATCGCCGACACAATTTCGTAAACAAGGACTGTGGGAGTCCAGAAAAGCAAACCGATCTTAAATTCGTTAAATTGCCGTGGAGTTGGAGCTCTTGGAAACCAACTCGCTTGTTCGGAAAAGAAGTTTATTTAAAAATCGCACTTTTATCAAAATTACAAACCTTAGGTATATCGTTGTAGCCAATTTTATAAGCTTTAAAATGAGGTATAATTTATCTAAATACGACGAATATTCGAGACACTACTTAATTTTATTCGGAACAGTACCCTGAAGGTATACCATAACCTTTAGTTAATAAAACATGTCGGCAAATGTTCTTTGTTGCATGTTGCTTGAAACTTGAAATGTGGTGACCACAATTGGTCTTTTGGCGACTAAAAATATTTGGCTAGTCGCCAGTTGGCACCTACGTGAAAAAGTTAATTTTGGACCCTGCTTGGTGTTTGGATCTCCTGGTAAAACACTAGCTCTCATTTTTGATATAATTTTTTATAACTTCAAATTTATGTCTCAACACGGACAGAGAACATTGTTAACGTGCCTAAGAAACCAGGAAGAAAATTCAAGATCAAGAATCAAAGCCAAGTCCACAGTAAAAACTAACCAATGGTAGTTCCCGTTGCTGGACTGATCGGGAATTCAACGGTCAGTACAAAAATTACAAGAGTCGCCAGTCCCTACTTACAGACCCAGCCAACTACGTGTACCATGTCTAGCCATCATTAGCCATCTGGAACCATGTTTAGCCATTCTAAAAAAATGCAGAATAAAAGGGATTTGCTAGCAGTCTACATTTGCATGGACCCCTTCATTTTGCTGATCACATTCTAAATTCTCCTTTATATTCTTTGTTTTCTAAGGGAGAATTTAAAACTTGATCACAAGTCACTTAATGCTGTACTTGCATGGACCCCTTCATTCTGATTTGCTGCCCAGCAAAAATATGTTCATGATTTCATGAACCTATTCATGAAAGTTCATGAACAGTTCTTGATATGTTCTTGACTGGCAATTGTCTCAGTTCATTAATTAAAATTCATGAAATGTTAAAGTAAAAAGTAAAGTAAAGCAACTTTATTTAACGTCGGTAACTCGTGACAGTACGTCTACGACTGATAAACTTGAGGCCGACGGGAGTCCTACAATTTACGTCCTTATCCGAGAAGACGTGAAGGTCTAACCATTTGCAGTTGTTTCACAAAGGCAGCACCTTCTACTCAGTTATTTTAAGACCCTGAGTGTTGGTCCGGCCGGGGTTTGAACCCGCGACCTCCCGCTCAACAGACCGGAGCTTAACAACTGAGCTAACCGGGAGGCGGTATAAATTCATTGAACTGTTCATGAATATTTCATGGTCACTGATAAATACCAAATATGTTCATGAACTTATGATGAATTGTTCATGAATGGAACAAAATACAATTTTTCTTGAAAGGTTCACTGAATTATTCCAAGAACATTTCATGAACATTTCAAGAACTAAGATGGTTCAGGAGAGTTCATAATTAATTCATGAAATACAATAATGAATCTCTAATGAACTTTCATGAACTCATGAACTGTTATAATTTCACAAAATAATAAGTTGAAGAACCTTTCATGAACATTTTAAAAATGCTAGAAAGTTCATGAGTTCACAAGAAATTCATCAACTGCAACATTAATAACCTCTGATAAACTTTTACCAACCCTATATCATTCTTGAGACAACATTCAAACTGTAATCAACATAGCAATAGCTTTTTTTCCATGGTCTATTAGCTCCCGAGCGTAGTTAATAATAATGACACTAACAAATTTAAGACCGCTGTACGCCAACATTTTATTGAATCAGGAGAATGGTTTAATTTTTTTAATGTTGTTATCATATTACTAAGTGTGTCTCCTTTTATCATGGCATTATTATTAACCTAGTTGTTATTATTGTAAATTGTTTTTTAATTTACACAGATGTGATATGGTTACACCGTTTTATCAGTTAATAAAGTAGAACCCGTCTGGCAGACAACATAATCAATGAAACAACAATGCATTGTCTTTTCCGGTTCAAATGAGTTCGTTCAGGTTTCTCATATTTCAGTTATGACTTTTGTAGATCTTACAGTTTGGAATAAAGTTTATATTTTGTATACGTGAATCGAAGTTCTAAACCCTGCGGCGTAAAATTTTTAAACCAAGAGATTACTGCTTGACGGCCTATGGGATTCACAGAGCAACAAATCCTACAAAATTGTCAATTATAAAAGCAATTCTAATCATAATTCCAGATTTGTTGGTTATATCGTTGCAGGTCTTGGAGTTGCAGATCCATTTAAGCTTGCCAAATCTTGAAATAAACAGGGGCAAGTCAAATGCATCAGTACATATGATGTAGTGACTGAAAAACCGAATCGCTTGTATTTAGAACTAGAAATTATGCTATAGATAATAAACTAAAAGCTGGACTAGCATGAAACACGCATTAACTCTTTATTGATGTTGTTTTTATGTTACTTTATTTATAATTACTTTATTTATCATGGTCAAGTCTGATGTGTTCATGTCCGATTCATGAACTACCGGTATTCATGAGTCTACCAAATCTAATAAATTTTATGAATTACTGCTTGTAAATGTTCATGCCTAATTCATGAACTGTTCACAAATCTAACACAAATCTATTTGAATAGTGACTGTAAATGTTCATGCCTTATTCATGAACTGTTCATGAATCTACACAAATGTATTTGAACAGTGCCTGTAAATGTTCATGCCTGATTCATGAACTGTTCATGAACCATCGTCATGAAATGTTCATGTACTTTTAGGTCATGAGATGTTCGTGAAAATCATCTTTCATGAATGTTGCCATTTAATATTCATTCCCATTCATGAACAGTTCATGTATATTTCATGAATGTGCATGGACATAAATTCATTAACCATTCATGAATTGTTCATCAAAGTTTCGCCGGGGTACAATAAATAAAGATCACATTCTGAATTGTCCTTTATAAAAAAAATTGTGTTTCCAAGGCAGAATTCAGAATTTGATCACAAGTCACTTATGCTGTTCTTGAACAAACCCAGACAACTGCAAGTTCCTTCTGACAGAGTTTTCATTGCTGGGCTTGATTGCTGGTGAGTCCAGTATTAAAAGCTACATTGTACATACCCTGGTCAAGAACTGACATTAGAACTAACATAACATCATCTTGAGTGAGATGGCCTGCATGTGTTGAACACTGCCTGTCATAATAATAAAACAGATACACGCAATGATTTCAAAACATTTCCAAAAGATCTAGAAGTAAATGTAAATACAGCCTCAGTGGTTTAAGCTCAGTTGGTAGAGCACATTCTAGAGAACATGAGGTCACTAGGTTTGAATCCTACATTGTATCTTCAGCCATCCTTGGGCAGGGACATACATGTATAAGCTGTTGACCTTGTCTCCTTCCTCTTTTAATCTACATTGTATATGAGGGGGATGTAAAAGAACCTGTTGTGTTTCTTTCGAGAAAGTCAGTACAGGATTGTCTCCCGACACAACTGCCTCGTATATATTCTCAGGGCTAAAGTGAACAATCTGCACCGAAAAAAGTGGTTGGTAAGTGGTCAGCCAACCACTTACCGACCACTTACCAACCACTTACCAACAATACTCAATCCATTATATTTGTCGCTTCTTCTTTGCAGCATTTTATCAGTATTAAATGGTCACACTCAACTCCGTGAATTTATAAGTGAACCCGACAATACTTGAAAACTATAGTTTAGATGGTTTTCTCTGCCATTTATGCATTGGAAAATCGCTTACTACATGTATGTTGTAGATAGTTGGATATTGACGAAAATAGTGTACTCTTGTCTCTTCTTCTTTGCTCTTCTTCTTTGCAGCTAGCATTCATTCCGTTAATTAGCGAACCCACGCTAATTGGATTTAGCAACACAGGCAGCCCACAGCAAATAAACATACCGCTATCTCGCAAACTGCGGCACACTGCAGCAAATATGCGCTTGGCCAGTACTTTTTTTCTCGTTCAGATGTGATGCTGCCTCAAAATCTTCTAGATAACATTTATCGAAGTCTTCAGGACATGTGCTATCCCAATCGCTCAGCTCTTCCTTCGCTTACGACCGCGCTTTTTAAATATGTGATTACTACTAGTTATTAGCGTAAGCGTGCCGCAAAGAAATCTTTTTTTTAATTAAAACCAATTAATGTCAGGTTAGGACTAGTATAAACAAGTGATGCCATGCAGTGAAAACAAAATGGTGTCGGGTTTACGTTTGTGAAGAATTATCAATGTTATTGTTGGCCCTCATTGTTTCAAGAATACTAAAGTGTTGTGAAACTATCTTAAGAAGCTATTAAGTGTTCTTACATGTATATGGTATTTTATTTCAACTGGACCTAGTGAAGAAATGACAAACACATAATTTCCGAGTTCACAAGTTACCGACCACTTATACCAACCGCTTACCGACCGCTATTTTTCGGTGCAGATTGTTCACTTTAGCCTATTCTGAGGTACTAACAATCACTCATGATTGTAAACTGCACGGCAACACATTGCACTACAATAGAAGTTCGTATCACAAAAAAACCTGTGAAGCGCATTCGAATATATCAGATATAATTTGCACCATATAAATGAATACCTTTACTTTCAATAATAATAACAGTTTTCAATTCAGCAAATAATAACACTCTTTTCTGAACTAATGCAAACACTTACCATATAAGCTTGACTAATTCACTATCTTCAGCCATTCTTAAAACATCAGACAGTAACTGGCACTAAAGGCAAAGAACAGAAAGTATAAGTGGAGAGAATGTGTTACAATTGTTAAGGCTCTTGAAAAAGGTTTTTTCCTGACCATGCCAAGAACATAACTTTCTTACTAACAGTATGTTTTAAGAATTATCCAGCTACACACTCATCTTTCCAATAATTGGGAGTTGTATGATTTTGTTTACCAAGATTAAGATTTGAAAATATTATTGAAAAACGAAACACAGCAGCCAAAGGCAACTCAGATGAGGCATATAAAAAATAGCAAGGATTTACAAGGGCAGCCATTAGACGTATATCCTGTGTTGAGCCATAGCAAGCATACAAGGGCAGCCATTAGTATATCCTGTGTTGAGTGCCATATGTACATGTATAAGCAAGCATACAAGGGCAGCCATTAGTACATGTATATCCTGTGTTGAGCCATAGCAAGCATACAAGGGCAGCCATTTGTATATCCTGTGTTGAGCCATAGCAAGCATACATGTACAAGGGAAGCCATTAGTATATACTGTGTGGGATCATGCTAACCCGGCCTGGCACAAAAAATCTACCAAAGGGTATCCACTGAATGCTGGATTAATTAACCTTGCCTAAATTGTATTTTGTCTTGCTTAAAAACAATGATTATCATACAGTGTACTATCTTTACATGGTGTCCACTAGTATGTATACCTCTTTTAGTTGTTCAGTTACTTGGGCTACATCATATAGGAATCCCTCTGTAGTCTGAAAACACAGACAGTGTAGATGATGAAAATTTGATGACTTTCAGAAATGTATGTAAAATATAACTAACATTAATGCAGCTACTTTCTTTAGATTAAGATAGCAGCTTACAGGGCTTGGCAATATTAGGGAGGCACCAACTACATTTGTACATGTACGTGATTGTACATACCGGTACATGTATTACCTGAATAAACATCCCAATTAAACAAGAAGCCACACCATATAAGGGATTGCTCCTCCCCTTTTCTCTCCCTTTGGTATTCAAATTTAAAAATTAAGATCCAGCAAGTAATTACAATGTAGCAAGTATAAGTAATGTTTTATTATAATTCTCAACTTTTATCAGCCAAACAAAGTAATCAGCAGGAAGTTAATGCCTGCCTAGTTTTTAGAACCACATGCAACAAACATTTTCATTCTTTTTTGATGCCTGGTGCAGGCCCTTTTATAGCATGGTTTTGTGGCTACATACATTTAATACTACATATGTACTCCTCACACTACCACAACTTACCGTATTTCCTCACATACACTGTATAAGCCACACCTTTTTAGACCTTTCAGATAATTTTTGGAAAGTAACAAAAATTTGCCTCAAAGTTGGGGGTGCGGCTTATACATGGGCATTTTCAAAAAACGTTTTTTGCAATGACCGTAAACAAAGCCATATGAACAATAGAAATGGCACATTATTCACAAAACACAAGTGTCAGCAAGATTTCTACTCAAGCTCCTCTCCTTTGCTTTCCAAACAAAACTACCTACATGTACATGTAGCTCAGTACATTATTTTGCTAATTGTCATCTTCTCTGCTAACTCCTCAAATGGTTCCTAGTGTTGTTAAAACATAACTGGTCTTGGAAGCCTTCATATTTTCATATAAAGTATCATTCTTGTCAAGTTCATGTTCAGCTTTGGGGCTCATGCTTGATTGGATGTTCAAGAAAACACTCATCCCAAGGCCCCCCTCCCCTTGACAATCCAAGATGGCAGACCACAGACTCGTGTGCATATACAATGTAGTTTCGCCAGAAAATCTTACTTTCTTACAAGTGTGCTTAAAGTGCCCCTAAATCCTTTAGCAATTGATATACATGTATATATATACATGTATATATAATTATGAAACTTTGAAAGGCTTTGAGTACTTCTGCAAATAAATTGTTGGCTTACAGAGAATACTCTATGTTCTACGCTTGTTTGAAATGGTGAAAATGTGACCTCTCCTGACTCATTACCGTGTAAGAAAAAGCCTGGGTCGATTCCTTATCTTATGTCACCTCATTAATGCATCGATCAATAGAGAATATACACAGTCTGTGAGCTTTTAGTAAAGAACACATACAGTTATTTTAGACAAAATGCTAAATATTTATTCAAGTTATTGCAAAGCTGAATGAATTGGATGACGTAAGATCAGGAATCGACCCAGTCTTTTTCTTACATGGTCACGGGTCAGGAAAGGTCATATTTTCACCATTTCAAACAAGCCTAGAGTATTCTCTGTAAGCCACAAATTTATTTGCAGAAGTACTCAAAGCCTTTCAAAGTTTCATAATTTATATTAATAAAAATTGCAAAAGGGTTTACTGGGGCACTTTAAAGGAATGAAGTTCCTTAAAGGGATACCCGAGTGAAAAATTCATTGGGGCTCAAAAGAATCTTCAACATGTTCTTTGTTCAGAAAATGTATTAAAATTTGATCAAAGGTTTTTAGTATTAAGAACGAGCACCTCAAAGTTGGCCCCACGAAGACATGGGCGCCGCCATCTTTGTTTGCATTTACGGAAATGACGTCACTTCGTCCCACCAGCGTTCTCACTCTCTCACTTATTAGGTGTTTTTTGGATGATAAACGCCTTAACTGTACCTCACATACATTGTAGTTCTTATACTTATTCAGAAGTCACTCGAGTCTTTTAAGCCATGTTGTTTTGCTGTTTTTAAATGGCAGTTACGAGACCTTGTTGTTCGTCTGATAATTTCTCGCCTTCCCAATGCTTTTCAGTCCTCCTCCCAGTCTTCTGAACTTTTCTCATAATGTCGTCTTCATCATAATTCCGGTTTCTGTAAGAATTCCTCTGCAATCTCGATGAAAATATATCCACTTTAATTCCGAGCGTGTGAAAATCATACAAAGACAAGTAGCCGCGATACGCTGGTGGGACGAAGTGACGTCACTTCCGTAAATGCAAACAAAGATGGCGGCGCCCATGTCTTCGCGGGGCCAACTTTGAGGTGCTCGTTCTTAATACTAAAAACGTTTGATCAAATTTTAATACATTTTCTGAACAAAGAACATGTTGAAGATTCTTTTGAGCCCCAATGTGTTTTTCACTCGGGTATCCCTTTAAATACAACACTTGTTACAATGTACATGTAGTTAATGGGGGAACAACAGCAGAAGAACTCTGAAGTGATTTAAAGACAGCAGGTTAAAATGAAGGGGTACGTGCAAAAACTGATAGAGTACAATTTGGAAGTCTTGATAGCTGATGCAACTTCGTTTTTTTATTAAGAAAACCCGTAATTTCTAATCTAGAATGTTAGGATATCACTTGAAATCTCAAATAAATGAAAGAAGAAAGAAATTAAGCAAGCCATCTTGTCTACAGCTAAAAGAGTTGTTATTGTTTTGCTATTCTAATAGGTGGTTGGGGGGGGGGGGGAGGTTTAGAAAAACAAAATTGTCGTGCACATGTTCAATCATTGTATATGGGGCGGGAAATTGGTAACCATTTACAGACTGAATCTCGAACGGACTTCCGCTAGCCACCAAGCTGGAGAGAGATACTTGTTGGAAAGACGGAGTAACCGTTTTGAAAAAGCAACTCTGTGTAAATTTGGCCGCTGGACATCATTAAGTCACCAGCTTAATTAACTCATGGTTGAACGAAGAACTGTTTGACTAAAAGGCGGTTTGTAATCACTGGAGATTTACATAGAGTCGCATCTCCAGGCAAAGCGAACTGTGAATATTTTGGAGCTAAGAAGGCCATTTCGGTAAGTTTCGTGGTCTGAGCTTTCCAAAGATAGTTGTGTCAGGCCTTGTTAGTACTTTGCCTGGGGACTTAAGATTCTGTTTGCTGTATATCCACAATTCCTTTCCGCCCGTGTTAAGTCGAGTCTCGGGTCTAATCCTTGTGATGCCCCCCCCCCCCCCATTTTTTTTCCAAATCTTTTTTTTCCCATGATCGGCATTTTCACATACACGAACTTCGTAAAATTCGACTTCATTTGGCGTGAAAAAACCTAAAAGCAACTGGAAAAGTAAAAAGGAAATTGAGAACTCAAATCTGCAATGAATTATACACAAATATACACAAATCAAGAAATCAATTTTTTGGGGTGATCATCCTTACCATTGAAGTGAGAATTAAATCTGCACATTCTTCAGCATAATCTGCCACTTCAATGTGTTTATCTGATAGACATTCTAAATTCCTAACAAAAAAAATCAAGATACATAAATATATTAAAGACAGGATTTAAAAAATTCAAAAATTAAATGTAAAAAGTATGACTCGACATGTAATTACAATCTTGACAAGTTCAAGTTCAATTTTATTTTGCACTATTTACAAGTTCAGCAATTGGTAGGAAAGAGTGGAGAAAAAATTAAATAGGTATTCAAAGTTACAATTTCCAGGAAATGTGCGTAGTGACCAAAGGAGCGAAAGCTTTCGGGTTGCCCACTACCACGAAGAAACTAAATGAGGAGAATTACCAAATGTCGCATACATGTACATGACTGTAAATAATATGGCCTGTACACTGTAGGCCATGTTCAGAGGGTCCATAACAGCACCCATAACATCCACTGAGCTCAGCCATGACACATGTAGGTGTTATGGGTATTATGGCCCTTAATGGCAACTCTTACCACTGGCAACCCTTACCACTGGACTCACCCCAGCCCCCCTTGTAAGAGTTTTTGTTGAACCTGTATTAAAGTGTCCCATACAATGTACGTTCCCACAGATTACAGATTTAAACAACTGCAACACAACCTACCACTTACTGTATTTCCAAAACAGGGTCAAAGAATGGGGCACTAAGGAAAATTTTGAAGCAGATGAATGGCTGTCGGGATACATGACTTTGTACATGTCATGTGCATGAGATAACGGCCACTCACCTCACAATTTTCATTTAATTACCAGTATTTTCTACTACATTTGTATTATGTATCATTATTATAATGTCCACATACATGTATATGCTTACCTTGATTTTGGTAACAATTCTCTATCTCGTAACCATGATAAGATCTAGAAATTGACAGGGAATAGGACATACGTGTATGTTGACTTTGATTTAGATGTCAATATAATATCTATTTATCAATAGAATGATAATTAATATTATTTTATGCAACAGCTCAAATTGACTGGGAATCATGTTCTAAGTCTTTATTATACATGACTTGTATCTCTAAGCTCAAAGAACGGTGGTACGTATTATACAGTATGTACAAGAACACAAGAAGTTCAAGACTTTATTGTGTATAGTAACATGAAACATAATTATTATCATTAAAAATGTTAATGTGACTTCTTCGCTGTCATACTGTACTAGGCCTCGCACACGAAGTTGGTGAACATGAAGAAAATTTAGACCAAAATTTGTTTTAAGAAATTATTGCTGTAACTTTGTTGTTATTTAATTGCATTTTATTAAATTCCCAGCACTCTGACCTTAGTTTTATGTAGTTTCTCGAATGTGGATCTTTATTTTCGAAAGAGGGAAGAACGTGGCACAGAGAATAAAAATATCAACTGCTCTCAACAGAAAAAAAAGAAGCTGCGTAACAAAAGCTTGTAATTTTAGAGTGAATTTCCATCATCAGATGCCAACCACGGCTTCCAGCAATTGCACATCTCCATTTTGCAAATCATGCAGATCGATTTGCTCTTTTTGCATGGAACACTTTTTGCTATCAGTGGTGTACATTAATTTGCCAAGAAATATAAAACTATTACAAAACTATTCATACATTGTAGTGTCACTTGAATTTGAGTGTTGAAGGACAAGATTATGATGTAAATGTACAGTGTATATTCAACATAATTAATGGTCTTTCTTTCAGCTTTGTCAGAAATTCTTTCTTTACACAAATTTCGCTATCTTTAATAGTGATCCAACTAGAATCATCGAGACTAAATGTAATTTATTAGGCATGGTTAAAGAACCAGCGACTACTGGGGGCCCTGTGTTTGCTCGCATGGCCCTGGGGTTGGTTCATCCAGGACTGTGCTTTGTGTTGTTGTCTTGATCGTGGCTCGGTTTACCTCCCTCTCTCCCTTGTCCACTTTTGTGCGACCCAGTGCGCTGGGCTGTTCGGTTGCCAGGGTTCCTGGCAGCTGAGCTCTCAAGCACTGTTGCAGCTTTGGGCACTGAACTTCCAACTTAGAATATTAACATGTGGTCATTGTTCCATGTCAGAATTAGCTGCCGTGCGTGCCGAGTGGGTATTTAATGTACAATTATAATACAGTAAAGAGCTGCAAATAGCTACATGTACAGTGTATAGCCCACCTTGCTACTGGCACATGTATTAATTTTATTAATGTTTGAAACCTGCATGTAAGACATTATTTAAGGCTGACACTGGGCAAATGAGTCTATATGGTCATCACGTACAGAGCTCTGAGTACTTTTTCGAAAATAAAACTATTTTGTCAGCAGTCTGGATGTACAATGTACATGTATTGTCCTGCATGGTTCCCCTACTTTTCCATGTACAGTACACTCACATGCTTACCTTTTCACTATAGTCATTCTTTCTCTTGAATAGAAAGGGTGACAGGATACAGTTTCTGGCATGTTGTATGTGTTTATATCTTAGCTTCTCTTCCATAGAGAGCCACTTCTGGAATGGCTTGACCAAATCTAGAAAAAGGATGAAGAAATTAGTTCTGATAATCACAACACAATATTCATAATTAATACAATATTAAAACAGGGCTTCTGATACATGTAGGGTGTGGAAAAAAATAGCAAATTGTGCAACATTTTCAGGGCAGATTGTGTGACAGGAATGACCTATTATGTGGAAAATTATGCAATGTTTCCAAGTTCACTTAACCCTTTCCCTCCTGCACCGCCCAATATAAAGCATGTACCTGGAGAAAATTATTGCATCAAACCTAGACATGCTGGAAATACGTTGTTGTGATATTATTTCAAGGGATGAATGACTTCGAAGCAACAGCTATAACGGGGATCGCTTGACTCTCCCACTTTGGAGAAAAACTCATTTGTTTTGGAGATCGTTGTTCATTTCTTTGATTTTCACGAATTTTGAGGAGCTGAAAATCGGCTCAAAAAACCCTTCCCATTCACACTTGAAATCAAAAGCAAATACAGAATCACCACTCAGTTGTTACAGTACTTTTTTAATCTTTCCAACCAGCACGTTTGTTTGCACAAAACGCACCAAATGACTGTGAACCATGCCAATGTTTACACTGCATTTCACTCGACCACATTTACCTGCTCCCACCTCCAATTGCATGCTGGGTAATCAACAAAAAAATCACAAGGGGTCTCCCCCCCCCCCCCCCCCCCTCTGGGACTCCTGTAGGCTTTTTCTATAAGTCTTTTACCCCTACAACCAAGAACAGTGATTTGGACTCAAGCCGTTGCTTTAAAGTGACAAAAACACATCCTAATAGGTTGAGCAGGGGGAAAAGATCACCAACTGCAGAATTTGAAGGATTTCATTGAATAATTTTTTTCATGTGTCTCAAAGCAGAAACACAATAGAAAAACCCTGTGAAATCCCCTCACAAGGCCTACTAAAATCAAACCAAGTACTTAATTTCAGCCGTCCTCAGACTTAATGATGTCCTCTAGCTCTCTTGCAGTGGCTTTTTTGTCCAAAATTAGAGCACATTTAATTGGAAACCCTTAGTACCGAAGCAGCCATACCTACTGTCAACGAGTGCACAGAATTCTCCCAAATGGCATTGTGGGAAAAGTTTGAGCCCTCAGCTTAAAAAGTCAGCAGTATTTAACTGCCCCAGGCTAGCAAAACTTGAACTGAGGGGGGAGGGTTGAGTTAGCACTCAGGATTTCACCAACTGAGCCAAGCATCCGTCCAGTAGGGAAAGGGTTAACCTTGTTTTAAAAGGTTTCTGAATAAGTAAATTACTTTTTTGCTGTCCCCGAGGCATAATTACTCGGGCTGCCTGTGGCAGCACCGACTCTTAAAATGCAAGTGGTTATTTTTGTTTTTGTTTTTGTTGGGTGCAACAAAATGTGACTTTTGACCAACATGTACATGTATGTATTAAATTTCAGCACCAATCAGATCGCACTGTGCTGGTCACGTACATTGTAACACTCGCCAGGTTAATTTCTGTACATAATTTAATACAGTAAATCAAAATGGTGGATCCACTAGCAAATTTCTCTCAAATTTGGAGTCCCATCTCTCAAATGTAAGCAGTTTAATGTTTTATTTAACTTATTTAAAGATGTTGTGTTTTTCGAGGAGGACAAAATATTTCTCGTTTAAGCTTCTCTTTCGCCACGGCTTTGTTATTTGAATCTCTGTGGATTGGTATACTCAAATATACTGCACAATACCATACAACTGAATAAGAAGTCTTTAACAAAGCCAAACTCAACTCAAGAGCAAAACTGAGTGAGAAAGTGAAACTGAACAGTGTCTTGTCAGGTCATGAATTAAGGTACGGTGAGGTTGAAATCATTGCGTGTTTATAATATAGATCTGCATTTCTTTGTTGATTTGTTGACCTCGTGGCGCTAATAGATTTTGCTATCAGACGGTATTCTTGTTTGAGGTACGTTTCGTAGGTTTTATGCCACATTTCATTTTACTCTCGGTCATAATACATACCAGCGCAAACACTGTGATCTGTAGGCCAACACTACAATAATTTTGAGCATGTTTTGGGCTGTCAGAAATATACCCCAGAGAAATAAACACTCGCACAGAATAATTTATGATGAGCGAAGCAATATTCAACTCTCATGGTAAACTTAAACAAGAATCGTCTCACGGCCAAGGTTTTGGTTCGAGAAATTAAAGGCTTCCAACAGTTCCCTTTATACATGTAGTTCTGTAATATATTGAGCAGACCAGTTTTCGCGAGCTGCGATAAAGAGCCGCAGGGTAGAATGAACAGTAGAGAAATATAGTGATAGCTCCATCATAGGTGGACAGGATACAACTTATAATATGGGACAAATATAAACATACATTTGAGACACTCATCTATTCAATAGTACTCTGAACCTGGAGAACAGCAGACTAAATTGCAAGTGTGCGGTACAGGAATAAGCAGAGGTCAACTTCTTTAATTTACAAACACGAGAAATATATATACTAGGGGAGCAGAGAATGCATGTCACCTCGCTACCGGCCACTCCTAAAGACTGCTAAATTCAGCTAATAATTCTTCCCTTCGGTTATTACTAAAAGGATTTCAAATGAAAGTGTATTTCATCTTCAATCTCATGTGGCCCAAGTGAAAGCCTCAATAGTCCTGTGAACTAATCCAAATTCTAACCTACATTTAAAAAAACCTAACCCAACAATTAAAAACACCCTAACCATCAGTAAACATATTAAAGTGCTTAATATCTTTAAAAAAAACAATTTACAATCTTGAAAAAAATGCACCAGTGCAAAAAAATTGCCCCAGAATTAAAATTGCCCCACAACATATGTATGAACAGTCTTTGGGAAAAATATTGAAAATCCTTTCAATCAAGCATTGAAGGAGGAATGTTTAACTGTTTATATCCAATTAAAGCCACCAACCAAGCGATTACTCGATACATGCGCAGTACCATGACATATTAGCCCCTTCAAACAAGACAGTTTTAAAGAGCAGTGAATCAGCTGTGCTTTAATCAGAGATTGAAAATCTAAAAGTTTTAAGCCACCATCATAGTACTTTACCTTTTTTACAATTTTTTTACAATTCCAAATAAATGTAATGATTTTTTTTCCAACTTTCTGAATTATTATTCATGATAATTATTTAGAAATGCCCATGCAACCCAGAGTCAGAGAGTATTACTTCATTCCTGCTACATTTGCATGACCATGCATGTTTGTAATTAGCCAGTTGATTTGCCTTCTCATCAACTGGCCAGGGATTCTTATCCAAGGGTTACAAAGAAAACTACTGGGTTACCACTAATATGCCCCACCTTTATTTGCAGCACTAGCACCAAGTTGTATGGCATCTTCTCTGCTTTCATTTGTTCTTGAAGACCTTGGTGAACGTCTTATTCTAATATTCTACATGTACAGTACAAGAAAAATACAAAAGGAACAGGTGAGAATATAATTTATACTACCATTAATATCTACATTTACATGTAAATCAGCCAATGGCTTCCAGAACATTAACATGTGGACCAACAAATAAAAGATGTATGTAAAATAATGTACACATGTACGTATGTATGCATGCATTTGCCTTAATTTATATTTTAAAACAGTGAATGGTTTTAATTCTAGACACAGTAGTCTAAAAATATTCTCATTCATGTGTTGCTTGAAAGGAATATTTGTTCTCTTGAACTGCTACATGTACATGTAAGCTAATTGGTTGTCTGTAGCTAAATTGTACATGTACATGTAGTCCAATATTCAGCTTAGTATTAGTAAGAGTGGTTTTGATTGAGAGTCCAAAGTAATAATATTATTGATTATATTGCTTTGATTTTTTATTTGCATAATTAGTTCCGTGAAAAATAGAATATTAATTTACATTTTTATAATTTGTTCTGTGTTTTGTAATTACATGTATCAGCCCGAATCAAGTTCTTAAAATTCTAAAACCAAACATTGTTCTGGTCTGTCATGCAATCAATGTTTGTTTTAGTGAGAGTTATTCTAGTCTACATGTAGATGCCTCTCCTACTGGCTTCTTGGTTGGGTGGAAGCCAACCAAGAAGCCAAAAGGGAAGGCCAGACTCTGGACAAGAATTAGCCAGGAAATATTGCATTACTTAATTTACTTTTCCTTAATGTCTCGCTCATTAGTACATGTACATGTAAATCCAATCACAAATTACCACAACATGCACTTGTAAATGCCAATTTGACTGAGGAATTTGTGGTCCAGATTAGAAGACCCCTCTACGGTCAGCTAAAAGACTATAGTACACCTACAATTTTTAAAAGGTAGTGAATGCTACGGAACCACTCAATTAAGGAAGCATACACTAACAGCAGTAGAAGAAAACCTACAGTAGCCTTTGGCAGGAAAAATATAATATATTTACTGGGCATGCCAAGGTTTTAGATGATCATATTTTGTAGTTTTGGAGGTATCCTGAAGCCAGTTTGAGCTGTGGTGTGTTTTCTCAAAAGTTGTCCCAATTTATTTTCATTTTGTCCCAACATATCAACAATTTTCCGATAAATTCCCTGAGCCTACCAATTCCCAACATTTTCTTAAGATTGACCCAGCAGAAAAAAAACTGCTGTTCTCCCCAGTGAAGTTTAAACATTTAAACACTGGAAATCAACTGTAATTGAGAATGTAACTGTAAAATACTAATTGGTGTTTTGAACCGGCTGCTTGACTTTATTGAAGGCCAATAGAAGAAAACAATTTGCTGCTTCACCATCTTGATAACAGGAGATATCTTGCTTTTTTTGGAAATTGATAGCCATTACATGTATCTCCAACCCAAACTATATATGCATACTCATACTCAGTCCAATCGTCTACACAACTCCAGTGACTCGTGTACAAGTCATCAAAACAAAAGACTAATAAGGAGCATTGAAGGAACTGTAGTACAAATACAAATGAAGACGATCAGAATTAGCCTGTAGTACAATGTACTATATGACAAAGCACTCACAAATTTGCGTAAATCGCTAGAACATACATGTAAACCTGTCAGAGGATTGCTCCTCCCCTCCCCAATGGAGACTATTATGGTACCAGTATTCCCTGAATTAAGAAGGAAGCTTAAATATTGGAGAATACAAACCAAGCATATAACCCACACAGTAATTATAGTCTATCAATGATGCAGTTGGATCTTTTCCTTCAGTACAGTACTGTATCAGTGGGGGCAAAAATATCCTCCAGTGGGGAGGGGAGGAGCGCATTGTGGTCGGCCACTGAAGCGATTGTGGTCGAAACACTTGAATTAACGCAATGAGTCATTGCGATATTTTGTCCAAATTATTAATTGCTACTCCACTCGCTGTGCAGCAATACCCACTCTTATGAAATCTGCTCTCTTATACAAATGATTGTGTGTACAGTCAGATTGAACTATTACATGTACAGTCTGGGATATGGTTTCTCTGGGATTATGAAGCTTAATGTTAATATAAGAAAAATAACACCATTTTGTGCTCATAATGTTACACGAAGGTGCAATTCAATGATTGCTCAGATTTGGAAAGAAGACCAGGGATTGAGCCAGAAGGGACAATTTGGCCCTTTTGAGAGTAATCTGACATTTACATGTAATTTCCTTTGGAAGCAGACAAAGCGGATCAATTTGACCATTATCATAATTTTTTCAAGGGACAAATGTGCTTTTAAAGCAGGAATGGCGCAATGCTGCCACCTGGCTCGTTCCCTGGAAGACATTAGCATTGAATAAAATTCACACCTCCGAGAATCTGGACTTGCACTTCACATTTCCACAAACTTTTATTTCCAATCATTCCAATTCAGGGAACCCACGTATGTAGAGTTTCACTTAATGGCAAGATAATTATCAAAACATAAATAAGCTTTACTAAAGTGACATATTTTCCAGGAAGTCTCCTATCGAAACCCTCCTAGTCCTAATCCCTCCTATCCTACCGAGTACCGTACAAACTGAAATGCACAACATCGAATACTGGAACATACCGGCCTCGAACGTTCTACCATCGCGTTACTTTTCTGTTATAGATATAAGAGTTCTGCTAGCTTACCTCAAAAGTTAATCTTTCCCTTAAAGAGCTCATTCTGACACTGGAAGACTGTCCCATGATCATATGGTGAAGTTGTATTTAACCGTCACGTCACATCACATCAAACAGGGATTTGGTATCAAAAGTAGCACAATCTTGTACTGTATTTTCCGCCAGTTTTTTACTAAGGTGGAAGAGACGACCTTTTGTTGTTCCGTAGTTTTTTAGAGCTCGCATAGACGTTCTTGTTGTGTATTTTTTGGGCCATACCATCAGGGTTTTAGAGGGAACATTTCCGTCTTCTTCACAACACGAACATACGGCAATGTGGCGCGAGATTCGGCCGCAGGGATTCTGGGTAAGGACACAGTCTCGTACCCAGAGCTCATCTTCACAGAGATGGCGATGGTGCTCTGGGTACGAGATAGACTTTCCACAGACCCCTCTCGGCCGTAGCCTGAGACGTGATCGACCCTCTGAGGTCCCCTCTGAGGTCCCCTCTGAGGTCCCCTCTGAGGTCCCCTCTGAGGCCCCCTCTGAGGTCCCCTCTGAGATCCTCAATCGGAGAGTCGTCGCTTCGCGACTCGCGTTTAGCGTGTTGGTTTTTGCGGAGGGAGGAAAACCGGAGTACCCGGAGAAAAATCCTAGGAGCAAGGGCGAGATACCAACAAACTCAACTCACATATGGTGCTGCGTCCGGGAATCGAACATGGGCCACAGAGGTGAGAGGCGAAGCACTTAAAACCACTGCGGCATCCCGGATCCCTACATCCGCCAGTAGTACTGTTAGCTGGAAAGGGCCTATTATACTGAAAATCGACGCTGGGCTTCACATACCTTTTGTTTGTTGTTGTTTTGGGCTGTTTCGTTCAATGTTGCTGTCCCAAAATAGTGATTAGATATTTGGAAAATATACGAGCGTGTGCTGTAGGTCAGTGAAAAGTGCTAAGTCGGTGAAATTTCAGGGATTTTTTCTTCTGCCAATGCGTGGGAACCCTGTGGAGAGACTGGCATCAGATGTGGAAAACTACCATGTCATTTTACCCTGGCCGGGATGGGGGAGGTCAGTGATCGGTTGAGAACTCCCCCATACTAACGCTAGGGTAGTTAGTATTCTGTATCATTTGATAACTACTTTATTACTATAAAATGATACTTAAATAAATTATAATTGGAATAACTAATTATACAAACAAACAAACAAGAACTTTACGCTACAAAGAAAATAACGAAATACGTTTACGAGCGCGGGAAAAAATCCACCTTCTTGGCATCCGACCGCTGACCATTTTTGTATCGGATTTACAGGGGTATTATATTTCCATTTGAGATTGCGATCTTTAGGTCTAATTACCCAAACCACCCGACGCCTGCACTCAAAATAACCGCAAGACATCGTCTTTTAAAATGTGTTGTACCCAGATCTCGGCAATCATTTAAATGTTCCCAAACGGTGAAATTTAATTATCCATTATTACCCAATCAGCATTCGAGAATAATAAATACTTAATGACTTGCCATGGCCCCGAGTGAAACAGCACGTTTTGTTTCGCCGAGATGCTCGATGTTACCCCGAATCGAGTTCTTCTCGGCTAATTACTAGAGAGCTTACGAAACGACGGTGTCCTCGAGGACGGCAACCGGAAGTAACAAAAATCCTCAAACTTGATTTTTTTTCTTGCTATTACACTGTAAAGAAAGAAATGTTGCCATCTGTTCTGCCGTCTAGCTCGGCCGAACTACTGTTCATTACAAGCCAACTGATTCGCACAGTTATTTATTGTTTTCATCTTCTCATCCTACACATTTTAAAACCTATAACCCATATTCTCAATTCCTTAGGCTTCGCCGTTTGTGCAGCGATGAATCCGACTTCAATTCAAAGTCCGAGGAAATGCACCAGTTCTTTGTCGAGCGCGGTTATCCTAACGCTGCTGTGACAACTGCATTGGACCGCGCGCCCGTGACATCGACAGAAGAACGGCTCTGCTACCGTCCAAACCGGTGGATTCCGTTTCCATTGACTTACCATCCGTCTAATCTGTCTATCAAGAAAATTATCCAGAGGAACTTTAAGATTTTACAGAGTGATCCAGAGACCGCCTCTATTTTCCCGCATCCTCCTCTCATTTCTTTCAAACGTGACACGAATCTCCGTGATTCCCTAGTCAAAGGATCACTACAACCTGATCTTCAACCAGGCACTTTTAAATGTTCTAGGACACGATGCAATACCTGTGCCTACACTAAACCTACGACATTTATTTCAGGACCGAAAAGCTCTCTTAAAGTCACTGATCATTTTGATTGTACTTCCAGTAATGTCATTTATTGTATCACCTGCACACTTTGTAACAAACTCTACATCGGAGAAACAGGGCGAAGATTTGGAGATCGATTCCGCGAACACTTGCTAGATGTTAGAACTAACAGCAAGGATCTCGCCAAACCTGTAGCTCGTCACTTTAACCGTTCCTGGTCATTGCATTAAACACGTCACTGTATGCGGCATTTCTCTGCATCAAGGTACTACCGCCGGACACTCGTAAACGCAAAGAACAGAACTTTATTTTCAAATTAGGAACTTTGTCACCTCACGGTATGAATGAACGCTTTTCGTTCATTTAATTTCAGAATTCACGTATTCACTCACACTTAGATAAGCATGTTTCCTTAGTTTACTCATCAACACTTGCTGTTACAACTATTAGCATTTCTATTGTTGGCACACTTTTCTTTGATCCCAATTGATCCGAGTACATGTTTCCTCAGCGGTAATCATGCACCCGACACTATATAAACCGTTTCCCCACCCACAATTCCTTCTTTTGCTCTGACGAAGGGCTAGCGCTCGAAACGTCAGCTGCTACTCGCTTTACACGGCGGTTAGCATACCTCAATCGACTTTAGTTGATTACATACCAGTGTTTATCTTCTCAGCTGCTACTCGCTTTCCACGGCGGTTAGCATACTTCAATCGACTTTAGTTGATTACATACCAGTGTTTATCTTGTCCGCCGACGCAGACCAACACTAGTTTTTACAGGAACTAGATGCCTATCGAACAGAGTGCGTTCGTTATGATGAAAACGTCGACCTTGACCCAGTCTAACTCGGAATCGAGTGCCGTCCTCCAGGCCTTCCAGGGCGCCGTCGTCGTTTCGTAAGCTCTCTAATAATTACATTTCGACGTCAATTTCTGGAAAATGGGAAAGAGTGACTGACGTAAAGCCCCGGTCAAACGTACGCAACATTTTCATGCAACATCGTGCAACATGAAAATGTGATTGCGTACGTTTGACCACCCTGGTGCAACATCCACGCAACATTTCTGTTGTTGTCTGGGATGTTGCATCATGTTGCGTTCGTTTGACCACCATTGTTGCATCGGAGCATGTGCATTAGTTAAATTTAAAGCACCATTGGCTTGGCGCCCAGACCTCTTATCGACAAACCGGGTAAAAACATCCAACATGTTGCGTTCGATTGACCACCCGTACACGCAACATGTTGCAACATGATCCAACAATGTTGCAAGATGTTGCATGAAATGTTGCGTCCGTTTGACCGGGGCTGCATCCAAGAGTACTGTAAAAAAACATTTGTGTGTATTTATTAGTGTTAGTGTGTCTATTTATTTATACATGTACCTTTGTATTATGTATTTATTCGTGTAACTGTCAACTATCTGTAAATCCTTTTATAATATTTTTTTTTTAAATAGTAAAACAAAAGTTGTCGTTTTTCATTGGCTAGTGCTACGCTGTTCACATTAAAGTGTATATATGGTCACATTTTTGTATCATCGAATCAAGTGAATAGTGTATTATTCTGCCTCGGGTATTGTCATTAATAAGATGTGGAAGTGCCACTCCGACCGGAACAGAACCGGCACGAAGTGGCGGAGTTTTATAATAGGCAATAGTCGTATTCTCACGGACGAGCTGGAACGAGCACTCAATGGAGGCTCATGCGGGGGAATCTTTTCTAATGCTAAATAGTTTTTAGCGAATTCCCCCGCACGAGCCTCCATTGAGTATTCGTTCCAGCTCGTCCGTGAGAATACGAATATTGCCTATTGGGAAGAGGTTCCGAGTATTAAGGAGAATGGAAGACTCTGAGTAATTCAACATGACTTGCAGCATGCAGGATTTCCACATTCTTCACAAATTCTCGGAACCTCTTCGGGGTGATATCAACCCCGGCTGAACAGGGTGGGCTCCGGGTTCTGTTTTCTTGGTTTTCTTTGCTTGCTAAGCACATGGTGGAAGCGCCTTTTCCTTTTATATTTGCCAGCCACCAATGAGCAACGGTGCTTATAGCCACAAACTGGTTTCACGTGCGGAATGTCGTTAATGATCTATCGTATCCTCGGCAGAATACACATATTCAAATGACTTTGCATAGTGTTCCATCTATGAGTTAGAGGATTCCATTTCAAATATGCTAATGAGGTGACGTTAATTCGGGAATTTATGTCATTTCTTTTTCCTTGTGAAAGAAATATTTGGTAAAATCACTGATATAAGCTTAAAATATAACAGATGTTTCCTAAAGGTCATTTATCTCTACCAGCAAGTTTTTGTATAATAAATGAGACTGGTTTGACTTCACCGGCTGGAATAT
Organism: Actinernus sp. WN-2022; assembly: GCA_030867875.1. NCBI lineage: Eukaryota > Metazoa > Cnidaria > Anthozoa > Actiniaria > Actinernidae > Actinernus > Actinernus sp. WN-2022. The sequence goes on from JAOWCC010001501.1 coordinate 44,303,176, forward strand.
ATTACAAATATGAACCATATAGCTCATGGATGCAACACTGGAAGTGGGAAATTTGTATTTTTCAATTATTCACTTGATTCAGAGTCGATATTAACAATACAATACCAAACTGAGGAGGGAATGTTAAAGTGCATATATGAGTTATATTTATATCATAATGACGTCATTATACCGGAAGGTTTTTGACGGAGGACATACGTTATAGCCTGAATTTCAGGCGTTTCCTCTGGTTCGTTCCTCCTGAGACGTCTGAATCCAATAGCCGATAATGCCGTCCAGTGACGTCACTACCAGAAAACCTGGTAGTGATCTTTGATTGGTTCAGATTTTATAATTTCGCATAATTATCATAAGTAACTCATCAGGAAGACGGTAGGTTTATTTATTTGTTTCTGTGGTTGATCGTTGATGAGTTTCAATGGAGTGCTTGTCTTTCGCAAAGACCTTAAAGTGCCTATGAAGCTTATTTTTTTATTTTAGATATCAATTCTACATCAAGTGAATAGTAGAATGGTACAATATATCTTGCTTTGAATGCTGTGCCGCTGAGTTAAGGAGGTTTTAATATCCAAAATGCTAATTACGTGACGTCAGGGGAGGCATCAATTATTATACAATTTTTTTTGGTACAATTAAACAAATTTTAAAAATTGTCAGTGTTATACTCATGGTTGAAATAAAGTAATATTAGAAATTTGTTTTTTTATATCAGTAGAAATGCCCATTCACAACCACTAAGAAGTGATTGCAGATGCCTCCCCTGACGTCATGTAATTAGCATTTTGGATATTAAAACCTCCTTAACTCAGCGGCACAGCATTCAAAGCAAGATACTGATTGTACCATTCTACTATTCACTTGATGTAGAATTGATATCTAAAATAAAAAAATAAGCTTCATAGGCACTGAAAACAACTGGAAATGGATTGAAGGTGTCCTGCAAAATAACCGGCCGGCTGTTCTGTAACATGTACGTTTTTTCACGTCGCCAGTCGCGTTCGAGGGGTTGTTGATAATCGATTATTCGTTCACACTCAGTGGTAAAACTGTCGCTACTCTCTTCAAGGAAGTGTTCTTTCCCGTAAAAGTGTCTTCGAACTTCTTTGTAAATTCTCAAATATCCATCGATGCTTTTCTACTTTTCTGCTGCATTATTAACAAAGGTAATCTCTCGCTGTCTCGAACCGAACGGCAGATCGAGAGACGTTACTAGTAAACGGAAGACGAAGGCCTGAAATATTACTGAACGATTTGTTGCTTCAAAAAGGTTTTCACAGCATACATTTAAGAGGCACTTGAGAAGCAAATGGGATGTAGATAGGTAGGGTCTTAATTTTGACATAATCTCAAATAATTTCTCAAGGCGAGAGCTTTGTTCTCTTTACAAGCCGCCGTGGCAGTTTTATTTGCACATCGCCCAGAATCAATGGACATATCCAGTTCTGAATATAATTAAGTCCCCGTAAGTACTTGAACGATTGCCCAGTTAATGAGGAGCGGGAGATTCAAATACAAAGGAAATGGCGAAAACGCTTCCACTAGCTTACGTTTGAAGCGCTCTCGCAGCTTCATTTTTGAGAGAAAAAATCATTTTCAATCGGCTTTTTAAAGCTAAAGGTCACATAAATCAGTAGAGCTATTGACCTCAGTTGTATCTTTCAAAAACCCATGTACCTTATCCTTCTGAATCTAAGCGAGTTTTGACCGAATTTTGTATGGAAAACTGCTCAGTCCAATATTCAGGTCTCGATTTCTACTGAAATATAAGACGCACAAGTCATTTTCAATCGGATTCTTGTAAACCCTAAAATAAGCTTTAAAATGATTCTTCAAGCTTCCCAAACGGTTAGAAAAAACCCTGTACCTTGGATAAAAAACTGTAAAAAGTTAAACTAAAGCGGCATTTCGTGCCACTTATGATAATGTCTGTAGAAGCGGATTTATCTATTGACAATTATCAAGTAGCGTGGTGTTGAGTCCCATGGGATGTGATTAAGATCCTGAAAGCGAAGCGGGAACTTTAAAGCAAGCTAAATATATCAACTGCATTTTAGTTGGTATATTTATATATATATATACTGTGGTCAACTCGAAAGCCCTAATGCAACTTTGACCACTGCGCACGATTGATTGATCATATTTTCTCTCACTTATATTTACTTCTTATATTACCTTTCTAATACTTATAAACTGTAATATTGTTCTTTTTTAACATGTGCAAAATAAGTCTGAACTGATACCAGTTTTATTAGCAAAAGAAAAGAGAAGCTCACCATTATTAACATTCTGATTCTAAAAGTCTATCATGGCTGATAATAATATCGCAGCTCCGTTTCCAGATTGTACTTTTCCCGAGCCTGTTCATCGCCATTGCTTTAAAGATATAAGTTCCTGCAGCTCTTTAAACGAACGAGGGAAATACACAAAACTGCGCAGTTATGACGTAGATAAATCCATACTTCAGCAGTTAGCACATGAGTAAACTTTTAAGCAAACGACTTTCGTACTTCTTGAGCAAAGGGATTTGGAATCCCAGTCTTTAAGGGAATTGTTTGTGTTATAAAACACCGATGTTTGAGAATTGGAGCGGAATTATCCCCAATTTATCGAGCCTATACTATACTCAGTTCAGTTTCATTGGGTGATTTTGTTTGACTTCTAGGACAGGAATAAGCTTGAATAACATCTCATTTTAAAGCTACATCTTCCAAGATTCTGTATTCAGACTTATTTGCGACGCGATTTTAAAACGACTGGGAGAAAATTGAGAACGGCTTGGAACACTGCTAGCCGTTTTGCCGACCGGCTTTTTTACCGCTTCGGCAACTAGCTCAGTTAAACTTTCTTTGTGGGTGATTTTGTGGATCTGTACGGCCCGGCAAATGATCCCAGGCCCGCAAATGATCCCGGCCGGCAAATGATCCCAAAATCGTCCCGTAAATGATCCCGGCCCGCAAATGATCCCAAAATCGTCCCGGAAATGATCCCAGCTGAAAATACAGAATGGCAACGGATTTTGGATTGCGAGACTTTTTATTTGGATTTCTATATGTTTTTATCTTATGCTTATAACTTTGCATATATACAATTCTTTTTTTATATTTTTCAATCAAAATACACTGCATGATGAAAATAGTCATCCCAAAATAAATGTTCTGAGTACGTGTTAGTAAGTAATAGACGGCGCTTTCTTTGTAAAATCATCAATCTACTGTATTTTTAAAGCAGCTCAAATTAAAACCAGCCCGCTCAAAACACAGGAAAACCTGGGCTCCTTGAATATTATTCCGGAATACGTTTGACGCGATACTTTTAATTAAAATTGCATTTATAGCTCCTTTGTTTGAGAGCCATGTTTTAGTAATGAAAAGAGGAGCATTGTAGTCGACTACCGCTAGTTGATTTGCCTAACATTTCACTATCAAGAAAGCAAGAGAAAGCCTAATCTGGGTTGTCGAGATTATCCTATTTTGATTGATTAAAAAAAAGAAAGTCAAACAACAATTTTGTGAAATCCTATCTACTGTTTAATGACGTCTTGGACTGACGACTGTTTAATCATATTCATACTAGCCTGCCTGCCGGCTCTTCCGTCTGTAATGTGGTGACCCAATCCGAAAAAAAAAAAAACCGAAAAAATTGCAGAAGAGCCGGCAAGCAGGCTACATTCATACAACCGTCCTCGGTAAACGCCGCATCGGCAATATAAAACTAGTAAACATATGCGTAAATCTGATGCGTAATCATGACAAAATTGTACACCTATCATTTTGAATTATACAGAAACGGCAACGCAGACGTCAATGACAACCATGCATTGATAAAATACATACTTGCGGGTATTATATACAGTGGAACCACGCCTTACGGATACCCCAAAGTTACTTGCAGTTTTCGGCTAGGTCCATTTTCTTTAAAAAATATCCCGTTATTATGGACACCCGCGACACCAGTTAGTACGGATACTTTCTCTGGTCCCTTCGGTGTCCGTTATAACGGGGTTCCACTGAATACAGCAAAACGGAACGGTAACGTAAATCTACCTGATCCTAAATTGCCAACAACAATTCTGTTAAAATCGCTTGATTGTTTTGGACTGGCAATAAGCCATGTCACTGGGTCATGTCTCACATGCCATGCAGGATAATAATTGCAGTCTTCGCAGTATTCCATGGTATCAGAATATACCCGTACCTCTTTCTTGTTCTTTTTGTCATCCTCATCTCCTACCGAGGAAACGCTCAGACAATAAAGTATAAGCAATAGCACAATAAGAAGTAGCGAGGGTTTCTCCATTTTGCATTTGTAAACACTGAAGGAACTGTCACACAACTAGACCACCTACAAGGCGTTGATTCCCGCCGAAACCACAGGCGACCCACTAATTTGTTGTCGGCAAGTTATCATCAGTTCGGTCGTTTAAACAGTAAATTGGATTTCTAAAAATTGCACATGTTTTTTGTTATCTAAGTACCGCGTGAAACGTAGACTAAGTGTTTGTGATAGATTTTTCAAGGAATCCAGCTAAACGTTTTATTGGCTATTACTTTACATGTTGCTAAAGTTAAAGAAAAATATACGCAAAATGATAATAACCATAAGAAAACCATATGAAGAATTGCAAATCTGAAAAGTCTCGCAATCCAAAATCCGTTGCCATTCATATTTTCAGCCGGGATCATTTCCGGAACGATTTTGGGATAATTTGTGGGCCGGGATCATTTGCGGGACGATTTTGGGATCATTTGCGGGCCGGGATCATTTGCGGGCCTGGGATCATTTGCGGGGCCGTACAGATCCGATTTTGTTTGACTTCTAGGATACGGATATTAGCTTGAATAACATCTCACTATAAAGCTACATCTTCCAAAAATATGTATTCAGACTTATTTGCGATGCGATTTCAACACGATTGGTAGAAAATTGAGAAAGAGTTGGAACACTGTTTGCTCATCTTTGCAACTGATTTGTTCGGTTTCTGAGGATCACTGACAAGAAAACTAGAAAGCAAGAGCCTTATTCTTGCCTTGGATCGAAATGCACCAATGCAAATCACGGAACGACAATAGCGATCTATTCTTTTATTATGTATCCGCCAATTATAAGAACGTTGCCTACACAACCATAAACAAGCTTTGTACGTCTTCTAACAACAAAAGTAAAACTTAAAATACTTTTAGCGCAGTTTTCGAACAAACCTGAACTTGAATCGTGAGACAGTGAGTAGTATTTTTTTTTAAACAGCTACTTCAAACTTTTCTGGGAAAACTAAACGTCAGGCTTAACTAATGATTCTGGTAGTAGGTTTATTTATTTGTTTCTGTGGTTGATCGTTGATGAGTTTCAATGGAGTGCTTGTCTTTCGCAAAGACCTTAAATTCGTAAGGAAAACAACTGGAAATGGATTGAAGGTGTCCTTCAAAATAACCGGCCGGCTGTTCTGTAACATGTACGTTTTTTCACGTCGCCAGTCGCGTTCGAGGGGTTGTTGATAATCGATTATTCGTTCACACTCAGTGGTAAAACTGTCGCTACTCTCTTCAAGGAAGTGTTCTTTCCCGTAAAAGTGTCTTCGAACTTCTTTGTAAATTCTCAAATATCCATCGATGCTTTTCTACTTTTCTGCTGCATTATTAACAAAGGTAATCTCTCGCTGTCTCGAACCGAACGGCAGATCGAGAGACGTTACTAGTAAACGGAAGACGAAAGCCTGAAATATTACTGAACGATTTGTTGCTTCAAAAAGGTTTTCACAGCATACATTTAAGAGGCACTTGAGAAGCAAATGGGATGTAGATAGGTAGGGTCTTAATTTTGACATAATCTCAAATAATTTCTCAAGGCGAGAGCTTTGTTCTCTTTACAAGCCGCCGTGGCAGTTTTATTTGCACTGATAAATTAACATTTTAATCCGCTTTGACGTCACTGGACGGCGTTATCGGATTCAGACGTCTCTCTCGGGAGGAACGAACCGGAGGAGACGGCTAAAATTCAGGCTACAACATTAGCCAATCAGCATTCGATAGTAATTAACTTTGACTCGAAATTAAAAATATAACAGATTTAATGAGTCACAAGTTCGGTATCACTCTAGATCTCTCCTAATTACTAATTACCTTTCGACGTCGGTCGGCATTTCCCATTCGCTAGTGCCACGCTCTCCAAATTAACTTTCCTCACCACTAATTTCTAATTACCTTTCGATGTCAGTCGCCATTTCCCATTGGCTAGTGCCACGCGGCTTCAAATTAACTTTCCTCACCTCTGTTTACTAATTACCTTTCGACGTCAGTGGCCGTTTCTCATTGGCTAGTGCCACGTTCTTCAATTAACTTTCCCCACCTCTAATTCCTTTAGTTCAATTCATATCGAACTCGAATTCCTTTTTATTCCTATCTACGCTTTCTACGAATCAACACCAAGTTGCTGTCCTCAAAACACACCCAAAAAATCGTACGGGAAAAATTACGGAAAAAAGTACGGAGAAAAACCACAAATTCGTTTGTGTTTGAAATATATTCAACTTCCTTGAATCGGAAACAAAAAAGGACAAGCGAGCGAGAGAATCGTCAGCCGAGTGAGAGAAAATATTACTTTGAGCAAACGAGAAGACAGCGATCTTCATCGAGTGGAAATCGAAGGCGAAGGTACAGAAATCAAGCAACAACTGAGCTAAAAGCATGTGCCTGCCAGGAACTTCAGACGAAATCTGGCAACAAGTTCACTAGGTGAAGAAGAACAAATCAAAAATGAAGAAAAATGGAGCCACATCAAGTGCCTGTATTCGGGAGGATGAAGATCCGTTTCTCGCTGGCATTGTCAGTCATAACATTGTTACTGCCGCTGTTCCTTCTTCTGACGATGAAGGCGAGCATGCGAATTTCATGTTTATGGAATTCAAAAAGAAGTAACAGAAATCCCGTCATGGCCTCGACATTCAAGTAAAGTAGGAAAAAACTTACTAGGAAGAAGGTGGACCACGCGCGATTTCTCACGCAGCCTTCGAAAGGCCGATGAAGAGGAACCGGTATATATTCATGTTGATGGAGTTTAAGGAGAAGAGCACCAATTCTACTCGAGGGATGCGAAGGAAGAGAAACGACTTACCAAGCATGCAGGAAAGCTATATTCACGTGAAGGAAAGAATGCAGTTTTCAACGAAGAACGTTATAGAAAGCCAGTCGGGTAGAGTATTTATCAATTGAATACTAGATTTGTATTGCAAACCAAGAACTGAAGAGGTTTGCCTTTCGTGTCAGTAGCATATATAGCAACATATCGTTTTTATTTTTCAATCGGAATTTTCCAGTTTACCTAAAGCGAAGTATATTCACCCTGGGGGAGTTTATTAACCAACGAGTCCTGTATAAGCAGTTCCATCTTTCTTCATGCAGAATTTTAGCACCACTTCTTTGAAACCAATGTGACGGAGGTGAGTAGTATATAAAGTGCCGGTTCTGGCGCAGCACCCTCGTTTTTTGTCGCATGTCACGTTCTATGACCCCAATATGTACCAAATCCCAACTTATTATCTTCGGGGTACCATAGATGTTGTACCCATTTGTTGTCCCGTTTAAAAAGCAATTAGAGAAAGGCTATTATAAGGTATATATCGCACGATGGCGGATGAGATAATAACTTGTAGTTGGCTTATGCGAGGGAAGGACACGAAATGCGTAAGGAAGAGTTCTAAGACAACAGAGTACTGTGCTCAACACAACTTTCTGATACAAAGAGGGAGTACCTTATTCATTCCATGTTCGAAGTGTGGTCGTGGTTGCCGTACTAGTTACGGACTTTGTACGAAGTGTGGTGCACCACAACGCCGTCTCATTCGCGAGAAGAAATACCGTGAGACGAAATGCCGCACTAAGGATTGCTTTGCAAAGGTGTTGGCGGAATTGGAGAACCATAAGGTATTTCTAGACGATTAGAAATTGCGATATGAAAAAAGAAAAAAAGAAAGAAAAGAAGATAAATTGGTATCCCACTACTACCAGTCTATCTTCCTTCTTTTTCCATATATCGACGAGTAATTAGATAATAGCTAGACCTATAGCATACACCACTAGTATGGATGATCCTCGGTTACATATCAATACCAATATCAATACCCCGGAAATGTGCTCTGAATGTCTCTGCCTAATGAAAGCGATAGGAACTGAATTCATATGTTTCACCTGTGGTCTTGTTTCCGAGGCTGAATTAAGCGAAGAAACGATCGACGTTGCTACTCGGTTGCGTATAGTAGATCCGGATAGCTCTCGGTATCAACGCGATCTCGATCGTATGAGCCCAATAGATAACCAACAATTTCAACGGCGCACAGCTATGAGAGAACTACAGGCATACAACACTGCTTATAAACAAAGTCACAACCTCTCGTTTCCCACAAATGTATTAGTAATTGTGGCCGATGCATTCATCCAATCGAAGAAAGTTTGTGTCAAGCGTAGTCATGCTAAGAGAACTATTTTGGCTGCACTACTCTACCATGCATGCATACAATGTGGGTTCGTTCGCTCTAAAAGCGAGGTTGCTCATTTCATGCAACTAAACAACCAAGGCATCTATCGCGGCAACGTCTTTCTACGCTCGCTACACGCCGACGACAAAATCGATATTAAGTTAAATGCTGATCGCATAGCTCCTCATATTGCAACTACTTTTACCGAACTCGACCTCTCTGAAGTACGTCTCCAACAAATAGCTATAGTCTAGGAGATAGTTCATACAGCAATCGAAGACCATATTGGTATCCACTCCATACTTTACACCAAAGTCGTTGGAGCAAGCTACGAGGTTCTACGTCGTGCAGGAGCATGTATAGCTCTTATAGATATCGTTAAGCGGTGCGGTATACGCAGGGTCGGATCCAGACTAGATCAAGTGGATTCCGGAATCCACTCAAAATTCAACAAGCTTGGTGTAAATTTATTTTCAAGAATAAAAGTAAACAAATAAATGAACCGAGTCAAATAATCTTGTCATTTTATATCGTATTGAGACAGATTACAATTTTTTTGCGCGCTGCGTGCGGTGTGCGAATGGAGGACTAAATTATTTATCGCAGGGTAGGGACCCTAGGGATTGCTCCTGATTTTGCGAATTCCCGCCAATTTTTCTGTGATCTACTCAAAACTATTTTTTATTGGCTGAGAAAAAAACATTGTTTTAGTATCCACTCAAACTCGCATCTGATTGGCCAATCCCACCCATTCTCCTCTCGTTATCCACTTGACATGGTATAAAAGGCGCTACGCCTTATCCTACCCCTCTCCGGCTGTGTTCGCTCAAAGAAGTTGCTGTATAATTAAAACTTCATCATGGACGTTCAAGTACCGAGAGGTCAACCAATATTTATAAAGCAAGACTGCTCTCCCTTCGACATTGGCGTTCTCTTTCCCGTGAGCCGTTATTCCAATGCACAAAAGCTCGAGCTAATTGAGAATCTGTGGAAACCAGATCCCCTGCATGAATTTCCAGAGTCAATACAAAGTGGCAAATCTCGCAAGTTCAGGTTCGTATGGACGCAGAAATTCCCCTGGTTGGCATACTCCAAGTATCTAGATGGGGTATTTTGTTTACCTTGCGTTATGTTTGGTAGGGATTGTGGTCGAAACTCGAATAAACTCGACAAACTAGTGAAGTCCCCGCTTACGTGCTGGACAACAGCGGTGGATCGATTTCAAAGACACTCGAACGGTAAGTGCGAGATGCACAATTTCTCCGTAATCGCTATGGACAATTTCATGAAAGTAATGAGACGACAGGCCGTCCCAGTTGACGAGCAACTTGACAATGTACTACAGCAATTTATTGCTAAGAATCGAGCGATCATGTCGTCTTTGTTTAAGACTATCATTTTTTGCGGGCAAAACAACATTGCCCTGAGAGGCCGACGGGATGACGACCCCAGTAATTCCGAACTTCAGGGGAATTTTCAGGCGCTTCTCGCTTTCAGAGTTGACAGCGGCGACCAGATTCTCCAAACGCACCTAGAAACAGCGCCTCGAAATGCTTTATACACATCCAAGACTATCCAAAATTAAATGATATTGACTGTAGCCAGATATATCATGAACAAGTTATCAGATCAGATAAAGCGAAGCCGGTTTTTTTCAGTTTTGGCTGATGAAGCAGCCGACGTCTCGAACAAAGAAAACCTTTCTGTTGTGCGGATACGTTTTGTTGATGCCTCGTCCAAAACTATCAGAGAAGAGTTTGTGGGTTTCTATGAATGTGAAGAAGGGACGACGGGGCAAGCTATCAAGAATTTGATAGTTAACTCTGTGAACGAAGATTTGGGGTTGTCGATGAATGATTGCCGGGGTCAATGTTACGACGGGGCTGGTAACATGTCTGGAAGGCTCAATGGGGCGTCTGCTCTTATCACGCGAGAATATGAGAAAGCGATAAACGTGCATTGCATGAATCACCGTCTCAACTTGTGTGTTGCTGACACTTGTTCTGCACCACTTGTTAGAAATATGATGACTGTAGTACGAAAGCTGTCAGAATTTTTCGGTAATTCGCCTAAATGAATTTTTTTCTTGGAATTTGATCATTCTGGTGATGTTTTCTAAATGTGGTTGGTGGGCTACAGATGCTCCCAGAATGCAGGAAATAGCATCTCTGGGAAACAAAAAAACAACTTTTCTCGAACCCCCCTCGCATGCGCGTGTCAGTGGAATCCACTCAGTTCAAAACCTGGATCCGCCCCTGATACGTAAGAGTTCGATCGTACGTTTTATCGATGAGTTGCTTGCTTACCATTCGCACTTCAAACCTATCTATGATAAACACGAACTAAATAGCAGTCGAACGATAACCGCCGAGTCGAAAATTTTGAGAAAAGACAAAAAGCAAAACTGGTGTCACCAGAACCTCTCTAGGAACCACTTTCACCGTTTTCCTTCCTTCGCCATTTTCGTTCCTAGAGAGGTTTTTGCTCTTTGCCGGGCCCGGCTTTACTGTATTTGTTCTACTGTATTTGTTCTACTGTTTCTTTGGATCCTGTCCTAACTGGTTCAGGTACAACCGGCACTCCTTGGAACACTATTCGAGTATCTGTAAGCTCTACCCAAGCACCCGACCCAGGATTGACATTATTCAACTTCTGCCACACCGGCAGACGCGCTACGATTTGTGTGGAGCTGGAGGCTTTTTACTCCACACAAACCGGCCTACCACATGTACCCCACAGGATTCGAACTCTGAACTCAATGGGCCTACATTTTCCCTCGAGCCCAGCGCAGAACCGTTAGGATACATGTGCTAGACAGTGACGTAGGTATGAAAAATTGTATTTATGTCTTTCACTATGTTGATTAGCGGCCCGTGACATAGTCCGACGTGACTAGACAGAAATTTACATACGAACCCGACATACGAATTAATTTGTTTTCGCAAAGTTAAAATAAAATCCACGTTGGCTTCTTTCGTAGGAAATATTAATTCCCATCCCACTAGACTGCCTAGCTTTGCTCTCATCTCTCTTCGGATCTCGGAGCGAAGTTCTTTGACGTTCTTTAACCCTCTTTCTCGCCTGTCTTTTTGTCGTATTTCGAGCTTAAGCGCTTCGTATTTCCCTTTCTCACCAATAACGCTTCCAAACTCGGCTTCGGAAATGTTACCGTCGTCTAGGGCTTTCGAAACTTTGACTTCCACGGAATTAGCCTTTGCTCGAGCCAACATAACGGTCTTTTCGTGCTTCGAAACGTGAACCCCAAGTTTCTTACTGGCAACAGCCGTCAAAGCCGAAACGACGGCACAAAGAAATCCGAGTGATCCTAAAGAAAGCCCTATTGGTAGCCCGACGCCGGTCAATGACGTACCCAGCGCTGAAGCGGATAAAACACCACTCAGGCTACCTGTGGCCACAGCAATCCCATGAACGATACCACGGGCTCGGGCATATTTTTTGCGAACAACTTCGTAGTGCTTTGCCTGTTGTTCAAGCTCGGCAAGCGTATCGCAGACTTTCTGTAGTCGAAAGCTCTCTTGCCCTACTGGGCTGAGCTGAGGATAGATCTGTGGTGCCGTTGGAATTGTTTGAATTGAATCGCTTGCCATTATGTAGCTATGCTATAACTTAGTCAATCTTCAATACGTAGAGAATGGGTCGACCACGAAAGTCTATGGTGTTGCCTTTTTCGTCGCAAATTGTCAGGCGAAGGCTGTTTCTCATCGACCCTACAGCTCGAGCGGTTAGTTGGAGTAGTGAAGCGTATGTTGATTCTGCGAATCTTTCGCCTCGGATCTGTAATCTAGCTAGGACTTTCGATCGTTTTCCATCTCGAATTGAAAAGCTGGAATCCACCGCATCGCAGTTGACATACGCTGTGTGGATATTTTGTAGCGTTAGTTCATGACTACCCACTGGGATTATCATATCATCTATACCATGTTCATTACCTTCGACACCCAGTAGTGCACAGAGATTTCTGCTGAACTGGATTGGGGTTTTAACCTCTAGGGTCCAAACCCTCGTCGGTAAGGTTTTCACTAATTGCACGATACCAGCATCGATTGCGGGTTTTAAATATGTTTGAATGCTTGCCATATCATGATGCCCTATAGCGATATTGTATGGAAACCCCACACCTTGGGTATCCCACCAGAACGAAGCCATCTTTTCTAGGTTCCACCAACTGTTCTCAAAAGTGACTAGCGAAACGTTGTGGATACAAAGAGGTTGATCGAAGTAGACCGTATGGTCAGCCGATGTGGTGGTGACGAATAAGAGCATATTGAAGGTATAAACTGTATATATGTATAGCTTCAATATGAGGAGGCACGGAGGTCTTTTTAGCTACCATTATGAAGGGAAAGACGAGGAGGAGGTCCCAACACCGAATGCCAATTTGCGGGAGAATCAAGCCCGTAGAGATAGAGAAGCTATGGAAGATAAAAAGGATAAGGATCGAGCCCGGAGAGATAGAGAAGCTATGGAAGATAAAAAGGTAGCAAAACTGAATGCCGATCTATTTGAGAAGTTCAAGAAAAAATACCCACATGCAGATTTTCACCAGTTCTATGCATCCACGGACATCGATGGTCAAGGTAAATATTCAACGAGTATCGTATTTCGAGATGGGGATTCTAGTTATAATGTCTACGGCGACGATGTCTCCAAGCTACCCGCGGCCATTCAAAAACGTATTGATAACGTGCTGTGGGATGTGCATGAAGGTTTCCCATCTACATTGACACTAGACCTAAGTGCGAAATATCCTGTTCAAGCAACTCCTTTTACCAAAAAAGCACAAGATATCGATCTCACTAATCTATGGATATACGTCACGCCCACGAAAGCATTCGAAGCAGGCGTCCCGAACATATTCAAGGAGACCGTTGTAAAGCATACGACATCACATGAGTCTTATGCATGGTTGTCTGCTCCGAATTTCAGCTATTGGCCTCAACAGTTAAATTTCGCAACGTGGTGTGCGACTTCTGGATGTAGAGTGTCGTTGTTCGACCCTGCTTTCAAAACATATCCACCCGTTGTTCAAGGGTTCCTACGATTTCACGTATATTTCACAATACGAAGAATTCTGCGTGAACTTGGTGGTACTCTACCTGGTGACTCTACTTTCAAGCAAACTGATAACCTATACAGCAAAGCAGCTCTTGAGACCTTATGCATAGAGTTTGGTTTATCTCGAACGCCAGACTTCCGATGGAAAGGAGGTAGGAATAACGGATTAGGAGATATATTCCTTTTATACCCAGGTCCGACGGGATACGTAAACGTCCATGGAGCTCGAAGCTATGACAAAGGGGCAACCACATGGCCCCAGCGCTATAATTTGTTTGCAGACCAAGGAGGTAAGGAGGAAATGGGAGATCTGGTATCTTTTATTCGGAACGATGAACACGAAGGGAAACAATACAATTGGTTTACGCCACCAATCGGGAAGGGTTTGACAGATGCTGGATTGGGTAGGTTGAATCGGTCGGTCGAGGCTTTCGGATATTGCGTTCTAGGTGCCCAAAACAACCTGAATGAATCCATCATAGATAGCCACAACGTCAAAGAAGAGTTTAAAAACTTGGTTAAAACCGCTATTCTTGAAAACGATTTAGTGATAAGCTATAATAACTATAAGCTAGTTGTACTACACTCACATAAGAGGCTCGATCTAGCAATAGCTGTAGGGGTGCGGTTACTGCCAAGCAATCTGGTGTACTACCTCGGCAAGAAGGATGGTTATAAAAATATAATCCCGTTGGCCACGAAAGATATGCTATTAGGTTCGAATGATGTCAATAAGGAGGTTCAAAAACCCCCACCAAAACATATGGAAGGACCCACCCAAAAGAAACAACTACCACACAGCGCGAAGCAACAAGTTCCACCTCCCACACGTAGCAAAAAAGCCACCCCTGCAGTAGAGCACGTACCAAAGCCTACTCCACAACATGAGACCAATCTAGCAGTGGTATCTATTGCTGCAGCTGGAACCGCTTGGTTGTTGTTTCGCTAACGCTGTTTGTATTGCTCTATTACGAACACAACTACAGCCACGATTAATAACCAAGCATTATTTGCTAGGAATCCCACGAAGACACCAACCATACTAAATATGAAGCTTGCAATTGGTCCAATCATCGTAGGTAGAATCTGCCCCAACTTTTTTCCTATTGTTTTTAATAATTTGGCAACATCTTTGGCAACATCTTTTGCAATGTCATGCAAGCTCTTTGGTAGCGCGGGAATGGCCTTCGTCAGATTGGAAACTATTGCACCAATCACGGCACCCGCTACAGCCAGCACGCTAACCACACCAAAACCGTACTTCTTGAAAATCGCTTTGACACGGTCCCGCAGTGGCATATGTTCTCGTAGGGCTTTTTTCTCTGCGTTCTAGTACTGCTATTTAGTTACGGATGGCGGTTATCTCATTCTTAGCTGCTTCTTTCTGAGAGTCGGTTGACGTAGGGGCTTGGAGTATACCTTCTTGTCGTTTGGCCCGCTCAATAAGCTGGTCCTGAGCTTGGACGACTTCCTTTACTACCTCTTCTCGCGTAGGCCCTAGAACTCTTTTGAGGTCCTTACCCATCATCTTATATCTCTCACCCTTCGTAGTGGTTAGAGGGATAGGTTTCTTATCGCTTCCGTACTCGTGGATATAGGTTCTACCATCGGGCATGATTGCTATCTCAAGTACGCCCCGAATCCCCACATCCTCATAGTGTTCCCAGACGGCCTCGAACAGCATCTGTTTCGCGTTTTCTGATAAGCCTTGTTTGAAGAGGATCTTTCGAGAACTAAATTTCGGAATTTTAACATTCGAAGCGAGGATTTTCTCTAGGGTGTCTTCATTCGAAAACGAGGTTTCCTGAGGCTTTGGCCTAGCACCTTCTTTGTTAAAGTCATGAAGGGTTTTCATTTGGATATTTTCACCTGGCCCCACGCCTGGGTTATCTGAAAATGCTGCATTCCATGCCTCTTTGTCGACAGCATCCACATTATTATAGTTTTCACCTGCTTCAGCTCTACCAGGATTTTCCTCGGCGGGATCAACCTCGACACCATCCATATTGAACTTAACTACATAGCTTTCTATATTCAATATGATATCATCGAAGTTAGTTCCCGCACAAGCACGAAAAGAGACTCGAGCACTCAAAGCTCCACGCACCCTATATAGGAAAACTTTCATCCCATCATCTGCCAACCCAGGAGAAACACTCTACATGTATGTGGAAGTACCAACACTAGGAGAAAACATCGTACTAGTACCTGGTAGCTTAGCACTATTAGGTGACATCGCATTGTCTGGTGGACACGCCAACAATCGTGTTGTAGCCAATGTCGGGCGCTGCTTAGTAGTACATCGAGTTTGCAAAATGGGCGCTGAAGATGTGGAAGACATTGCTCGGTCAGATCTCCTACAGACATATTCCGATCTATACCTATCTACGCAAGAGCGAGAAGCTAGAACACAACAAGGCATCCAATCAGAGAACACAAACAGGCTACGCTCGAAGGCAAAAGATGCGAGCACTTCGGATGTTGGAGAAAATGCGCTCCTAGTTGCATATGGTTCAAGATATAGAATTCCATTGGACGTTGATATTCTAACACAACATGGAGGTCTATATCCTCACGCCCTACGAGACACTATTTCATTCGAGTTGACTCTAGCACCTGCCGTTGACATAGTGGTTGGATCAGACACCACAAAGATAGGTACGTACAAGCTTAACAACAAACAGTTAGAATATGAAGCAATCAAATTAAAAACGAAACTCTAGCTAGGCATGCACTTAACGCATATGAAACAGGTACTGCTTTCCTATTCAACCACGCTGTTCACTTCAAGACCGTACCTATCGCCAAGGCATCAGATACTTTAGTATCTCAGAACATCAATGTTCCACGACAATCCTTTGCTGGACTACTTCTACTATTTGTAGATCCACACACTGCTGGTACGCGAGTTAGCGAGGCATTCTCAAATCCTGGCATTTCGAAGATTGAGGTAGATGTCAACGGAATTCCAAACAGATTCTTTCCAGGAGGTATGCTACCACAAGATTTCTGGGAGGCTGCAAAAGGATGGTTTGCCACATCCACTACTTCTGTGACCCCTACCAAGTTCCATAACAACAGATTCGCCATTCTAGTTGATTGTCGCACAGAAAAAGATTCCGCTGTACATGGTGATGGTATGGCACAAACAGGTAGCGGAAAAGACATCGACATTCGTATACATAGGACCACAGGAGGTAGTGGAAATGTGAACATGCACATCTATGTTCTTGCTGATGCTCATATGAAACAGGTACTGCTTTCCTATTCAACCACGCTGTTCACTTCAAGACCGTACCTATCGCCAAGGCATCAGATACTTTAGTATCTCAGAACATCAATGTTCCACGACAATCCTTTGCTGGACTACTTCTACTATTTGTAGATCCACACACTGCTGGTACGCGAGTTAGCGAGGCATTCTCAAATCCTGGCATTTCGAAGATTGAGGTAGATGTCAACGGAATTCCAAACAGATTCTTTCCAGGAGGTATGCTACCACAAGATTTCTGGGAGGCTGCAAAAGGATGGTTTGCCACATCCACTACTTCTATGACCCCTACCAAGTTCCATAACAACAGATTCGCCATTCTAGTTGATTGTCGCACAGAAAAAGATTCCGCTGTACATGGTGATGGTATGGCACAAACAGGTAGCGGAAAAGATATCGACATTCGTATACATAGGACCACAGGAGGTAGTGGAAATGTGAACATGCACATCTATGTTCTTGCTGATGCTCAGCTCACGATATTAAACGGAGCACTACAGAATATAACATACTAATGGATTCCCTGGTAGAACACATCCCATTCAACTCACTCGTAGTAGGACCCACAAACTGTGGAAAGACTGCATTGCTCATAGAGCAACTTGGTGGAGCATTTCGTGGTAAGTTTGACTATATAGTATTAGTATGCCCCACGTATGCCCACAACAAGACCTATCGTGGATTTGCCAATCGAGATCCACACTTCTATGTTGTATCACCACCACAGGATGCCATCAATGCGGCATTGCATATTTGTGCAACCTTTTGGGCTGGAACCAATACGCTATTGATTCTAGATGATTGTGCTGCCTCAAAAGATGTAAAAAGAAGAACTGACAAGCTCGTGGATTTGGCATTCTCTGCTCGCCATATCGGGATTTCTGTTTGGGTGCTCTCCCAACAATTAACAAGTATATGCAAACCTTTCCGCGAAACCGTAGCTGTTGTAGTTACCTTTCATACTGCATCGGCTATAGATGGAAAGATGCTATTCGAGGACTACGGAGGCTCACAAGAAGATAAAGAGTTACAAGCAGTGCTTCGGTCCCACAAGTTTGCTCGCATATGCTTTTGTTTACGATACCCCTTTGCAGTAGTGTTAGAGTTACCCGCACCTATAGCATATCATGGATGATAAAGAAATAGCTGCCCTACTAGGTGAGGATGTAACAGGTCCACCCAAAATAGAGGTAACCAATTCGGATGCTGTAACAGATAACCGTGAATCACTTGCAATTTTGGCTGCAACAGGTACCACAAAAGGATATCTAGGAAAAAACTTATCTCTAGGAGATGTTTCTAGACTACCTGAAAAAGAAGTAGATAGGTTATATAGAAGGTACCAGGCCGTTCTAGCTCAACAAATAACAGGGAGTCTAGTCGATGGTGTGATGCGTCTAGCTACTCGCTTAGTTGCTTACCTAGTCCCTATAGATTCTCAAGAAGCACTGCTGCTAGACCAACGAGAAGATCACCTAGTCCGCAACGAGATAAGTGCTGCTACTGGCTTATTATCACTTAAAGCAGGTCGCTTCGTAGCACTAGCTAGCGTCTTGTTCCACGTATCTGGTCATATAGTCATTCCTAGTAGCTCTGCTACGACACCTATTGAACCTTCAAATATACCTACTATATCAAAGCAACAAGATGGAAGAACAGACGGATCGGATAACTGCGGATCCTCCGAAGACTTCACCAACTGAGAAGGTAAAAGATCCAAAACGCGTTGCTGCTGGAAAAGCATTAGCAGTAAGCATTAAACTTGCTAGAGATGCTCAAAAGCGGGAGTTGGAGCGCGAAAAAGAATCGTCGAAAGAAACCGATGTAGAGGGAAGCTGGTCAAAAAACGTGTCTACCAATACTACTCTAGCAGCTATTGGCGTAGGTGCTTCGTTGGTGGGGTTGTACTACCAATACAGAAGATACAGAGACGATACCTCTATAAATGCTAGTACGATACGACCAGCGAGTCCCGATAAACGTATAGAGCCTACGAAGGTTGAGTTGCCAGACATGGAGTAGAATGGCACAACATTTGAAGACTAGGACCATAGGGTGTATATCGTAGTAGGATGGTAGAGAACAAATTGATGAAAACGGTGACTGACGCCGCTATAGTTACTGGACTTGCTACGGGTATTGGGTGGATTGCAAAAAAGGTGGCCAAAGAACCTATGCTAAACGATCCTTCTGCTTCTATCTTGAATTACGTGAAGTGGACAGCTGTGTTGGCTGGTAGCATAGCTGCTAAGCAATATCTCGAGGACCAAAAGTACATACCAGCTGATTTGTAGTACGTATGGCGGGGGCAATTGCAATGACCATTTTCGGGGCTGTTTTGAACGCAACAGCATTCACTGGTGGGGGCGTACTCGCTAAGATGCTTTCTGGAAAAAAACGATAGGGCTGCTATAGAACAAGAGAGACACGACAGGGCCCTAGAGAAATACACAGCTAAAATGAAGGCTCACAATGAGCAACGTCAAAGATTATACGACTATGCTCAAGAACAGGAAGGCATGGAGCACAATGCTTACGAGATGCAAAACGACACCAACCGCGCTTTTGTGCGATCCGACAAGTTACGCAAGGAACTACAACGAATGAAAGCAATGAAAGAACCTCGCTTCTCAGACTACTATCGACCTTCGAGTGCACAGAAGACGGGTGAGTTGGTCTACGTCGGAGGTGGAATGCTAGCCGCTGGCTATGCTGCTAGTCGCTGGCTATAGCTATGCTTTTTAAAAAAACGTTATGTTTGTTGAAGTTTGGGGGAGGTTACTACTAGGTTACTTATTAGGTTACTACTAGATTACTAGGTTACTACTAGACCACTACTAGGTTACTACTAGATTACTTAATAGGTTACTACTAGAACTACTAGGTTACTACTAGATCGCTATTAGGTTACTACTAGATCGCTACTAGGTTACTACTCGGTTACTACTAGGTTACTACTAGGTTACTTAATAGGTTACTAGGTAAATACTAGATTACTGCTAGATACGGCATAAAAGTTGGTTTTCTACATCCATTTGAAGCTACGCACGTATATACGTATCAGAGGCAAGTTTCAACGAAAATGGAAACCACGCGAGTCAACGTGAGGGTTAAAGGAAGTGGAAACTTCGTCACCACTAACGCCTTACTAGCCTTCGAATCTCCTCTTTCATATTGTACCGCTTCGCTTATAAGCGAGTTAGATCCAGAAGTAAAGTTTGTAGGCATCAAGTTCGATAACGACAACAATAGATTCTCCATAGCAAATCTAGAATTGCAAACCATTAAGACGGAAGAATTCTCAAACATTCACAACGTGGTGCTTTGCCCAGATAAACCACTAAGCACGGACGCGGATCTATTCCCCACGTACACGGCTCTCTTCCCCAAAGGGTACGAGGGGCACAGCTTCGGTTTGGTAATAGGGCACGAACACATGGTGGACTTCGATATCAAAGATAAAAAGTCGATAATGCTCAAGTGGAATCCAGAGCCCCACCAAATCCAAAGTCTACTCCATGTGAAGGGTGGATACTTAGACCTCACACCACCATATGTATGATGGTCGAGAATAAATCAATGCAAAAAAGAAGAATAAGAACTAGTTGGCTAGACGAGTCTTTATTCTTCTTTTTTGTCTTCGTATTAGGGCCTCATCGTTATGCTATATATAATGGATGCTCTCCTTGCGAATATCTTCTATGGTCCTGAGGGATACTGGAAAGGTTACGCTGCCGTAGGTAAGCTAGCAGTGGCAGCAAAGGTATCGGAAGACGCAGCTATGAGTTGGTTAGAGAAACAAGCACTATGGCAGATATACCTACCACCACCACGCTACATCCCTCGACCACATTGGACTGTATCGAAACCTAATGAAGTCCACCGCCTACTTTCAATATTGAGTAGAGCTTTGATCGTAGTCCAACATATTCAACTATGGGAATACCTCTACATTCGTCTTTCATTTTACCAAGTACTTTCTTGTTGTCAATACTATACAACGGATGGTCTTTGCTGTAGTTGCTCGTATCATAGAGATGTTTGTTGATGTCCATGTCGGCATAGATGTCTTCAGTTTCGATGTGTAGTAGTAGACTGTCAGTGTCAGTGTAGAGTAGATTACATCGTTGCCCATACTGCTTCTTGAGCTCACCATAGTAGAAGTCATACATCAGATGTTTTGAGAGATCTAGAATTGACATTCCAACATATACTGGGCGGTTCAGTAGTAGCTTACTTTTGTAGTTGTGTACAGCGGCTAGATCGTCGTCAAAGATTGTGGATCGAGCATAGCTAGGTTTATTCAAGAGACGCTGTAGTCTGATTCCTTCTGAAGAGCGCACTAGTTAGATATCTACACGCTTCTCCATTGTTTTGCCAAATACGCTATTGTTCATCAACTTGTAGAGGTCTTGCTCGAAAGTGCTCTTCGCTTGTTTTCGTAGTTCTGTATTCATTCGTATGTATGGCTTCATCCATGGGGATTGGTCGAATTGTAGTGCTCTGTGGATCTTTGTCAAACACATGCCAAGAGATAGGTATAGCTGTAGGTTGCGGTAGTGGAGCACGTATCGTTCTTTGTCGTATTGGTTTGGCACAAGCTTTTCCACTTTCAAAGATCCATTGCCTTCGTAGAGTTTCTCGAATAGATCGGTTTGATACTCTGAGAACCAAGCACGATCCACTTGCATTCTTTCGGGAGCTAGCGGATAGCTGTTGTGTGCGTCGTGAGGTTCTCGAGGATATTCAAGGTCAACTTCGAGAATGTAACCTTTATCTGAATCGTTTGCATGCTGGGTTATTTGTTCTTCTGTTGGTGTGCACCACTCGAGGTATACTATATGGCTTTTTGGCTTTTTGGGATCGAAATCGGGTATGTTTGGGTGCTTTGGTTTGGCATAACGCTGAGACACCATAGATATACCACCACGTAGACCTTTCTCAACAAATAGATGCATGTCATAGTCGGTTAATAGTTCAAGCTCCACGCCAGTCTTCTTTAACAATGCGTCCCATGAGAGTCCTGGACTAGTATAGTTTTGCATGCATGTCGTGCGAAAGGTCTCAAACACATCTGCTAGAAGAAGTACATCAGTTTGTAGGTAAAGGTCGTGGTAGTCTCCCAACGTTTCACAACAGAACACCTCCCAAACTTCTAGTGCGTATTCATAGTCCTTGTCGGATATGTCCTCTAGATATAGCTTAGTATAGAATGCTTCTTTAGGCGGAAGAGAAGTCTCTGAGAATCTATCCCAAGAGTCCATGTACTCATATGGGTAGACACCCTTGCGAAGCAGCAACTTGTTCTTATCTGGGTCGAGCGTATGCTTTGTAGTTTGTTGGAAGGTTTCTGGGGCTGCACTTGCTACCAGCTAATCAAGAGAGGATAGTAGAAATTGTGCGCTATCAATGAACCGTAGGTTGCCAAGTGAGAATGAAATATATTTCTCCATGTTGTTTGGAATACAGGAGATATCGCCCTCTGTCTTTGAGATGGATTGCATCAGTAGGTGAGAATCATATCCACGTAGGTTGTGGAATACAACTGGAATGGTAGGTGAGATACGCAATTTGAGGCTACAGACTCTATGTGCGGCACCTCGAAACTCGCCTGTGATGTGGCAATGATCACGTACTCTATCACTACCAACCAAGGGCTTCTGGCAGATATGACAAATCGTTGCTCTATTATAGGCCTTCTGGTCTTTCGGCAACATACATAGCGGCTTGGCCTTTTGGGCTTTGATCTTCGCCTCTTCCTCTTGTATACATCGTAGAAAACGTTCGATCGTATCCGTACCTCTATATAGTACAGGTGGTTTGCTACGACCATCAGAACGTATAACGATGTAGGAAAATCCACAGGGAATATGTTCTTCTGTCTTTTGCGTGTTGCTCTTTTTAGGGTCTTGGGCAGGTCCTTCTATCTTAGTGGTTAAAGCCTCAAGGTCAGCATACATGTAGATAACGTAGGCAACTTGGAGCTGTTTGTGGATATTCTGAAATGAGAGTATGTTGTTCTCATTGGTAGGCATTTCGATGCGAATGGCTCGGTCATCGACACCTTTACACTCTGGAATGTGCTTTTCGAGGAGGGCATTGGTGGTGTATCCATGTAGACAACGCTCACAGAAGTGCTGCCTATGGTCATGTTTTGTCTGGTCGAATAGAAGGCGGTTGAAATCCTTGATCCAGCAGTAGTGTTGAAGACCGCTATCTGGGTGTTCTATAAGCAAGAAGTTAACTCGCTTCGAAAAGGTCTCCTTCGAGATGTGATGTACGATCAAGCACTTTTCCTTCGGATCCCAACCATATACATTGATAGAGATCTTGTTTTGCTTCTCTACACGTTTTATTTGTGAGATTGGCGTTGGCGAGTCCACCCCATCAAAGTTAAACCCATCATCTTTTCGGTACTTCGACATCCTCTGAGGGTCTTTTGCAACTGGAAACACTGCTGCGCGTAGTGTCCAACGGAAGCAATGGTCGTCATTGTTTTTCACATTGATCACGGCTTTCTTATTCGCGATTTCTGTAGGTAGTGGTAAATATGAACCTCCACGGAGTGGTTGATATCGAGCAATGTTCAACCATAGAATGTTGACTCTATCTATAACCCAGTTTGATCCTCGACTAATCCACTTCTCAATGTAGTTGTGGATTTTAGCATGTGCTTCTACTATTACCCCACGGATCTCAGCATCGTTGGTCAAAACGGATTGCAAGCTACGAAAGGTAGCTATCTCATATACTGAACCCTCAGGTTTGTCGAGCCGGAGTGTTATGTTCAAAGCTAGCTGAAACTTAAGGCTATTGAGGTCTTGGAGCTCTTCCTCGAGCTTTTCGGTAGTCTGCTTCCGCACACCGGCTAGGAAAGCAGATGGGTCTGCTCCTAGAGGGTTACCATCTGGAATATCCATCTTCCATCCTCGTAAATAGCCCCTAATGGCCCTCGGTGCTCGAACGAACGTGAGCATAGTATAGTACCTTATACTAGTCCTCCTCTAATTGGGTGTCGAAATACAATAAGTGGACAACAAATGGCAGAAGGGGGAGTGGAGGTACTTGTGTTGACGTGTGGGACTATAGTAGTACATAAAGTGGTGGTTCTTGTGAAGCACCTTTGTTTTTTATTGTATGTCGCGTTTGATGGCCCCCGAACCCAAATGTATTTGTTGGACTTTGTTGACCGCAATATGTACCCAATTACAACATCTATGGTACCCCGAAGATAATAAGTTGGGATTTGGTACATATTGGGGTCGACAAAGTCCCAAAAATACGTTGGGGGAGGGGGTCATAGAACGTGACATGCGACAAAAAACGAGGGTGCTGCGCCAGAACCGGCACTTTATATACTACTAGGTGGTAACACTCTTTTCGTGTTCTGATGTTTTTGTTGGCATCTTTTGTAGCCTAGGATTTTACTGCTACTTCTATAAATTACAATAAAATTGTATCGGCTTTGTCTTTGGATATTATTTCAAAGTTGATGTACAATTATTTTCAAAGTGAAATGGTAAGGGAAGGCAGTTGATTGTACGATGATTTGTGTAAGATAGTGTTCGCCAGTTGTCTACAGTGTTGTCTATAAATCTGTGGTAAAAGAGGAAGCCCGAGTTATCGGGAAGGCCGGCGGAGGATGTTTAGCGTTTTAAGTCTTCCAAGGTCCGAAACCCTGTTACCCGAGAAGAAGTCATTAGTGAAGAAAGCTAAATCCCTAGCGAAAATATACAGCTTGATAGGGATGGGAGGATGTTCTACCTTAGGCGTGCTGCCTTAATATGCTTGACTAATTTAATTAATTTATCGAAAAATAAAGGGGGTTTGCTTGGGGGAAATGCCTGGGCCTGCTCTTCAGAAATGGACTTTAGGTACTGTTTTACTGACAAGTGAGTTGCATGATTACCGTTACTCAAGGCATCATGCCATTCCCCGCCTCTACCGTGGTTTGCAAAGATGGAGCGTAATTTCCCTATCAGATTAACCACCGCACCATCAGCTAGGCGCTTTGGACAGCTGCAGCCCACCGAGAAGCGAAGACCGAAGTTAGGGCAACCCGAGGTGTAAACGGTGGTTTTCCATTTCCGATCCTTATATACAAGGAAACGGACAATGTCCTTGGGGGAGGCGGAGGTGATAATTTTTGGAAAGGGCAAGCGTGACAAGAAGCAACACAGTTCTTTCTCTTTTTTGTACGGTTTGCTGGAGGTATTTGCGCTCAGTTGTGAACTCGATTCAAGAATTTGGGTTCGGGTGGGGACAGGGACATCGGGCGCGTGTATCCGCAACGTTGACAGTAGGAGAATCCGTCATCATTATGGTAATAACACATAGGGCAGGAGACTGCTGAACACCACACTCGGGCTGCCAGAGCTAAGGGTTGCTGAAAGAGAATGGCCACATCAGGTTAGACGGAAGGCTCATAGGTCTTGAGAAAACACATTTACCCCGCTGGAGGCTGGCGTTGGCCAGGGAGTGAAATGAGGAAGGGGAGAGTCTGAAGAGTCCGGCTGAGCATTAGAATCAATCATTCCGAAGGGAATAAAATCACAAAAGCGTAGCAACCATGTTGTTGGTATAACAAAAGTAGCTAATTTAATGAGGCAGTTTGTTCCGCCACTGGTGCAACCCACTTAATTGGCGGTAAAAATGATCTAAACTATAGATCAACTTGTGAAAACTCTGTGACAGCTATATAGGAGATATGGACACTCCTCGTTATGGGCTCCTGGTATTGGGTCCCCATGCATCACTTAGTGGTGATGTCGTAACGATGACGTCATCGGTCACATGATTTTAGTACACGCTCGTATCTCCCTCATTTCTAATGGCAGTGAGCTCAAGCTTTCACAGACATAGTCCCCACTGATGAATCACTTAGTGGTGATGTCGTAATAATGACGTCATCGGTCACGTGATTTTTAGACTAGAACAAGCTTTTTGGTATTTTAGATAATCCAGCTCAAACTTTGACAGACATAGTCCTCACTGATGAATCACTTAGTGGTGATGTCGTAATAATGACGTCATCGGTCACGTGAT
This sequence comes from Actinernus sp. WN-2022, assembly GCA_030867875.1. Classification (NCBI taxonomy): domain Eukaryota; kingdom Metazoa; phylum Cnidaria; class Anthozoa; order Actiniaria; family Actinernidae; genus Actinernus; species Actinernus sp. WN-2022. The sequence continues at coordinate 44,329,035 of JAOWCC010001501.1, forward strand.
TTTTTGACTAGAACAAGCTTTTTGGTATTTTAGATAATCCGGATCAAACTTAGACAGACATGGTATGGGGTTCCCATGAGACACAAGCGAAAAGCGATCTTGAAATTGACGGCCGTCTTTGGTCGCTGTGACTATAAGGAAACAAACTTTTATCGGAGAAGATGCCTCCAAGCTTTCGAAAGGATTTGGTCATGCTGTAGATATGCCGCTCTCTAAGTATTCCGAAATGACTTATAATTCACTGCTGTGAAGTTTATTCATCTGCTGTCTTTGTGTCCTTGCTACACTACCATGAGAGATCACAGGCAGCCCAATCTATGGGTTGGTGCATGAAAATAGAAGATATGTATGGGGTTTTATAAATCCTTTCAAATTGCCGTACAATGTATAAATAAACATACCTTTTTGCTTCTATGTTGTTTCCTTTGTGGGGAAAAACTCCCCAAAACAGCCTAAAATGGTTCCAAGACAAGAAAAACCACAAAGGAAACAACATGGAAGCAAAATGTATGTTTATTTATACATTGTACGGCAATTTGAAAGGATTTATAAAACTCCATACATATCTTCTATATTCATGCACAAACCCATAGATTGGACTGCCTGTGGAGAGATCTCCGCTTGTACGTGCTGCTGTGAAAGCTTTGCCGCTGACCGCTGATCTGTTTACCAAATTGAAATTTTGCTAGCGGCCGGCTGCGCCATCTAATTTACTAGAGGAACACCAATTCAAATCGCTTGACATTATAGAAATTATGTTTATGATTTTGAAAGTTAGATTCCGGTTAGTTTCGGAGAAAAACGTACGCTTTCCCAGGCCAACATTTATACGCGACTTGTACTGGCCACTGGCTAGATGACCAGATGAGAATGTATAAATACAATTATTTCAAGTAGTTCTGCTACAATAGAGGTTTTGCACCACCACGTGATGGCAGCCATGTTGGTGGCCAGAACAATAGAATGTTATTCCTTTGAGATTTAATTTTTCACATGATTGAACAAATCTCATTGTTCTGGCCACCAACATGGCTGCCATCACGTGGTGGTGCAAAACCTCTATTACAGACTTCATGTTGCATATGTAAGAACTATAGAATGGTGCTTGATTTGATTTGTGAATTTATTTCGAAAGTAAAGTCCTGTTTCCAGCTGATTTCGATCTCACTTGAAATTCAGTGAAAGAAATGTGGTTTCAGCGGTGCAGTTTATCACTAATCACGCATGATCCAACACCGTATAGCGACGAGAAATAAACATTTCCGGTTTCGGCCAGTTGAATAAAATCGCTTTCCTATATCTCTGTCTTGCTGGGTTTGCAAAAAAAAAACATTTTTTTAGGATTTTTTAGAATTGAAAACAGAAATAACATATCACAGCAGCAGACTAATGCCCTAACATATATGAAGACTGCAAGGCTGACGCCCTCTGTGACACACTACACAAAATTATAGGCTCTGTCAACAACGTCCATAATAACATAATTCAAAATAACTCACTGACCATCCGCGAGTTGCCCTCAAGGGTCCTACTGTTGACAAGTATTTTGTTAAACAAATAAAACAGCTGGAGCTATATAATATGAAATTATAGGTACATGAATTACGAGCCGACACTACCACGCCCTACGACGGTCAACAAGTGGAGTTATGGGAACACACGTGATCTGAAATGGGGTACTAGTTAAAAACTAGTTGTTGTTCTGCGTCGACGGGAAACATAAACACTGGTATGATCAACTAAAATTCGATTGAAGTATATGTTAACCGCGGTGGGGAGCGAGTAGCAGCTGACGTTTCGAGGAAACATGTACTCAGCGGTAATCATTCACTCAACACTATATAAACCGTTTTCCTACCGGCGACAATTCCCTATTTTGCTCTGACAAAGGGCTAGAGCTCGAAACGTCAGCTGCTACTCGCTCCCCACGGCGGTTTGTACAAGTTAATGGACTTTCAGTTGATCATATACCAATAAGTACTAAGTACCAGGAACCATTACTCAATCAGACTAAAACATATATTAAATTTATGTGACTTTATTTCCACGATCAACTGTTGCTGGTATTGGAAGTTACTACACTGTAAATTGAAAAGAGCTGTTTCGGACCCAAAAATGGTGCCAAAACGGTGAGTAAAATTTGGTGTTAATTTTGGGGCTGTTTTAGCCCCATTAGAATGGAGCTAAAACATCCCCAGGTTGTGGAGCTAATTTGACCCCAGCTTTTGGGCTGAATTAGACCTTTTTAAGTGCCTATTTGGAAGACACTGGGGTCAATTTGGGTTTTATGGAAGCCGAAACAGCCCCAAAATAATTAGCCCCCAAAGAAACAGCCCCCCAAAAAGAGCTGTTTTAACTCAAAGAAGGGCTGTTAGAACAATTTTAGGAACTAAAAAATGAAATAACTGTATTGATATTTCCCATGCAGGATAAATAAATATTTCTTCCAACTTAACTCATTACAATAATAGGCGAACAGAATTTCTAGATTGTAAATTCACATTTAATCAAATATTTCCATACCTGCATGCAGTTTACATTTTAGTGCATGAAACTTTTCATGTCATAAAATACACGAGATAAATACATGAGATAAGACAAGTAATGTAACCTCAAGCGAGCTATTAAAGCAATGAAGGGTTGACTTACTATAGCTATAATATAACAAAAATGGCACAACTTGTGCAAGCATTTCTAACATACACAATTAATTACATAAGATACATGCTCTCAGTTCAGTCCCCAAAAGCGTGATTAGCACGAATCCAAGGTAAATTACCATGGGAACGAAATTTTAATAGTCTCTTACCAGAATTAACACAGTATTAGTGCTAATCTGCATGCTTTCTGGAAGTGGACTCTGAAACATGTACATGTACATGTACTATAGCTATAGTGGAAGGCCAGGATGACCTAAATAAAGGACTGACTAATAGGCAAATTACACTTCTCCTCTCACCAGCATATACACCGGGCATATACACCACTTTCATAAATACGTATGAATCCCGTTTCGATAGTTTATCCGGACCACATGTTCAGAAAATATGATCATTATCATGTGAAATAGCATATGTCGTTATTACTGTTCTTAGGAAAATGGAATGTTGTAGCTTAAAAAGCAATGAAGTTACAGCCATTTGATTAGAGAGATTCGAGAGACGGATGCCTTTCTAGCCTCGCCTTCGTGTTGTTACAGCATTAGAAATGTCTATGTGATCTTTCATGTGGTAGATTTAGTTTCCTCAACAGATTAACCTTCCAAATTATGCAAATTAGGATGGGGGCATCATGAAAGTGGTGTGTTGTGCAGAGTTTATACCGATTAACTATTACATTGTGTGATGTCATAGTCCTCATCAAAACGTCCTAACAGATATAAATATCTTGTCTAAAACAATATCTGAATTTGGACCTGAAACAACCATAGGGGCTGGTCAAAGCCAGGACCCGACTAATCTACAGATCGAATTGGAATTTAGCGCGTTGGTTTTGTGAATTAAGGGAGAAAAACCGGAGGACCCGGAGAAAATCTTTAGGAGCAAGGGCGAGTTATCAACATATGGCGCCGCGTCCGGGAGGTGAAGCGCTTAACCAGTGCGCAACCCCAGCTCCCCAATCCTATACATCCATGCATGTTAGAGCGAATTTCACATGAGTGTCGAAAGACCAAACGCATATTACCCACAGCAGCCAGCCAATCATAGGAGCAAGTAACTCATAAATGGCTTCCCTGTGAGCCAATGACAAACCAAAGCAAAACCAAAACCATTTTGCGTTTGGCTTTACTTTGGAATCTGATTGGTTGGTTTATTTTCTGAACCAATAGGAGATCTTAGTAAGCACAAAGCCAAAACACTTCCGACTGTCATGTGAAAATAGTTTCATTCACAAGGAGAAAGAAATGACCTTGTCCAGGAGCCCATTACCAGGAGCGTCCATCTTCCCCATTGGTTCTGTTCCCAGCACTGTAGTAGATGTGGTTATTTCGCGCGAAATAAACAAAGGCCAAGTTGTTTTAGCCAATCAGATAGCTATACGTCACTTCTTTCAACGTGGGAATTCGAATTCTAAATATAGCCACATCTACAACAACAACAACAACAACAACAATTTATTCGTGTCCTCTTAAATATACATGTTAGTTCTAGTATTGATAAATAAAAATGAAAAAGATTGAGGAACACAGCTACTTAAAAATAGCAGATCTAATCGAGTTAAGTAGCTGAGATCAAGCGGTTTATAATTTTGTTATTTTGACAAAAAGAGGATAACAATACTACAATACAAAATAGAAAAGAAAATATATATATATATATATATATATAAATAAAGAAAGAAATGACACACAAAAAAAACACTTACAAAGTGACAATATAGGGCATATGTCAAAGCAGAGTGCATCAGGTATCTATATAGCTACTCAGGATGGAACTCGTTAAGAGCTTCTTAACTTGATTCCGTATTTTTGATTTTAGATCCTCTTGGATTGAGTTCCATAATTTAGCGCCTAGAAAACGAATGTTGAATTTGCCGTAGTTAGTTCTGACTTTGGAAATGTAATATGAATCTTTAGCAGATAGTCGAGTATTATGGCGATGTATCCTATTTATAGGTGTAAAAAAGTCATGAAATATAGTTGGCAAAGCATTTGCATGAAAATCGTTCATAAACAAAGCATTGTTAAGATATATTATATCAGTAAATTTGAGTATCCCTAAGCTATGGAAAAGTGGACTTGAGTGGGCTGAATATTCAGAAAAAGTAATTATTCTAATTGCTTTCTTTTGAAGAAGAATCAGAGGTCTAAGTGTAGTTACATATGTATTTCCCCAGGTTGTCACTGCATAGGACAGGTATGGGTAAACTAATGTATAGTACAATTGAATTAGAGTAGCTACAGGGACAAAATGCCGAATCTTTGATAGCATGCCAACACTGCGTTTTTTTTTTATTTACAACATTTGGGCGTAACGCCAATAAATAAATAAATAAATAAATAACACTGCGTTTGATTTTTTTGGAAATATGCTGAACATGGTATTTCCAGCTGAGGTGACAATCAATAAAGACTCCTGTGCTGGGGCCCCAGCCCATGACATAGGAACGCTCCTGGTAATGGCATCCTGCCTTGTCAGTGGTCTCCTATGACATGACATAATTACCATATTCCAAATATAAACTATTATAGTCGTATTATTATAACACGACACTTTAAAATGTTCTTGAGTTTGGTGAAAGTGCATACGAGCAAATCGTTTATAATTAAAATCAATTCTACATCCAGTAATATTTTTTTTTGGGAACGGAGATCTCAACGTAATTTTGTAGTACGTTTTTAAGAAAATTAGTTGCTAATAGAAATGGCCCTCTTTTGTCTCTCATCCCGCACAATTGTTAGCACGCCAAATGTACATTGAAGACAAAATACCCCCTTTTTACTATTCCGCTCTGTGAGACCACATGCAAGATATTATGCAACTCTTTTTCTATTTTTTTTTTTTACGAGATCGCCGGCATAGTTTTATTAGCAAAACCTGTTTGGTAGATGCTATTTTCCACCTCCAATCGATCGTCGATCTTTCTAAAACAGCGTTCTGAAAGATAGCTTGCCCTCCAGCATCCATGGCAACACCTTTCCCATGGGGAACACGAGCTCCGTTCATTTGTTAACGAAGGGTTGTATCAGCTAGCACGTGACTGTTTGCTGTAAAAGGCCTGTTATTCGTTAATATATTGTAATATTAATTATAGTGCTGTAAATTATGAAGATAGTTTTTATAATTGTATATTCAGGTTATCTTAGGCATTATTCATTTTTGCAGCGATATTGTAAACTCCAATTGTTTCAGTTTCGCTGTATAAATTGGGCTTCAATAAACGATCAGTCTGTCTGTCTTTCTATCGATCCATCCATCCAATATAATACTTGTTTTAGTCTCGCGCATATCTTAGAGAAAGTGAGGCATCTTCTCAAATCCCCGCGATTTAGGTGAAGAAACACAAAGAAAAAGAAACTAGAAACTAGCCATGGAGGCTGGAGTTGACCCTGCACTGATACAAACCCTTTCTATGAATATGGATCGATTTTGATTATCATGCTAACTAAATACAAGCCATGGTGGATGGTGTTTACCTTGCACTGATACAAACCCTTTCTATGAATATGGATCGATTTTGATTATCATGCTAACTAGAAACAAGCCTCTGACTAAGTTGTCTCAAAGTCACCAAAGGCTTGGTTACCTTTCAATATGGCGGCCAAGAACTACGAATATTGGACTATAGGCGAATCTTTGTTTACGCTTTTTCCTCATTAGCATACATCAACTTTCAAGCGACGTACATACAAACAAACAAACAAACAGAGTCTATAAATCGAAAGAGCTTGTCACACTTGATAATCACCAGAACTTTGAGAGTGATATGATAAATAAAGTTAGAGGAATGAACGTTTAAACATCTCAAAATGTACAAAGAATGTATAGCTGTCAGCAACTCTTGCCACCGAGCCCATTTTACAGTTTTGAAAAGTCAATTTCTCCGTAAATATTTAACGTATCAATCTCAAATTTTGGGTAATTACTAAGTTTAAAATTCTCTTTCAACTGATGTAGTCTGTTTGTTTGTAGATTGAAGTTTAATTTATGCTAATGAGGCAAAATGTACACAATGACGTCTGCAAGGATTCGCATATTGTTTATCGGATCCCGACTCGTTCCCAGTCGTGCGCATTTTACTCAGTGTCTCCTTGATGCGGCGGTACCATGACCGGTTTTGAAGCAAAAACATTTTACATGCCAATCTGGGTCGATTATTTTAGGTATTTGGCACTTTAGAAATCCTGGATAATTCTAAACATAAATTTTGGCAACCTGGGCCGTTACGTTTAATAGTTACAAATATTTTTGCAATCCACATTTTGCAACCGATTTCAGCGTTACGTGAGCAGAGCGATCATTCGTCATGATCATTCGACATGCTTTGTAACCAGGCTCACTTGTTTATCGTGGTTTTGAGGTACTGAATCGAATAATTTAGGTGATTTTTCACATTCGGGTACCCTACAGACTTCGCTAGCCGACCAGAAGTGGCGGAAATTTCCGCGGAATGATTATGTCGAATGATTGTCTAAAAAACCTGAAACACCGCCTAGGGATAGCCTCGCAACCGCCCCAGAGTCTCTGAGGTTTTTTCACAACAGGAAGCCCAACATTCTATTTGTCTTCTTTTATTCCTACAGTAGAGTTGCCTGCGGAGGAGTCTAGCGGTCTAGCCTATGCACATAACACTGAAATCAACTGTTTTTGGTGGTCCGATTCTGGAACAGACCCAGCACATCCCTAGCCCCCGCCACAAGCAGCCTCTGCTAATATCCAGAGTTTGGGTTTTCTGCGTCTGTGTCAGGGAAGGGAGAGAACTGGGCCGAGAGTAGGTGTTTCCCCTCCCCTCTCCTTACTCGGTACAGTCTCTCTTCTTCTTATCACAGGTAACCCAATCCTGAAAAGTAGACTGAAGATTAGAGTTGCCTGCGGAGGAGACTAGAACATCCCAACCATTTATTATACAATTCAAATCCCCCCACCCCCATCCATTAGGGCTTATCAGCCCGGCGTTGCCGAAGTGGTTGTTTAAAGTCCCTAGTTATAAGGGATTCTTAATGGCAAGTCTTAAATTCCTCCGGGATTCTCGTAGATAGTTTGAGTGCTTGTTTCTTCTTTGTTTCTGTCGTCGATGCGTTTGGTAGTCTGCATTGCAATTCGTTCTCTTTTCGTTTTGATTTTACTCTTGGCACGAAACTGAAAGACAATATAAACAACAAAGTTATAATCTTTTATCTTATTTGCAGCTTTTGACCAAGTAGGTCGAATGACCCTAAAGGTATGTTTTTTCACTGAAATTACCCAAATAATTTGCGTCAATAAAATACGATAAAATAGTGTGGGAAATAACATTTTAAACAAAAATGTAATTTAGTATGCTGCCGCCAAATAAATTTGCGTGATTTTCTGAATAACATAGGAACCCCGGTTAGTGAACCTTCTACCAGTTTCAAGGCCTTTCATTTATTTTTCTTAAACAAGATTACCTTCAAAATCAGAAGTGCAGAAGCACCAACCACCGCAAGGGCTCCTGCGGCAATCATGAGGTACACATACGTCGGTATTCCACCATCCCCTTCGTCACCGCTCGTGACCTTGACCGTCTTGCCGTTGATTCGTGAGACTCCCAGACGCCTTAGCGCACCCCGTCGCTGAGCTGTGATCATGGCACTCTGGATGTGCTGAGATCCGGAGCGTAATCGCGCTGACACGTACACTGAAGTGCTGCAGATATTTAGATGGAACATGTTGAGAAATACCTATAGCCTTCTTCAAAGGAATATGTAAAATGACCCAGCGGGATCCCTGTGTTAAGAATACATTCTTCTACACAGGGTGATGATTCTTATTCGTTTTTGCAAAAAGCTAATTATAAACAAACAAGAGGCTGTACCAGCCTTTACTCGGGCCATATGCAATTCCAACAAGGAATAGTTGGTACAACTTTGCAGATTCGATTAAAAACAGTATTTTACACTTGTATTATTTTTAGCCTTTGAGAGAATGATAAATTATTTTAGATTCTTTTTCCAAGAGTTACATATATAAATTCCCAGAAAACATGGCTCCATGGAGTGTTCTTAAGCCTATAACGGTTAAACCCTTGCTAAAACCTTACCCAAATTCCTACAGCTAGCCCTAAGCCCAATCTGACTTTAAGCTTAATATTATCACTCAGACTTATCTCCAAAGTCTTAACTTAAATGCAGTCTTATATTTCAAACAAACATAGTATCTGAAGTAGCTCCGTGGCTTCGTGGCTCCACAGTTTATCATTACCGTTCAATAACCTATACTAAGTGAATAATCATAATACTACCTCAAAAGAACATAGTATCTGAAGTGGCTCCGCGGCTCCGTGGCTCCACAGTCAACCTGATTAAGTATTCCAAATGTACTTACTGCAAGAGTATATATTTCAAACATCAACACAAACCCTAACCCGACCATAAAATATACACTAAACATTAACCAAGTTCACTGGTAAACGACGAGTTCTCACCCACCTAGGGCTAGAGTTCACTGGTAAACGACGAGTTCTTACCCACCTAGGGCTAGACTGAGTTCACAGGTAAACGACGAGTTCTCACCCACCTAGGGCTAGAGTTCACTGGTAAACATGCACTAGCCGAAATGCGATTGATGTCTTCATAACCTAACCCAAACATCAACACAAATCCTAACCCGATCATAAAACATGTACACTAACCACTCCCAAAACGAGTTCACTTTATAATGGCTAATTTGTGGCTTAGAGTTCAATAATACTAGCCGAAATGCGATTGATATGTAACTATAATAACCCAAATGAAAAACAGAAACCCGAACTCGAACACGCATGGCATAAGTTACCTCAAAATCGATCACTAAAAGCGAGCCAAAAATATATAAACCAGCACATCTTGTTCAATTCGCTGTCAAATTTAACGAAATTTTCGTATGTTAATATTAAAATGAAATAACGTCTTAAGGATCAAACACGTTTGTATATTGACGTTAGTGTGACGTCATAACGAACGACTCCGTTTAAGGTCAAATTCTGCGTTACCTATACGTTTGAAATAAAGCATGTTATCACAACAACATAAATATGTGTTTTTGATTGCCGCAATTTTAAAGTCTCTACGATAAATATTTGCTGAGTTATTAAGAACTGAAGTTTCCTGTGACGTCACATTTTCTGACGTCATGGGTCTGACATCTGTCATGTTTCCCAAATTGAAGAAACATAAAAAAGACCATATTGCGGTTATTCAGTGTACAGTAAGTACAGTTTCAAAAATATATGACGTCATAATGATGTTTCCTCGTTTTCACTGTGAATTTTAAAGTATTTCCTCTCAAAAATTGCAAATTCTAAAAACATACGGTTGTGGGTACCGAATTACTCTTTTGATTGCTAGATTGTCGTAAACAAATATTTTAAACTCTAAAAGATGAATGAAGAAGTTATTTTGTAATTGGTTCTGTATTGAATATTTATTTTGGCGGGAAAATTGCCAAAATTCAAAATTTTATAACTTTTCTCCCTCTTAACCAATCAAACTCGGGTTTTCGGTTTCTTTGTTGTCGACATGATGGGAAATCGAAAATATAAAATTTACTGATGTTAAAGGTAATTGAAAACATCGAGAAACCTATTATAAATGGATACATGACGTAACTGTGACGTCATCAAGATGTCTACGGTAGTTCAAAGCATCGGATTTTGTTTAGGTCATCGGTCTTCATCCTCCCACAAAAAATCAATCTTCTACGTTGGAAACTTTTGAAAATATAGCAAAGTGATCGATTTTAGGGTCATTTGTGCCAAGCGTGGAACCATAAAGCTACGAGGTTTTAGACTGAAATTGGCTTAGGGTTGACAGGTAAACACTAGCCGAAATGCGATTGAAGTCATGTATTTTCACTATGGTCGTTTGGAATACTTAATCAGGTTGACTGTGGAGTCACTGAGCCATTTCCAATATACATTTTGACAGTAAGAACAATTTGAATACTTAGCCAGGTTGACTGCGGTATACAGTAAGAACATTTGGAATACTTAATCAGATTGACTTTGGAGCCGCGGAACCACTCTTACACTCTAGCTTGCAGTAAGTATCATGATTTGGAATGCTTTATCAGATTGACTGCGGAGTCACGGAGCCGCAGAGCCACTTCAAATATATACTTTTGCAGTAAGGACATTTGGAATACTTAATTAGGTTGACTGTGGAATAGAAACTTCTTTTAAGACTAGTATTAAGTATGATTCTCAGAACATTAAGTCAAGCTTATATTATATCATTTCACCACGGAGCCACGTAGCCATCTATGTCAAAGATATAAAAGAGTGGCGTTGTATTCTGCAGTTTGCCCATTTGTTTTACCCAGTCGGCTCCTTTCGTAAACGTGCATGAGAATTTCCATGCAAACGGCCCTTAAAATTCCTGTCGGCCCTAGAAAAAATGAACATCTTGGTATTTCAGTCGAATAAGCCTTTGGTTTTAGCAAAAATGGCTCAAAACTAGGTGATTTGCCATAACAAGGCATAAGCCAGCTTTGCATCTTCCTTAGTAGCCGCCATCTTGAATTTTTCAGAGAGAAGACCTGTCCCGCGTGTTTGTCCCGAGCGATATCGAATCTGATTGGTTCACCATATCACGTGTTGAGCAACTCGCAACATGAAAAAAAAAACACTTGCGATTTATGACTCGTGCCGGCCAAAGGCCTGGCCCGAGAAATGAGGCATTAACAGGAACATCCACGAGGTGGTTCTTCGTTTCCGGCATAGACCGCATTCATATAAACTGCGTATTCCTGTTTCGACAGTTTATCCACACGTACAAAAAACATGAACATTATCATGTGAAAGAGCATGTCAACAGTAGTGATGTTGTGAAATTTGAGTGCTCTAGTTTAGAAAACAACGACGTTACAGACATACGAAATTAGAGAGATTTGTATGAGAAAAACAACGGAGACTTTTCTAACTTCGTTTCGTGTTTTACTTGCAGTTGAAATGCATGTAGATCGACAACAATTATGCAAATTGTTGTAAAACTGAATACAGTTAAATTAGTTTTAATGTGATCTTTCATGTGGTAGCATGAGTTTCTCTCTACAGATTTATGCACACTAGAGGCGGCATTTATGAATGCGGTCTTATGTCATATTTCGGGAATTTAAGTACATTTACACGTTAATAAATATTACTACTTACATTTCGGATTATATATTTTTGATAAAGACACATCAAAATTTAATTTCTACTCACCTACAAATGATGCTCCCCTCACGAATTGATTCCAATACGATCCGTAAGAATCCAGGGACTTCACTTTCAAGCACTATGGAACATTCTTTCTCCACATCTGCCTTGATTCTATTGAAGTCTGCACTACTTTTATTGTTCATCGATGGTGTAAACTCTCTCTCTATTGATATTTCCAAAGGGATATATTTTTCTTCAGGGTATATGTTTGTAGTTGGGGTTGTTGGAGTTGTCGGTTCTGTTTCTTGTTGTTGCTCAGTTGATTCCATTGTGGTGGCAGATGATTCAAGTTCCTGTGATGATTTAGCTTCTGTTATCAGTCCTCTCGTTGGTGTTACTGTTGTTGTTGCTGTTGCTGTTGTTGTTGTTTCTGTTGCATGCTGTTCAGTGGTTGATGTTGATGCTGCTGTAAAAATGGTGGCAGCGGATCCATATAGCTGTGACGTAGCTCCGGTGATCAGTTCTTCCGTTAATGTTGCTCTTGGTGTTCCAGTGGTACCTTGTTCAGCTGTTGTTGGTACTGCTTCAGCTGTTGTTGGTTCTGCTGTAATAGTGCTGTCGGCTGATCCAGGTGCCGGCGACGTTGTCGCTGCTGTTGGTGTTTGTCAAGACAGGTTTTTGCTTTGTCTTTGAGGGTCATAATTCATATTCTACAGTTTAGATCTGCAAACCCCCCCCCCCCCCCCCCCCCCCCTCCACCCTCCCCCAATGAACGTTCCCTAAGTATAATTTTTCGTACAATAGGGACTAAAACATGTGGAGAACCTGACATGAGAACATTTCAAATCTAGAAAGGTGTACGTGCTTATAAGACGAAATAGTAGTCATTCTATATGTCACTAAAGGCGCGTGTTTTTGGAAATCCTGCAGGTATACATTGTTTGAAATGTAGAAATTAGACGCTACTTTAGGAACACCCAACGAACTGTTTGCATGCTTATACTGATCTGTTCTTCTAGATCAGTTTGCAGAACAGTTCCGTCGTTGGGTGTTGCTGGGCGACTCGGCTGGCTAATTCTGCAGTCTGATATATCTCAGCTGGCAAATTCTGCACATTTTGTTTTCAATTCTGCAGGGTATATAGAAATGTGTCTGACACACCTATAATGGAATTAAATTTGAAATATGTCAAGCTCTTCTTGCTGGCCTAGCCTTCCGTTTGTTCAATCCACCTCTACATTGTACATAGTTCAGTTGTGATTTCTTCATGATCTTGACTCATTTTCTACCACCGTACATTCACTCAAATTTTCCAGCTGGGAATTGGCACAGCAGAATAGCTGTTCGTCTGACAGTTGAATAAAAAACAGTGTTTATATACATGCATCTAATCTGTTGTGAAAACGTCAGAATATTCGTTTTTATGACGTTTTACCGTTGGGTTCCCTTGCTACTTTTATCATGTCCTTTGCAAATTAATTTGTGTGTTTGCTAATGTAAACAACATTGTGTTTTTTGGGGTATTCCTTATTTGTCCCCCAAAACACGCCATAAAATTCAAATGAATCAAGTCAAGTGATGTTTCGTCGTTCGGTAATACGTACAAAATGCCGTAGAAAAGATCATCGTGCATGCAAAATAATTGAAATTATTAAAGATGGTAGCTTGAAAATATAAATTAGCTTTATCATTTTGCTGAGCTAGATAAGGGTTTTTGAAAGGATATTAATTGGTCGAAGCTTAGGTTTCTCTAAAATGATGTTACGTTTAAGAATGTTCTTGAACCCCGCTTTTCCTTTCTCAATTCAAATTCCTCCCCGTGATTTAGTTACTTGTCTATTCAGCTGTACGGCCGGGTTATATGGGAAATAAAGACCAATCCTATGAATAACAAAGAAACCGTGTTCAACTACCGTTTTTAGCAAATTTACAACCTTGTTTTCCTGATAACAGAGCCTCCCTTTCTTTCTGTAATCGCTTCGCGAACTGAAGGAAGACTCTGTCCCCAATCGCAATATTGTTCGTTGCGTATGCGTTAGCGTTACAGAGCGACACGAAAACTTTACCACGTGATGGTCTATCTAATGACTCACATATAATCGCTTCACATGTTATGAGTGGTGCGGATTAAAAAAAAACACCGTTGAGTTTTATTTCTAATGTCAGAGCTCTTCTGGTTTGTTCGTTAACATTTCAAAGTCTTCCTCTGAGATCTTACTAAGGTCTGGATTCGAAATCAGTTTCTGTTGCATGCTTTTTTTATTGGTGCAAGGCAAAAACATCTACAGTCAATAAATACATTTGCCACGCTTGGACGGTTTGCCCAATGAGAAGATGTGATCACACGTTAATTAGCAGACTGAAATTTGAATCAGCGTAGACCAAACGATGTTGCGAGTGGTGGAATAGTCTTCTTGTATCTTTTCCCCCGCCAGTAGTACGCGAATCGATTACAAAAGAAAGGGAGAAAAAGGAAGCTCTGTTATTAGGGAACAACGTTGTAAGACTGAAAAAGCTATCCCCTTAAAATTTGTCAATCTTGCTTGTTGTGATGTTATCTTCCAAACCAACATATTGAGTCTATTGAGTTTTCCAATTACCTGCAAAATCTCCAGTAAAGAATGCATTACTAGAATGCCTGTACCAATTCCAAACCTTCCCCTGGGCATTTGTACCCTGGTCCCAGAGGTTTTCTAGAGAGAGAACAGCCGCGGAGAAAGAGCCGCAAAGCGGCGATCAACGAGCTGCGAAGCCGCGGCTCTTCTCTATAGAAAACCTCTGGAACCAGGGTAGGGCATTTGTGGAGCATTGACATTTTTGAGTCAGAGCGTTGCAAATGCCCCACCGTGGGGCCAGCTAAGCTATACAAATTCCCCACCATGAGGCTTAGGAACGAGTCGGAGCTATTCAGAGCATTCGCTATTTTGACTCTCTTTGATCAATTCCCCACCCTCCAACTTTTCTTTGCTGGCAAATGCACCACCTCCGGGACAGAAACTCAGTCAAATGCCCCACGTGTGCGCGGGGTATATGGGAAGGCTTGGAATTGATAGAGCCATAAATCCCGGGTAGAAATGAGAGTTAAAGGTCAAGTTATTATATTACCTTGAGCAGAGGAAGGGCAGGAACTAATGCTGCAAGCCTGCTCTTCATAAGTGTTGGAAGGTGGTGAGCCACAGGCATTAGAAGCAACCCTGCATGTCATGTTTCTACTTCTTGTTCCGTTGCCACAGCTTTTACTGCAACTTGTCCATTGTCCCCAGTTATATTTAGACGAACCTTGTGGGTGAAAGTTACCAGAAAATATCTATCGGTAGTCTTGTTTTCCTTTGCTAAAATACTAACTGATGCATCTCACCAAAATGCTCGTACAAGGTTGCTAAATGAGAGTTAAAGGTCCACAAAAATATATTTACCTCGTCCACGAACAAATTTTGGCAAAAAATGTATTCGTTATGATGGGGCGAAGTTGTGGAATGCATTACCTGAGGACATCAGGAAGTCCAGTAGTGTAAAGAGTTTTAAGAACAGATTAAGAAAATATGTACCTTTTTAATCTTTTAACAATATACCCACATTCACCACGGACCATGAACATGCACGACATTCATGTAAACCAGTAGGCATTCTCTTAACTATTATTATTATTTTTAATGTTATTCTATTACTGAACGGATTATTCGTGTATAAATAAAGATTTGTATGTATGTATCCTCGGTAATGCTCTCTGTAAAATCTCTAAATTATGACATTTCCTCTGAAATTCTGATCAGTTAATATTTTACCTGGTATCTTAAGTTTGCAGACAGTAAATATTTCAGAAATTCGATTTTACGGAAATTATTTGGCATCGGATTCCCATACAAACATTGTTTTTCGCGCCATGTTTGCAACCCTTTCAAAATGTCGGAATTAACGGCGAACTGGTCTATCGTTGTATAATCTTGACTTTCTTTGACTGCAGTGACACAGTTTTCTTCTCAATAACGTTTTAACATTTCGTATTGTTTTTGCGGTCTAAACAAAAGAGACATCTAGGCGCCCACTGCGGTGAGGGAAACTGCCAAAACCTGCCAAAATCTATTTTTCCTACATATGGTAATTACTTTTGCATGCTTTTTGCTATGTGCTGGAGCCAAATAATTTCTGTGACTCCTCGATTTGAGAATTGAGTAACAATTATATCGAACATTTGAATATGGAAAAGTACTTGATGAAAAAAAAATATGTGGAGAAATAAATTAAAGAGTACGAAGCAGGATTGTGTTCTTATTTATTATTTTGAAAACACATCACTAAATTACAGTTTACGTCCCTTCAGATTAGTTTTTTACCCCATTTTTATCTGAGTATCATTTCAGTACAGGAAGACCAGTAGAGTCTAGAAGTTTCCACTTATTTGGATATCTGAACTTTTCAAAGTGCTCATAGTAAATAATAGTTTACAGAACGCCTTAAAATTGTGTTTTGATTTCCTTTCTGTAAATTGAAATTAAATTTCACAAGAGAAACATGACAAATGTTTCGCCATCACTGGCGGCAAACCTAAGAATTGTTAACCAAGTTGATGAATAATTGAGTGAAGTTAAGCTTCGAAAAACAATAATATATCTCAACTAGAATAAAGAAGAGCTCTTTGATTTTGATCACATTTGGTCTAACTTAATGTTCAAACCGGTAAATACTAACCACAGTGGCTGCTACAAACATGTACTTTGCTACAAACGTACTTTTTATTTTTTGCTTGTCATACCTCTACAATTTCTTCGTTTTAAAACGAATTCAAGTTGCAGTTCACTTTATTCACACTTTTTAAGATAAAGAAATATTAAAGAAATTTTAAAGAAAGGTAATAGGGGAAGAAGGAAAGAGAGCTTTGTGAGAACATTTTTGTGCAGTGGTCAAAGGAGCAAAAGTTTTCGGGTTGACCAGTTTTCAAAGAGGACGATGTTTTCTTTCTTTTGGAGTTTCAAAAGTTATTTTAAGCTATCACCTTTTAAAATGCTTCTTAAATATCCAAATAAGTACAGTTTTTGAATTTCAATCTCCTCAACGCTCCGCAATGTTTTGCTAATTTTACGTTCTTGGGGAATTGCTTCTTTATGCTTCAATTTTTGGAATCAATTGCTCCTAAAAATAAAGACTTGGAATAGAAAAATATTGCATACTAAGAAAGGGGTCTACTCTGGTTTACATATTTTTTCTGCCCTCAAAGCGAAGCACAAAATCTAGTATGTAGTGTTCTTTCAACTTTATATTTATTTTTCTCCGTGGAAAAAGCTCAGGTTAACGTTATGAATATATTTGATTTTGTCAGAATTCAAATTCAAATAATCAAAATTAAAACGACTGGGTTTTAAATTCTTACCTTGTGCTGAAATTGTGTCGAAATTACTCATTAGAACCACAACCAGGAGAAGTAGTTGAAGAAGTTCTCTCATTTTGAAGGGTAGATAATTTATCTTCTGTATGTTTTAATGCAAGCAGAAACGAAGGCAAATCCTCAAATTTGACTCCAAGAACTAGAACTTTTCTAAGAAAGTGAATTAAACTATTTTACCTCTCATGAATTATTCATGACCATAACCACCAATCAGAGTTCTGAATTTGTACCACGTGACATACTTTGAAACCAGCTGGTAGAATAATGTCAACACTAGTTCAATCACATTTAATCAAAGTTCTATGGTATCAGGAGCAATGCATGAACAAGAAAAATATCAAACAATTTATTTGAAACATCTAATAATTAATGGGTATAGCAGAAGTCGCTAAATATACAGCAAAGCTGATATACAACGTAAAATTCTAAAACAAAGCACTACGGTTAGCTAGGTCTGACACGAAAAGTACTCGAACTAGATTGCAGCCATAGACAGCTGTTTCGTTCTTATTAGAACTCGTCAGGGCATGGCATAGCAAACAGCACGCGGCCTCGGCGCCACCGCACCACCGACCCGGACTGTCACGGAATTCTATTGGGGTTCCAATATCCGAGCCGAGTGAATAGAAATTTTAAATTTTATGGTGACAACTTGAAATCTAACTAGGATTTTGAAAACCCGTGACAGTATGTGAAACAAGTCTTAATATTATAATATTGTTAGTCTTACAGGAGAACAAATATTGTTTTGGATTGGGTTGTTTTGTTCTTTCTCATTAAGTGGAGTTAAAACAAACTAATCTTCTGATTCTGCCGACAGTAAGGAGCAATACCAGTCATTATTCTCCAATCATTCAAGGTCACCCAACGAAGTTTTCGGTTAAAAAGCTGTTCGGGAGAGTAAGTTAGCCTAAAACTTTCGGATTTGAAAAAATTGTCCCTGGAAAATTGTTTTCTGAAATACTGGCTAGAAAATTTGTTTTCAATCCCTAGAAAATTATAGAAGAAAAGGGAGACTAAAAGGTTTTCCCTAAAATATTCGTACGTCCACAAAACTTTGCAACATGAAGTTACTTCGGCTAGAAAATTCTTGTTTCTGTTCTAGACTACTAACAAATTCGTAGGCCGGGAATATTTTGCCATAGTATTTTCGGTTGACGCGATTTCCACCTAGAAAATCCGAACAGCTAATAGCTTTCTAGAATACGTCAAAAGACATAGTAGGCGCCTTAAAATGGTTAGATAAGCTGCAGACAACTGGTTTCAAACGAATTTCAAAAAGTACTCGTTGAGTGCCTTTGATCATTAATAATGCACAACAGAAACAATATCATTGGCGTGACGGGGGATATAATAACAACCTTATTTTGAATATGTGTATGTTAAACAATTGTTTTAAGACCCTGGGGTGTTGGTCCGGCTCGTGTTATTTAAAACATGTTTTGAATCCTCAACCTCGCGCACGACAGACGCCAGTGACACTGAACTAACCGGGAGGTGGTTAATCAGTATAGTGCTTGTTCCCAAAAATATATAACCAAGATCTTTGCAAAAAAAAGATTCTTAAATGAATATCGGGGGATGAAAAAGGAAAATTCTGCTTCTTCACTTGATATCTAAGAGAGTATGTCAGCATCCCTGTACATATATACGTAAGCAACTTTGGAACTCTCTGCCCTCTTCCATTAAGGCTGCCTCTTCACTTAAGTCTTCAGCAGCTTTGCAAGACCTCAAAAGTGCATTATTTAAGGGTTAGAGACTGATGTGCGTTCTTTATCGGCAAATACAGGCACGCGCTGACTGTACGATGAACGAGACATAATGAATACTACATGAGGCCGAATGCAGTATGAAGAAATGTTGATGCAGTCAGCAAGTGACTATATTTGCCGATAAAGCACAAACATAAAGTCTCTAACTTTTAATATTCACACTGAGTGCACTGTCAGCAGGGAATTTCAATTGAAATCAGTTGTCAATAACAATTTCCGATAAAGAAGTCAAATATTCCGGATGAATAAAGTCATTTTACGGTAAACTATCTCCACAAAGAAATGTCATTTCAATAGACCATGAATGAAATCAGGACTTTTAATATCCAACTAAGTAGAGAACTTTGCAAGAATAATTTACTTTCGGCGTTCGGCCAGTGAATCGAAGTTGACGCCTTGTGAGCTCAACAGCCCACTTCCGAGATAGCCTCACTTCCTACGTACAAAGGAACCAGTACGAGGCTCCGTGCATAATGCTCAGTCGTTCGTGACAAGACTACTGCACTTCTGTAGTCTTGTCACGAACGACTGAGCATTATGCACAGAGCCTCGTATTGATTCCTTTGTACGTAAGAGGTGAGGCCTATCTCGGAAGTGGGCTATTGAATCAGTATGATTGTACATTTAATTCGAAAACGTTTCTCTTGGAGTCGTGTATTATTCAAATATTAAGTATTTAGCCGGCTTAACTCCAATAGAGTCTACTTTCTTTAATTTGCAAGTATAATGTCGAAAAAATGAAAAAATACATTGTACCGTTGTGTTTGTTTCGCACAAAAAGGTATTAATCTTGCAAATTTTGTAACATTTCTGCCATTTCATCCCTAATTTTGGTTACTTTTCATGGATCCTGTGACGTCATAAGATGACTCAACTCCCTCCCAAGATAAAACTACTACAATAAAATCTCTTAGGTTTTCATTGTGACATCACAAGATGAATCAATCCCGCAATTCGGGTAACTTTTATTCTAGTTGAATTGCTGCTCCAGTCTCTCGAAGAAAACTAATTTAGACAACTGAAGTATATTAGAAATAGAATTTTGGAGCAAAAAGAGTTAATGTTGTTTTATGGCTTTACTTGCACTTTAACTTTCTTTCATTCGAAAATGACTAACCTGCAGATTCCAGTGAATTGAAATCTTGAAACCGGCCTCCATGTGCTTGGCTCTGATGCAAACATTTTCCAAATAAAAAATCCTGGGTTTTCGAATCCACTAAATTCTCGCTTCATTTTCTACTCTAATTGACAGAGTAAGGTCTCGGAAATAAAATCCATTTCTTCAGTAAGACTACTAGAGTGTTTAATCAATAATTTTAACGGGACTATGGACCTGGTTAAACCACAGATTGACCTGGAATTTAGAGTGCATACTGTACCACATGCAGCTCAATCGCAAGATTTGTGTATTTATACGCTTACAAATATCGCTTGAATAGTTCATATTATAAATCCTTCCAAAACATGTATGTTAGACAAATAATACACGACTTCATCCTACAATGTTGCAGTTGTGGTTATTCGTACCTGAGCTCTTCTAGGGTCGTTTCCGCTGTTTTTTTCGAACCTCTTTCCCTCACCTCCTAATAAAGGGAAAAGGCTGGAGACAACCGACAAATATACGATGCATAACCTGTAATCTTTACCACGAAAATCACACTTCGCTCACTCCAAATAACTCCAAACTACGGCAGGCCATAGAATGACAAATTAACTGTCAAATATACTGTTAAAAACGTTTGACAGGGATTATATCTTCCGGTAATGTTATGCTTGGAGAACTACAGTCGTAAGCGGACAGTTGTGGAATATGGGTTGTGTGTCCGCTTATGGGAGCTTCTACTGTACACTTCAAACGGCATTAACGCAAAATGAAACTTAAAGCGTCTATGAAATGATTGCTTGTTTTATTGACTTATTCAATGTCAATAATGGCAAAAATCATTGGATTGAACTTCAATGAAAGAACATTAACAGTCTTTACACTACAATAAAGCTGCATGGATATGATACTGTTCCAGCAGCCGATGTCGTCATCATTGAGAGTTGTGTCTGTATAAATCTGTACACAAGAGAATTAGGAGAAATATTTGCGAATGGAAGACTTCTTCATTCCGCTTCAGTAAAGACTTGAGTTGCATTGTCTACCAATATATCATTGACGCGTGCAACAGCTTGAGACAGTCGCTCGTTTCCTTGCCAATCAGCTAAGTCTGTCAACTTCTTAGCAAGTTCCATCGCATGCACCTTGCACATAATTAACTTCTGGAACTCTCAGCGGCTGGTCAAAGTCCTCGTTCGTCTCTTCATACAATACAAGGAATGATTTCCGATGAATCGCTAGGAATTAGCTATTCGACAGCAAACCGTATTATTAAAACCTATATTTTGTTAACCTATATTTTTCCTTATGTCTCGCATAATCGATTGTATGGTACTCACATTTATTAGGATGGGATGGTTAAGTTTCTCGATTCCTCTCTTAAGGACATGCATGTAGGATGGAAATCAGAATCCGAAATCCAAATATAGATAAATGGAAACCATTCCCGAAGAACTTATGAAGATCACCAAGTCTGTGAATATTTAGGATACAGAAACTTTAAGAGCCCCCGTAGGAAGGGTTGGCGTGTGGAGCCTCGGTTCCTACGTGGATTTCCTGAGCTAACAATCCGTTAAAGTGAGGGCAGGTTTTTTCTGGCCTCCGAGTATCTGCTGCGGCGGTTACGTGCTCAGTTCGCCTTTAGTAATGCAACTATACCAATTTTTTAGTTGCAACTTCGTGTTAGAGAGCGATATGGATTCGTCTGTAATATACACATAAGGAATACTTAGATCTTTAACGGAGCAACACGAACTGGCCATGGGGTGTCTGTGTCTTGTTGGTTATTGGTAGGGTAAAATAGAACAGAATAATATTATTGCTTTTCTGAACTTCAAACGTTTTATCATCCCATTTTGAGGTCGCTTAGGTCTAGTTTAGAGTACGAAGGCGATGATAAATTATCTCGCCGATCATTTTCTTTTAGTTTTGGGAAGCGACTTTAATTTTCCTCTTCTTCAACACGCCATAGCAACTCATAGCAACTTCCCAGTCTATAAAATTATCTCTGTTATCTATATAAACTCGCGATAAACAATCACCGATACGTGTGATGAAGTGAACCACAACCAGGAGAAGAAGTTGAAGAAATTCTCTCATTTTGAAGGGTAGATCGTCACTTTTCTGGTTTAATACAAGCAGTAACCAAACTATCAACTCAAATGAAATTGTTAAGAACTTTCGAAATTTATTGAACAATGTATTTGTCTAATTACTTATTCATGATATAACAACCAATCAGAACTATCAATTTGTACCACGTGACGTACTTTGAAACCTGGTAGAATGCTCTCAACACTAGTTCAACCACATTAAATTGCGGTACTAGGACAATAGAGCATTGATAACAAAGCATTCTAAGTAACGATTAGACTATCAACTACAGAAACTGAGAACCAGTGGCCTAATTGTTTTAGTAGAAACCAACTAGTTGTTCAATCTTTAACTGAAACTATTTTATTTTTTTATTTGATAACTTGGTGGCCATTGTTTTGGTTTTGTAAACCGGCTTTTTCGCCACTCACTCTCTATCGCAGAATATATAGCGACTAGCTTAGCCAATCAGATTGCAGGATTTGTGATAGAACACTATTTGGTTTCTACTGACATGCAATATAACAAACACGCATGCACTTAATAATTAATGAGTAGTAATATGCTCATCATTTTCCGAGGGAAATGTCAAATGTTGAATTGAGGTTGAAATTGAACTCGGATTTTGAAAACTTGTGACAGTATATAAAACATTTATTGATGTTTTAATGTTACGATATTGAGAGTCTTTCAAGATGAACTGACAGATGGTTTTGAAATAAAGTATAGCAATGAACAATACCAGCTATCCCTTCGTTATAAAGGGCACACAGTAATTGGTGACAACAGTTGCGGGGTCCCAGCCATTATTATGTTTAATAATGGTATTTGTCTACACGTAATTATCACTTTTCCTTTATTTTGTCATTTTCAGTGTTGTATGAATATGGCGAAGCTAAAGAAATAAATACAATTTCAGCACCTTAATAATTCACAACACATAAACATATAAAATAGCCGATAATTGCATTCTTAATTTTGTTATATTTGCCAATATGTGACGAGGACCCTACAGTTTAATGTCCTTGAAGGTCTAACCATTTGCAGTTTGAGAACGAGACAGGACCTTCTACTTAGTTATTTCGGACCCTGATTGTTGGTGCAGCTAAAGTTTTGAATCCTCGATCTCCCACATATCAGAAAAGCACTAACCACTGAGCTAATCCGGAGACGGTTAATGCGTAATGTTTGTCTCTAAATATATATCTGTAGGAAATCGGGGTTAGAAAACTACTGTGTTAAGGCATACCATCATTCATTAATCTGTCCTTTGTCCTAAATACAATCTTAGACAAAACTGATATATTTAAAAAAAATAGAATAACTATTGCTACCATCAATGTCGAAACCCCTTTATTCTTATTTGTTCTGAAACTGTTAAAGTAAAGTAAAGAGTAAAACAACTTTATTTAACGTCGACAGGAGGCCATAACTAGGAGCGTCCATCCCCCATACTAGGCCTATGTCACAGCGTTTTCACAAGTTAGCTAATTTTTAGAACGGTTTCCCGCTATTGTTGGTTTGCAATTATTCCTAAGGGTCAAATCACAAAAGTGTAGCAACCATGTTGTTTGGTATAACAAAAGTAGCTTTTGTCCGCCACGGTGCAACCCACCAATTGGCGGGGAAAATATTCTAAAAATTGCCCAACTTGTAAAAACGCTGTGACAACTGTATAGGAAATATGGACGCTGGCTTGGTTATGGGCTCCTGATGTGGGTAACTCGTGACAGTAAGAGTCTGATAAACTTGAGGCCGACGGTACACTTACACATTACCCCCTTCCCCGTCAGTCAGCTCCTGATTAAGAGAATCCAAAGCTGTACAAGCTACTCTGATCAGAGAAGAGTCGGTACAGATGTGCCGGTCCGACAAAGAAATCGAATTCGGGACCACATGCTCAGAGTGTCGTGCACTAACCGATTGCGCCACGCGCCACACACCAGCACCTGAACTCATAGAGAATATTAGTAGAAGTGCAGGTAAAAGGGTTTGTCATGGTGTTGTACATGTATGGAGTCAATGTTCGATTGGTGGCTGTTAATTGGCTACAAACAAAGTCTCCTCCGGTCAATGCTTGATTGAAATGATATGCAATATTCAGTGTCCTTGAGGACTATGTCAGTAATAGGTACATACTTATCGGATTTACAAACTAAGCACGGACACGAATTCTGTATATGGGGTATCAAACGCCTAGATGCATACGACCTATTTCGGCCGAGAAAATCGAAGCAAAAGTTTATGCAAATCAGGACGAATCTGTATCAGATTTACAGATCACTTATCGCACATTGATATCCTTTGATTTTACTTCATGCATTATTAATGATTTGATAAGTCTACGTATAGTTTGATTATTTGCATTGAATTTAACCATTGCAGATGTGTGCGAGGTTCGTTAGTTCCTATGGAAATCGGGCCGGTGTAACAGCGGATATAAAGGCTTCTCACCGTGACACAGCCCTTTAACACAGAGATTTCGGTACACCGATGGAGTTTAAGTCATGATAGTTTAACATTTAATATGTCCACACATTAACCCCTTTCACTTACAAAAATATTGCCACGATAGGTTCCAGGATTCCAGGTCATGGTTCGCGGTCATGAGAACAGGAAACAATGCTAGCTTGTAGGAACAGCTATGTAAGTGCGTGTAAAATGTTGCATTTTAAAGTTTAAACGTTTAGCATGGAACACATGGGATACATGGGATTTAAAACATATTAACCGAACCGTCAGTTTGTATACCAATTTGCCGGCCTTTGACTAATCTAAAAATGAAGTGAACATCTTGCGCTGTTACATAGCCGCTCCGTGTAACACCAACAATACTAGTAAGTACTGTTTGTCTGTGTGTAACGTGTACACAGGCAAACAGTACTTATTGCTGATGTTACAACGTTTAAGTTACAAGGACACAATATGTGTGCAAACCAGTAGTTTATTTTGTAGAATTTCAGTGAATACAATTCTGGAAAGAACGATTCCTCAAACGTAACACAATACACAACTGTAATATAATTGTCAAAAACGTAGGAATACATTGTTGAAAAAATTGCATTTTTCAATAAATACAATACGATGCACTAACTTCAATTTCTCTTATTTTTAAATTATGAATGTGCATATGTTTTGGTGCTTGACAATTATTTTATTAAGCAAAGAACAAAAAGGTTCACTTGGATGCCGTACAGTGTATAAACCCAGCAATTTCCCAATTTACTTGAACGTTTTTGGTCAGAAAGGAGAAAGAGGAAGAGTTTGATGCACTTACACGTATAGTTTCGCCGGCTGTATGAAATTCATTTTATTCATTTAGGGATTTATCATTTCTAGTTCTTTTCTGAAACTCCACTGATGATAAAGGAAGTTATCACAAATTCTGGACTCCTTTATAAATGCCAAAACAATACCTCCCAACGAAATGACAAGCCCTTCCCCTTCCCCTACCCCTACGTGATACGAGTAATAAAGGATACGTCTCCTGGATGACACAATAAGAAGTGAATATAACGAGGCACGTTTTTATGACCTCTTCAGAGAAGACAATAAATTACTGTTACTTTTCTTGCGTAAATTCCACCAAAACTATGGTACCATGGTATTAACTTTCCTCTTAGATTTCATCCCATTCTCTTTTTAATCTTATTTGATTTCTTTTTTAATGAATTGAAGCGAGTAAAGAAATAACCGACAGAAACATTATATTGTCACGGGTCTTATGCATATAATGCCATTGTTGTGTCGATAGAATTAACAACTAAGTTTGTGATTCTGTTGGAGCATACGATCTAGGATGTCTGTACGTGGTGCATATTTAACGGAGGGGGAGGGGGCACTCAAGTTCATATGACGAATTAGTGATGTTCGGATGTACCGCAAAATATGCATTGAATTGGGGTCAATGTGAGAATTATTTCTTTTGAAATCCGAGTCACTTTTAAAAGAAGTATTATGTCAAACCTGGTTTGATGGTTGGATAGATAAGTATTTCGAAAATCGGTTGCGGTACTGCGGTACAATTTATCATTCAAGTGCCCCCTCCCCCCAACCCCTTGGGGTTTATTCGATGTTCTCTTCATGATGTTACTGGCTTCATTCCAGTTCAATATCTTGAGAATACGTTTTTGCACTAGGGTTGGCATTGACTCCTTCGCCTGTGCGGTTTTTGTTTCTTTTCTTGTCTTTTAGTTTGGCTTTAATCTACGATAAAAAGTATACAGGCATTTAATAGAGTTGGCGACAAAGGAGTCATGGAGGGAAAAGGCGACGACACGAGCAAGAGGAACACAAAGAACAGCTACAGTAGGAAAGGCAACTGTATTTGCAATTACAACAACTCAGTGCAATAGCTATATATAGCAGCTACATCAACATCAAGAGCAACATCAACAGCAAATATATAGCATCAACAACTCCGATTCCAAATAAAATCCGTAAAATTGAATTTATGAAATATTCTTCAGATACTAACTTAAGATACCAGGTAAAATATTGACATCTCAAAATTTGAGGGATGTAACTGTGCTGGGAAGCGTGCAATCGTGTTTTCAGTTTTCCATACATTGTCTGTAAATTTTCACGCGGACTGTTTGACTCGTTTTTACAGACAATGTATGGAAAACTGAAAACACGATTACACGCTTCCCAGCACAGCTACATCCCTCAAATTTCGATATGTTAATCTTTTACCTGATATCTTAAGTTCGTATCTGAAGAATATTTCAGAAATTCGATTTTACAAATTTTATTTGGCATCGAATTCCCATCGATTCCCATACAAACACCGGTATTTCGCGCCATGTTTGCACCTCTTTCAAAATGTCGGAATTTACCGCGAACTGGTCTATTAAATATATCATCTTCTAGTTCGTGATTAAAATCTCTTATTCAGGATATTTACATAACGTTCTTCAATAGAAACAAACAGTTTAGAGTAGCTTAGGTATGTTTTTGTTCGGGAAAGTTCGGGAAAGCAAGAAGTGTTTACGTTTTGAACTTTTCGCCGACTCGAAGGCAGTTTGTAGAGGGTTGTCTAATACTCTGACAAATTTATGCATAGTATTGTTTTGTATTATATCGACATAACAATAGCTTAACAATACAATACAATACAATACAATACAATACAATACAATACAATACAATACAATACAATACAATACAATACAATACAATACAATACACCTGTGTCTAATGCCAACTTTTTGTCCCGCGATTTTGTATTAGCTATTCTTCTAAATATGTCTACATTTATCGTTCAATTATCTTCAAATGTAGTCATAAGTAGCTTATCTATGCGAATTTTCATGTGTATACTTTTCTTATTTCTTGGACAATGGCAAATATAT
Source organism: Actinernus sp. WN-2022 (assembly GCA_030867875.1). Lineage (NCBI taxonomy): Eukaryota > Metazoa > Cnidaria > Anthozoa > Actiniaria > Actinernidae > Actinernus > Actinernus sp. WN-2022. The sequence continues at coordinate 44,356,539 of JAOWCC010001501.1, forward strand.
TTTTTAAACAAAAACCTATTTTTCGCGAGACATTTCCCGATAGTCGTTCTAAAACTCGAAATTTTAATTCAAATTCTCGAAACTTTCAGAGCAAAATACACACTTAAATCAGCACTTTTACAAGTAACACAGGCTGTAACGGAGCTTATTTACGCCTCGGGACAATGCCATTCGACATTTTGGAAAGAAAGTCCAGTATATGTCTGAGTCCGCAACGAGACCTGGTGCACTTCTTACAAAAAAAAATCATCTCAAAAAAGTTCGAATGATTATAACTTCCAGATTACTTGAGATAAACGTTTCATTTTCATATACTAACGGCAGTATAGCTTGGTTTGTATGTCTGTGAAGTTTTAGCCTTTCAAAATGCTCCTGGGTGGAATTTTCGCAGTTTTTCCGAAATCTGCCCCAACAAGTACGAGAAGTGGGAAGTGTCCCTCGGAAACAAAAATCACTTTAATTCTCTAAAACGCTGTCCGTTAGAGCAGATATCTCCAGGAATCAAGTCGAAAGGTAAAGCATGTAGGCTTCTAAAATATTTTAGTGGTAGATTCATTTTTAACAATTTTAGCGATGTTTTTCTAGTTTGCTCGCGGGACACTTCCCGCTAACTTTGAAGTCATTTTTTGCAAAAAATTTAAACAATTGGAAATCGAAAACTTCAGTTTGAGTAGCCATCAATATTGCACGTCGTTTGGAATATAATTTTATTTTAGCGACACTGATGACAAAAGGGGGGGTATCGCGTGATAAAATATAGGCTGGTTACCATGACAACCCCCTAATAACTCTCCCTTGTCAATTTTGTTTAATCATTAAATAGAAATAATTAAAATAAACACATCTGCTAAGTTTCACTTGGTTTTAGCGATTTTTAGGTGTTTTGCGAATTTTTGAAGTTTGAGAGTTTTTGCATATACGCACAAGTAAGGTGGCGAGGAATTATAGCTAAAATTCAGCAAAACCATGGAAATAGCTAAAAAATCGGTTTTTGCATCTTAAATGAAAGTTTATTGGCATGAATGTGTTAAAATTTAGATTTTGACCTTTTCTCTATAGAAATTCTCGTCCGAAACACGAAAAAGTGTTACCATGGCAACGGAAAGCAGTTGGGCAAAAAGTGCAATATTGATACTTTATAAGTGGCTCTGAGTAAGATTCTGTAAAAACTGAAGGGAAAATGCTGTTTCCAAGGAATATATTTTGAACATATTTACCGTAATTTTTGCACACGATTCCTTAAAATCCAGGGCCGGGTTGTTCAAAGCCCGATTAGTGTTAATCCTGGATTAACTCTGCACAGAACCTATTGGTTGTCATGGAAATTAACCCTGGATTAGCACTAATCGGGCTTTGAACAACCCGGCCCAGGAATCCATTCCAAGGTTTCAAATGTGCGAAAGCAATATTCTCATATATTTTAGCAGTTTTAATAAGCCATTTTAGCATCTGATGAATCTGATTAAGATGTGCCTCATCTGATTAATGCAAGCGCTATTTGAGAAAATTGTTAAAATGGCATTTTTTTCATTTTTTTTTGGCTCAACCAAGGTGGCATGGACTATATTTCTACACTACTAACACCTCTCCACTGCCACCCGGCTCTTATCGCTGCGGTAAAAAAACTGCATTACCTGCCCTTACATCAAACATAGCCTCACTCGATACACTTTTTCTTCTACTGGCGAAACTCACCATATCAAATCTCACATTACATGTAATACTAAAAACCTAATTTACATGGTTCAATGTCACTACTGTACATTTTGTAATTCACAATACATCGGAGAAACAAAACGATGCCTCAAATATCGTTTTAACGAACACAGACGACCTGTAGATAAATCTAATATCAAATCTAAACCTACAGCCGTTTCTGAACATTTTCTCAGCCCTAACCATTCTAGTACTGACATGCTCCTTATTCCTTTCTAAACGCGATAATAATAATAATAATAATAATAATAATAATAATAATAATAATAATAATAATAATAATGGCCATATTTATATAGCGCCATATCATCTATAAAGCTAAAACCCTCGAACCACTCGGAAGGAATAGACGTGATGAAATGTAATTTCACCGTTTGACTTTTATTGTCGGCTGATATTCGGATCTGCAAAATCTTTTCAAACCTATTTCGTAATTTCCTTTTATGTGTTACTATTGTATAAAACATATGTCATCGATTTTGTAATTTCCGCTCATAGTTACGTAATTAACAATTTATATAAGCCTTGTATCCATTTGTGACCTCCAATGTAAAACAAACCTGAAGAAGGCTGGTACTGGGCAGCCGAAATATCGTATAAACCTCGACAAGCGTTGTATTTGATCAGCATTACAGTAGTCTTCGGACATTTTATCATTATATATTTCTGCCATGGAAAGGCTGAATATTCGGTTTATGCATCTTAGATTAAAGGATTTTTAGCATGCATGTGCGTAAAGTTAGGTTTTGGTGTATTTTCTTCAAAATTATAACCATGGACGTGTACGCGCTACTGGACGTGGTTCCGTGAAATCCGGGAATCCAGCGATGTCCCGATCCGTTTCGAACAGATGCACGAGGCAATGCTTACTTCTCTCCAATCTGTATTTCTCGGCTTCGCCAGTGATGCCGTCGTTTCACGAGGTAAGACATATTATCCCAATCTCTACATCAATTTTAGCAAAACATAATTCGATCTAGTATTTTACACATACTATGGAGCTATTTTTGTCATTAGCTGTTTGGATATTTTATATGAAATCAGAATCGCATCGCATCTTTGTTGTGTTTTCGCGATACGCCAACTGGCCTGTTGATAATATTAGCTTAAAGTTAATATAAGTTATACAATTTTGTTTAGTTTTAGATGTTCTCTGCAAGTTTCAGCCTGCCTGTCGAGCAAGAAAATCCTCACTTATTTCTACACCGTCGCTCCCGACTGTCAGAAACGTTTAGACCAAGTCAAGGAGGTGAGAATTTATTCATGTGATACTTGTTCTTTTAAGGATTTTGCCCCCGCCCCTCCCCCCCGGTCCACTGCTACTAGTATCTGTATCTTGTGACAACTGATTCAGTCCTTTATTTATAGGAAATAAAAGCCATTTTGCAAACACGGTCTTACACACACCAGTCTACGACCTCACACGCATGCGCGTCATCCTATTACCTGTGCAGTATGGCAACCATGGACAGCTGTTTCGTCCTTGTTAGCGATGCGATGCGATTATTATTCATTTCTATTCTTTCTTTTTTCAAGTACGAGGAACTGGGGGATACCATCACAAGACTGAGAGCTCATTAAGATAGACAGTTTTCATTCCACTGGCAGCAGGGAGCCGAGAGCCTGATCACAACTGTTAATCCTGAAGCGGGGCATTCCAGTCATGACCAAGGTCCCACTATCAAACCGCGACCCGTAAAACGAAACGAAAGTTTCAACCCTGTTTAAAATGCGACGCAAGTGTAAAAGACCTGAATCACAGTGCATATGGGGTCCAGCATAGAAGTACGCTAAGAAAATTAGGATCAGGATCAAAGCAGGGGAGAGTAACAAAGACGTAAAGCCCAGGAAGACATGCCCATCATGTAAGAAACTAGTTTATCGCGTGGACAAGCACCTGACAGCTCATCCCGTTAAATACCCCAAACACTCTGCAGCTTATAAGGCCGCCATGTCTGCTGCCTTAGCTGTGTTGCAGACAACAGCTAAGGCGAATAACGGAAAATGCAAGGATCCCACATTTCACCTGAATAGTACTGAATCGGAAAGCGAAAACTCTAAAGGAAAGAGGGAGGAAAATGAAGAAGACAAGGGCAGCGAGGACAAAGCTAATGGAGACGAAATATTATCCAGGACAGGAAAAACCGAAAAATCATGCTGAGCTTCGGGAAAGATGCGCAACACAGGCTTCTGCCCAAATGCTAAACCATGCATTTGGGTGCGATAAATGAGAGCTAAAAAAATCGCGCAAATGATGCTGTTAACGTGTTTGGAATGCCTGTGTTTGAATTCTAAGCCACAGCAACTGATGCATCATGTTGTTACAGAATTTAGTATTTGGTGAGTTAGATGCCCTTTCGGGCGTGACCGTAATGTCTGCATTTGCATTCGCTTTGCTATAATAATCTTAGGAAAATGCATCACATTGTTAGAAGAGTTGGTTTATGCTTTATTTCTTCTGGTTGTTTTAGAGGCTACGTAATAAATAAAAGCCGTTGACATGAACAGAGCAGTGAACAGAGCAGTGCATGAACAGAGCAGTTAGATTATATAAGCGCTGTTTAATCGTTAGCGCCGTAACGGTATCCAGTAGCCTTAAGGGTAGTTTTGCTTGAGAGAGGCCGAAATACTTAAATAAAGTAATTATGTGGAAAAATCATTTGTTTTGAAATCATTTGATCATAGTCAATAGAAAATATGAACGACGCGGGTGACAATTTGACTAAATTTTCGATAACTCATACGAATTGAACAAAAACAAGTTTTTGTGAAACGTCTTTCTCAAATTGTCGAACATGGTCAAGAGTTTGAACCCCACGGGAGATTGGAAAATTGTTTTTTTCATGCCTTGATTTTTTGATGAAATATCTAATATCTGCAGTCTAATAAACCCTTCGAGAATGCCATAAAAAAAGGAAAAATACGAGACAAAATTAAAACGAAAAACTTTAATAAATCAATCATCCAAATCAAACTCCTGGATAGTTCCCTCTCCCGGGACAGTTCCCTTCCCTGCGGGATAAATGCCACCTTGTGGGACACTTCCCGGGACACTTCCCTGTCCCACGGGACAAATGCCACTTTGGGGGACACTTCCCGGGACACTTCCCGGGACACTTCCCCAGGGGACACTTCCCGGGACAAATGACAACTTCAAGCGGGAAGTGTCCCGGGAAGTGTCCCGTTCGCGGGACACTTCCCGTAGAAAGAATGCAATACAATACAATACAATACAATACAATACAATACAATACAATACAATACAATACAATACAATACAATACAATACAATACAATACAATGCAATGCAATACAATACAATACAATACAATACAATACACCTGTGTCTAATGCCAACTTTTTGTCCCGCGATTTTGTATTAGCTATTCTTCTAAATATGTCTACATTTATCGTTCAATTATCTTCAAATGTAGTCATAAGTAGCTTATCTATGCGAATTTTCATGTGTATACTTTTCTTATTTCTTGGACAATGGCAAATATATTTTTTAAACAAAAACCTATTTTTCGCGAGACATTTCCCGATAGTCGTTCTAAAACTCGAAATTTTAATTCAAATTCTCGAAACTTTCAGAGCAAAATACACACTTAAATCAGCACTTTTACAAGTAACACAGGCTGTAACGGAGCTTATTTACGCCTCGGGACAATGCCATTCGACATTTTGGAAAGAAAGTCCAGTATATGTCTGAGTCCGCAACGAGACCTGGTGCACTTCTTACAAAAAAAAATCATCTCAAAAAAGTTCGAATGATTATAACTTCCAGATTACTTGAGATAAACGTTTCATTTTCATATACTAACGGCAGTATAGCTTGGTTTGTATGTCTGTGAAGTTTTAGCCTTTCAAAATGCTCCTGGGTGGAATTTTCGCAGTTTTTCCGAAATCTGCCCCAACAAGTACGAGAAGTGGGAAGTGTCCCTCGGAAACAAAAATCACTTTAATTCTCTAAAACGCTGTCCGTTAGAGCAGATATCTCCAGGAATCAAGTCGAAAGGTAAAGCATGTAGGCTTCTAAAATATTTTAGTGGTAGATTCATTTTTAACAATTTTAGCGATGTTTTTCTAGTTTGCTCGCGGGACACTTCCCGCTAACTTTGAAGTCATTTTTTGCAAAAAATTTAAACAATTGGAAATCGAAAACTTCAGTTTGAGTAGCCATCAATATTGCACGTCGTTTGGAATATAATTTTATTTTAGCGACACTGATGACAAAAGGGGGGGTATCGCGTGATAAAATATAGGCTGGTTACCATGACAACCCCCTAATAACTCTCCCTTGTCAATTTTGTTTAATCATTAAATAGAAATAATTAAAATAAACACATCTGCTAAGTTTCACTTGGTTTTAGCGATTTTTAGGTGTTTTGCGAATTTTTGAAGTTTGAGAGTTTTTGCATATACGCACAAGTAAGGTGGCGAGGAATTATAGCTAAAATTCAGCAAAACCATGGAAATAGCTAAAAAATCGGTTTTTGCATCTTAAATGAAAGTTTATTGGCATGAATGTGTTAAAATTTAGATTTTGACCTTTTCTCTATAGAAATTCTCGTCCGAAACACGAAAAAGTGTTACCATGGCAACGGAAAGCAGTTGGGCAAAAAGTGCAATATTGATACTTTATAAGTGGCTCTGAGTAAGATTCTGTAAAAACTGAAGGGAAAATGCTGTTTCCAAGGAATATATTTTGAACATATTTACCGTAATTTTTGCACACGATTCCTTAAAATCCAGGGCCGGGTTGTTCAAAGCCCGATTAGTGTTAATCCTGGATTAACTCTGCACAGAACCTATTGGTTGTCATGGAAATTAACCCTGGATTAGCACTAATCGGGCTTTGAACAACCCGGCCCAGGAATCCATTCCAAGGTTTCAAATGTGCGAAAGCAATATTCTCATATATTTTAGCAGTTTTAATAAGCCATTTTAGCATCTGATGAATCTGATTAAGATGTGCCTCATCTGATTAATGCAAGCGCTATTTGAGAAAATTGTTAAAATGGCATTTTTTTCATTTTTTTTTGGCTCAACCAAGGTGGCATGGACTATATTTCTACACTACTAACACCTCTCCACTGCCACCCGGCTCTTATCGCTGCGGTAAAAAAACTGCATTACCTGCCCTTACATCAAACATAGCCTCACTCGATACACTTTTTCTTCTACTGGCGAAACTCACCATATCAAATCTCACATTACATGTAATACTAAAAACCTAATTTACATGGTTCAATGTCACTACTGTACATTTTGTAATTCACAATACATCGGAGAAACAAAACGATGCCTCAAATATCGTTTTAACGAACACAGACGACCTGTAGATAAATCTAATATCAAATCTAAACCTACAGCCGTTTCTGAACATTTTCTCAGCCCTAACCATTCTAGTACTGACATGCTCCTTATTCCTTTCTAAACGCGATAATAATAATAATAATAATAATAATAATAATAATAATAATAATAATAATAATAATAATAATAATGGCCATAATTTATATAGCGCCATATCATCTATAAAGCTAAAACCCTCGAACCACTCGGAAGGAATAGACGTGATGAAATGTAATTTCACCGTTTGACTTTTATTGTCGGCTGATATTCGGATCTGCAAAATCTTTTCAAACCTATTTCGTAATTTCCTTTTATGTGTTACTATTGTATAAAACATATGTCATCGATTTTGTAATTTCCGCTCATAGTTACGTAATTAACAATTTATATAAGCCTTGTATCCATTTGTGACCTCCAATGTAAAACAAACCTGAAGAAGGCTGGTACTGGGCAGCCGAAATATCGTATAAACCTCGACAAGCGTTGTATTTGATCAGCATTACAGTAGTCTTCGGACATTTTATCATTATATATTTCTGCCATGGAAAGGCTGAATATTCGGTTTATGCATCTTAGATTAAAGGATTTTTAGCATGCATGTGCGTAAAGTTAGGTTTTGGTGTATTTTCTTCAAAATTATAACCATGGACGTGTACGCGCTACTGGACGTGGTTCCGTGAAATCCGGGAATCCAGCGATGTCCCGATCCGTTTCGAACAGATGCACGAGGCAATGCTTACTTCTCTCCAATCTGTATTTCTCGGCTTCGCCAGTGATGCCGTCGTTTCACGAGGTAAGACATATTATCCCAATCTCTACATCAATTTTAGCAAAACATAATTCGATCTAGTATTTTACACATACTATGGAGCTATTTTTGTCATTAGCTGTTTGGATATTTTATATGAAATCAGAATCGCATCGCATCTTTGTTGTGTTTTCGCGATACGCCAACTGGCCTGTTGATAATATTAGCTTAAAGTTAATATAAGTTATACAATTTTGTTTAGTTTTAGATGTTCTCTGCAAGTTTCAGCCTGCCTGTCGAGCAAGAAAATCCTCACTTATTTCTACACCGTCGCTCCCGACTGTCAGAAACGTTTAGACCAAGTCAAGGAGGTGAGAATTTATTCATGTGATACTTGTTCTTTTAAGGATTTTGCCCCCGCCCCTCCCCCCCGGTCCACTGCTACTAGTATCTGTATCTTGTGACAACTGATTCAGTCCTTTATTTATAGGAAATAAAAGCCATTTTGCAAACACTGTCTTACACACACCAGTCTACGACCTCACACGCATGCGCGTCATCCTATTACCTGTGCAGTATGGCAACCATGGACAGCTGTTTCGTCCTTGTTAGCGATGCGATGCGATTATTATTCATTTCTATTCTTTCTTTTTTCAAGTACGAGGAACTGGGGGATACCATCACAAGACTGAGAGCTCATTAAGATAGACAGTTTTCATTCCACTGGCAGCAGGGAGCCGAGAGCCTGATCACAACTGTTAATCCTGAAGCGGGGCATTCCAGTCATGACCAAGGTCCCACTATCAAACCGCGACCCGTAAAACGAAACGAAAGTTTCAACCCTGTTTAAAATGCGACGCAAGTGTAAAAGACCTGAATCACAGTGCATATGGGGTCCAGCATAGAAGTACGCTAAGAAAATTAGGATCAGGATCAAAGCAGGGGAGAGTAACAAAGACGTAAAGCCCAGGAAGACATGCCCATCATGTAAGAAACTAGTTTATCGCGTGGACAAGCACCTGACAGCTCATCCCGTTAAATACCCCAAACACTCTGCAGCTTATAAGGCCGCCATGTCTGCTGCCTTAGCTGTGTTGCAGACAACAGCTAAGGCGAATAACGGAAAATGCAAGGATCCCACATTTCACCTGAATAGTACTGAATCGGAAAGCGAAAACTCTAAAGGAAAGAGGGAGGAAAATGAAGAAGACAAGGGCAGCGAGGACAAAGCTAATGGAGACGAAATATTATCCAGGACAGGAAAAACCGAAAAATCATGCTGAGCTTCGGGAAAGATGCGCAACACAGGCTTCTGCCCAAATGCTAAACCATGCATTTGGGTGCGAAAATGAGAGCTAAAATTCTAAGCCACAGCAACTGATGCATCATGTTGTTACAGAATTTAGTATTTGGTGAGTTAGATGCCCTTTCGGGCGTGACCGTAATGTCTGCATTTGCATTCGCTTTGCTATAATAATCTTAGGAAAATGCATCACATTGTTAGAAGAGTTGGTTTATGCTTTATTTCTTCTGGTTGTTTTAGAGGCTACGTAATAAATAAAAGCCGTTGACATGAACAGAGCAGTGAACAGAGCAGTGCATGAACAGAGCAGTTAGATTATATAAGCGCTGTTTAATCGTTAGCGCCGTAACGGTATCCAGTAGCCTTAAGGGTAGTTTTGCTTGAGAGAGGCCGAAATACTTAAATAAAGTAATTATGTGGAAAAATCATTTGTTTTGAAATCATTTGATCATAGTCAATAGAAAATATGAACGACGCGGGTGACAATTTGACTAAATTTTCGATAACTCATACGAATTGAACAAAAACAAGTTTTTGTGAAACGTCTTTCTCAAATTGTCGAACATGGTCAAGAGTTTGAACCCCACGGGAGATTGGAAAATTGTTTTTTTCATGCCTTGATTTTTTGATGAAATATCTAATATCTGCAGTCTAATAAACCCTTCGAGAATGCCATAAAAAAAGGAAAAATACGAGACAAAATTAAAACGAAAAACTTTAATAAATCAATCATCCAAATCAAACTCCTGGATAGTTCCCTCTCCCGGGACAGTTCCCTTCCCTGCGGGATAAATGCCACCTTGTGGGACACTTCCCGGGACACTTCCCTGTCCCACGGGACAAATGCCACTTTGGGGGACACTTCCCGGGACACTTCCCGGGACACTTCCCCAGGGGACACTTCCCGGGACAAATGACAACTTCAAGCGGGAAGTGTCCCGGGAAGTGTCCCGTTCGCGGGACACTTCCCGTAGAAAGAATGCAATACAATACAATACAATACAATACAATAGTAGAACGATGCAACACCATAAAATACAAAACGATGCTATGCATAAATTCGTCAGAGTATTGGACAAGTATGAGTTTGTACACACTTGTTTGAAGTTAAGGGTGCGTTCGATTGACCGTATTCCGGAATAGGAATAGATGGAATAGTCTCTGGAAATCACTGGTTGAGGTAAAATTCACACTGTATGCTACAAATGCTTGCTGACGTATGATATTCAGGATACAACTAGTATTCCAGTAGCTAAATGAATCCAGTATAAGCGATTTGTAGTGATCATTCTGTTTATTCTTATTCCGGAATACGGTCAATCGAACGCACCCTAACTGTTTTGTTGTTGAAAAAAAAAAGAGACAAAGACGCCTCGTAGATCCACAGCTATTTTAGTCATGTTATGACGAAAATCGTTGTCAAAATTAGGACAGACACATAAACAGCTAACTTCAATTTGTTAAAGCTGCAATGTTTCTAAAACGACTGTTTCGTTTGTTCCTCAGTTGAGACCTCTGTTAAATAAGCGACCATGTTTCTAAAACCCATATAGTTTGTCCAGTAGTCAAATCATTACATTTTGAAATCTCTCGTAAGCGACCATGTTTATAAAACCTGTTTAGTTTGTTCCTCAGTCAAATCACTACATTTGAAACCCTTCGTAAGGGATCAACCATCAGTATGTGAATTTAACGACAATTCCCACTAGTTATACCTTAGTGAACAAGATCACCGCTCCAGCTATCACTGCTAAACCTCCTGCTGCGATGAGTAGATACACATACATCGGCGTTCCATCTTCTTCTTTATTAGTCTTTCGGGTGTCTGTTACACTCAATATGGTAACCTCCAGTCTTCTAAGCGCTCCGCTTTTCTGCGCCTTACTGAGGCGTCCTCGTATCTCACCTGCACTTGGGACAGGCCGCTGACCACGGAAGTACAGACTGCAACTGAGATTGAACATTGGCGTTACTTCTGTACGATTCAACATGACACAACAGTTGATGACAAAAGAAGAATTATCAATTGCCAAATCGTTCAGTTTATCTATGTTGATGTACATGCGTAAGCAAGTAACAGCTTTCCCTAATCGGCTTTAAAAATAATATTATTTACGTTCATTGATACTGTTTTTTTTAATTAGACCTTATGCAAAATATAGCATAATTGCAGAAATTAAATATTTTCAGAAAATTTTACACTTTCCTAAAAGGACAATTGACAATTATTTATAATATTTAGTTTCATAGTTTTACGACAATTTGGTCCAAAGTTATAAACATTTTAACTCTTGGAAAAACACGAGAATGAGGCTGAAGTTCTGTTATTTCGGTGTAAACAATGAAATCTTTCACGCTCCAATTTCTCACAATTTCTCACAATTTTTTGCATGACTTACATCTTATATGGTTGAATCATGATATCGTGTGATCATTACTGACCATCAAAGACCCTTTAGCACGCCCCGTGATACTTTGGGCGAAACCCGTGTTTTTGTTTTGATTTCGTGTTCACTGAGTGTGACGAGCGCCTAACTCAACAAGTACCTCAACGACCGTCGTCAAAGTTCTATGGACCTCTATGAAACATTATATAAACGGAAACAATGCCTAGTTTAAGAAAGCCCTAAAATCGATTCAGCGTTGAAATCTGAGACTTATTCATTAATCAAACATCCACAAAGGTAGAACTTGGAAGAGAACTTGATGCAGGACGTTATTTAATTATTCAGCGCGTTCTAGGATTTTAAAACTGATGCACGAACACTTATTTCATATCAGATTATAGAGCACAAACAGTTCGATTATTGATCAAATACACATCTAACTAATAATCTAGATGAGGAATAAGTCAAGCAACAACATACAGCAATGATGGAAAATCAGTAGCAGCAATAACTTTATTTGTTCGCTGAGGAGAATATTATAATAGTGGGACCGATCGCTAACAAAGTATTTGCGTTGACTTGACTTCGGTTTGAACACTTACAAGCTACTAAATATCGGAATTAGTAACACGGATACAACGGAGGAACGGCAAGGTATTCATTGAGTTTATCCACTGATATACACGCAACTAGAAAACTGAACCACAAATATCATACCGTTGTAGAATCGACAGTCCTTTGAGCATGCAGCCAGAGTCATCCGCTCGGCATCCGCTAAACCGCCGGCTATTTACAAATGTACTCAGAAATGCAAGAATGCAGAGTACTCTCCAAACTCACCGCAGTTGCTTGTGTTTCCCTAACTGGAAGATCGGAGAATTATCGGCGAATGATCTTCTTATCTTCGTTTTAGGAAGGAAGACAGACAGTGACAATGTTCTCGGCGGTTGTTCTTCGCTGGCGCCGTCTCGGATTTGCTAGGCCGTGTGGATGTCACACAAAATCTGTCAGCAAATTTTGGTTCAATATTTAAAAGAATGCCCTAAATAAGTTCTTAAGAAGAGTATTCATCCTATGTGCGTATATAATAGTAACTATCAGCGGTAACAACGACGATGCAAGCAGATTCTTTACATGTAGACATTGCCGGTCAAAGAACTGAATTTCGTGGTCCACGAAAATACTTGTTTCGCGCAAAGCATCACGGGGCGTGCTTATTGCTGTAAGGTCTATATTATAACGATGGTTTCGCACAATGCTCCTGTCACTCAAGGCAGCACTCGACTGGGTTCTGCACGTGTGCATGAAGCGTTTCATTCAATCACAGTAACCTTTATACGAAAGCCAATCAACAGGTTACTTTGATTCACGGAAGCCCTCTCCTAAACTCTCTCGGGAGTGGAACGTTCTTTACCCCGACAGTGTATTTATAGATGCACAGATGACGTCAAAACGTGAAGAGAATAAAGAAGTACATCACGAGTCACAGTCGAGGGCGTCACTGATGTTCTCGTCTCGTTGTGACGTCATTTGCGTATCTATAAAAGGAGAGACTCGTGGCAAAATGCCATCCATTTGTTATCAAATAATTAGCGAAAACGTAGCCTATTAAATCATTTCTTGCAAAACGTGACGTCATCTGTGCATCTGGGCCGGTTGTTCGAATCGAGGTTAAGCGCTAACCCAGGGTTAAATCGCTAACCCTGGGTTAAACTGTACAGATTGCAATTACAGATTTAGTGCTAACCTAGGGTTAAAGTTAACCTTGTTTCGAACAACCCGACCCTGTACTCCAGTCAGACATGGCTATCGACCAGTCAGAGCGCATTATAGTTTTTAAACGGGGTGAGGGGAGGGGGGGGGGAGTGAGAAACATAGACATGGAAACAATTATTATCAATTACTGCCTCTGTGGAAACAATTTTTGGTTACTCCTCGATGATAATCTTCACGAAATTGTTCATCAAGTTCCTATATAAATTACCCAACAAAACACTTCTATCAAGCTATGTTGAAAAAATCCTGTATACAAATGGTAACAGCGAAACCCATAACAGCCAAACAGAAAGTGTAATGTAGGGTAGCAGCCATAGCATGTAACGGTGTAGCAAGAATAGCAGTGTAGCAAGTGTTGGAGTGTAAGTAAGCGTAGCATTCTAGCACTGTAGCAAAAGCAGAACCGTAGCAGTGTAGTACGTGTAGCAAATGTAGCAGTGTAGCAACCGTATGTAGCAGTGTAGCAAGCGTAGCAGTGTAGCTAAAGCAGAAGCGTAGCAGTGTAATACACGTAGCAGTGTAGTAAGAGTAGCAGTGTAGTAAGCGTAGCAGTGTAGTACGCGTAGCAGTGTAGTAAGCGTAGCAGTGTACTAAGCCTAGCAGTGTACTAAGCCTAGCAGTGTAGTAAACGTAGCCGTGTAGCAAGTGTAGTACGCGTAGCAGTGTAGCAAGCGTAGCAGTGTAGTATACGTACGCGTAACAAGCGTAGCAGTGTAGCAAGTGTATTAGCGTATCAGTGTAGCAAGTGTAGTAAGCCTACCAGTGTAGCAAGCGTAGCAGTGTAGTACGCGTAGCAAGCTAGCAGTGTAGGAAGTGTATTAGCGTATCAGTGTAGCAAGTGTAGTAAGCGTAGCAGTGTAGTATATGTAAGCATAGCAGTGTAGCAGGTGTAGCAGTGTAGTATATGTAAGCATAGCAGTGTAGCAGGTGTAGCAGTGTAGCAAGCGTAGCAGTGAAGCAGTGTAGCAAGTGTAGCAAGTGTAGCAGTGTAGCAAGCGTAGCAGTGTAGTAAACGTAGCCGTGTAGCAGTGTATAGTACGCGTAGCAGTTTGGTACGCGTACTAGTGTAGCAAGCGTAGCAGTTTAGTACACGTAGCAAGTGTAGCAGTGTAGTAAGCGTAGCAAGCGTAGTAAGCGTAGCAAGTGTAGTAAGCGTAGCAGTGTAGCAAGTGTTAGTAGTAGCGTATCACTGTAGCAAGTGTAGTAGCGTATCCATGTAGCAAGTGTAGCAAGCGTTAGTAGTAGCGTATCAGTGTAGCAAGTGTAATAGCGTATCAGTGTAGCAAGCGTAGCAGTGTAGCAAGCGTATCCATGTAGCAAACGTAGCCGTGTAGCAGTGTAGTAAGCGTAGCAGACAGTGTAGCAAGTGTAGCAGTTTGGTAAGCGTAGCATGCAGTGTAGCAAGCGTAGCAGTGTAGCAAGTGTAGCAAGCGTAGCAGTGTAGCTGTGTAGCAAGCGTAGCAGTGCAGCAAGTGTTAGTTGTAGCGTATCAGTGTAGCAAGTGTAGTAGCGTATCCATGTAGCAAGCGTAGCAGTGTAGCAGTGTAGCAGTGTAGCAGTGTAGCAGTGTAGCAAGCGTAGCAGTGTAGCTGTGTAGCAAGCGTAGCAGTGCAGCAAGTGTTAGTAGTAGCGTATCAGTGTAGCAAGTGTAGTAAGCGTAGCAGTGTAGTAAGCGTAGCAGTGCAGCAAGCGTATCAGATTTAACATTTCCAATGCATAAATGGGATTTTTTTAAAGAAGACCTTTAAATATAGCGGTGCTATGCATTGGAACCCACTCTCTTATGAGCATTCCCCTTTGTGAAAACAACAACCTATAATAAAAACCTTATCAGATATAAAATTATATCTGTGATTACTTAACCGGTACCCTCAATGTACATGGTAATTGATACCCCCACCACCGTACAAAGGGGGGGAGGGGGTGTGATATGGACCTCCCTCAGATTTTCGTTATTAAAGGCCATTTGGCAAGCCAACTAGGCAATCTACATTTAGTAGGCTTTAGGAGCTAGTAACGTCATAATTACATCATCACCGGATATTGCGAAATCCACCATGGCGCATGGCGCATTTTTTCAAAAATGGCAAAAACTCCATAAAAAATACTAAAATTGATAGAAAGGACGCTAATTTATATTATTTTAGAAACATAACTAATGGTATGTTATTATTTGTGAGAATCCTGATTTTTATACAATTTTCGCGTAATTTGCTACACTGCTACTCTTACAACACCTGCTACACTGATACGCTACTACACTTGCTACACTTGCTACACTGCTACACCTACTACACTGCTACGCTTACTACACTGCTACACTTGCTACACTGCTACACTTGCTACACTGCTACGCTTACTACACTGCTACACTTGCTACACTTGCTACACTGCATGACGAACTTCATGAGCATCTGAATCCGCGGCACCCTGCCGATGAACTACGATTCATTCGTAGTTCATCAGCAGGAGAGCTGAGGTAGCTCCAACAGTTTAATTTAGTCGGGCGTCGGTTCTAAAGCTTTAAATTATCACCTTGTGGTTTGTTTTTGAGTTAGAGGTGACAAGCCCTTAACGAATCTGTCAAAGATTAACTGAGACAAGAATCAGGAATCAATCAAAAGTGCAATTCCAGACTGAACCGGTTGACAAGACCTTCATCTGTAATTAAAACTTACACTTCCGTCTGTACATTCTCATTTCTTCGAAAAGAAATCGCGATGTAACCTTCAGCGTGTGGGTAAGAAAAACTAATGTGCGTGATCTTCATTCAGTGCAATCATAGAATAAACTAATAAAGCAACTCTCAATAATTCAACGCATTAATCTGATAACGTTTGTGATCGATGAAAACGTGAAAAAGTAACTACATTTATTGAATACTAATTCTTTATTCCTTGAAGAATTGAATGAACTGAAAATGCCGACGAGTAAACAGAATATCTAACAACTGCAAACACGCCTGTGACCGATAAGCATTGCTCATTGAACATTAAATAATGAAATTAATAATGAACTCTGGGAATAAGCACGAGTGTAGTTCATCAATAAAACGCGAACAGTTCTCTACACAACTCTTCAAAACGCCTATACATTGAAATTATTAATACTGAACTCTACCGGAATAAGCCGATTGAGCAGTGAATCTGAGAATACTCAATTAATCTGAAGCAATAGTTCACCTAGATATGGACAACTGACTGATATTCGTGTCACTGCCAAAAAAAACAATTAATCACAGTAAAATTGTACTTTTCGTACTTTTTGCATCAAATAAAGAGCGCAAGGATTTAAAATTCTGTAAGAGTTGTAAGACATCTAAGGTTCGCAGGAAATTCGCGATGTGTCGAATCTACGTGGCAGGGAAGCCATCGAGGCAGCCAAAAGTAAAGCCGGGAAAGGAAGGGCAACAATGAGCTCGAAAGTAAATTTTGGAGCTGGGGAAGGCAGGGCAACAAGGAAATGCAAACTAATTTGGTGGCCACTGTAAAACAGCTCCTCAAATGACATTATAACTTTCCGGATTTATGTCGGAAAAGTTTCATTTTAATAAACTGACTTCTGCATCTTTGGTACAAACTAGACAGATTGATGTATAATTCATCGATTAAAAGCTGTATATTATCTATTTACAGTTATCTCGACTATTATCCTAAGTCTTTCTCGTATATGTAGCTTTTCTTTGCCATTATATTACATGATTAAACTGTCTAATAAACATTATGATAGCCCTCGTAGATCAAGTATTTTACTTTCCTCAGCTGGCACCTGATTAAGTTTTATCAGGGCCCAGTTTTACAAAACCCCGATTAAAGTGAACTTATAGTTAGGCGGCTAATGCGTTAACACTGGTATATAATCACCTAAAAGTCGATTAAGGTCGATTTTAGTTCCGGTAATTGTATGTGGGACCAGAGCCCCATTTTGACCAGCTTGCTGAACTTGGGCTTCGTAAAATACCACAGGTAGAAGTGTCACAGTCTTTCAGCCTGGTCAGTTCTCTACTGTCTCCATGTTTCCAGTGAACTTGAATTCAATATTTACAACAAAACTCGATACGAAAAATAATAATAAAAAGGGTAATTGTGAAAAAAAGTTACTGAATTCCTGAGGAAACATCAAGTAAAATACTACAGGTAGAAGTATTTTACACAGAGTCACAGCCTTTCAGCCAAGTTTCTCTGCTGTCTCCAGGTTTCCAGTGAACTGGAATTTAATAGTTACAACGAAAAGCCAATACGAAAAAGAATAATGAAAAGGGTAATTGTGAAAAAAGTTACTGAATTCCTGAGGAAACATCAAGTAAAATACTACAGGTAGAAGTATTTTACACAGAGTCACAGCCTTTCAGCCAAGTTTCTCTGCTGTCTCCAGGTTTCCAGTGAACTGGAATTTAATAGTTACAACGAAAAGCCAATACGAAAAAGAACAATAAAAAGGGTAATTGTGAACAAAGTTACTGAATTCCTGAGGAAACATCAAGTAAAATACTACAGGTAGAAGTATTTTACACAGAGTCACAGCCTTTCAGCCAAGTTTCTCTGCTGTCTCCATGTTTCCAGTAAACTTGAATTTAATATTTACAACAAAAACCTGATTAGAAAAAGAACAATACAAAGGGTAATTGTGAAAAAAGTTATTGAATTCCTGAGGAAACATCAAGTAAAATACTACAGGTAGAAGTATTTTACAAAGAGTCACAGCCTTTCAGCCAAGTTTCTCTTTTAGAAAACTTTTAGAAGAAATCCTAACATGGTAAAAGAAAACATTTGTAAAACATCTATCAATGCACTAGCCCTAGCCCTAGTGGGTAGCAGCTCCTAAATCAATTGGTTACTATCCCAACAGACTTCCTCACTTCCTGTAAAACGTACATAACATATATATAGTTTAGCTTTCCTGCATGAACGTTTAAGTGATATTTATAACATTGTGGCTGTGTTATATCGAAAGGCAAGAAACTAAAATGGAGCTCGGAAAAGCGGTGCAGTTTATTTAAACTTTGTACCCCCAAAAATGGTTCGGTCGGGCAATGATAAACGAAACATTTTATTGGGATGGCCTTATCTAAATTAAACAAATATTTAATATAAACTTTAATGACTGGCATACTTTAATTTTAAGATTAATTAGCCTGTACCTATACTACGTTTTTTCTTTTCTTATAATAACATATAATATTGTAATTAATCCAATTAAGTAAACGAAAATTAGATTAACAAATCTATTTTATGGTTAGCGGAGCACCCCAGTTCGGTCAATATTAAAAAAGTTCAGGACCGTTTGCCATGATCTAAATGGGAACTTCGTGCTGAGCGTGACTAGACTAAAAGCTGGACCCAGTCTCAGGCACTCTCATCGAGTTAACATACGAAGCCAGCAGCGTAATCGCTTTCTTTATACCGCTGTGACACACGACAATTCATCAAAGCTGATGAAATCGTCTCTCTTACGAACGCATCGTCCATTTCCCCAGCAAGAAGGAAACTACTCGAACATGGTTCGGCCTAATTCCTGTCCATTTGAAGCGACCCGAGTCCTTAGTTCTTCCATCAAACTTCTTGACACAATCATGCCGGCACGTTTAGCCTTTATGCGTGGCCCTATAAATCGCTTGCTTAATTCCTCTAGTATACGTACCTTGAATTTACATGCATGAAAGACTATTCGTACTCTTAGCCGGCGTATCAACGTGAGAGACGGAAGTCGACGGAGGCGTTTCAAACATATGGCGGGAACTTCGCGTTGGTTCTACACGTGATCTTGATTTCGGAAGCCGTAATAATTTTCTGGAGCGCTTGAAACTTGCTAGAACATAAAAACTTTTCCTTCTCAAGGTTCTTGCGGCGTAATGCTCGGCAAAGAATACTGAACAAAGTCGATACAACAACGTACGTCTTTCCTCCTCCCTGTACAGAACCGTTGAGCGGCAGCTTTGCCGCCATGTTGGCCTTCTACTCTGTCGAATGGAACCTCGAAAACTCTCCCTTGAAATGGTTTAAACGCATCGCTAGCGATATACTCCTTCAGCCTTCCTCACTGGCATCTCGCTCGAAAAAGCGTGCAACTTTTTGAAGGATCAAGGCCATATACAAGAACGCGAAAGAGGCAAATGGTCGCGGCACCGATGCGAACTCGCATTCTGCCATGATTCCATAGCTGAAGAGAATTGAATATTCGAATTTCGGACCGAAATGTAATCTTATGTACCGTTGTCTCATATTAACTATTAAGACTGTATCTTAAAGCATCTCTGTTTTATATAAAGACAAACTTTGTACGCGATGACAAGCTGCAAAGTAGACAACACTGCGTGTTGATGGAAACTTACATTGGATTATTACGTTACCATAACAACTAATAATTTGGCCCCAGTCGCCTGCTGTGAGATTCAGATGCTCATGAAGTTCGTCATGACGCTTACTACACTGCTACACTTGCTACACTGCTACACTTGCTACGCTTGCTACACTGATACGCTTGCTACACTTGCTACGTTTACTACACTGCTACACTTGCTACACTGCTACACTTGCTACGCTTGCTACACTGATACGCTTGCTACACTTGCTACACTTGCTACGCTTGCTACACTTGCTACGCTTGCTACACTGATACGCTTGCTACACTGCTACACTTCCTACACTTGCTACGCTTGCTACACTGCTACGATTACTACACTGCTACGATTACTACACTGCTACGCTTGCTACACTGCCAGGCTAACTACACTTGCTACACTTGCTACACTGCCACACTTGCTACACTTGCTACACTGCTACGCTTACACACTTGCTACACTGATATGCTAATACACTTGCTACACTGCTACGCTACTACACTTGCTACGCTTGCCGCACTGCTACGATTACTACACTGCTACGCGTACTACACTGCTACGCTTATTACCGTCACTGCTATACGCTTACTACACTGCTACGCTTGCTACACTACTACGCTTGGTATACTGCTACGTGTACTACACTGCCACACTTGCTACACTTGCTACACTTGCTACACTTGCTACACTGCTACGCTAATACACACTTGCTACACTGATATGCTAATACACTTGCTACACTGCTACGCTACTACACTTGCTACGCTTACTACACTGCTACGCTTGCTACACAGCTACGCTTGCTACACAGCTACGCTTGCTACACTGCTACCTTTGATAAACTGCTACGCTTGGTATACTGCTACGCTTGCTACACTGCTACGTTTACTAGACTGCTACGCTTGCTACACTTGCTACACTGATACGCTTACACACTTGCTACACTGATACGCTAATACACTTGCTACACTGATACGCTAATACACTTGCTACACTGCTACGCTACTACACTTGCTACGCTTGCTACACTGCTATGCGTGCTACACTGCTACGCTTACTACACTTGCTACGCTTACTACACTTGCTACGCTTACTACATTTGCTACACTGCTACGGTTTCTACACTGCTACGCTTGCTACACTTGCTACGCTTGCTACATTTGCTACACTGATACGCTTGCTGCACTGATACGCTTGCTACACTTTCTACAAAACCCTCATATTTACTACACAAGCATCTCTTTTGTCCTTTGCTATACAATTGTTTCATCGGATTTGATATAGGTTTTCTTCCAAAACATTATATAGGGTTTTCGTGACGGTTATCATCGAACCTTTACCCATTTTTTTCCACTCTATAAAGCAATTTATTTAAACGAATTATTCCTTGCAAACAATTTATTTTAAGTTCTCAGCCTCTGCAAACAATTTTGTTTCAATTTTTCTCATTGTCACCAGTCCTCCAAAAATACAATGGTGGCAAGAGTAGGAACGCTCGAACATTACCTCAAAATGAATCACAATTTAGGCTGCTGATCGGCGAGGTCTTTCGTTTCCTATAATGGCTCCCTTGAAATTTACTTCGGTAACGAATCCCGAAATAGAACCGATACCCAACACAAATATCTTGAGTGTCGTATTATATATATACGGATAGAGTTTACCTTGCAGATGTTAGGGTCTTTTAGCATACTAGTACTCGAAGATAGTGAAAGATGAACAGCGCGCGCCATACATTTACTGTAACTGCAGCTGAGAACAACACGGACGGCAAAAGTGTCACTCTTCAACTGTCCATTGGATTTTTCTGGCGATGTGGTACTAGTTTTAGTTTCTTATTACTCATTTATTTTTTACTTTTACATTTAAAGCAACCAAGAGTTTGAAAGCAATTTCGTTATAATTAAACTCACCTGATTACAATACTTCCTGCCTTGACAGAGTTCAGCTCGAGTCCTTGGTAATCGGTATTGTTTTCAAACACTTTTTTCATCGCCGTTTTGATATCAGCTTCAAGTTCTTTGTATGTCTTGCTGTTCCTGTTTTTGTACTCCTCTACGAACGGTTTTTCCATCGTAAGACCCACTTCGTACTTGGCTTGATATTTTGGTTCTGCTGTAGGTGGTTCTGTTGTAGTTGGTTCGGCTGTAGTTGATTCGGCAGTCATAGTTGGTCCGACAGTAGTTGGTTCGGCAGTCACAGTTGCTACGGCAGTAGTTGGTTCAGCAGTCACAGTTGCTTGGGCTGTAGTTGTTTCGACAGTCACAGTTACTTGGGCTGTAGTTGATTCGACAGTCACAGTTGGTCCGACAGTAGTTGGTTCAGCAGTCACAGTTGCTACGGCAGTAGTTGGATCAGCAGTCACAGTTGCTTGGGCTGTAGTTGATTCGACAGTCATAGTTGGTCCGACAGTAGTTGGTTCGGAAGTCCCAGTTGCTACGGCAGTAGTTGGTTGGGCAGACATAGTTGCTACGGCAGTAGTTGGTTCAGCAGTCACAGTTGCTTGGGCAGTAGTTGGTTCGGCAGTCACAGTTGCTTGGGCTGTAGTTGATTTGGCAGTCATAGTTGGTCCGACAGTAGTTGGTTCGGAAGTCACAGTTGCTACGGCAGTAGTTGGTTGGGCAGACACAGTTGCTACGGCAGTAGTTGGTTCAGCAGTCACAGTTGCTTGGGCAGTAGTTGGTTCGGCAGTCACAGTTGCTTGGGCAGTAGTTGATTCGACAGTCACAGTTGCTTGGACAGTAGTTGATTCGACAGTCACAGTTGCTTGGGCAGTAGTTGATTCGACAGTCACAGTTGCTTGTGCAGTAGTTGATTCGACAGTCACAGTTGCTTGGGCAGTAGTTGATTCGACAGTCACAGTTGCTTGGGCTGTAGTTGATTCGACAGTCACAGTTGCTTGGGCTGTAGTTGATTCGACAGTCACAGTTGGTCCGACAGTAGTTGGTTCGGCAGTCACAGTTGCTACGGCAGTAGTTGGTTCAGCAGTCACTGTTGCTTGGGCAGTAGTTGGTTGGGCAGACACAGTTGCTACGGCAGTAGTTGGTTCAGCAGTCACAGTTGCCTGGGCAGTAGTTGGTTCGGCAGTCACAGTTGCTTGGGCTGTAGTTGATTTCGCAGTCATAGTTGGTCCGACAGTAGTTGCTTCGGAAGTCACAGTTGCTACGGCAGTAGTTGGTTGGGCAGACACAGTTGCTACGGCAGTAGTTGGTTCAGCAGTCACAGTTGCTTGGGCAGTAGTTGGTTCGGCAGTCACAGTTGCTTGGGCAGTAGTTGATTGGACAGTCACAGTTGCTTGGACAGTAGTTGACTGGACAGTCACAGTTGCTTGGGCAGTAGTTGATTCGACAGTCACAGTTGCTTGTGCAGTAGTTGATTCGACAGTCACAGTTGCTTGGGCAGTAGTTGATTCGACAGTCACAGTTGCTTGGGCTGTAGTTGATTCGACAGTCACAGTTGCTTGGGCTATAGTTGATTCGACAGTCACAGTTGGTCCGACAGTAGTTGGTTCGGCAGTCACAGTTGCTACGGCAGTAGTTGGTTCAGCAGTCACAGTTGCTTGGGCAGTAGTTGGTTGGGCAGTCACAGTTGCTACGGCAGTAGTTGGTTCAGCAGTCACAGGTGCTTGGGCAGTAGTTGGTTGGGCAGACACAGTTGCTACGGCAGTAGTTGGTTCAGCAGTCACAGTTGCCTGGGCAGTAGTTGGTTCGGCAGTCACAGTTGCTTGGGCTGTAGTTGATTTGGCAGTCATAGTTGGTCCGACAGTAGTTGGTTCGGCAGTCACAGTTGCTACGGCAGTAGTTGGTTGGGCAGACACAGTTGCTACGGTAGTAGTTGCTTCAGCAGTCACAGTTGCTTGGGCAGTAGTTGGTTCGGCAGTCACAGTTGCTTGGGCTGTAGTTGATTTGGCAGTCACAGTTGCTTGGGCAGTAGTTGGTTCGGCAGTCACAGTTGCTTGGGCTGTAGTTGATTTGGCAGTCATAGTTGGTCCGACAGTAGTTGGTTCGGAAGTCACAGTTGCTACGGCAGTAGTTGGTTCAGCAGTCACAGTTGCTTGGGCAGTAGTTGGTTCAGCAGTCACAGGTGCTTGGGCAGTAGTTGGTTCGGCAGTCACAGTTGCTTGGGCTGTAGTTGATTCGACAGTCACAGTTGCAACGGCAGTAGTTGGTTCAGCAGTGACAGTTGCTTCGGCTGTAGTTGGTTCAGCAGTCACAGTTGCTTGGGCAGTAAAAATAATAATAATGGTCTTTAATTCATTGATAAAATACATATCATATGTTGCAATTTAATCTAATAAAATACGGAATACTAATTATAATGTAAATACAAATACAATTGTGTATACATATTAAATACTGTTAATGATACTGATAATAATAATGTTGTAATCATATGTTAAATTAAGTAACTAATATAAAAAGGCAAGTAAAAATCTAAAAAGCAAGTAAAAATCTAGAATATAATTCCTAACATTTGATCTATTTATTAATATATACAACTATGCCAGCCTGCGAAAGCAACCGCCTGTTGCGCGCCCACCCAAAATTTGCTCAAATCTACTGTCAGCGATTTGCTTAAGTTGGAATCAGCAGACTTTCATATTCACCGCGCTATGACATAGCTAGAACCTCTCGACCAATCAGAACACTTGAATTTCTATGAAATGATACTAATATTATTAATAATAATAAGATAATAATATTTAATTTATTTTAATAATAATGCGTGACTATTTATATTCTATAATATTTATTATAATAATACTGAGTATTATTCTTATTATAATTTCATTCTAATTCTAATCCTAATAATATTTATTATAGATTAATATTAATCAGGAACCCTTATCATAATAATAAAATAATGATAAAATAATAAAATAATGTTTATAACATATAATAGGTAATAGTAATAGCATGGTTTGTTTTATTTATTTATTTAGCTGAAAATTACAGAAAATTACAAGATAAAATAAAGTAAAATTGATAATTACATGGGACAAATAATGAAATGAGCATAATAATGCAGGGAGACCGCAACACTTTTCACCAATTACTGCGGGCATAAATACCACTCGTGGGATTTCAAAATTCCTCGTAATTTCACAAGCCGCGTATAAGCCATCTTAACGATGATGCGCGCGCATTGTGAACAATTACATGCAATCAAGAGAACAACCAGGTGATCTCGAAAGCAACGCGCAATGCATTGTTGTCGTTTATTTGGCGGTCCATTCCAGTCTTGCCCCAGTCTCCTTGTTAAAAATCATCGCACGGCCAGCCTATGGCGGCCATGTTGAATTTCAAAAATGATAAACAAACTACGCGAATAAAAGACCTGGTGAAAATGCTAACTGACACAAATGGGCAATCCGAGCCCTTAAATATAAGAGTGGATAATAAAATGAAGTCCCAATTCATTTTTTGATTAAAAACTACTAAATAATTGCTGTTTAGCCACAAAAATCGAACACGCGTTTCCGACCCTGAATCGCCATTTGTTCTGGTTTATCTTTAGACTCCTTTTCACTCCAAGGATATCCTCAAAGTGCACGTATTTCATAAACAACTAGTTCTCACTAAACTAGGTATCACAAGATGCTAACCGAAGCAACAGCGAAACAACCAGTTTCGCAGGTAACGCGCGCACGTCAGGCAGAAATATACTGCTTAAATTATTCACTCAGGAACCACAATATTATCTCCTTTTCAATTTTAAAATTATACTGATATATAAGCTTAAATGAAAGCTATGTATTGTGCATAAAAAAGAGAGGACTGTGCACTGCTGGATGGTCTTGTAGCGATTATTCGCAAGTCACGCGCTGTAATCAAGTAAAGTTACAAATAGCGGTTTTAATGTTGCTGTGAACTTTATATTGTAACAATTTCAAAACTTTTTATTTATCGTAGCAAATATATAATTTGTGTGTCATTGTCTCACGCAAAAGCAAATTGGGTTATTGCTTTGTCTGGCTATCCGAAAAGTGGTTATATATGGCAGTTAACTTGGCTGCATGCCGCTACCAAAGTATTGCGTGGCTAGTTGCGATTTTTTTAACAATCCCAATTATATTTTGCGCGTACGCGTGCGTTTCCACACACGACAGACACACGCGAAGGTCTTGAAGGCTCAACCATAGTTTTAAGTCAGTTATGTCCTAATAACACGCACTGGTTCAACGGGAACGTTTAATGAAAATATGCCTAAGGTGTTTTATTGTCCGGATTGCTGTAAGGAATATAAAAGTAGTGGAGGCTTAAGGAAACATTTTAGAAAGTATCCCGCTCATAAACCTGGAAAAGAAAATGGTCCTCTTTCTGCCTCAAAAGCGGTTAGCTCGTTTTTGAATGTTAATGAAAGCCACAGATATGCGAGATTGAAAGAGCTATCCCGGCAGCTGACTGATGAAGAAATTGAAGGTATGTTTCTCTCAAGACTGGCCAAATGTGTTCCACTGGATAGTTTTGCCATTGAAAAAAGCAAGCTTTCTATCAAGAAAGACCAGGTATCTGTGGTGAAACTGTGGTCAGAATTAGAAAACTGTGTTGACAGCATTAAGGGCCAATACCCAAGTTTGCAAGCCTGTTCCCTCCCGTTTAACAACAACGGAAACTCACACAAGAGTACTAACTTAACACATTTAATTGATGACCACTACTTGAGCAATGAGGATGCTATGGCAACTAAGCCATTTGTTTTATTAGGTGGCAAGGAACACAACAGGGAACTAACCGAGTTTGTAATAAACAATAATGACGGTGAAGTTTTCAAAAATGTTATTATGCCATCAATAATGGAAAAAAGGAAAGACGAATTTGTGGACTTTGCAACTGGACTTACCACAAAATTTGGCATAGGTCAAGCCAAGTATCAGAATTTTTAAGGAATGAACTAGGAAATGATCTGAAGGACGTGTTTGGGGTGAACAATATTGTACCGAAAGACATCATTCTCAATGATTTAAATTCTCACAAGCATGCAATTCAGGAGACTCTTGATTTGAGCTTCGTTCAACACAATGGCACTCTTGCTGCCTTCACTAATGTGGCCAAGACAGTCCAATGGCTTATTGGTAAGGAAAGTTTAACCGAGACTATAACTATTCCAAATGACCACTTAATAATATATTACTATGCTGATGCATTCCCATGGATGCAGTGGAGTAAGTTCTTTACTGGAGAAACAAGCATCCGCATCAAGCTTGTAGAGCCACACAATTTGTTAAGTACAATAGCAACTGTTTGTGCATGGCTTGGTCCTGATGATTACAGCCATGTTAGTTCGCTGGGGAGAGTAGTGTTTGACCAGTTATCTACCCTAAGGCAGGTCTACCATCCAATCCTTAAGAGGAACATTAATGTGTCTATAAGAGGTGTAGCAGATGGCAGTCAGCGTAGAACTTCAACAGGAAATAGTTCTGCTGCATCAATTTATCCCATCCCTGAAGCTCCAGAGAGAAGTGACCAGCTTGGCGATATGATGATCATCTGTGAAGAACCAATCTGGAAATCAGAAATGACAACTGGATCAGAACATGAATATCATGAATGGCTAGCTGGAAAAGTTGATAATCAGGACAACAGAAGGCAATTTGCCAAACAACATCTTGGTCAGATGGATAGATGCAATATCACCAAAACTGACATGAAGGACTTTTACCCCGGTATAATGCACCAGGCAATTCGAGCTAGCGAGACCATTGCTCGACGCATCTGACAGTTAGCTGACAGCTGTGGAGTGAGTAAACTTGCATGGTTCAAGGAACTGCAAAAGGTGGCCAGAAAGGTATGTTTACATAAATATGTCCTAACCTTTGATGAGGAGGGAGTGTTGGCATTCTATGATAAATCTAATAACGTACTTCAGAATGCTGGCTTCTCTGGTTTACCATACCAAGTCCTCTCAAGCTTCTGCTCAGGAGTTGGTCAGATTATTAGATTTGTACTGCAAACTCCACAAGATCTTCCCAGGTCTTCCTATGACTGTAATGCTAGAGTGCTATTGGGTTTCCAGTTTGTTTTGATATTTGGAACCCAGACTGTCACTGCTACGATAAAAGAGCTAGTAGCATACACAGGGTACTACATTGACAAGGCTATTACAGATTCTAAGCTGGTTGGGTTTCCACTTACCCTTCGCAACTTCTCTGACAGTGTCATGGAAACTAAGCACAAAGAAAGTAAACAAGGGAACTATGTCTACAGTGGGGGAAGGACAGGAAAGAGAGGGAAGTTGGACTATCAAAAGAGGGTACTCATACAACAATTCAACCACGAATGGATGGCAGTAGAAGGCAGAGAGAAGAATGGTCTCAAGTATTCTTCAGATGCTAAAGTAAGAAAGAAAGAAGCATCAAAAAACAAGGCGACGAATAATCCAGTAAGTTATATTGTAGTATGCTCACAGAACAGGGTTTTCAAAATAACATGGCAACTTAGTGGAAAATCTAACTTTTAAAACTTCTGAGAATACCACAGAATTGCATTGTCTCCTCTGACTACTTGTCTATGTTGATCATCTCCTCTAAAAGATTTTGAAACCCCTGTAGAAGCTAAAATAGTCACAGATACTGTAGATTCCAGGGTTACCCATGCCAGTGGATAGTCAGCAAAGATAACTGGCTATTTCAGTCATTATTACTTCAGATTTTCTGAGGAAAAATCTTTAGGGAAACAATCAGACAGTGGAATATAATTTCTGATTCCAGCTTGCTACAACAATTGCCATCTTTTCCAGAAAGAAAGGACAACCCTTGTAATCATAAAATTTCAAATTAATGGGATAAATTAAGTATGGTAAATTCAATTTGAGCTCTTGCCTCTTGGAGAAACATGACTTTAATGAATTACAAATTCATTTCATTTCTAGTCTGTTCTCTTTGATGACAAGGCTGTCGCAGAGGATTGTAATTACCCACAAGAATCAGATACACAGGTTTGGAAATAAAATATATAATAATATTATCCCCGGAAAAACTGAACAAATAAAGTATTTTTGCTAATTTCTTCACTCTTCAGAAAATTATACATGTAATTAATATTTAATGTGTATTACACAACGAGTAATATAGCTGTATTTTTTTCATATTCTGGGACACAAGTAAAGCGAGGAAACACTGGGGGAATTTTCAAATCCACCGTTGAAAGTGCCCGAGGGATCGGAGGTTAATATTAACCAAATTCAAGAAATGCTGCTTCGCGAAGCAAAATCACAGTTTGCTCGTTCAGTTCCTTTTTACATGACATTAGAAAATGCCCAAAAGCACCAACAGGAATGTGCCAAAATTATCGACAATGTTAGCGGCATCCATCTAACCTCTATCAAGGTAACATGTGAAAAACATCAAAGGCTAAATATAGAGAGGAGCGACCGCCGAGGGTCTTACCAAAAGTTTACCTTGAGAGCAACTCGAAGTCGACCACAACAATCTGGTACGATAACAGTAGATTACAAAGAACACAAAAATGCTGCGTCTCAACTTCGAATCACGATACCAATGTCATCCGTAATGGGTATCTCTAATGAAAGAGGACATATTATCCTTGACAGCTCTATTTTCCCTCAAATAAATAAAATTCCCTGTAGCAACAAACACAAAGCTGACTTACCAGAATCGGGAAGAGGAAGATCGGCCTCGAATGATCAACACGTCGGCGCGGGCTTGTCTTCCACTTCCAGCTCCAACTCCAATATTCGTGTTAACATTGAGCTCTTGCCTTCAACCAGTAAAGTCAGTGTTTTAAATGGCATGCTACTTGCTGATCCATACCTGCAATCCGCCTTCGCCTTCGGACTTCAAGCCTCTTATCCTCCCTCTTTAACCCCAACGGAATTCAACCCTGAGTGCTATTTTCCACTCGTAAAAGATCCAACTCTTGTTCGCGCAGCACAGATTGCAGTCCTAAGTCTTTTGAGCTCCTCTGATGGTCAATCCGACGTTAGCTGGCTCGTTAGGATGTTCAAGGGACTTAGGGAAGCGTTCAACAAAACCCTGAGGCTAAAAATCCAGAGTACAACAACCAGCAACAGTGTCCAAATGGCAAGAAATGTTGAAGTGTGAACCGGAGTCCGAACTCAACTGTCGACTCGCTGTTGATCTGAAGCTTCAAAATTATTTTTCGCAGAAAGGTATGTGAATAAATAGCTTGTATAGCATCTTATAAATCCCTTCAACATATAAATGAGAGATGGAGCGGTCTAATCGAACAGCTAAAACAGTAAATGCACGTTTCTTTCATCTTCCTATCACACAAACGTCGCCTCGACCTTCGATAATCTAATCGATTGGAATGGACCGCCTGATCAAATCTCAGTTCGCGCGCTGATTGGTCAGAATTTCGAGTGCTGTCAAATCCAGATCACCTGGAAAAGATTGTCATGCAACATTGAGTTTTGGCGGGCCACATTCTGGTTTTTGGCGGGACACATACTTTTTTTTTCAATGCGTGCGCTATTTTGTGCGGCAATCCGCTCATTCACTTGCCCGTGCTCCGTCAAAAACCAACGAACACGTGCTTTTTAAATTAGGTAGACAGAAAAGGCATGCATAACAATAAAGACCTGGAAGAACGGCACCAACAAAACCTGGATCGGATAGGACCGGGTCGGATCGGATCGGTTCGGATCACATTTACGGTTGAATTATATTTTCCCGCCACAACAATTACGACCCGTTTGGTTCATATATCACGTTTATGTTTTGCTTTGACAGCTGAGTATAAAATACAAATGTTTATCTCTATATTTGGCCCTTTGACAGTCATTTCCTCCGGCATTTCCCCCGAATGTCAAGCGAAACCTTTCGTGGTGTGAGTCAGTAGTTCGGTTCAAACACAGACTGGAAAACCTAGTCCGGCGTGTCGATATCATTATCACAAAAAGCGACCTAAAAAAATATCTATGAATTAGGCTATGAAAGAGCCCCAAACTATTTAATTCTTCCACAAAGAAGAGAAAATCATGGATAATACACAATATTTTCTTCCCTGAACTGGTTCCCTTTTTGTTTGGCCGTTTCCTAGGCGGAAAGATGCTAAACTCTAGTACTCGTTCGAATACAACCTCCGCGCTTTTGCAAACTGTCTAGACCAGTCGCGTTGTTAACAGTCTGCTTTAGATCTGTTTCGCCCTATTACAATTTGATTCATGGTTTCGTTTATGGTCCTCTGGAGATGGTACCGGCTGTGGTTTGGTCCCTGGTTTACTGCCCGATTGGCAGGTTCTGAGTTGTTAATTAATAAGTGGTATACTTGTGTCTCTGCTGGGTTAAATGAAGGATCTTTACATGCAGAGAGATCTGGCTTGAGCTGAGATCTGGTGCGGCGGTACGTAGGTTGCACCTGTGGTGGCAGATCTGACTATGTAGGATCTAGGCTCTTTAGCTGGATTTAGGATGGTAACAGGCTGCCAAGTTTTTGTATGGTGGTCATTCATGCGGATTGCTTGGTCATTTAGTAGTGATTTGAGAGTAGGCCCAGCAGTACTGTTATAATAATGGCTTGCCTCTCTTGGCGCTGGTACAAGCTTTCCTTTTCTTTGTCTGTGTTGACAAGGCGGGCTCTGTGGGCCATTGGCAATCTGGTCTTGAATCTCCTGTTGTTCAGCAGTTCTGCTGGAGATTTCAAGTGGTGATCAAGTGGTGTGATTCTGTATGATTACAGTCCTAGATATGGATCTTCCCCTTCTTCCTCACATTTTCGCAACATGTTCTTTGTTGTTTGGACCATACGTTCTGCGAATCCATTCGACTGTAGATACAATGGGGAGCTTGTGATGTGTTCTATACCATAGGAATTCACAAAGTTCTCAAATTCTTGCGAGCTATACTGTGGTCCATTGTCAGTAACTATTTGTGCAGGAACACCATGCTCTGCAAAGATGCTCTTCAAATGATTGATGGCTGCATTTGATGTGGTGCTTGTGAGCTTTCTTATGATAGGGAATCTGATGTATTGGTCTGCCAGAAGGAGGTAGTGGTGACCTTTGTATTCAAACAGGTCTGAGCTGAATCTCTCACATGGGTAGCTTGGGGGTTCTGGCTGTAAGTAAGATTGGTTGCGTCTGTGCTTTTCTTTGGTGCCTTTGGCAGGTTTCGCATCTACTGACAATGTTCGTGATGTCTGTTGTGATTCCAGGCCAGTACACAGAAGTGCGGGCTCGTAGGAGACATTTATCCTGTCCCAAGTGACCTTGATGTATGATGCTAATAGTATTTCTGATCTGAGATGTGGGGGTATTACAATCCGATCACCTTTCAGCACAATACCGTCTTCAATGGTGAGCTCTTCTTTGAAGTTCCAGTACTCGTAAAGTGATTTTGGACAGTCCTTCCTATTTTCTGGCCAGCCTTCATAGATAGTTTCTCTCAGCTGAAATAAGGTGGTGTCTCTTGCAGTTTCTGTACGGATTTGGTGTAATCTTGCTGGTGACGCAGGAAGTGTCTTGGTGACATGATGAATGTCAAGTTGTGGCAGCTGACCATTTGTAGGCGCTGGCTGTGGTGTAACCCTTGAGAGGGCACCAGCAATTGGAACTTCAGATCCCTTAACGTACTTCACAGTGACATCATACTTCAGTGCTCTCAATACAAATCTCTGTAATCGAGATGGGCAGCTGGATAGTTTGTTCTTAAAGATTGATTCGAGGGGTTTGTGATCAGGATGTACAGTACACCATATATGAAATAATGAAATCGTTCAAGACCCCACACTACACCCAGTACCTCTCTCTCAATGTACCTTTGCTCAGTTTCTGTTAGTGCTTTAGAGGCATAGTACACCGGTTGTCCATGTTTTAGGACTACAGCTCCCACTTCTTTCATGGATGCATCAGTTTGGATTACTGTGTCAGCATTTGGGGCAAAGTATCTGAGTACTCCTAGAGATGACATCTCTTGTTTGACCTCACTAAATGCACGGTCATGTTCAGGGCCCCATATATAGGCTACTTCCTTCTTGGTTAGCTCTCGTAGTGGAGCTGTGTTGGATGCTAGGCGACCTGAATATTGTGTCAAGTAGTTTACGAGGCCTAGAAGCTCTGGAGGTCCTTTACATTGTCAGGAGGTTTCATGACTTGTATTGCAGATACTTTCTTGTTATCTGGCCTGACGACTTCGGAACTCCCGGTGTGTCCAAAGAAGCTGACCTCTTTGCACTTAAGCTGAAGCTTGTCTTTGTTGAATGTGATGCCTTTGCTTCTAGCTCGGTACATGAAGTTGATTAGGTTCTGGTCATGCTCCTCTTCTGTCGAACCATACACAAAAGTGTCGTCAGCAATGCCCGTGACTCCACTGAGACCTTCTACTGCTGTGTCTAAGTGTTTCTGGAATACATCTTGTAATACGACAAGGCCAAAGGGTAGTCTGGTAAATCTGTACCTGCCAGATTGGGTACTGAATGTTGTTAAATAGGAGCTGCTTTCATCAACGGGAACATGCCAGTAGCCTTTCTTAGCATCAACTATGCTAAAGAATTTGGCATTACTAGGTTGAGTAACAACTTCATCAACTGTTTTTGTGTAGTAGTGTTCCCTCTTGATCCCTTTGTTCAGGTCCTTTGGGTCTAAACAGACTCTGATCTTTGTAACCTCTCCTTTGTCGTTTGTGATTTCACATAGTACAATAATGTTGACCCTGTCAGTGGGTTTGTATACTGGTACAATAGCACCAAGTTCCAGCATTTTGTCCAGTTCTGTTTTGTACTTTTCACGCAGATGGATTGGTACCTTACGTGGTGGGTGGATTACAAGTTCTGCTTCTGGATCAAGGGTGATGTGATAGGGCTCAAGTTTCTCTCTGTTCAGTGGGGTGTGCACCAGAGGACTTGGCTGATTTTGAAATAGGGTTTCAGTGTTTTCTGACTGTTTGCAGGCTTTCTGCAGTTAGGGTTTCTGCCTCTGTTTGGAGGTTTTTATGCTGCAGTTAAATTTGACTAACTCTAAGTCATCACAAGTATTACAACAAAGCATAACTGGTCCAGGTACTTCTGTTACATTGAAGGCGATCCTTGTGGCGGACGTACAATTGACATGTGTCAAGGTTCTTTATGTTATGACCCCCATAAGAAGTGATTTTGCATTGTGCTGAGCCAAGATTTCTGTGCCTTGGATTAGGAATGATTCTTTAATAGTCTTGCTTTGAAATGGCATTTAATTCTGCACCAGTGTCTATTTTGCATACTAGGGGTGTGGTATGCTTAT
The DNA here is from genome assembly GCA_030867875.1 of Actinernus sp. WN-2022. Classification (NCBI taxonomy): domain Eukaryota; kingdom Metazoa; phylum Cnidaria; class Anthozoa; order Actiniaria; family Actinernidae; genus Actinernus; species Actinernus sp. WN-2022. The sequence goes on from JAOWCC010001501.1 coordinate 44,390,366, forward strand.
GTTTTGGCATTGCAATGACTTGTATCTCAGTCATGACCTTAGTACGGCCAACGTGCTCAATACTGTTAACCCTGGGGAATTGGTATGTTCTACCTCGAGTGTGCCCAGAAAAACTCTGCTATTATGAATCTGAGCTTTCACTTAGGTTGTCATCGCTTTGGTCACCTTGTAGTGTGTTAATGCCTGATTTCTTTGTTGTTCTACATATTCTACTGAAATGGCCTTGTTTGTGACACTTGTAACTTGGGGAGCTCGGGTGGCGCAGTGGTTAAGCGCTTCGCCTCTCACCTCTGTGGCCCAGGTTCGAATCCCGGACGCGGCGCCATATGTGAGTTGAGTTCGTTGGTATCTCGCCCTTGCTCCGAGGGTTTTTCTCCGGGTTCTCCGGTTTTCCTCCCTCCGCAAAAATCAACACGCTAAATTCCAATTCGATCTGTGGATTAGCCGGGACCTGGCTTTGATCAGCCCCCATGGTTGTTTCAGGTCTCGTTAGAAATTCAGAGTTTAGAAATTCAGAGTTTAACACTCTGCTTTGCTTGCTGGGCATTGCCGACCCTTATTATGTGGTTTGTCACCGCATCTACCAAACCCTCATACCCTCGGCTATCCCTGTTTCTGTAACCCCCTCGGTTGTTCTGTTTCTTTGGTCAACCCTGTTGTTGCTGTGCATTAGGTTGGTGTTTACTTTTCTGCTTGCTGTGTTGCCTGAGTGCGTCTACCTGGCTGGGTGGTGGTGGATTACCCATGGCTTTCATTTGCATACGAGTGGCCTCCTCTGTACGTGCTATTTCTTTAGCTCTAATAAATGTCAGTTCATTGCCCTCAGCTATGCATTTCTTTCGAACAATTTCTGAGTCTACACCAAAAACTAATGTGCCGCGGATGAGGTCATTATGCAAATCTGTTGGGTAACCACAGTTCTGTATCAGAAGCCTTGCCTCCCTTATGAAGGCAGACCACGCAGGTAATATCGATTCAAAATGTGGTTTGATTGGGGTTTCACGTAGTCCTCGAATCGCTTCCAATATTCTTTCATTTCCTTTTGTTCTTCTGCACTCATTTGCCATGTGTTGTACAGATCGAGTCCGTAGTCGCCTGTTCACAACAGCAAGTATTTGCACTTTTGCTCGCTCGCTCGAGATTTAAATGGGCCGTCAAATAATAATTGGCACTTCTGGCGGAATCGTTTGAAACGTGTAGGAAGGTCAGAGCCAGGACTCCAGTCCATTTTTGGCGATTCAAAGCCAATTAAGTCCGTCATTTCGATACGTTTACTAGTTTACACACTAGCGAGTGTCCTGATACAGTACTGTAATTACTAATTCTCGCAGTAGAGAATGTTTTTTTTGTGTGTGTGATATTGCTGAACAATCTCGACTTTATTTGCCGTGTGTCGTGTGACCTTCAAGTCATTCACTTACGGTTTGGTGCTACTTTCCACGTGCTTCGGCGATAATTTTACTGGATGCCGTTTTCCTCGATGCACTCGTTTTGTTTTAGGCGTAAATCCCGTTTCTGACATCCATGTCTTGGGCTCTGTTTAATGTAGCACATTGCAGAGTGTACACCGAGTGTAGCACAACTTAACAACAACAAGATGGCGGGCCCACATGCAAGCATGCATTTATGCTAATGAGTTCATGTGATCACGTGATACTGTGACAAAGGACATGGTAAACCCTCGAGCAAAAACGGCCCTCTTGTGATGTGATGTGATATTTTTGGTGGGAAATTATATATGTGATCCGATCCGATCCGATCCGATCCGATCCGTTATCCGATCCGATCCGATCCGATCCGATCCGATCTGGTCCGGTCCGGTCCGGTCCGATCCGATCCAGGCTTAGTTGGTGCCGCTGAAAGAATAGAAACTTACGCATTTGTGCTCCATTAACTAAATTGTACTTAAGTCTTTCACTAAGATATGATGTGATTAATTCAAATATGTGAAATTCACTGATGTGAATGTAAATTATCCCAACTTATGCCGTGATCTTAGCAACAGCTAACAAATTCGTACACACAATTTATCAATGATCATGTCGGTATAAATGTTTTTCATATACAGCCCTTTTATTTCAGTATACAACAACATTTAATCTGTACCCCGAAGGTATAAGATAACCTTAACGTCCACTCTACGTTTAGGTTGGGATCCAGCGTGGACGTTAGTGTGGCGTATGAAGCCCAAACAAGTTCAGGGGACGAGATTGGAGCAAACATTTGGACGTTAATTGGGGGAGGTGGGCTCCGACCTTAAGCGGGGCACTAAGAATATAGCGACTGTCCCTAACTTACACATAATAGAACAATAGTGATGCATGTGAAAAAAAGGAAAAAATATTATTCGGCGGAGGAAACCTCTAAGAAACCATAAAGGCTTGTCAGAGATTGTGAATGGGTCCCAAATACTTCTTGTATCTACGCTTATACAATATACAAATATTTGTTATTGTTTTAATTCAAAGAATTCCAACGTTAAAGTATACGGCCTTGGTAAAGTATTGTACACTGTTTAATATTGGTCCTACACACAGGCATGCTGCCCTTCTCGAGTAATTATGTATTGGACTACTTGTTGAAACATCGTTTCATGCGATGACTACATACGCATTTGTCCCGTGTCCCCAGACTCATTCTGAAGTTAAATAATCAAATAAATATATCAGCGAAAAGGTTTAATACTTGCAACCTCGCCGCTGATATTTAGTACTTCTTAACTTCAGAATGAGACTGAGTAAATGCGTCTGTTATTAAATTTCTCAACTGACAAAAGAAACATCTCTTTGTTTTCCTTCACAGGCGCCCTCCAATATTCATCACTGTTAGAACGGCGCCAAAGCATATCAAGAATTAACTATCCTGTAGATAATTTTCACTGAAATAACCAATACAATTGTCTTCAATAAAATACGATAAAATAAGTGAGATCTTGTAAACACCAGGCACAAATACACAAATGTCCAAACTTCTGGAGGAATGGTCTACCTCGTTGAATAAAATGTGAAAACTTGATATGTAAAGTAGTATATATGCAATAGACATATTGGTTTAACTAAATAAGTAAAGCGGAATTTCCCATCAAATTTAAATCATTGGTTTCACTTAAAAACTCTTTGGATGCCACTTTTAAGGATTCATCATTTCAAAAAATGAAATTGCCACAAATACATGGATTTTCATGTCATTTAGGAAAGTAACACGCTAAGCTCGCCGGCTTTCAGAAAATTCAAAACTTTGTAACTCAAAACGAAAACACTTTAACGGTGTCTCCTTAATCTGATAATTAAGATGGATATTGAATTATCTTTGAATATGGAAATGTTTGATAAGGAATCTATTTTATGTAGAAAATTATACAGAATAAGAAAGCATAAGCAACGAATTTCTTTAGTATTTTTAAAACACACCTTCAGGTATCCAGTTGAGGTAAATTATCTGCGAACGTTTTTTTGTCGCAGGCTATAAGTAGTACGAAGCGATGTTAAATTTTGAAGAGACTAAGCTACATTAAAATTAAGATTTCAGTGTGATTTTGAGAGACTCAAACTATTGCTAAAATAGCTGACATAGCCCCTTTAATTAAATCTCTTACTCAGAGGAAACAATCATCCTTACCAGTCGCGGGACTCGTTAGAGAGTAATTTGAAGAAGTCGATCCTCCACAAACTACACCTGCATCCTCCGTGTGATTGCAATTATTGACTCCCAAACCAATATGCCGGCATTGTCCTATGGTAGTTTCATTTCCGGAACATTGCACTTTATCCAGAAGTATGGAGCCGTTACCCTGTCCAAACCTAAAACCAGCAATATAACTCTTTCAACAGTGTATTAAGGGAGCGGTCATTAATTACTGGAGGGAGGGGGGGGGGGGGGGGAAGGGCCGGTAAAATATCTAAAACGAGGACCCAAAAATGTTGGCCCTCCCCAATACATCAGCCCACAAAATCTTCGCCCTCCCCAAAACATAAAAAAATGACGTCTTTTTTTTTAACAAAAGAGGGAAGCATTTCTTTTCTTTTACCCCTGAAAACCTCATTATCAAGCAGAATGTTTGAGGTCTCGAACGTTGTCCATTAGCAGCATCCAGCACGGGCTGATTGCTGGTTTAGGGACATTTCCAAGGTGGAGCTGAATGGTCGATTGAAGTAGCCTAAAAATATTGTAAAAGTTTCATTGTTAAAACAGGCGCCCACAAATGTGTGACCCTCCCCAAATCGAAGCCCAAAAATCTTAGCCCTCCCCCTAAATTTACCGACCCTTCCCCCCGGTAATTAATGACCGCTCCCTAAAAACACTGAATTTTCACAGAACCTGAAACAACCATTGGGGCTGATCAAAGTCCGGACCCGGTTAAGCTACTGATCGAATTTGTATTTAGCGAGTAGATTTTTGTAGAGGGAGGAAAACCAGAGAACCCGGAGAAAAATCATAGGAACAAGGACGACGAAATACCACAAACGCAACTCACATGTAAACTGGACTCAAAACCTGGTTTACCTGGCGAGAGGCAACGGGCTTACCACTAGCACCTCTCCGGAAAGAATACATTTGCCTGCACCACACACAGCCTTCCCGGGAGGGGACACTCAGCTTTACGACGTATTATATATACGGCTATACAGGGTCCTGGTTTTCTGTAAAAAATATATTTCAAGAATTCCTAGTTGTTGTACTTAGCTAATAAATCAGGGATATTAACAAAAAATCATCCTGGAAAACCGGGTTTCCCCTCCATAATGTACCGCATGTGTACGACAAGCTTCCAGTTGTTTTGCCGCCGAAAACCCGTCATGCAGCGCGCGTCAGATATTTTTCTTTCAGCTTCCTCAGTTCAGGCCAGCTTTAATTTTGTTTTACTTTCCTCTGTAAGGTATGAATGAGAAAGTTATATGAGTCTGGAATAGAATAGTTATGCAATGCTTTCTCGTGGTATGCAATGAATATCCCACTCAGTGTCTGGATTTGTCTTTGCAAAAGGCTCGTGTGTCTACTGAAACATCAAGTCACTCGTGGAATATTTCACGGTAAACCACGAGTAAACATTGCATAACTAGTATGTATTCCACTTAATGCTGAACTAACCTTGCACAACAATAGGCAGCCGAGGCTGGTGGAAGTCCAAGCTGACGACAAATAACCTTTGCGTCTTGAATGTCCCAGAGGTCATCACAGACTGTACCCCATGTTCCATTGAATGTTCCATTGACGTACTTCACCTCAACGCGTCCTTCATTAGAAGAGTTGCCATTTACAAGTCGAACGATGACTTCTAAATGTATTCGACGACGGAGTAAAAAGAAGTTGATTTAGTTTGTATTTGCTAAGTAACTTATGTTATAGCTTTACTACTTTATATACTTTACTGCTAAGCTGTAACGATTAATAAAGTATATATATGAATGTTTCAAGCCCGGCGTACATGACAAGTACTCCTAAATTTAGGTACGGCTGCCAATATTTTCGGCACGGCACCCCTTATTTTTGACGTGTCATGGCATTGTTCCGGGTACTCCGGCTCGTGCCCAAAAATCAAGGGGTGCCAGAACCTTGCAGTGAAAAGGGAGTCCCGGGTAGCCTGTTTGGAGTGCCGTGCCGAAGTTAGGAGTCCGTACCCGAATTAGGAGTACTGTGTCCAAGGTAGGATTGCCGTGCCCAAAATGTTTGTCGTTCAGACCTTGCAGGCTTCAGTTTTAGAAATAAGGCTACAACTTAGAGTTCTAAAAATACCACCGTCATCACACAAATCTCTCGACACATGAAATCCAGGCTACAAAAACTGAGCAGTTTTACATTTACAGCTATTATTAAAAAAACGTTGATAAAAAGCCTACACGGTAAACGAGATGCCGCAGCTGCTTAAAGTTTCGCTGGCGCTCATTAACATGCATAACATAGAAGTCGGACGAATAACGTCTAATTACCTGAGGGTGGTAAGAGACCGAACTGAACAAATTGGATATATATAATGTATTGTTGTATAACACTGTCTATTCGAATTAAATTGTTAACCCCAAAATGACAAACAACTGACAAAGAAGTCCGTTATTTTTCACTGACTACTGACAACCGAAAAATAACTGACAACTGACAAATCTTATTTTTGGTATGATAACATAAAGAAAAATCCTTCAAAACACGTAAGAATCCCGTTAAGAACGCCGGAAATTAAGCTTCAACTGGTGCAAATGGCAGGACATTGTGTTGTTCGCATTATTTCCGGTTGTTACAGCCACCGTTCCAGACGTCACACTGTCACAGCTGTCAGTCAATGGTTTGTACAGTATTACCAATGAGTATGACCTTTGAAATACGATGCTTTTCGTAGAGAAGATGAACAGCAACCACGAGTTTGATTGGTATTACAAAGGTACTTGTAAGCTTTTATCGAAAAGGTCAGGAAAATGCATTTGAACGTCATCTGTGCCGAGGACTTCTCTATTGACCTAGAGAAGCATTCCAGTATTTTTAGCCTGAAGAAGCATTTCACGGAATTTTTAGGCCTGCGAGAACCCGGGGGAGAGGGGGTACTTACATGAAACTGATTCACAAGGCCCACTAGATTATGAGATAACAGAAAATGAAATAAACGAATCGCTGAATCAACTGAAAAATAGCAAATCTCCTGGAAAAGATAATATTTTTAATGAATTACTGAAGATTGGCAAAGAACACCTGAAATCTCCACTTCGAAAACTGTTTAACCTAATTCTTAAATCAGGCCGTTTCCCAGAAGAATGGAGCTTTGGACACATAATCCCCATATATAAAAAAGGGGACCACGACAATGTTGAAAACTATAGAGGCATAACTTTATTGTCATCGTTTGGAAAATTATTCACCTCAATACTAAATAGAAGACTATATGAATACCTAGTAACAAAGGGAATACTTAAACCCGAACAAGGCGGTTTTAGAAAAAAACTACCATAGACAATATGCTGATCCTTAAGGCATTGATTGACAAATACGTTAAAAGCAAACCTAAGAAAAAAAGAAACTTGCTGTTTTCCTGCTTTGTAGACTTCAGAAAAGCATTCGATAGCATACCAAGAGTTAAATTATTTGAAAAAGTAAAAAATATAGGAATCACAGGCAATTTCTTTTCAATTCTCGTTTCTGTACTCTAACGACGAATCGGCAGTAAAGATCGACAATTCGGTAACACGGAGTTTTCAGTGCCTTGCGGGCGTCAAACAAGGATGCATGCTGTCGCCCACACTTTTTAATTTATTTGTATGTGACTTACCAGATTCATTTAATAGACCAGATTCAGACTTAGTAGAAATACATAATCAACCAATCAGCTGCCTCTTATATGCTGATGATTTAGTCATGTGGTCAAAAACTGAAAAAGGGCTACAGAATCAGCTTCAGTACTTATATAACTATAATTGTAATATGTCCAAGATTAGTGTAAACTTAGAAAAAACTAAGATACTGATATTTAACAACAATGGTAAAATAATGAATAATTACCAATTTTATTATAACACGAAACTGGAAAATGTAAAATCATATAAATATCTTGGTTTGATGTTCACCACACTCGGGACCTTCGATTTAGCAAGGCAAGAATTGAAGAAAATAGCACTCAAAGCATTGTTTAAATTACGCAGAGATATGGGTAGATATTTTAGATCTGATATAACGTTAACGATCAAATTATTTGATACACTTATTAAACCCATATTACTGTACGGTAGTGAAATATGGGCAGTAGATATAAAGAAAAAAGCTGACAAAGACCCAGCTGAACTGGTGCACCTTAAATTCTGTAATATATTACTTGGAGTCAACAAGACAGCTACAAATAACGCATGCAGAGCGGAATTAGGAAGATTACCTATAAAAATTGACGCAATTCATAGAAGCATCAAATTCTGGTCAAAATTCATGATGTCAGATAAAACAAAGCTTTCGGATCAGGTGATACTTGATGGTCTTTATTGTAATTACCGGCTCAGCTGGACAGAAAAACTCAAATATGTAATTGAGAGAATGGGATATGGCTATATTTGGTGTGAAAACCATGCAATTGAAATGAGTACTGATTGGAAACTAATACTTAGACAAATGAAACAAAGACTGTGATATTGAATTTCAAACTTGGATTGAGGAAATTCACAATGATCAACGCAAAAATTCGGCACAAAGTACTGAATAAACTTAGAACGTATAGAATATTCAAAACAGACCACAATCAAGAAGAATACCTGGTCAATATCTCTAAAGGCCTGTTCAAACGGATGCAACATCGTCCAACATGTTGGATCCAACATTGTTGCACGATGTTGCACGATGTTGGACGGGGGTGTTCAAACGGATCCAACATCAATCCAACATGTTGGATAATACAGTGGATTCCGGTGCTGTTTACGTTCGTCTTCGCGATTTCTCGGCCGACGAGTTGAGCTCGTAAGCCTGTTACTTTGGCTTTTATGTCTGAGATAGTTATATCTAGTCTTTCTTCCATCTCTTCGTAGGCCCTTTCTCTCTTGTTCCTGATGTGATAATAATCTTTGCTTGAAACGTCCCAAAGGCAAACTCTCTCCTCTAACAGATCTAGCAGTTCGTCAACTTCGGCGTCTGACCACTTTCTCGTCTTGCACTTTCTGTCCCTGTGTTTACAGCCTTCCTTTTTCCATTTTTAGGAGTTTTGCTCCTGTTTTCCTGCTTAAAATCTTCTGAAAGTACTCCACTCTCCGCCATCATGGTGCAAATTGAAATAATCGCCTAATCGTCTGTTAGTAAACAAAATCAAATCTCCATGGATACAGCGCGAATGACGAATGAAGTGCGCGTGCGCGAGTCCAACATTGTTGGGAAAGCCGTTCAAACGGATCCAACATGTTGGGACATGGTTCATCGATCACGATAACAAAAGAAATGTTGGACGATGTTGGATGAAAAGTTTGACTAGTTTCAAACTTCATGCAACATTGTCCAACATCATCCAACATCGTCCAACAGGGTGTTCAAACGGATCCAACATGTTGCATCCAACATTAATGTTGTATGATGTTGTGCCAACATGTTGCATCCGTTTGAATGGGCCTTAACATTAAACACAGAATAGCACTAACAAAACTTCGTATCAGTAATCATTGTCTTCAAATTGAAACGGGTAGACATCAAAGGCCCTACCAAAAACCAGAAGAAAGAATTTGTCCAAAATGTTTTAAAGAACCTGAAGACGAAAAACATTTCTTAATAAGATGCCAGTTCTATGCCACAAGACGCAATTCTTTTTTTAAAGACCTAGAAAAACCCCTAAAAAGAAACTTAAAACACTTGAGTGATGACGAGGTATTCTTACTAATGATCAATCCCCCAAATACGGTGCAGAAAATGATGGCAAAATATATTTACGAAAGTCTCGAAGTTAGGAACAAATAATTGAACCCGTGTTGTACGTATCATATAGCTATTTTAACTTAACTTAATTAAGGTAATATATATATTATAGTTATTTGGATATTTACCGATGTAGGCAATCTACAAGGTCCAAATAAAGTTACGCCTGCGCCTGCGCCTGCGCCTGCGCCTGCGCCTGCGCCTGCGCCTACGCCTACGCCTACGCCTACGCCTACGCGAGTCCAAGAGACTCAAACCCTGACCCTGTTTGACCCAATCCGAGCTCCAAAACCCTGATTGCCCCCTTTTTGGGGAAAAATCCCTTATTGCCCCTTCTTTTAAATTGTTTTCAAAACACGTTCGGATACATATCCCGGCCGGTATACCGCGTACCGGGATTGCATGCTAAATACGGAACATTTCAAGTCGGGACGTGGTATTGGGTAAACAAATCGGCAGATGGAGTACATAGATTAGTACTGAAGTACGAATTAGCGGCGTCACAATGTAAGGGAACCTCAGTGCTTGCATTTGGACAGGCGATCAAAATGCGGCAACAGAATGTACTTTTTTTGACATAGTAGCTAAAAAAACTGAACCCTAACTGCCTAAAAAATACTGAACCCCGCCCCTGACTGCACCCAAAATATACTCAAATACTGACCCTGATCTGCCCAAATCAGGCCAAAGCCCTGACCCTACCTGCCCAAACGGAGCTCAAAACCCTGACCCACCCGGTGGGCACATATTACATAATACGTCACAAACAGGAGTCCCACCCCCCCCCCCCCCCCCCCCCGGGGCGAGAACAGACGAAAATGTTCGGTTTGGGGGAATATACGGTAAAACTTTATCGATTAGCCAAGATCCCTGGAACCTCTAAATCGGAGAACTTTGCCATCGTGACGGACAGTCATTAGAGAGCTTAAGCAACGACGACGGCAACGTCTAGGACGACGGCATAACACAATAGACTTAATTACAAAATACAATAACTTCACGTGAAAATGCACGCAGTCAACTACATTTCAACCGTTGTCTGCAAAAACACAACGTGAAAACTCCATATTCCACGTTAACAAGAGAACGCAAACGGTCGAAAGTAAATCACTCCGTTTTTCGTTTGGCGTGAACGGAACTCTATGCTTATCATATTTTTCGAAGATATGGATGTGAAAAGTAATTAAAGGCGAACGAAGGAAATAGTAAACATCATATTTCGGGAGAAAACACCTTTCTACGTCCCGTCATCACTGCCGTCCCCGTCGTCGTTGCTTAAGCTCTCTAATGGCTACTCGAGCTGCCAAGCCTGCTGTCTGAGAAGAGGGAAATGGTGAATTGAATGGTACGCATCACTCCGGCGTGTTCATATCGATTATTATCGTTTTTCGTTTAGTACATTTACATTACAGGAATGCATGAAAGATGGACAAATATGACGGTAAAATATTTTAATAAGGGCCAATAAGTCCCAATCCTGTTAGCCTGATTATCAGATGGTATGAGGTGGCCGTCTCCTTCACATAAACGCGGATGACCTCATGCATATAATCAGGCTGTTTCAGTAATATATGGGCCGCGTCAGGCAAAAAGGGCCCGGACGACATAATATGTAAATGTATTTTGAAATTGCACCATGTTTTTTATATTTGCTGTGCGATTACAATATGCATCGCGAGCGCCGCATTGTGATTTCATGAAATTGATCAGTGAAATCGAAGACGAAATTTACGATATTTTTACGTGAGGGTGTGATCACAATATGATTCCTTATCATCAGACGATTGTTTCAAGGTGTAACTTGTACTGATCGCTAAAATCATAGTATGAGCTACGGGGAGTAGAATGACTGCAGAAAAGATTTTTTTTGGCCAAAAAGTGATCATCTTGTTCATCTCATTTATGTTTTACTCTTTAATGCCAGCAGGTATAAATGAATGTCATACATCAAAATCATCCCCTCTGACAGGATTCCTAATTTTTGTGGTCATATTTGTAATCGGGCCCTTGCATCAAAATCACGTAAATTTCACCCCTGATTTTTGTTGTCAATTTCTTGAAACTGACATTTGTTGTTAGGAATGAAATATAGCGCTTCTCGTCAAGAATACAATACAATCTTCAACCTGTTATTAGGAACACCGTGTAGGAATTATTTAACTTGAATGTTGTCCGGGCCCTTTTTGCCTGACGTGGCCCATATCGTAATGGATAAATTTTAAGTCAACTGAGGGAAAAAAGATTACTCAGGGATTAAAGATAAGCCAGAATGCAAGGTGACTGGTAGCCCCGGAGACTTTGCGAAACGCTGAGACAAGTATGCGTCCTCAGACGAACACGAGAGAACGAACATGAAACGTAAACTACTTTAACAGTTTAGAGTAATAAAATTTGTGATTACAAGAACGTGAAAAGATACTCCGAGATTGAGATTTTGGTGCCGGTCGTGATTCAAATAATTCTGTGGAATGTTCGCCGAGATTCTTTCACAGCTCATAGTCGATATTAATCGTTACCAATCGATACAATCGATAATGTTAATTTTTGAAAAAGTTGTGAGTATCGATTGTTATCGATACAATCGATATCAATTAACGATTGATATCGATTTATCGATTGCATTTCCGATAAAGATTTTTATCGATTGAACACGCCGGGGCCCTTCATGTAGGACGACACGAATTGCTACCAAATTGTATTCTATTGTATTGTATTGTGTTGCGTTCTATTGTTGTATTGAATTGTATTGTGTTGTATTCTATTGTATTTTTGGTTAAAATTCGTGTCGTCCTACATAAAGGGATTGCCGACAAATGGGCTTATAATAATTATGTGACTTTATGTACAGATCAAATCGAAGCTTCCACATCCCCCTTCCCCTCAAGCATGTTAAGGCATGGTTTGAACATGAAAACGAGGCTACAGCTTTTTTCTTGAATAGAGTCACTTGAATTTGCTCAAATCCTAGAACAATGGTGGTTATAACTAATCTCAGCGTTTTTAATCGTCCTAATATAAAATTTGGGTAAAATGTCTATCACGTGACCAACCACGTGATCACAAAAAGTTGAAAATTAAACTAAAAACGGGGTGGTGCGTTTTATATTTTAAGTAACGATTTTGTGTTTATCTGATTACACTTGTGGTTGACTTTAAAGATCAGTCCGGAATAGTTGACCATGATAGACTGTTAAGGCGAAAATATAGAAAACAGGTCACGTGACCTATTCTTGGAACCATTTTTCGCCATTTATATCCTCTTCAGTGATAAAAAGTCAACCATTCCGGACACAGTCTCATTTCCCATAACAAGCTTAACATTTCGAATCGAAAATCTGAAACAAAACAATAACTTCCGCCACTAGGCCTGAGCGGATTGTGCTAGCATAATTTTTGGCATAATTGGAGCAAACGAGCATAAGTTTTCAAAGAAGCACTGCTCGAGCATAATTACCAGATTGAAGCATAATTTGAAGCATTAAAAGCCAAAAGCAATGCTATTACTGCTTTTATAGTGCCTTTCCTAATTATTAGCTGGTATATTTTGCTTAGATTCTACATTTTTCCAAAGCAAATACCTGAATTTCACTTAACGAGTGTGCGTTAAACGTGAAAAAAGCCAAAAAGCCGTCTTTTGTTCAGAACGTGGGAACAGTCACGCCTGATTGGTTTCTGTGCCGTTGCTACTAAAAAGTCTAGGACATGTCTGGGGCGTCAACAATGCCGGCCGTCTTCGAAAAACGTTTTTTGTGAGCATAATTGTGCAATCTTCGAGCATAATTTTTGAACTTTGGCATAATTTGGGCATAATTCGACAAAATTTGGAGCAGTGCTAGCGGCATAATATGCCACTTTTAGGAGCACAATCCGCTCGACCCTATCCGCCACCCCATTTTGATTTCTTTGTTTTATCAGCCTTAAGGTCACGTGACCTTGAAAACACCAAAATACCGATACTTAAATGTTAAGACACACGATTACCGTATTATTCCAAAGTTATAGAGTATTTCATACATAAATAACAAAGATAACGAATTTTGAATGTTTTATCAGAACGGTTCAAAAACCATGCCTTAACATGCTTGAGCCCGGGTTGCTCAAATACCCCAGACTAGAGTCATTCTATAGGTAGACGATCAAACCCTATCCCCGGGTAGTAGTGATATACCATATTTTTGGTTGGCAAAATTTCGTTCTTACTTGTTCTGCCTGCGGGATATCGCCTTTAATTTACATATTGAAAGTTCTGCATTATGTCAGAGCACAGGCAGCCCAGACTCGACATATATTTCCCGCTTTTTGGGTTACCTGTGGTATGTTTCATAAGCGATCTCGGAAGAGTTTACATAATTGCTCCTTGTGAATTCTCTTTTCCGATTCCTACGAAATAAATCTTCAATAATAAAAGATTGATACTTAATGAAGTTTTGTGAGTGGTTTTGGGGTAATTTGGGGACTTCTAAAGCAGTTTATTAGGCCTCGAGGTTTTGACGGTTGGCCGCGTGTCTACTTCAAAGACACAAATATACACAAGCAGCTTCGAGGCGCTTTTCATAGATGTGACCTCACTCGACGCCGAAATTCGCCAAGAAATTCAAATCGATTTCGCCTCTGCTTTCAGCACACAAATCCAGAGATGTGTAAGCACTTCTCATCCACGTTTCAGGCCAAACGACGTGAAAACGGCTTGGAAAATAAATTCCGAATTCAAAATATTTCTATCGGTAATTTTTACGATCTGTAGATTGATCGGTCCACAAATCAGCGAACTCGTTGCATGGCACTACACAACACACGCTATGACGTAGCTAGCGTCTAATACGCATGCTCACATCTTATTACCGGTAGGGTGGCAACCATGTACAGCTGTTTCGTCCTTGTTAGGACTCATCAGCATGGCATAGCCCCCAAGACCGTCAGCCTCACTTTAGATCATAGGCCTCAGAATCTGGTTACTCGAACGGCGAGCTCGAAAGCTGCTTTAAACCCCAGCCACCACGCTACACGTGTGGGAGCTAGAGATGTGAACAAGCGCTATAGCAATGTGGATCTCTCCGAAGAGGATCTAGTAGTGCAAAATGGAAATGGCACGGCCAAATCCGAAATTATAATACCAAACTCGGTAGACATCGCAGGCGCTGCTTTCAAGATGCGTAGGCATGGCAACTGCATCTTGAAAGCACCGCATACATACAGCAAGTGATAAATATCACGTACAAATCATGCTATTTTTGTTTATAATATGACCTAAGAAATATACTGACAAAGACAATCACATGTTCTCATGAGTAGAGTTTGTTTACTTTGAGCTCATGCGTGGGCATGGCAACTGCATTTTGAAAGCACCGCCTGCGATGTCTACCGCTGATTTGTGGACCGATCAATCAGCAGATCGTATACCGATAGAAATATTTTGAATTCGGAATTGATTTTCCAGGCCGTTTTCACGTCGTTTGGCCTGAAACGTACCCTGGGTACCAGAGGTTCTACTGTCTCCCTTCGCGAAAGTTGGACGCCGAGGAGTAGAACCTCTGGTACCCAGGGTACCTGAAACGTGGATGGGAAGTGCTTACACATCTCTGGATTTGTGTGCCGAAAGCAGTGGCGAAATCGATTTGAATTTCTTGTCGAATTTCGGCGTCGAGTAAGGTCACATCGATTAAAAGCGCCCCGAAGCTGCATACCTTGTGTATATTTGTGTCTTTGAAGTAGACACGAGGCCAACCGTCAAAACCTCGAGGCCTAAATAAACTGCTTTAGAAGTTCCCAAATCACCCCAAAACCACTCACACAACTTCATTAAGTATCAATCTTTTATTATTGAAGATTTATTTCGTAGGAATCGGAAAAGAGAATTCACAAGGAGCAATTATGTAAACTCTTCCGAGATCGCTTATGAGACATACCACAGGTAACCCAAAAAGCGGGAAATATATGTCGAGTCTGGGCTGCCTGTCGTGTCTAGGTGTCGGACTAGTGTCGCGTAGCCTTGGGCATAGCTCAGTTGTCAAAGGTAAAAGAGCACGGCTTCAACTCAGGACTATAGACTGACCTGTTAATTTACAATAAAAAAGGACCTTAAGCAGTTTAGGTATTTTAGAATCATTAATTGGACAGGCAAAATTCCCATTGTTGTTTCGGGAAAGCAGGTCGAGAAAAGCCAAGAAAAGGAGTGCTCTAACGAAGAGAAAATTACAGGCAGGAGGAAAAGGAAATCAAAAAAAGAAATACAGGAAGACGGTAGAGAGTCATGTTTTCAGCTATTTTGGCGGTAAGACTTATTTTGGCCGAGAAAATTGAAGCCAAAGTTGATGTAAATCAGGACGAAATCTCTAGTAGAATTAAAGACACTGATGTTATATTAATTTCCTTTGTTTTTGCATCATGAATTATTAATGTAATGATAAAGTATTATATTGTCAATCTGCTGCATTATACGGCCTTATATTGTATGACCTTGTATAAAAAAAAAAGTTCAATAACCCCAAACAGGATATGTTCAGTTAATTTTAACTGACAAATGACCAAAATGTTAACTGACAAATGACCAAAATGTTTACTGACAACTGACATGTAGAACCCCCCCAATTCAGACCCTCTCGGTTGTGTGATATGTGCATGCATGCCGAAGGTTTCGGCGTGTCTAAAACGCAGGTAACGGGTAGCGGGTAACGGGTAACGGGTAACGGGTAACGGGTAACGGATAACGGGTAACGGATAACGGGTAACGGGTAACGGGTAACGGGTAACGGGTAACGGGTAACGGGTAGCGGGTAACGGGTAACGGGTAGCGGGTAGCGGGTAACGGGTAACGGGTAGATGAAGGATTTTTTTTTGTACAAAAATATTATCTGGCACCCGTTTACGGTGTGCCACACAGGTACCACAGGCTCATTATGCGTAAAACGGTTATTTCCCGGATATTTGAAATTACAATAAATGTATGGAGTTTTAGCTCGCATGCCCGTTTGCTCTAAAATAAATTTCAATAAATCGTCAAAATATTCGTACCTGTCTCTTGTATATTTCTTTCAGTTTCTGTGAAGTTTCAAGCCATTCCGTTCAATATTGAGTGAGTTACAGAAAATCGCCTCGAATTCCCACAAAAATCCCGTACATCGCCAAAATTCCTTCAAATAACGGTTGCCCAAACAGAGGTCCTTCACCACACTCAGCTTCCCTTTCACTGGTTTACTTTAACGGGAGAAAAATGCCACGTAGTTTGCAGTTTTCGAGTTTCGCGGATGTTCTTGTCCATCTGTCCTGCAACGGGCTCAGACCTCAAACATATATATCAATGTTTTGTTTATTTTTAGTGTAGAAAGCGGCTCTAATACCTTAAAATAGACGAAAAGATTAAATAAAAGTGAGAAAAGAGAAAAAGAAGTAAAAAAAATTTTTTTGCGTGCGGTGTAGGACTCGAACTCCGGTCTTAGGATCGAAAGCGAATAATCTAAACCACTTGACCATTAGACCAGGGAGGGAGGGAGGGGGGAATCCCTTATGTGAGGGGTACATTGATGGTCGTCGAACCTTTTACGGGTCAAAATCAGGAGTTTGGTACCACTTAGGGTATCCACCATCAAACACAGACATTTCTATGTAAAGCGGTACTTTTAGGGGTCGGGTGTCAATTGAACAAAAAAGCTGTTACAATTTACATTTTTATTATGACCGCTTGTTGAAATATCATTTTTAAAATAAGGTATATATGTTTGAGGTCTGAGTCCGTTGCAAGACATCCGTTATTTGAAGGAATTTTGGCGATGTACGGGATTTTTATGCGAATTCGAGCGGCTGATCGGCCTAGAGTTTGCTACCTTCCCAATAATTATACTAAGGGAAGGAAATGTCCAAATCCCCCCACCCCCTTTATTCTTCTAATGGTCCGACCTGAAAAGATGGGTTATCGCTAAGGTAATCTAAACTTATTGACTTAGTTGACAGCTTGTTATCTATTTTGATGTTTGAGGTAATTAAATCCTACTTTGTGGTTTCCGAATAGTCAACATGCATCATATGTCATTATCAGATGCCTCTCAGACAGGCGTCTGGTTTTCTCTATAGGCTCTATAGTTTGGCTGGTTTACTATTAAGTTGTGTTTTTCTGATTTACATTCCTTATCAAACCATTCCATGCTCTATTCTTTTTGTATCGTTCTTGACTTTTTATCCCTGTGCCACCCTCTTTTTATATTTAAGGTTACCGGATACCTTCAGGGTGCGTTTCCAGTCTAAATTATGTAGCGCCTCGGGGAAACCATCCATGTATCATAAATTGGCTACAAGAATAAATAAATAAATTGAATTCTTTGAAAATCTCGAATTTTCCGCGATCCCGTTTCTCCGATCTAGTGAGATGGCTTTCAGAAGCTCCGGCTCCGAAAATATTTTATTTAAAAAAAATATGTTTGCTTTGTCGCATTTCAGAGGAATCGTATCACAAAGGATGTCGGGGAATTTCAAAATTCGATTTAGTTCAAAAGTCCGAGTAGATATGCGAGAAACGCCGTCAAGAGCTCTCTTTTTAGAATTTCCAAATTCGCCGACACCGATTGGAGCTGCGATATCAATTGACATTTTGTGAAAATTTCACACAAATCGAATAAATTCTTCTTGAGTGGGATCTTTTTTAAAACTCTATTTTCTTTGAAAATATAAAGCGTAGAAAAAATCGTGCGTTAATCTGAAGCCCCGCCTCTCCAACAATTAGAGAGCTCTTGGCCAATCATTTCTCATCACAGTTCAACTGTCAAGTTCCCGCCAATGTTGATTTCCGATCAAAGCTACGCGCCGCATCGAGAAAATGTTAATATAGCCGGTTGTTCTAGTTCTCTTGTTACTCGGGCTGCCTGTGGCAGCACCGAGTCTTAAAATGCAAGTCGTTATTTTTTCTATTTTTTTTGTTGGGTGTCGCAAAATTTCTGCGCATGCATTAAAGGTCAAATTCACACCAATCAGATTGCACTTTGCTGATCACGCAACAAGCCAGGTTAATTTAATACAGTAAAGCAAGATGGCGGAGGACCCGCGAGGAACTTTCTCTCTAATTTGGAGTCTCATCTCTCAAATGTAAGCCAGTTTAATGTTTTATTTAACTTCACTCGTGCGAAAGCCTTCCAACAGGCTCAGGATATTTCAACTGTCGCTATTGTCGGAGCCGAAGGACCGCGTTTTTTACCCAGATGGCCAGTGATTTTATTATACGACACGTACGACGACCTGAAGCCAGTGTAGGGGCCAGGATCCGGAAAGCTAAAATTCGAAGAAATACATATTGGAATCTATAAGCCATCGGCTCGCTGTGCTGCATTTAAAACATCCGAGGAGAACATCTCATTTTGGGTGAAGGCACTTCAAGACCAATATTATGAGTCTCTTAAAAACTGTCAGAGATTTAAATTTACCGTAAGTTGGATCAGAGAGTATTGAGATCAAGTTGTTTCGTTCCAGCGAGGATATTGACCTAGCGGAAACGGTACAAGCTGTCGAAGGATTTTACTTATAATCATCCACGTCTACTTAACAACAGGAATAGTTATGTGCCAAGGCATGGACAAAGATAGAGTTTCCCAGATTACAGATGAAAGTAGAGAACTTAATGAACGAAGAAACAGAGGTCACGCGCGACATGCTTGATAACATGAACATGTTCAACACTTTATGTTATACTAAGAAAACAAAACAAATTACAGAGCCTGCAAGTTCACAAGTCAATGAAAAACCCCAAGAGCCTGTAGTTTTGGATCAACATATCCTTGAAACTCCAAAAGCAACATACACATGAGTCAAATTCGAACCGGAAGAGACGGAATTCTTTAGATTATTCACGAAGATAAAAATATTCGTTAGCCCGCAATAAGAACTCTCTCGCTGCTTTAACGACCTTGATTTGTAACATGGAGGCTGACCTAACTGATATGGGTAATGAATTCTTACTCTCGTCACATCAAAACACGAATCAAGAAACCAAACTCAGAAGACAATGTTCCGAGACTACCCAACCTACTGAAGCTTATCAGTTTGTTCAAGAGCCATATTTCTTACATGACAACCCGATCCCTATTCATCAGAATACATTTTCTGTGCTTAAAGTGCCTATAACCCCAAATTTGAAGTATTTTAAATAAATTCTTTACATCCTTCTTATCAATAATTCGAAGAGAAAAAAAGGAAAAAAGTAAGAGTTCGACCTTATTTCTGGGGTCAAACATTGTAAAACAACCCGATTTGGGCACCCTGTCCCAAATGGCCGTCAGCTGGAGTCTGGAAGTAGCCTGGGAACGAAAACGTCATAGTAGTGAGAGAAAGCGAACAACCAACAACAAAGATAGATAAAAACAGAGCGAACCGAGCGAATAACTCGATTTGAAATGCCAAACAGATGTGTATTTGGGGGCTGTAGGAATGAGCCAGACTCAAAAAAGGTAGCTCTAACACAAGGTCCCGTTTTTAACGATGATCGGCCAGAAGCAAAGAAGAGAAGACGCCAGTAGTTGAGGTTCGTGCGAACAAAGCGAGCGAAGTGGGACCCACTCCAAGCCGGAAGACTTTATAAGGTTTCTCAGTGTAAGCATGTCCTGAAATTGTTAAAGCAAAAGTGCACTTGAAAACATCGCTAAATTCTCCATTAAGTTCAGGTGTATTTAGACTCGTTCTATTAATGATTTGGGATTTAAAATGGTTAGGGTTTTTTCAAATTTTGGGGTTAGGTTTTAGAAGGTTTGTATGAAAATTCGACAAAATGAATTATTAATATGCTTACACTGAGAAAGCGCCGATTTTCTTTAGTCCTTGACTCTACGCCAAGACTGAAGTCGGTTGAATATGGAGTTGTTCCTATTCCATCAGTCCATGCCATCGAAACCGATAAGCCATTCACCGATTTTGGTAAGTGCTTTTGTATTTAGTAAATACAGATTTATACAGTAGCCTTCTAGTCCTATAGCAGCCGTTATGTAGCGCTTCCGTTCACTCCATTCCCCGGAATGGAGTGAAATTGAAGCGCTACAAAACGGCTACTATAGGAGGCTAGCAATACAGTGGAACCTGCATGTATAAAGAAGTTCCTAGGGAAAGGAAGAAAACTTCATTATGACCGGGTTCCACGTACTGAACATTTTTTCACCACAAGTGTTTAAACTAAGAGAGTGCATGTTTAATATATTGTTATTTAGTATAAGGGAAATAACCGTGAATAAATCAGACAACTTTCTTTAGATGACACCTGCACCTATGGACAGGACGCCATGCTCAACAAGCAGCCAAGGGCAGAAGCAACCCAGAAGAGACAACAAAGGATGACTGTTATAGATGTTCCCCCTTCAGCTCCAGGTAATTCAAATTGTTTTGTATAAAATATTTTTTTGCACAAAAGAAACTATTCAAATTCTGAAAATATTCAAACAAAATCGAGTCTGTGCTAATCACACCTTCTGTGTTTGTCCTCCAATAACACCACATGTATCAAACTGTTGGACATGTAATATAAAGGTATACTGCTTGTTTAGTCTTTCGAGACTAAACAAAATATTAAAATACCAGCTGGAAACATATAATATTACACTGTAAGTTTGTATTTGAAACGAAACCAGTGCTTTATTTACCATAAATCAATATATATATACCCATAACCAACTTAATAATAATTGTTATTTTTGTATTTTAGTGCCAGAAGTTCCAGTTCCACTTGCTGTAAGGCCAGAAATTCCAGTTCCACCTGCTGTAAGGCCCACAAAAACCAAGGCAAAACCCCATTGCTCAGTGTGCAAGAAACCTATTAAATTAAAATTAATTAAATTGTTAATCTCTAAATTATATATTATGTTTCTTTTTTTAAATTTATTTGTGGAACTCTGTAAACTAGCTTGTAGCTAAGTATGCCCTCCTTGTTAAAGAAAGTATTGTATTGTGTAAACCTATGAAAGAGCATAAAGGTGTTATTGATTGTCCAAAGAACAACCCTTGTCCCCTTATTAGTACAGAGTGAACCAGAAATGTCTACCAGCTATCTCAGTGATTTGATATTTTATCAATGGACAATCTAGGTAGCAATATATTATACTGTCAACTTCCATAGGCTAATCACTCCTGTGACCAGCTCAGTGAAATCGATTGCCCTATTTCATTGACATCACATCAAAACAAATAGATGAAAGCCACCATTCTTATTATATTGGGAAAATTAGCCAATTTGAAGGAAGGCAATCTATGGCAGAACAGCTTTATTTTGTATTGTATTGTTGTTAAAGAGGAGTGTTTTGACCCCCTAAGATGGCAGCTGTGTCTATCATGTGACACCATAATTAAATAGGGCAATTGAATTTGAGGCTTAAAGGGGCTATGTCACGGTACTATGCATGTATGGAGTCAGTGTTCGATTGGTGGGTTAAAACAGTTCAACCCCCTCCTTCAATGCTTGATTGAAAGTATGTTCATTATTTCACTTGAATAATGTATATTTACACAGTTTATTAGTCATTTTTGAATATTTGCTTTGATTTTTACCATCCCACATGTGCACGAGGTTCGTCACTTCATATGAGAATCTCTGATAACGAGTGTGTCCGGCCCGGACATCTAATGCAATGGTCTCTCACCATGACACGGTTCCTTTAAGGTTAGGCCAGAGCATTGAAAACATGTCCATCTTGTAAAAGGGGTTAGTCAGATTTTACTGTTTTCCAATTTACTACTCAAACATTTAAATTTTAATATTATAATCCTATTTTCAAAATTTGTGTAAAATTATAGAAAGGAACACAGGGTGCGATGCAAGTGCTTTCCAATAGCCCAGGGCTAGTAGTTTCGCTTGTCAGGGTAGTGATTCCTGTTCACAGGTTGCCTGAATGGGAAAGTAACATTTTGCTTCTTTTTGTATGACTCAGGTAATTTACTTTGCAATTTAAAAGCTTCCTAATTCGGACCAGCTCCCTAGAGCTTTAGGCTACTAAACCCAGCAAGCACACTGCTTTTTTTCATTTGTTGTGCCCTGGAACATAAAATTTGCATGTACATTGTATACAGTACAAATAAAATGTATACATAATAGTGATGCAATAAACCATTGAAAATAATACTGGTAGTTATGAATGGCAATATGGACATACATGTAGGTTAATAGCCCACATTCGATATATGCTTCACTTCTCACACACAAAGGTTCTGGAGCATAATTAAATTCATTATTGTTATTTCATTAATCACTGCACATTATTACCCAGAGCCTTGTACATGTATTGAATCATTTGTATGTGACCTGGCAGTGAAGCCCTATATCAAAAGTGGCCAATGGCACTGAAAGTTTGACTGTTCATTGTTGTTCTCCTTAAAGTTTATATAAGTTATGAAGTACTTTCATCTTCATCTTCTTCAAATCCAGTGAAGGTTTCTTTCCCAGCATTGAATTTTTGATTGTGTCATATGCACATGCTAGTAGAGGAATTCTATTGTTGCCCAGATAACCGTAGACTAACTGGATGTACTCTCTGTATGAGACAACTCGTAGAAATCTGTAAATAAAGAAGTTTATATGTTAGCACCAATTACTTGTTTGATACAGTTGAAGCCCTTTGTGAAACTGCCCTTGTAGGTGACCAGCTCCCCTCAGAGACCATTCTTGTGCTCTGTAGTAACCAGCCACTCTCATAAGTGACCACCGCGCATACCACCACCTTTGGAATTTTTCTTTGTTTTTAAACTCTTGTAAGTAACCACTCCAGAGACATGATCCCAGACTGTACAATGAGTCAACTAAATATAAATATGCACTAGCATTTTGCAACAATAGTCTTATTATATCTGACACTCATGCTGTTACAGTAGAGTAGTACAGTATTGTATACTGTGATATCAGTCGCACTATATATGTATCCCCATGGGTGTGGTGTGTGCAAGCTCTCATAAGCGAGCAACTACTGCTGATTCCAGTTCTGACTAGTTATGAGCACCTTTTCCTGATTCCCAGTGTGGTTGCTTGCGAGAGCTACTATTTTTAATTAACATGCACGATAGATCAAAATACTCTGATAAACCTTCCACTTTCCTGGTCAGACTAAACACGGGATTTCAATTCATACCTTGGTCATTATTGAGCATTATTAATGCCTGGTATAAATCTTTGCTTACATATTAATATGCAGTGTTGGATCTAGGATGTGCCATTGTGGGATGTTTCCCGCTAAAACATATATAGTTGGTGCATTGTTTCTCAATTGAGAGGGCCAATATGGTGCACACTGAATTTCCACGAACTGTAAAATATTATCAAAAAAGTAAATTCCGAAAAGGGTAAATATAAGAGGAATTATGATATTAGGATACGATAGGCAACTAGTTCCTGTAAAAACGATATTAGGAAACTGTTTATCGTATCTTCATTTATAGCGATTCTTACAAGTAAATAAAGGCTTATAAGTTATATGATTGTTGCGATTGCAAGGATCACTGGATTCTTTTGGCATCCTGCAATGTTTTTTTGGGAGACCACGGCCACGGGAAGCCCATGAAGGGCTATGATAACTTATTTTCATTTTGGACAGTTTAACTCACCAGCTTTTCCTTCGTTCGAGGCCTTCCAACCGATTCTGGAGGTCTCCGTCTGCACTCTGTTAACCCATTCTTCATCGGCGAGTGGCTCACCGCGCCGTCCGCTCTCTTCGCCGGCAGATTCTTCTGCTTCAAGCTCATAGTTGATAAAATTTAGCTCGGAAATGTCCGATGAACAACTGTCTTCAGATTCGGAGCCTGACGAAGACATTTTGTCAAAAAGTCCAGCAGAAAATTACAGAACTTGCGACGCAAATAAGAAAGAACGAACCAGAAGTATATGACAGAAGCCTTTATCACGTGACATGGCTCCCTACTATGACGTAACTAGTCCCAGACCCCACCAAGTCGCTAAGCTGACGGTAAAAGTTCACGGCTCTCATCTTTCAAAAGGCGTAAAAAATTTACAAATGCTTTAAAAGCATTAATTTTTTCGGGAAGTTGCTTAGAATACTTATAAGATTGATCTGAAATCGTAACTTTTTTGGGGTTATAGGCACTTTAATGACGAGAGTTTACAATCACCTGACCGACAACCCACTACTAAAGAACGGGACCATGAAGTACGGTAGTACGGTTAATTCTCGGGTTCAAAACAATGAATATATGCCTGCTCAAATGCAGTGTGTTAAACGAATAAGTAGTGTTTAAATTAAAAGGTCAACATACGAGAAAAAGAAAACTATTAAATTACATATATACTAGGGGAGCAGAGAATGAAAGTCACCGCGTTACTGGCCACTCCTAAAGACTGCTAAATTCAGCTAATAATTCTTCCCTTTGGTTAATATTAGAGGATTAAGAGGATTTCAAATGAAAGTGTATTTCATCTTCAATCTAATGTGGCCCGAGTGAAAGCCCAGATGGGCTCTTGTTTGACTTGAAAAATGGGAAAGACAAAAAGACCTGGAGGGACAAAGCCAAAGTGAACACCTAGAGACACCTAGAGACGCCTCGAATGCCAGCATAATCACAGGAAACCCAAGCTCTGTTTGTGTTTTAAATAATAAGGGTTTGTATGAGATTTTTAACGAGTTAATTTGGTTGTACCGTTAGGCCAATGAAAACTTACCTGAAGTGTTTATCTGATCTTGATTGGGCTCTGTATGCAATTTCAGCGAATTCTGTTGAAATTTTACCCCTCGACCTGGTCGAGGTTAAATTCGCTGATATTGCATACAGAGCCCAATGAAGAACAGATAAAGACTTCAGGTAAGTTTTCATTGATTTTATTTCAGTATTTCTGGCCTAACGGTACAACGGCCTAACGGTACAACGGCCTAACGGTTAAAAATCTCATACAAACCCTTATAATTTAAAACACAAACAGAGCTTGGGTTTCCTGTGGTTGCGAGGACTTATATTTATTTATCTATTGGGCTCGTATGCATTGCTCGTATGCATTGTTTGGCCTTGTTTTGCTTTTCTTTTATCTTTGTTTTCCAAGCTAAGGGCATCCTGCTTGCTTTTTGGAAGACATAAGGCCAACAACCGATGGAATTATCGAATCGCGTGTGGAAAAACTTTTCTCAATAAACAAAAACATGAATTTAATATGCGCTAGCTTTCCCCACACGGTCGTTACGGGCGAGTGAGCACGTGTCATGTGTTTATTGATCTGCTGTCAATTAAACAGTACATTTTACTTCCGGTTAATAACTTCCTTTTGGTATTTCTCCGTCAATATAAAAAAACGGAGTTTTTGGTATATGAGACACCTCTACTAAAACTACATTTCTGTGCGAAAAAAATGTTCATTCAGTTGTCTCCTTAATTGCACTGGCTGTATCTTTTGTTTCACAGTTTTCAGATAGCTTATTTAGTTTAGATAAATATTCAGAGGTGTTAAGGAGAGTGGTTATACTTTCCTTCGCCCTGTCCTTCCATATTATTCGTTTATGCAATAATTTGGAGCAGGAAGCGTCCACGGCTATGTATGTATGTAAACGGATTAGGGCGGCCGGGGAGGGAGGGTGGGGGGAGCCCCGGGTCCCCTATCCAAGTTTTCTCTATATAAACAGGACCTAATTAAGAGTTAAGTTCATTTTCTGTAATGGCGAAGTCGAGCGGACGATGTTATTTAGTTTGTTCGTCGAAGTTGCGAAAGTTTTCGTCAGTTTGTTTCTTCAGGTTTCTGAAATGATTAAGAAGTTCCTGTGTAGGTATGTTTATAGTCCAGTCAATCTATAATATTTTTGGGGTTCAGATGGAACTAATTGCAAGAGAAAGTTTCTCACTGCCAAAAGATCGAGGAAGGTCAACTTAGTAACATACTAAAAATCCCAAAAAATCCCTTCGGTGGAACATGCCGAAATTTCAGGAAAATAGTTTTGAGCTTTCACCACAGGTGTCCCGCGTCTATATATGTATATATTTTTTGTGAACTTATTCTTTGTTGACTTTTTTATCAAACCTGTGGCTGAAAAATATTCAGAAGGATAAAACAAAATAAAATAAGCCCTTTTTGTGCGTTTTAGAGTGGCTATGATTTTTCCTAAAAAAGTACACGTATATTTATGACACGAAAGCTAAGCTATGAACAACCTGATATTGTAAACAAAATTACTCGGTTAATAAAAAAAAGGAGAAATCGAAACATTAAAAGAACATTATATACCATAATTCAAGAGTTAAAATTTGTGCTCTAATAAATATATTAAATGCCGTTTAGTAATAAGACGTTTCAAAAATAAATATTTGAAAGGTTATTTCAGTCTAGCGTCTCCACATTTTCAATGATTGTCCATTTCAGTTTCCAGACATCTATACCCCGGATTGTGTCATGTTGCGCGGAAAAAGTGAAAGTAACGTTTTAGCCATATCCTGGATCTCGCAGATTTATCTTGCACAGCCACCTGGAAATAAAATCTAGACACTCAGCAATGCACAGGAGTAGCTAGTAGCAATGGAAAAGCTTCCTTGAGCGACTACGAACTCTAAATTCTTCTTAGATTCGCTTTGATAACGCGGAAGAATGCAAGTCAATAATGCACCACTCAATGTGAACAATACTGAAGAAACAATACGTAAGAACGATAGCACCCAACGGCAAGAAATGCATAAAGCTCTTAATTTTGTTCTGCGAAATCTTTCAGAAAAATTTGAAAACAAGAAATTTTCCATGCAGAACCAGCGTACAGCCGGCCTCTGTATGCAATACATGACGATGGTTGATATCCTCCGCAGATTGATAAAGGCTGAACGAACCGGTAATTGGGATCTTCACCTGCAAACCGTACATGAAATGCTTCCATGGCCATACTTCGCGGCAGCGGGACACAACCTTTAAACCAAGTCCGCGCACATCTATATATACCTATACAAATGATGGAAGATCTCAAGTAGGAACATTCCGATGTCTACAACAGCTTTCAAGACGGACGGACTTCGTGTTGTGCGAAGAACCGACCGTTAATACTGGGCTGGGCTTTCGACTGACCTAACAATTGGCAAATACTTATGAGAAGCGTCAAGACTATAAATGACGGGCTGACCCGAGGTCGTGGATTGACAGAGACACAACGCCTAGTTTGGCTAATGTCAGCATGTCAGCATGTGCACAAATTAACAACGCCATGTAAATTCTCACTGGTGTCAATTATCACAGCAGCGAACAACACAAAGATACAATCAAAGCAAGTCAAGGACGATTTCAAGCGCGATTTCAAAGACGTGGCGAAACTCACTTCTTACCTAGGTCAGAGGAATCCTTTCAGTACGGATCCGCATCTGCGTAGCGTAGCCACTGGGGTTGTGGCAGATGAGAATGTTAATGCTGATAAGGCTAAGGAAGTAGGACGTAAAATACTGACATCGATGGTTGGCAAGAATTCTTACAAGTTCTCCTTTCAAAGGAAAGATAAAGCGGTGACCCTTGCATGTAAAACTGCTGTGGCATTAAGCGAAGGCAATGTTCAAGTGGACCCGCAACTGCTGTTTCAACGTTTGAGCATTGTTGCGACGGGAGGCAGATATGAAAATCCACAGAAACGTTTCAAGTATGAGATGCGCAGCTATCCTCCTACGATGTTTGACTCCTCACTTCTACCAAGGAAAGCAAACAATCCGGCATTGGCAGATGTCATTTGAGCACAGTCAACGAGCAAGCAAACACCTGGGCCCACAGGGAGAGATGTCCATTATGTTCTAGACGGAGGCGCGCTTTTACATCGTGTGCTGTGGCTACGAGGTAGTACCTACGATACTATTATATTTTGAATCTCTACGTGCAGTATGTTGGACGCAGATACAGAAAGGCAACTATCGTCTTTGATGGATATCAGGATTGTCCTTCTACAAAGGACTCCATACACCAAAGACGGGCGGGCGTATATGGACCAACTGTCACCTTCACATCGGGGAAAGACGAGTTCCTGTCCAACGCGTCAAATACATGTAAGCAAAGCTTTATTAATCTTTTTAGCACCAAACTTAAAGAAGCCGAACATACGACAGTCCATCCGCTGGTGACGCGGATCTTCTGATCATCCGCACAGCGTTAGAGTCAGCGAGGGTTACGAAAACTCTCTTAGTAAGTGATGATATAGCCCTGTTAATTCTTCTTTGTTACCATGCAGACATGGATGCCCATGGCGTCTTATTTAAGCCGGAACCAAAGCAAAACTCCAAATCAAAGAGAGTGTGGAACATAAAGGAGACAAAGTCCGCCTTGGGACTAGAAGTGTGCTCTCACCTCTTGTTTGTACTTGGATGAGATACGACATCGCGTATCTATGGACTGGGCAAAGCAACTGCACGTAAGAAGATCAATGAAGTTCCGAGCTTTAGAGCGCAGGCAGATGCCTTCCGTAACTCATCTGCTTCGTGAGAAGATGTGATTCTGGGTGCTAATCTGTCTGTACGGCAGCTGGTCTGCAACTAGTTTGGATTCTTTACGCTACATTCAATTTTGCCAGAAGGTCGCCACTGGAACATCCTGCCTGCAGCCTGAAAGCCTCCCACCTACATCAGCGGCGGCCAAAAAATGGATATTTCAATGTTACGATTACTGTTGTTATTGGCTTCGGCCTGAGGACGGAAACTGTCGAGTGGTAAGCTCCTTCCGTTTAGAACTGACCAGCCACCAGGCCATCAATCTCTGCTGGAGGTCATCCGTTGAAAAACTGCAAGACTGACTGTAGAACCCAGAGGTGCACGTGCAAGAAGCACGACTTAGATTGCTCTCCTGCGTGTGGCGTGTGCAAGGGACAAAGTTCAGTGTGCTAACTCATCTTCCCTAGATCTCGATGCTGGCCTAAATGAGGACGCGTAACTCTCCGGACTGCATATTGGTTTAGCTTTCTACATGTACAATTTTTTTTATTTGAACTTGTACTCTGACCAGCCTGGTTATTCTATGAGGCAACTAAAATGCATAACGCTTAAGCTTGATTAGCATTTAAATACATAGTTTATCCACCAAGAGCTGGTGTTGCGAGGTTATGATTAGATGCGACTAACACGAGCAATTCGCTAGCATGGTTCCTTCACAAACTAATCTTCAATGTGAGCCCGCCATAAATCTGGCCTTTGGAAATTATGTCTAGTGTATACGTATGCGCATTAGATATTCGATTCCATTACCACCCCCAGCGGATATAATTGTTCCCAGAGCGTTCGTGCAACGTCTGGATTGTGTTCGTCGCATGTGCGCGATCAAAAGGAGGAGAAAGTTAACTGTCACTGGCGAAGTTTGTATCATACTTTCAACCTACTTTAGCCACATTTATCGGATCTTCATAGCCTTAACTGAGTTGGTTATTTGCAACGAAAAGTTGTCACGAAGGTTAACGTCGAAATTAACATGAACTAACACGGGATATTTTGACTTTTGAATAACAACTGAACTACAAGAAGAACCACTGTCAGAATTTCGCATTCTCTCACCATTCTTCAGAGGAATCAGATGAAGTTGGGACTCTTTTCTGATCTGATGGAGAAGATAACTTTTTTCTGGATTAAAACTTCTGTGATGAAAGGTACTTCATTTTCAGGCGTTTTCAATACAACGGAGTACCTAGTCGAAGTTCTGGCTAGAAAGTGTTTCGATTTCGTAGGCAATGCGATGGATAGCTTGAGGAAGAGTTGCGAGACAAAACTGAAAGCTATTCAGTTTTGGTAAAGTTCTTTAGAGACTGCTTCACACTGGAATTTAATTCAACCGAATTTTGTTATTAACAACTTTAGCATTGTACTATAAATGTCACTATATTGTGGCTTTGTGGAAGGAAAACTGTAAGGAGAACCATTTTAACATATGAAAAAATATATTTTACTTTACACACTGGGCAACATTGTTGTAGTCGGATTGTCGTTGCTGATGGCTAACACCAGAATATTTCATCATTTCTGAACAGGTATGAGGTCCTCTCCATATCATGTTAGTTTCTTTTAAATTCTGTAATATGCAAATTATCATTTGCTTGTGTTTATGAGTTTTACACGCGCGATTTATGCCACAGACATTGTAAATATTACTTAATTTTGGTAGCTGCGCTGATTGTGATATTTAGTGTTTATAGTTTGATTATTTATTTTGTCTGTCTCATTCATTAATTTTGTTGAAAGCTAAACAACACATTCTTACTATTTGGCGTGTCAGTTTACAAAAAAATTACCGCCAGCCATTTTTTTTATGATTTGATTTCGCTTACCCTGCGAGCAGAGGTTTCACATCTCTTTGCCATTGCTGTCCTTTCCCTTTCTTTCGGCGGACGGGACAGGCAAAGAGATGAGAAACCTCTGCTCGCAGGGTAGATTTCGCTGCAGAACACAATTTGTACACCTGCATGCTCTTGGGCAACATGCACATATCATGTATGTTGATATGAAAATGAAAAGATTCAAACAAAATTCAGCTATAATTGTTTTATCCGAGTATTGAGTATTCTTAACAATATCTGAGTATTATAGAGTGATTTTCATAAACCTGTGAAACAGGAATAGAATATCAGTAGTGCAATTAAATGCTAATTCTATTGTTTTCTTTTGTGTATATTTGACTATTAGATGTTAACAAGCAATAATTGTTTCACAGGTTTATGAAAATCACTTTAACATCAGTAGTACAGTCTTTGTATGTATTTTTATATTTTGCTATTCTTTAAGCAATAAAAATCTTTTTAAAGGAAGCATTGGCTTGTTTACACTTAAAAAGATGACTTAAGGCATACCTCATGCTCCTCTAATTATTCAAAAATATCAAAATAAGAATGTACCTGAACAAAAGCTTGAAACTCTAATGGCAAGAACAAATGAAGTTTAAACAGAGTTATAGTTGCAAGAATACAGCTCTATTCCACCTCTTTTTCTTGTTAGAGATAAATGAGATGCAGACTTTGATTAGCCATTATAGTTGTTTCAAGGCTTATTAAACTTAAGTGTTTTTTTAATCCTGTTCACAGGGTCACATACAGTAGCTCTAATGGCCTAGGTCTAAATAATTGAATGCAGTTGGTGTATATATGCCACCATTCAAGAAAAAGAAGCTTAGATGTCACTATAAACTGCTCAGTAGCAGTACATGTAGCTTCACAGCAATCCCAGTGCCAAATCTGAAGAAAACAGAGGAAATGTCCAAATACAGCAACTTAAGGCACATCTGATAGCCAAGTGAGACCAAGTAGCTGGGCTATAGTCTCCACTAAAACAGCATCTGCTGACAACAAAAATATTCAGTTGATTCAGATTGTGTTGTTGGTCTCAAGATCTGTTTGCAATACTTGCACAAAAGTCTTTGAATTTTATTGTTTGAATCTAGATGCATTTAAGGTAGTTTTTGGTTTTATTTCTACAGGTCCTGAGGGCTTCCTTGTACTAATTTTGCTTATATTAGCAGTTGCTGGCTAGGGAGTGGGGCATGGAAGTTTAATTATAGGACAAGAAGTCCTTCAAAAGTTCCCAGTTTTTTATAGCTCTATTTATAGACTGATGTTTCTTTGTATTATTAAACTGTAGGAGAAGTTTTGTTGATTTAAATGCCTTTGTCACCACAAATTAGTAAACTCAAATGTTGATGGCTGTTATTTGGGATATATCAGTAGAAGCACCCTTGTCATTTAAACTGAAGTTCTTTCGAAGTCGGTTAAATTTTATAACTACATCTGTCTTTGAAATAACTTCTTTAATATCAGTTATTCTCAAAAATTTAGTTACAATTAATTTTCATGGAACCTTTTGAATGAAATATTTTTGAGGCTTTCATAAAATCATTTCTCTTTTCCGAAAACACAACTACTCCAAACCTTTCATTGCTTTTGTGTAACAGTTTGTGATGTTTCTCCAAGAGTATCTTTAGACAAAATATGAAGAGTCAGGGTAAGAATATTTACCATTTCTTTCCCAACACAATCAAGATATATAATGCTTTACATGTTTTATAACAACCACTGTACCAGATCTACAAATACATCAAGACGACTAAAAATGACGACCACTTCAACTGCTGCCGACATACTGGTAACAATAAATTTATTGCAAGATGATCCATCTCCTCAACCTGCGTTCCGTAGCCATCTCCTCCCGTACACTTCTCCTTGCACCAAAACTCGGTTACCTTAGCCCTACAATTTGCGTTTTACTGACCGAGATAATCGACAAAATGACTGAAGTCTAAGATTATTTCCGAGCGATCGAAACAAGTAAACATCGCCAAGTAAAGCTCCTCGACAGGAAACGTTGTTAAATGTATGAACCTAGAGCTACTTAATGTTTGACAGATCACACGTTTTACCTTTATTTCGTAAAGAAAAACTCGATATATAACTACAAACCGGCCGGCAACGCGGCTTTGACCACGAAAATAAAGAATCAAATAATAGCGCACGCATAAATTACTTCACAAAATGAGCCCGCGTTACATGCTTGAAATTTTGATTAGATTGGCGCGCGAAATGCTCGTGCTAACTGTAATTCAGTCGATATGAAAGTATAACAAGTAAGAAAAGTAAAGAAATACACAATATATAGTAGTGTAAACAACCTAAAGAACATTCGACGTGCTCTGTGAGCACCATTTTCAAGTCAGGAGATCAGAAATAAAACGTCAGTAGAAAATATTGTGACTTTCAGTACTAGGCCTGCTCGTATACCCCAAAATATAATTATTAACAATTAGATATATGTGTATTATTTCCCAACCTATATTCATTGCAGTGAAATGTTTTATAGCGCTCCGCTCAACTACGTACCGGACTGAATTGTTGGGTGTTTTTTTTAAAGGCGTATTAAATATTTATTAAATTTTCAGAATATGTTTAAAAACTCATAAGTTTTTGAGGACGCGGGATACCTGTGGTAAGAGCTCAAAATTTCGACATCTTCCACCCAAGATATGTTTTGGGATTTTTATGCCGACGAACAAAACTTATTTTGTTTTATCCTTCTGAATATTTTTCAGCCACAGGTTTGATAAAAAAGTCAACAAAGAATAAGTTCACAAAAATATATACATATATAGACGCGGGATACCTGTGGTGAAAGCTCAAAACTATTTTCCTCAAATTTCGGCATGTTCCACCGAAGGGATTTTTGGGGATTTTTAGTATGTTACTAAGTTGACCTTCCTCGATCTTTCGGCAGTGAGAAACTTTCTCTTGCAATTTGTTCCATCACAAACTATAGATTGACTGGACTATTATAGACTTTTTGCTTTTAGCTACAAAGATCTTTCAGGATCTCGATCTGTCCTTTGATGCCGGCTCTTTCGTACACATCCGTGGCTATGCTTGGAAAGTATTGGGCTGCAAAATCAGCTTCTTTCTTAAAGTCAGTGTTGCTAAATTTTCTTACTAATAGTTTACCTTCAATTTTGTATCTCGTTTAAGCTCATAACGGATTAAATTTTTATTTATTCATCTTTTCTCCAGACATATTTTGCAGGTGTAGGTTTCAGAAGATTTTGATCTTCAATGTGTTCGAAAGAAAATACAAGACAGAGATGTAACTAGCCTATAGGGCGAAGGCTCGGTGCTGCAAATTTTCAGCCAACTTGTCTTATATTTTTTAAATGTCCAAAATAATTCGTAAATAAAAAAGAAAGTGAAATTTGGACAATTTTTTACTAAATGTTAGGATTTAGGTGCTGACTGTCAAAATACAAATAGCATCGCCAGAAAGTGAAGGAGAAAGTATTTGCGAGGGTCTAAATTTTAAAATAATCCAGGGAGAGCATATCTCCAGGCCGGTTTTGCCAGGCTTACAACTTTCAAAAACCTGGCTACGTCGCCTGATAGTGAGCAGCTTAAACTACTGTGATCAGACAGGTGAGGTTTCAGAGGGTTCACTTTTAGATACTGAATCCGCTTTAGAAACGCGTCATTTATTATAAGGTAATCGACTAGGCTACTGCCGTTTGGCTAGTGGCAGGTCTTTTTGCCGATCTTGTGTCCTAGGATCCTTCTATTCAGAATATCTAGACCATTTTCTACACAGGTGTCTATTAGAACTCTTCCGCTCGAGTCGATAACATACTACCGTAATAAAGTGCTACTGTGCACATCCGTTTGTTTAGTACGCCATTCCCGGCTCTGCAAGTTCTTCGTTCTTACGCTTTCTCAATTGTTCTTCATGTAGTTCTTGCTTTTGTATTGTAAGAGTAAACAGATCACCCCTATTTAAAATGATCAACTGCATTTATTTTAATGCTACCAAATAGATAAATAGCACGATTTGAGGATTTCAATTCCCTATTTCTACAAATTCTTCCTATTTTTTATTGATGGTCGTTTGTCAAAGCGAATTCAGGAACACACTGATCTCTTCTATCAACTTCGTGATTAACTTTCATCACTCTTCTCCATGGAAGACTTGTTGAAGTTGATAACTTTATGTACATGTTTGTTTAATTGAAATTAAATAACCATGCTTTAAAAAAATCTCCATATGCATTTAAAAAATAAACCACCGTTTTAACATTCTTACCTGCAACTGATATTGTGCTGAAAGCAGTCATTAGAACCACAGCCAGGAAAAGAAGTTGAAGAAGTTCTCTCATTTTGAAGGATCGATCATCTATCTTCTGCTTTAATGCAAGCAGTAACCAAGGTAGTTTCCCAAGAACTTTCGAAGGAAGAGTAACAAACAACTTCACTGTAGTTACATTAATTATGCAGTAGCATATATAACCACCAATCAGAGCTCTCAATTTGTACCACGTGACGTACATTGAAACCTGGTAGAACACTATCAACACTCGTGCAACTACATTTAAAATGCAACTAACCCCTTTAAATAGCCCTAGGACAGTGTAGGCGTTCCATATGCTTGCTAATAAGATAAAACAAAAACAAAACACCTATGTAATAATTAATAAGTTGTAGAAGTCGTTTTTAAAATATACTCATCATGATATTTTATATGGTGTGAAATGTCAAATGTTGTCACGTACGTAACTGAAATAGAGGTAATCGGCTAACTCTGTTGCCACTCAATTCAGATCATGTAAACACACATTACTCTGGAGAATTGACTCTTTGAAAATTATTTTTATTCAGATAGGCATGACTGCATTATGATTAGAATGAAAAAGGAATAATTCCCCAGAGTAACATCTGTTTACATCAAATGATCTATTGAACGCGGATTTTGAAAACCTGTGAGAGTATATTAATCTTAATGTTAAGACATGGATATTCTTTCAATATGAATGTTTTAGAAATAACGTATGTTCTGAAAGAGACATTTATATATTAAATAAATGAACAATAGCGATACTTACTGCCACGTCATCCATTGTCATTAAAGTGCTAATCAGATATCCATTGGTTCGTGACACAAAGTTGCCTTTTGGAATCATGGTTGGGCATTAGCATAACAGGCGCGGATCCAGACCGGTTTAACCGGTTTACGGAAACCGGTCAAAGTTAACGTGGCGTGCATTAACCCCTTGGGGTTTAAGGGGGAGGGGGGAGTTCAGTAAAATTTCCAATGAGTTGGGAAGTCGGAAACCGGTCAGATTTTTTTCTGGATCCGCGCCTGCATAACAATAGTAATGTTTATCAACACAAAATATCGCCATACCACCCATCATTTGGTCTCCATTAATGACAATTCATTAATAATTCACAACACATAAACATGTAAAACAACCGATAATTGCATTCTTAATTTGGTTATATTTGTTAATATGTGATAAAGACCCTACAATTTAACGACCTTATCAGAGAAGACGTGAATGTCTAATCAATTGCAGTTTGACAACGAGATTGTTCCACAAAGGAAGCACCTTCTACTCAGTTATTTTAAGATCCAGTGTTGATCCGGCCGGAGTTTGAACCATCGACCTCCCGCATGTCAGACCGACGTTTAACCGCTGAGCTAACCAGCAGGCGGTTAATATGTGTACGTAATACTTGTCTCCAAAAATAGATATCCAAGATGTTAGAAAGAAGTAATTTGTAGTACAACTATTCATTTACCTCTATATTTACTATTCTTGTTAAAATCTTCGCTGATCTTCGGCTTTGGGTCACTTTCCTTGTTTAATTCGATTTTCCTTGGAATAAGGATTTGTTATTCCTAGTGTTCCAATCCAAAATATTTAATATTCCAAGTCCATCTTCTAGCTGTTAACATCTGGTTAATCTGTAATACGATTTCACTGAATAGAACAATCTAGTTTAATATTAGTACTCCTCTGAATCATTCAGTGGATTAAGGTGGGCATTTTGTAAATTGCTGCAACCCATGGCAAGCTCATAATCTCTTACAATTCTTTATCTGTTTCGACTTAAACTCAAATGCTAATCGTAATAATTTCAAACGACAATTGAATGAATGAATGAATCCATCCAAGAGACTATAGGTGATACTCTCTTGATCAATTGTATGGGTGATTTCATACTTACAATGGATGACTAGTTACTATGAAAACAAGTGTAGGTCTGCATCATAATCACTGGTATAATCTATATAACTAAGAGTCGATTAAGGTATGCTAACCGCCGTAGAAGAGAGTAGCAGCTGACGTTACGAGCCCTTTTGTTTCAGGGAAAGATTAAGGATAAAGGAATAGCGATACGATTGAAATGTCTGGTGCCAATCGCTACCTACTACCTTATTTGACTCTTATATAATTGGTGATACCAGCATTCATTAATCTGAGTCTGTCCCAATCACAATCTTGGACAAAATTAAACAAATAAACTAAATAAATTTGCAAATAAACTTGAGTAAAATATTACCACCATCACCGTCAAAACTTATTTCTTTCTCAGCCCATACAATATCGAACTCATTTGTGCTGAAACTGTTACATGAACTCACAGAAAAGTTTAGAAGAAGACTCGGGCATACAACAGTCTTTCTAAAGGGGATATGTCCTGGTGTTGCGCAAGTATGGAGTCAAACTGATGTTCAATTGGTGGCTGTTAATTGGCTACAAAACAGTCAACGTATCCTCCCTCAATGCTTGATTGAAGTGATATGCAATATTGTCCCATAGAGTTTGATAGTCGTTGTTTGCATATTTACATTGTCGCCGTACACCGATGGAGTTTAAATCATGATAGTTTAACACTTAAGAGCGACTGTCCACTAATATCGAGCGAAATCAGAATATCGCGGCAAAAGATGAAGAACAAAATTCTTCATATTTCGTTCAAAAATAGGCTTTGGTCAGTTAGTAAATGTGCTGGGACTTTTTGTTCAAAAATTTATTTAAATTTGAGAAAAATAAAAAAAACGGTTACGGCCGGCGTGGTTTCGAGACAGCCTGAAATAAGAGTGATTTTACCAGTCTCTCTCACCTTGCCCTGTACAAACGCTAAAGGAGCTTCGCATTTTTCGAATTCGGATATTTGTTTAGAAAGTATTG
The DNA here is from genome assembly GCA_030867875.1 of Actinernus sp. WN-2022. Lineage (NCBI taxonomy): Eukaryota > Metazoa > Cnidaria > Anthozoa > Actiniaria > Actinernidae > Actinernus > Actinernus sp. WN-2022. The sequence continues at coordinate 44,428,086 of JAOWCC010001501.1, forward strand.
ATCAACTATTTGAGTGCAATAATTAGATTATAGCTTTATTCTCAAGATCCTGAGAGCCCACTTAAATACGCTGTAGTTTGCTAATTTGAAAACCTTATTTCAGGGCACTTTTTTGAAAAATAAATTTTATATGTGGTATAATTTAGAATCCATTGAAACTTCGTTTTTGATACAAGTTAGCATTGATCTAAAACAAATATGAGAATTAGTTTGGGTTATCTTCTCAGTGCTTCACACGAGCGGTGTGAATTTCGACGAAATGACGACATTATATAGCTAAGTCGCGAGCTAGGATTGTAAATTTGCGGTCATAACTTCCCGTACGGACCTTACTCCCACTTCCGGTCTCAAAGAAAATGAAGAAACAATATAATACAAATATAATGTTATTAACCTCGTTTGCTCGGCGCGCTTCGCGCTTGGGCCATAAAAAGGGGAAAACCTCGGTCCATGACTTACGGTACGGACCGAGCAAACGAGGTTAATAAGAGGTAAATATAGATGTCAGCATTGTGTTCAAATAAAGTGATGGGTCTCTATAAAGGGCACAGCAACATTTACGTAACCCAGGTGCTTTCCTGAAGTTCGTGTATTTTATCAATCGTATTAATTCCAGCTTGGCCACTCTTTTTCTGGTCAGTATGAAATGTATACGAAGACCGTCTGATTTAGATATTTCACAGTGCAACGACTTCCATCGGAGCCATCGAATTTGATTGGCTCGAATCTTAAAAAACACAAATGTACAGGTTCCATCGGGAGATGTCACAGACAGATTAAAAAAATTGTATGCTCGTCTCAGATACTATCTAAAGTCAGTTGTAAAGTCGATAATCAGAAAAAAAGAGAAATATTTCATAAGCAGTAGAACAATAAACATGTTACATCTTATCGAGTTTTAATATTTCTTTTGTAATCTGACAATGAGTAACAGAAAAAATCCAAAATTGTCCAAACACCCCTCCTCCCCTCCCCCCCTCCGAAAAATAAATAAATAAATAAAAAAACATGATGATGGTCGATGACGGATAATGACAACAAAAGTCTAGGAACCTACCCTAGGAACCAGAGGTTCTAACTTCTCGCACTCTCTCTAGTTTTATGCGCGAAGCGAGCTTAGCAGGGAACCCCCTCCCCAAGTATGAGTACAAAATAAATGAAAAATGCCAGTCAGATTTCAACTTTCCGACTCGTTTTCACGGCTTTACTTTGTGTTACTATTTTTATTACCGAGATTCCACCAACTATTTCCATATATTAATTTGCATATACCATATCATTTGCATTTTCACAATATTTGGGTACAGGAATTTGCACGAGAATTTGTTTTCGTGAACAAGACATTTTGTGCCACCATACGCATGGTTTCCGAGTCGGGATTGCGAAAATTTGGGTATTTGGTAATTTTGGATATTTGGTGAAATCAGAATATTTCAGTGCAATCGGCTGTATCTATCTATAATCTATCTAACAAAAACTTGTGTTCTCGTGAATGAACTAGCAAGAGGCTCTTTTCACCGCTCTTCATTCACACTGCTAGTTTTCACGTTATGCACACATTACATGACTACACCCAACCCGTGGAGCGGGGGAAAAGCTGGCCTCTATGGTATCCCGGACGAGGACATTAAGCAACCCATTTGGACATGTTGGATGTTATTTGTTTTGTTTCTTATTTATTTTGCGCCGTACCAAATTTGGATATGAATGGTTTACCATTCATATCAGAAGTACAGCCAGCCTCAACTGTACAGAAGGCGTATACAATGAGATATAAGCCGGATAAATAATTTGATAATGCTCCCCGTGGTTTTTTCCCACTAAGGTTTGTTAAAAAAAAACTCCCCATTTATTCCATCTCTCTCCCTTCCCTCCCTCCCACCCTCTCCAACGAGAGCGCGTGACATGACCACGCAAACACAAGAGCGCGTGACATGCATAAAGCTGCATCCGCTCTTGTAACTACTGCCTACAAAAACACGAAATGCAATCGAAACAGTGGATTTTTTTATGTTTTTAATGCATTTCCTGTATTAAGCGGTCAAAAGCCATTCGATTAATGCAAGAATCGTTATTATTCCATCATGTCTGGAAGCTGACCCGCCGAACAGTTAGTTATTTGGTAATTGTGACCTTGGATTACAACAATTGAAGAAAGCAACTTAGAAGGAAGAAAACTTAGTAAGAATCGATTTTCTAGCAATGGGTTTAAAAGGTAAGTTCATTCAACTCTTTTAAGTTATGTTTATTGTTAAAAACTGCTGGTTCAATAGGTTTCTGCTCGATATTTTGCACTAGATAGATAGATAGATAGATGTGTTTATTGGCACCATATACAAATTGTACATAGGTCTCAGACCTGCTGAGGAAGCTAACAAACGTAAGGTAAGATACAGGTATAGGAGTATATGTGTTATATGTAGTTATTTTAACTATTATTTTTGCGTTTTTTGAAGCAGTCATGTATATATTTACAAACTTCTTTTTGTAATATTAAAGGGGGATCTATTAGTAAATTAAAAACTACATTTTCGTCTTGATATTTCGGTTTCTGTAAATTTAATTTTCTATTCACAACATTAATTGTGTTTTCCCTTAAGTCATTGTAAAGGGGGCATCTCAATACAAAATGTAATTCGTCTTCTACTTCTTGTTTGTCACATTTTTGGCAAATTCGTTCTTCTGGTTTTAGGTAGGGCCTAGAATATCGACCTTTTTCAATTTCGAGGGCGTGGTTACTTATTCTTAGACGAGTCAGAGCTACTCGATGATCAATGTTATGAACATTACAAAGGTATGGCTCAAGCGAATAGTTAATTTTAAAAGTACGATAAGTACGAAGTTTATTGCGTTGTCCTTCTTTTCTATCATCGTCGTTGATTTGGCTTAGCCAGCATTGGTATTCGATATCTTTTAATCTTTGTTTGAATAATTTTTCATAAGGCTTTTGAATTACTGGGTTGACCGGAGGATCATTCCAGATGTCTCCGAGACCAACCGTACATATGGCAGTTTTCATTTTCTGATACCAATCAGTTTTGTTATTGCCGTCTCTGCTATCTATATATGTGTCCTGCGATAAACATGTACGTTCTGGGTTATTCAGCTTAAGCCAGAACTTATAACTCCTTGTTTTTGCTTCCACCGAAAGAGGATATCTTCCAAGCTCTGCTCGGCAAGCATTATTAGTTGCACTTTTGCTTACTCCTAGTAGAAGTTTACAGAACTTTGTGTGCACTATTTCTATTGGGTCTCTCTCTGTAGACTTTGTTATGTCTGCCCCCCAGATTTCACTGCCATAGAGAAGAATTGGTTTAATTAGGCAATCAAAGAGGCGTAAAGTTAATTTAATTTCCGTTCGGAAATTTTTACCCATAGATTTCTTCAGTTTAAATAAAGCCTTCAGCGCTATCTTTTTCAGTTCAGTTTTAGCAAGGTTAAAACTACCTATCGTGCTAAACATTAAGCCGAGGTACTTATATGAAGTAACGTTCTCAATTTCATTTCCCCGGTATCTAAACTTATACTTGTTCATCGATTTACCGGTATTGTTGAACACTAAGATCTTTGTTTTTTCTAAGTTAATTTGCATTCCGTTTTCATTAGTAAATTCTTCAACACCTTTCAGATAGTTTTGTAGCTGGATAGCATTGTTTGCCATAATAACAAGGTCATCCGCATATAGTAGACAGTTAATATTCATTCCATTTATTATCAGTGGTTCATTCGGATCAGCTTTTTCAGCAATTGTTTTAGGAAGGTCATGTAGGAATAGATTGAACAGTGTTGGCGAGAGAACGCACCCTTGCTTCACACCTTTAAAGCATTGAAATGTTTCAGTGATTTGGCCATCGACTTTGACAGCGGCACAGTCATTGTTGTACATTGTTTTCAATATTGACAAAAAGTCACCTGTAATCCCTGTATCCACTACTTTCTTGAATAGCTTACTTCGGGGGATCGTATCGAACGCCTTCGAAAAGTCGATAAAACAGGTAAACAGCATATTCCTTCTTTTGTTGGGCTTGCTTTTTACATATTTGTCAATTAGTGTTTTTAATATAAATATACTATCTATGGTACTATGCTTCTTTCGAAAACCTCCTTGTTCTTTTTTTAAAATATTATTCTTTTCCAAGTAATTGCATAGTCTTTCATTTAAAATTGTCGTAAATATTTTACTAAGACTTGGTGACAATGTAATTCCCCTATAATTGTTGACGTCATCTTGGTCTCCCTTTTTGTGTAGGGGAATAATTAGGCCTGTACACCATTCCTTTGGGTATTGACCCGAACTCAACACTTTATTAAAGATCCTAAGCAGTGGTATTTCTAGATGATTTTTAGCAAGTAGGATTACTTCATTCAGTATATTATGTATCCCGGGCGATTTTCCTATTTTTAATTTCTTAATTGTGGTTGATAATTCTTGTTTACTAATTTCATAGTCTAGTGGGCCTTTAGTATTATAAGTGCGTTCAGAAGCGGTGGCGTTTGTGGCCTCATGGGGTGGATTTACAGAATTTCCGTTTAACAGCTGATTTTGTTGCTTGAAAAATTCATAAAACACTTCAATTGCGATCGAGTTAGATTTTTTACCTTTTTTCGAAATATTAAAGATGCGATTTATATTTTTCCACATTTCCTTAGCGTTACTAAAATCGATTTTTCCAATGTTTTTTTCTCTGTAACGGTATTTCTTTTTCTTGCAGAGATTCTTAAACTGTTTCTTTTTCAGACTTAAGTCATTCCGAAGTGTTATGTTGTCAGGGTGATTACTAACTTTTTTACCCAGGGATCTTAAGTTGTGTTTTTCTGTTTTACATTCCTTATCAAACCATTCCATGCTCTGTTCTTTTTGTATTGTTTTTGACTTTTTATATTTAAGACCGGAATCAAGACTTAGCTGGAAAAGAAATTCGGTAGTCTCCTTAATTGCACTGGATGTATCGTTTGTTTCACAGTTTTCAGATAGCTTATTTAGTTTATATAAGTATTCAGGGGTGTTAAGGAGAGTGGTTATGCTTTCCTTCGCGTTGTCGTCCCATATTATTCGTTTATACAATGATTTGGAGCAGGGAGCGTCTATGGCTATATTTGGAGTCTGGGCGGATTCTCTCGATACTCTGATCTTAAGGAGTAGGATATCGAGCAATGATCCTAAAGATATGGAATTAATGGGTTTACTTTACAATACTGAAAGCTTTCAATCAGACTTTCATCACTAATGACATAATCAACTGTACTGCTGCCATTATATTTAAAACAAGTTTTCATTCCTGAACAATCACCTATTATTCTTCCATTTAGAAAGCGCAGGCTTAATGATGTACAGGTGTCGATAATAGCCCTGCCTCTACTATCAATGACGGAATCTTTTGAATGTCTATTGTTTTTGATATCTTGTAGATAATCGTCCGGTAGATTTAGAAAATCATTATTGTCGTCGAATATAAACTCTTGTAATTCTCCGGTACGCGCATTGAAGTCTCCCTGCAATATAACTTTACCTTTGGTTGCGAAATTTAAAGTTTCTAACTCTAGGTCAGAAATGAAATCTTCATCGGTATATCTTTCTGAGTTTGAGGGGCTTAAGTAAACTGTTCCAAGGTAGATATCCTCTTTCAATGAAATTTTTTTTTTATCTATTTTACACCATATAACATTTCTGTTCTTGGACGGGGTATAAGTAACCCCTTTGCTTAAATATTTTCTAATATATAAGGCTAACCCTCCGGCATGCCTGTTTCCCGTTTTATCACGGCATTTAATAAAGTGTACAAATTTGTCGACTGATAATTCTGAGTTAAGATCCGCATGAGTCTCGACCAATCCTATTATGTCATGGCTGTTGAATATTTTGGTTACTTCATTTAGTTGTAATTTGTTTCCGAGGTTACTGCTTTTATAGCCATGTATATTCCACACACCAAATCGCAGGGATCCTGGCATGTTAAAAATAATCCGTGATATAAGCGGAGAAAAAGCAGACCAAAATTAAACTAATTTTCTAAATCGCCCAATAATTAATTATTAAATAATTAGGCAGCAATATCGAATGAATAGCTGAGCCTGATCAGACTCAGATTAAAAAACAAACCAACAACGATACCGTCTTTGACGAGTGAATTACTTTACCGGTAATTGTAGTTAGGCTGACTAATAGCTGTGTGTCTGAAATAGTCGGCTAGAACTCTAAAGGCTTCACCGAGAGGTGGATTCCTCTCCTGCTGCTCATCGGCATAGATTCTGTATCCATAATTGGTTGCTGATTTCTTTCTTCTTTATACCCTTTGTTGTATTGTTCGCTGTTGTTGTGCACGATGTTTTGTTGACCACGACGATGTTGACCATAGTCAGTCATAGTGTCATTGTTGTAGTAATGATAACTGGCTTGATCCCTTCTATTTGGTAATTGTGGGTATTGTCTTCTTCGTGGGCTAAGGTCGCTCTTGCGTCGCATTCCTGGATTTCGAAGCCCCATACATACTTTCAGGTTCGCGACCAATTTCTTCATTCCTATTTCATTGTTTAGGTGAACGCTGTCGAAGAAGACATTGTGATTAATGAATCCACCAGGGGTTAAGGTGATGTGCCTATTGTCAGAAAATGATACGTTATGGAATGAAGTGCATAGCCTTTCTAGGTGTCGATTTATTTCATCTATTCTGGCATTCTTGCTTTCGTCATCTCTACTGTAGATTAGCCCCGATACAGTAATATTCGCGTTGCTCCATATATCGCGCGTCTTCTGTACAATTGCTTGCATGTTCTTGTACATTTCATCACATCGGATTTTCCCGATATCGTTGGTACCAGTGTGTAAAATTATGTACTTATATTCCATCTGGTCCTGCATGCCATTTAGGTGGTTTAGTAGTTGCTGTGTGCCTCCCGGGATGTACTGTTTGTTTACATAATATTGCGGGGCGAATCTACTTTGTATGATACCTTTTAACATCGAGTCCGACAAGATGAGAATGGCTTCTCGGCTCTGACTTCTTTTTGCGGGTTGCTCGATGGTTGCCGTTTCCGTTGTGTTTCTTGGTTGAGATATGTTAGAGTCATTTTGGTTGTTTTCTGGTTCTTGTGTATTGACATCGGTAGGTGCCTGGGGGGTTTGTCGAAGCGCCTCAGATCTATTCGGTGTGGTAATGTCGGGAGTGGATTCCACGTCTGCTAAACTTGCGAATTCATCTTCATCTGACTCCGTTAGTGCTGCTTCAATTGTTTCGTTTACTTGATTCTGCTGTAGTACTATCACTGATTTCCTTAATTCCTCCACCTGTTGTGTCAAATTATGTATTTCTTTTTTCAGGTTGTTAGTGATTTTATTTAGTTCCTTGGTCAACTTAGTGATTTTGTTATCTGCTTCCTCCTTCACGGATTCTAGTTGCGTACGGAAGTCGAAATTCAGCTCTTTTATGGAGTTTTTGTGCCTGCACTCCAGGTCTTTGACCTCGATCATGTATTCATTCACCTCCATCGTTACCGAGGACGCAAAGGTATCGTATTTATCATTGAAGTCCTTCTGTACTTGTCTAAATTTCACGAACTCCTCGTAATGAGGGTCATGCCCTTCATCCTTCCTTCCGATTGATCGGGGTTTTCTCGCGGCCGATTCTTTGTCGATTTTATCTTGTGGTAGGTCAACTTTGCGTTTAGGATCATTGCTGTTGGTGGTGGCGCCGCCACCATCTTTGATTTCTTCCGACTCGCCATTTTGAATTTGGGTTGTAACTATTGTAACTTCGTTGTCATTTAAGTTTTCTTTCTCCCTGGTTTTCAGATTCTTGATTTTCGCATCTTTGAGCAACTGTGCTTCTTCAAGACTCTTACATTTGTTGTTGTTACCACCCTTTTTACCAGTGTAGTTCGCTTTGCACTCATCCCAGGATGTACAGACCCCGGCATCTTCTTCATGCCACCACACGTAGTAGGCTGTTTTAGATTTGTTCATATCTGGAGGTTCACACTAGATTTGTTTAAGAGAACGATGCGACTTTGTAGCGGGCTTTAGAGATCTAGCAAAGCATTTCAGGTTAGTTGTGATCTAGCAGAGCATATTCGGTAATCCATTCATGTAGGACGCCATCTTTCTAGCTCTAGCCCGGGCTAGCACTAGCTCTAGCTCTAGCCCGGGCTAGCACTAGCTCTAGCTCTAGCCCGGGCTAGCACTATTGTCGAAGAGTAAGACCCCGGGGGGGGAGGGGGACTCCCTTATGTGAGGGGTACATGGATGCTCGTCGTACCTTTTAGGGGTCAAAATCAGGAGTTTGGTACCACTTAGGGTATCCACCATCAAACACAGACATTAGTCTATGTAAAGCGGTACCTTTTAGGGGTCGGGTGTCAATTGAACAAAAAAGCTGTTATCAATTTACATTTTTATTATCTTTTAGAGGTCAAAATAAGCTTGAGCCACGCCCATTTTAGTACCTCTTAGGGGTCAAATCGAAAGTGTCCGACGAGCATCCCTACCCCTTTTATATGGGAGTCCCCCCCCGGGAGTAAGACTTGACTGTTTACAAATTCATCAAGGGCACCCAACGAGTACTTTTTAAAATTCGTTTGAAACCAGTTGTCTGCAGCTTATCTAATCATTTTAAGGCGCCTACTATGTCTTTTGACGTATTCTAGAAAGCTATTAGCTGTTCGGATTTTCTAGGTGGAAATCGCATCAACCGAAAATACTATGGCAAAATATTCCCGGCCTACGAATTTGTTAGTAGTCTAGAACATAACGAGAATTTTCTAGCCCAAGTAACTTCATGTTGCAACGTTTTGTGGAGGTAGGATTTTTTTAGGGATTCTTTTTTCCTGTTCTGAGTCTATTGATCAGACGAATAATGGGACGTACGAATATTTTAGGGGAAACCTTTTAGTCTCCCTGTTCTTCTTTAATTTTCTAGGGATTGAAAACAAATTTTCCAGCCAGTATTTAACAAAACAATTTTCTAGGGACAATTTTTTTCAAATCCGAAAATTTTAGGCTAACATACTGTCCCGAACAGCTTTTTAACCGAAAACTTCGTTGGGTGCCCTTGATTCATGTCGTCATTTCGTCGAGATTCACACCGCTCGTGTGAAGCTCTGAGAAGATAACCGGCCAAACTAATTCTCATATATGTTTTAGATCAATGCTAACTTGTATCAAAAACGAAGCTTCAATGGATTCTGAATTATACCACATCTAAAATTTATTTTTCAAAAAAGTGCCCTGAAATAAGGTTGTCAAATTAGCAAACTACAGCGTATTTAAGTGGGCTCTCAGGATCTCGGACCCACGCCGGCCGTAACCGTTTTTAAAAAAAATTCTCAAAGTTAAATAAATTTTTGAACAAAAAATCCCAGCACGTTTACTAACTATACCCAAAGCCGATCTTTGAACGAAATATGAAGAAAAATTGTTTTTCATCTTTTGCCGCGGTTTGCTCGATATTAGTGGACAGTCGCTCTTAATATGTCAACACATTAACTCCTTCCACTTACAAAAATATTGCCAGCATATAGGGATACATTTTGACAAAGTTGACTATTAAAGATTAAAAAAACTGTTTTTCTGTTTCGCGCGAACACGAGAACAAAATGCTACGTTTAAAGTTTAACTGACGTTTAAAGTTTAACTGACACTTAGCATGAAACACATGGAAGATTTCAAACATAACAACTATGTTTGTTCAACAATTCTCCGGCCAGTTTTGCACTCATCTCAAGACTATTGAACATCTTGCGCTGTTACATCGCTCCATGTAACATCTGTTCATATATTGTAAAAAGAAAACACTTGTGTTTCCTGCAACAGTTTTGATCAGTTGACAATTTTACAGCCCGTTTGTGGCCGGCGTCTTTCAATTTCCGTCTTTCACTTTTATCAATCGACATGTTCTTTTTATAGCAGTTTATTTCAGCCATTAAGAAACGAGTTTTCAGATCGTCAATGTCAAGCTGTCAGAATTGAACCAATCAGCGACGAGAAATGTTGTAAACAAGTCGAGTACAGTAAAATGGAGTTTTCGCTGAAGTCAGTTTATTTGCTTACTAGATTTTTATTTTGGGTTCTTAAAATTAGATAGCTTACTTTCCTTCGTCTAGATTGAAGTTTATATTATAAAACGAATAACAGATGGTTCTCCTTGTTCTATCACAAAATAATGTACTTTCGAGGTCTTGAAATGCTGCTAAATGTACCCGCATTCTGCTCGTGCTTCCGCAGTTTTTCAAGACCTCGAGCGTGCCCAAATTTTTTTATAGAACAAGGAGAACCATCTTTTATTTGTTAGGTATTGTGTTGCGTTCTACTCTATTTCATTTTTTTTGTATTGAATTGTTTGTGCTTTATTATATTGTATTTTTTTGTAGAAATGCGTGTCGTCCTACATGATCATATCAGTTTAGGAATTGTCACTTGCGAGTCCTCACAGTGACGTCATTGTAATGGAGGATTAGGTTCCAGGCCCCGGACAGTTTTAAGCATGAAGTAGTCAATTTAAATGGCGAAAAAGAGACCTTTCCGAAGGCAGAAATGAAAAATAAATATACTCTTGATAATCAGAAAAGAATGAACTTTATTATTCTGCAATAAAATAAAGATGCAAAATTTGGTTTCATAAACACTTTAATGTTAGGTTTGTCAACTGATCGTCTGTGTTCGTTGAATCTGTCTTTGAGGCGTCGTTTGGTTTCGCCTATGTATTGAAGGTGACAGAAATTACATTGTACCATGTATATTAAATTTTTAGAGTTACAAGTGATATGCGAATGGATTAAACGGGTTTCACCTGTGGAATGGAAAGTGTATTGTTTAAGACCGTTGACGATGTATGGATACGAAAACAATATGTTCGCGCTCTTCATATTGATTTTTTATTGCACAAAATGACTAAGAGAAACCTAGAATTTAATAAAATAAATAAAAACGGGATATTTTTTTCATTTCGTTGGCACTTTAACATCTTCGCTGATCTTCGGCATTGGGTCACTTTCCCTGTTTCGTTTTTCCTTGGAATAAGATTTGTTATTCCTAGAGCTCAAATTCAAATATTAAACATTCCAAGTTTGCTGCCTTGAATCCAGTAGCCAGTATCCATCTTCTAGCTGTTAACATCTGGTTAATCTGTAATAATATTTCACTGAATATTGAACAATCTAGTTTGATATTAACTAATACTCCTCTGAATCATTCAGTAGCTTTAAAGGCGGGCATTTTGTAAACTGTTGCGACCGATGACAATCTCATAATCTCTTTCAGTTTTTTTTTGGGGGGGACTTAAACTGCAAGCCTGGAATGCTAATCTGACTAATTTCAAACGACAATTGAATGAATGAATGAATGAATGATTGAATGAATGAATGAAAGAATCCATCCAAGAGACCATAGGTGATCTTCTCTTAATCCATTGTAAGGATGAATTCATACAGGCAATGGATGACTAGTTCCTACGAAAACAGGTGTAGGGCTGCAGCGGAGTTAAAGGTCATCACCCGTATAATCAAGTTATAGCAGCAGCTGACGTTACGAGCGTTAGCCCTTTTGTCACAGGGAACGATGAAGGAATGGCGATCGAAACGTCAGCCGCTACTCGCTTCCCACGGTGGTTAGTATACCTTAAATCCTTATTCCAAGGAATAAACGACAAATTTATTGCGGTCTTGACATCTATGTATTCAAATGATAAATCATCCGTTAAAATAGACCAATTAACAACTTATTTAACGTCGGCAGGAGGCCATATCTAGGAGCGTCCATACCGCATACTAGGCCTATATGTCACAGCGTTTTCACAAGTTAGCTAATTCAGTTTTAGAACGCCGGTTAATTTCCCGCTATTGTTGGTTTGAAATTATTCCTAAGGATCACACGCTTGGCACAAATGACCCTAAAATCTATCACTTTGCTATATTTTAAAAAGTTTCCAACATAGAAGATTGAATTTTTGTGCGATGATGAAGACCGACGACCTAAACAAAATCCGATGATTTGATCTACCGTAGACATCTTGATGACGTCACAGTTACGTCATGTATCCATTTATAATAGGTTTCTCGATGTTTTCAATTACCTTGAACATCAGTAAATTTTATATTTTCGATTTCTCATCATGTCGACAACAAAGAAACCGAAAACCCGAGTTCGATTGGTTAAGAGGGAGAAAAGTTATTAAATTTTGAATTTTGGCAATTTTCCCGCCAAATTTTGGCGGGAAATATTCAATACAGAACCATTTACAAAATAACTTCTTCATTCATCTTTTAGAGTTTAAAATATTTGTTTACGACAATCTAGCAATCAAAAGAGTAAATCGGTACCCACAACCGTATGTTTTTAGAATTTTCGATTTTTGAGAGGAAATACTTTAAAATTCCCAGTGAAAAAGAGGAAACGTCATTATGACGTCATATATTTTTGAAAACGTCTTTTAAAAATAACTATTCAATATTTTTTCGGGTTTTAAAGAGGAACTGTACTTACTGTACGCTGAATAGCCGCAATATGGTCTTTTTTATGTTTATTCAATTTAGAAAGCATGACTGATGTCAGACCCATGACGTCAGAAAATGTGACGTCACAGGAAACTTCATTTCTTAATAACTCAGCAAATATTTATCGTAGAGACTTTAACATTGCGGCAATCAAAAACACATATTTATGTTGTTGTGATAACATGCTTTATTTCAAACGTATAGGTAACGCAGAATTTGACCTTAAAAGGAGTCGTTCGTTATGACGTCACACCAACGTCAATATACAAACGTGTTTGATCCTAAAGACGTTATTTCATTTTAATATTAACATACGAAAATTTCGTTAAATTTGACAGCGAATTAAACAAGATGTGCTGGTTTATATATTTTTGGCTCGCTTTTAGTGATCGATTTTGAGGTAACTTATGCCAGGCGTGTCAAATCACAAAAGTGTAGCAGCCATGTTGTTTGGTATAACAAAAGTAGCTAATGAGGCATCAGTTTTGTCCGCCACGGTACAACCCACCAATTGGCGGGAAAAATAATTAAAAAATAGCCCAACTTGTAAAAACGCTGTGACAACTGAGTGTATAGGAGATATGGACGCTGGCCTGGTTATTGGCTCCTGACGTGGGCAACTCGTGAGAGTCTCGTAAGAGTCTGATAAACTTGAGGCCGATGGTACACTCACACGTTACCCCCTTCCCCGTCAGAGCTCCTGATTAAGAGAATTCAAAGCTGTACAAGCTACTCTGATCGGAGAAGAGTCGGTACATATGTGCCGGTCCGACAAAGAAATCGAATTCGGGACCACATGCTCAAAGTATCGTGCACTAACCGATTGCGCCACACACCTGCACCTGAACTCATAGAGAATATTAGTGGAAGTGCAGGTTAAAGGGTTTGTCATGGTGTTGTACATGTATGCAGTCAATGTTCGATTGGTGGCTGTTAATTGGCTACAAACAAAGTCTCCTCCGGTCAATGCTTGATTGAAATGATATGCAATATTCAGTGTCCTTGAGGACTGTGTCAGTAATAGGTACATAATGAGTAGCCGTGCTTTATCGGATTTACAAACTAAGCACGGACACGAATTATGTATGTTATCAAACCCCTAGATGCATTGAGTCGTGTTTTACAGTTATTTTGGCGATACGACCTATTTCGGCCGAGAAAATCGAAGCAAAAGTTTATGCAAATCAGGACGAATCTGTATCAGATTTACAGATCACTTATCGCACATTGATATCCTTTGATTTTCCTTCATGCATTATTAATGATTTGATAAGTCTTCATATAGTTTGATTATTTACATTGATTTTAACCATTGCAGATGTATGCGAGGTTCGTTAGTCCCTATGGAAATCGGGCCGGTGTAACAGCGGATATAAAGGCTTCTCACCGTGACACAGCCCTTTAACACAGAGATTTCGGTACACCGATGGAGTTTAAATTATGATAGTTTAACATTTAACTGATATGTCCACACATTAACCCCTTCCACTTACGAAAATATTGCCACGATCGGGATAATGTCGACATGGGGTTCCAGGTTCGCGCGGTCGTGAGAACAGGAAACAATGCTAGCTTGTAGCTGAGATTGTGCGTGTAAAATGTTGCATTTTAAAGTTTAAACGTTTAGCATTGAACACATTGGATTTAAAACATATTAAACGAACCGTCATGATCAGTTTGTTTACCGCTCCGTGGAACACCAACAGTAAGTAGTTTGTCTGTGTACAACGTTTAAGTTACAAGGACACAATATGTGTGCAAACCGTACCAGTAGTTTATTTTGTAGATTTTCAGTGAATACAATTCTAGAAAGAACGATTCCTCAATACATACACAATACATACTGTAATATAATTGTCAAAAACGTAGGAATACATTGTTGAAAAACTTGCTAAATATTTTGCATTTTGCAATAAATACAATACCATGCACTAGCTTCAATTTCTCTTCTTTTTAAATTATGAATGTGCATATTCTTTGGTGCTTGCCAATTATTTTATTAAGCAAAGAACAAAAGGGTTCACCTGGATGCCGTGCAGTGTATAAACCCAGCAATTTCCCAATTTACTTGAACGTTTTTGGTCAGAAAGGAGAGAGATGAGGAGTTTGATGTACTTACACGTATAGTTTCGCCGGCTCTATGAAATTCATTTTATTCATTTAGGCATTTATCATTTCTAGTTCTTTTCTTAAACTCCACCGAGGATAAAGGAAGTTATCATAAATTCTGGACTCCTTTATAAATGCCAAAACAATACCTCCCAACAAAATGACAAGCCCCTCCCTACATACGAGTAATAAAGGATACGTCTCCTGAATGACACAATAAGAAGTGAATATAACGAGGCACGTTTTTATGACCTCTTCAGAGAAGACAAGAAATTACTGTTACTTTTCTTGCGTAAATTCCACCAAAGCTATGGTACCATGGTAGTAACTTTGCTCTTAGCTTTCATCCCATTCTTTTTTGAATCTTATTTGTTTTCTTTTTAAAATGAATTGAAGCGAGTAAAGAAATAACCGACAGAAACATCATATTGTCACGGGTCTTATGCATATAATGTCATTGCTGTGTCGATAGAATTAACAACTAAGTTTGTGATTCTGCTGGAGCATATGATCCAGGATGGCTGTACGTGGTGCTTATTTAACGGAGGGGGAGGGGGCACTCAAGTTCATATGACGAATTAGGGATGTGCGGAGGAACCTCGAAATATACTTGAATTCGATCGGATCAATGTGAGAATTATTTATTTTGAAATCCGGGTCACTTTTAAAAGAAGTGTTATGTCAATCCTGGTTTGATGGTTGGATAGATAAGTATTTCGCAAGACGGTTGCGGTACTGCGGTACAATATATCATTCAAGTGCCCCATCCCTCAACCCCCTGGGGTTTATTCGATGGTGTCTTTATGATGTTACTTGGCTTCATTCCAGTTCAATATCTTGAGAATACGTTTTTGTTTGAGGGTTGGTAGTGACCCCTTCTTCACCTGAGCGGTTTTTGTTTCTTTTCTTGTCTTTTTGTTTGGCTTTAATCTGCGATAAAAAGTATAGAGGCATCATTACCAGAAATTATGGACATCAGCGGAAAGGTACTGCGGGCGGGCTTCTAGCCGATTCAAAATGGCGCATGAGCTTATACTGAGTGAGACTGTAGGTCCTTTATAGACATTGCAACGCAAAGAAAACCGAAACTTTCTGTGATGAAATAAGAATAGAGAAGCGGAACGAGTCAGAGTTACATTAGCTTAAACGTAGCTCCTTTTGATTAAAAAGCCATTTTTTTAGGATTTGTCATCTCTCCGGCGTCTGTCTGTCCAAGTTCCAGCTGCTTGGCACAATTATTTAGAGGAGAAAGGCCTGAAACCCAGTTTATATCCCAGCAAACATTGCAGGATTTAAATTAACAAAACAAGATGGCGGTTGTGTGGAAGTTTCATAGTTCGTGGAGATTTATTTTCTCATCTCTGACTGAAACATCCATTAGTGATGTCTAGATAGGCAAGAAATATAGCCTAGCTGGAATTCGGCATGTCTAAAACACTTCCTATTGCCAAAATAATGCCATATTCTGTGAGTGTAAACTATGATGTTGTTCTTTCGAACTGGCTACGGAAAATTGTGTACCATATTTCCAGCCAAGATGCTACAGGACATCGAACTTATAGGATTTATTGAAATCAGCGGACAATTTCAGAAACAGACAGAGGTTAGAAGAGCAAGTTTTGAACTCGATTTTGGCATATTTCATCTTCAACCATTTAAACAAAATTTACATTCGAAAGCACGAAACTACGACCTTTCGAAAATGGTATCGGGAGTTTGTATCACAAGCTTCGTTATTGACATATTTCTGTTTCTTTATTTTATCGCCGTACATTCTTACTATTTCTTGTTGAAACTTAAATGCCCGTAAAAGTTATGCATAATGAGCTTCGCGGTCACGTATGCCCCATACACCTGTATTTCTGCCAATGGGACCCACGTTTGACATTATGGCTTACCAGAGGTTCAACCAGCAGTATGTGAATTTAACGACAATCCCCACTATATAGTTACCTTTGTGAACAAGATCACCGCTCCAGTGATCACTGCTAGACCTCCTGCTGCAATGAGTAGATACATATATATCGGCGTTCCATCTTTTCCTTCTTCTTCATTAGTCTTTCGGGTGTCTGTTACACTCAAGTTGGTAACCCCCAGGCTTCTAAGCGCTCCGCTTTTCTGCGACTTACTGAGGCGTCCTCGTATCTCACCTGCACTTGGGACAGACCGCTGACCACGAAAGTACAGACTGGAACTGAGATTGAACATTGGCATTACTTCTGTACAATTCAACATGACACAACAGTTGACGACAAAAGAAGAATTATCAAATCGTTCAGTTTGTTGTACATGTGTAAGCAAGTAACAACTTTCCCAAATCGTATTGTTTTAAATTATTATTTACGTTCTTTGATATTGTTTTCTTTTATTCACGATTTGGCGAAAGGAATAGACCTTTTGTTCTATGAAAGTGAGGCTGAATTTCATACAAAGTTCTGTTATTTCGGTGAATTTGTAATCCTAATTACTCTCACTGTAACAATGAAAGCTTCCATGCTCTAATTTCACACAAGATTACTAATTTTTGTATGTGCTTTCATCTTTCAAGGTTTGATTCTCGATATCGTATGATCATTGCTGACCATTAAGTAGTTAAAAAGAGTATTATTGCTGTAAGGTCTCTATTATAACGATGGTTTCGCACAATGCTCCTGTCACTCATGGCAGCACTCGACTGGGTTCTGCACGTACGCATGAAGCGTTTCATCCAATCACAGTAACCTTTATACGAAAGCCAATCAACAGGATACTTTTATTCATGGAAGTCCTCTCCTAAACTCTCTCAGGAGTGGAACGTTCTTTTCCCGGTAGTCTATTTATTGATGTACAGATGACGTCAAAACGTGAAGAGAATAAAGAAGTACATCACGAGTCACATTCGAGGGCATCACTCACGTCGGGCATAAAGTACGTCAAAATCGGCATCAGTGAGCGTGGACAAATAATTAAAATTAAAACCATTTCTTTACTTATAGTCTCAATTTGAAGAAATGTTGGTGACTTGTTAACAAAATGAAACTACATATTTTAGGTGTTTTATGTTAGTATGATGACGTTGTTGTGACGTCATAAGTGATGCCTCCTTTTTTGGTAAAATTCCCCCTTTAATAGATGTTACAAACAGACTACACAATCAAAGGGCCTTCATGACACACATTCCTTTGGCGCAAATTTGAACGTTCTACGACTATTATAGCAAAAGTTATAGAGGAATGACTGTTGCTATGACGTCATATTTAGTGACGTCAGGTGTCATACCTAAATAAGGCTGCCTATTGTTAAAAAATCAAGAAAAGAAAAGAATGTGGGTTTTGAGTGCCATACTAGCGCATTTCATCACTAAAACTCGAAAATCACTCAAAGGATTTTTTTCTAAGGGCATGTATAAAAAAGTATGACGTCATAATGACGTTGCTGAAAATATGACTTCAATTTTAAGCCGGTTATGGACAAAAAATCAAAATTCAAAAAACATACGATTTTAGCCACCAACGTGTTTTATGATTGGACAAAATGTCATGCAACAATATTTACAACTCTAAAAATTGAATGAAGCAATGTTTTTATAAATGCTTTTGTGGTGTTTATTTCCCGCCAAATTTTGGCGGGAAAAAGGACAAAATTCAAACTTTCATAACTTTTGATTTCCTTAACCAATCGACATCGGGTTTTCGATTCCTTCATTCTCATCACGAGTAGATTTTAACAATATACGACATTTCGTTTTTAGAGATAATGAACAGTTGCAAGAAACGTATTACAAATGGCTAAATGACGTCATTGTGACGTCACGATGGTAGTAACATAGCTTAACAAATCAGGTTATATTCCTTTTGCGATTCTACATCCTTCTACCAAAATTAAATCGTCTGCATTGAAAACTTTTTAAAATATAGAACTGATGCCGTTTTTATGGTCGTTTGTGCCCACCGTGACTGATGTTCTCGTCTCGTTGTGACGTCATTTGTGTATCTATAAAAGGAGAGACTCGTGGCAAAATGCCATCCTCTTGAGGATGTCGTGACACTGTCATGCTCGCGTTTTGTATACCCGCATTGCATTGTGGGTCCACGTTTTGTTGAACCGATGTGATTGTATTAAATGGCGGCGTAAAGAGATTAGTTCATCGTGTCCTTGGAATTTGGAGCCTTTATCTTTAATCATTTGGAGTATCAGCGGGAAATTAGTCGAGTAATAAGTGTACTTCGATTAATTACAAATACAGATATGAAACACATCTATTTGTTATAAAATAACAAGGGGCCCTGGGTGGCTTTAACTCGGGCCACCTACATGTAGGAATACATGTAGTTCATGGAATTGTTAGTAGCATGTGTGTGTGTTATTCATAGTTTGTGTTAGGATAGGCAGATAATTGATTCACTACTGATGCTCATGGTAATTGATAATTAATGAATGACCTTTTGCAGGAATGCAATCATGTGGTTGTACTAGATGGCAAACAAATCTATTTCATATATTTAAATGCAATTGTACGAGATCGGTATAGTGTTATTAGCAAAACCTGTTTGTAAATGTTATTTTCCACCTCCAACCGATTGTCGATCTTTATAAAATAGCCTTTTTACAGATATCTTGCCATCCAGCATCCATGGCAACGTCTTTCCCATGGAGATTACAAACTCAATTAATTCGTTAACAAAGGATTAATTATAGCAGCACATGACTGTTTACTGCAAACGGCCTACTACAACTGCTCCCCGTAATTATAAATCAACTTCACATAACACTGACCTGGCCTCTCTTTCGCCCACTCTGTATACTGTTGCAGTTTCAGTTTATTAAGTATCAACAAAAAATATAGGCAAGCGTAATCCCGATATTGGCATTTAGTACAGCGGTATGCTAAACAACTAAATAAACAATAAAACAAAACAAAAAATCAATCTACAAAAAGCTAATGTGAATATTAAATGAGTTCCTTGAACTGGTTAATAGACCGATTAAGCTTGTTGCCAAATTCAAATTATGTGACAGCTCTCCAGAGGATTCGGTGCTGTGTTTTTCAATTAGAGGAATTTGTACATTTCCTCTTGGGATACAGAAAAACAAGAAAACATTTAATACTCAAGGGAAAAGTCAGGTGACCTGAAATGGGACAACAAATGTACAAGCTAAATCAGTCTATTGAAGATGCCTGTACAGTGTAGCTGGGTAGAGCATTCCAAATTGGTATTGTTCTAATTAACTAACATAGAAAGAGTATTTATAACCGTTGACAGAGGCAGAATATGTCTATAATGAAAGTCGATCCGGAATGAAACTCGTTCCGGTATCAGGTAAACACCCCCTAAGTCATATCCAGTTCTGTTTATGGGTTATGAGTGTAGTATATTTAGTAGCACTTCCGGTCTGCATAATTAATGTAACACGATATCACTAGTTACTTGATATATTGTAATGTGGCTAAGGAATTAAGGCAGTCAATAGACAACCGCTTGTACTTCTCTCTCTCCGTAATTTTCACTAAATACGTATACGCGAAATACTACATGGTGTCAGAAGAAACCCAATCAAGCTCAGTGAACAGCAACGGTTGAAAACAACAAGAAATACGACAGATCGGCCAACGCCGAAGCATTACCGGTACGATGAACCATATCAAAGGTCCGGGTGAAAGGGATTTCACAAACCCGCAGAATGTGTCAGAAACTTTGAGGCGTTGGAATGCAGTACTATCTCACTGCAACATGCAAGAAAAGAAGCAAGGAAGAGAAAGTCGCAATATTTATGTGCATGATTGGCAAAGACGGCCAGGAAATGAAAGACACATTTGATTTTGAAACTGATGAGGAGGAACAAGCGGTGATCACAACAGACATTCTTTTCGCTAAATTCGAGGGGCACTGCAAACCAAAGAAAAACCTTGTAGTGGACAGACACCGTTTCCTTACAAGAGACCAGGCTTCTGGTGAGTCGATCGACCAGTACTTAACCGATCTTAGAACTCTCGCTGCATCGTGTGAATGGGGCGAGTTAAAGGACGACCTCATTTGTAGCCGTATCGTAAGCGGGATCTCATCGAGAAAGGTACGCGAAAGATTACTGCGTGAATCAGATCGGAACTCTCCCTGAAGCGAGCCGTCGAGATATGCCGAGTCGACGAAATGTCAAAACAACAAATGAAGTTGTTCTCTAGTGAAAGTGAAAGGAATGTGAGCGAAGAAAAGCAACGGCCCAGAACAGTGCACAGGCCTCAAAACATAAACCAGAGCAACTCCGCTACAGCTCAACCGGAAACGAGGAGAAGCATTCCACAGGGTCAAGCACAGTACACGCGTGACTGTGGAAATTGCGGAGGCAAGCATACAAGGGGACAATGCCCAGCCTATATGGCCGCCAGTGTAATAAGTGCAAGAAAGCAAACCATTATGCGAAGATGTGCCGGTCAGAGAAGAAACAAGTTCATTCATGTCATTCGTGGCAGCACGACGAAGATGAGAGCTCCGAAGATAACCATTTCTACCTTGACACTGTCAGCGTGAGAGTTGAAGCCGTTGACAGGATCCGGAAATCCGAAACGGAATACGTTACACTCTCGTTGAACAACACCAAAATAGAGCTCAAGCTAGATACCGGAGCAGAAGTTAACGTCATACCGTCTACAACGTATAAGAAGATAGCAGAAAGGTCTACAGTTCAGCTCAGGCCGCCCAGAGCTCGCCTCAGTGCCTATAACGGCGAGGACATCCCAGTGAAAGCTGTGTGCACACTGGAGTGCAAGCACAATGACGAGCTGCATAATCTAGTCACTAAGAGTTGTACGTCACGGACATACAGAGCGAACCGGTACTCAGCATCGGAGCGTGCAAAGAATTGGGACTTGTACATTTCATGATCAGCGCCGTAAACAATGAAGATCTTGAAACGTTCACAGCCAGGATAAAGACGAAGTACGCGGACGTTTTCTCTGGACTTGGGTGCCTTGAACGCCCGTATCACATCGAGCTAGATCCGACAGTCCAACCAGTGATAAATCCCCCGAGGCGAGTCCCGTACGGCATACAAGATAGAGTCAAGAAAGTGCAGTCAAGGCGTCATTGTTCCAGTTGATAAGCCCACGGACTGGGTTAACTCGATGGTCGCTGTAGAAAAGAAAGGCAGCGACAAACATCGAATTAGCATTGATCCCCGTCCACTGAACAAGGCCATCAATAGGGAACACTATCACCTTCCGACGATAGAGGAAATAACAACGAGGTTAAGCGGTGCGAAATACCTGTCAACGTTGGACGCAAGATCGGGGTTTTGCCAGATACCGCTGGACGAGGAAAGTTCAATTCTCACAACATTCGCAACGCCGTTTGGCAGATATCGTTTCACTCGAATGTCCTTCGGCATTCATAGCGCCCAAGAAGTATTCCACAAGAGACTACATGAACTGCTTTATGATATCGAAGGAGTCGAGACAGACATTGACGATATTCTTGTTTGGGGCAAGACCCAAGTGGAACACGATGAGGGACTTGAGAGAACACTGCAAAGGGCAAGACAATGCACCGACAAATGCAATCTCAGGCGTCCTGAAGTTTTGTACATTGGCCATGTACTCTCAAGCGATGGAGTCAGGTCAGACGCATCCAGGCCAAACTGGAAGCCATAATCAGTATGCCAGCGCCAGAAGACAAGCACGATATACAACGGCTACTCGGCATGGTGGCCAAGTTCGCCACCAATGTCTCGGAAGTTACAGCGCCTCAGCGTGAGTTCCTCAGAAAGGACATCACGTGGCACTGGACAGAGCGCTATGAGCAATCACTCCATGATATCAAGAAGCCCTTGACGAGCCCAGGAATTCTGAAGTACTACGACCCAGCACAGGCCGTGCAGTTGCAGTAGACGCGTGCAAGTCAGGTCTCGGTGCAGTGCTGCTACAGGGTGGCTCACCCGTCGCTTATGCATCGCGTTCCCTTACTGAGGCTGAGCGCAGGTATGCACAGATCGAGAGGGAACTGCTAGCGGTAGTGTTTGGTTTTGAACGTTCCACCAGTATGTCTACGCTAAACAGGTAGCGGTCGAGACCGATCACAAACCGTTAGTCTCCATGATACGAAAACCGCTAGACAAAGCGCCCGCGAGACTTCAACGGATGCTTCTTCGTTTACAGAGGTACGACATAGACCTCAAGTACAAGCCGGAGAAGGAGCTCTATGCTGCAGATACACTCTCAAGAGCACACCTTCCATCCACCGACAGGGAACAAGGAGGACGAAGAGCTAGTGACTTGTGTACATTTAGTCATAGCACATCTTCCCGTTAGCGACCAAAGCTAGCCGAACTTCAGCGTGAAACATCGACCGACCCAACGATGATGAAGTTAACAGAAATAATCTACAGAGGTTTGCCGAACCACAAACAAAGCGTCCCAGTAGGAATACGTGAATACTGGTCCAGCAGAGACGAACTCTCTGTCCATGATAGTCTCGTCTTCAAAGGCGAGACTATCGTAGTGCCTCGAGCGATGAGAAGTGAGGTCCTGAAGAAGATACACGAAGGGCGCTTAGGCATCGAACGCAGCAAACTTCGCGCCAGAGAGTTGGTTTATTGGCCTGGCATTAGCAAGCAGATAGAGGAACTTGTTTCTTAGTGCTCAGTCTGCCAGGAACTAAGAAACGGCAACACAAAAGAGCCTATGATCCTTGGCAGATCGTGGCCACAGACCTGTTCTCTTGGAACAACTACAATTACCTGGTAGTAGTCGACTACTACATCCGTTTTTGGGAGATCGCATCTCTGCACAGTACAACTACAGCAAGTGTAGTCCGGAAATTAAAGCCGATATTCGCAAGACATGGCATACCGGAAATACTCAAGTCAGACAACGGGCCTCAATACTGTTCCAGTGAATTTGAAATGTTTACTGCAGATTGGAATTTCAAGCACACAACAACGAACCCCAAGTATCCGCAGTCCAACGGTCTAGCCGAAAAGACCGTCCAGACAGCCAAACGAATGCTCGAAAAGGCTAAGCGTGATGGCAAAGATGCTTATCTTGCTATTCTAGAGCATCGCAACACACCAGTTGACAATTACAAGTCTCCTGCACAGTTATCCATGTGTAGACGTCTGCGAGCACTTATTCCCTGCACTACGAACCACCTGCTTCCTGAGAGTCCTAGTCACCAGGAACGAAAGCTCGACGCAAGGAAAAACAGAATATTCAAAAGGTATACTACGACAGGTCGGCCGTTCCGTTGAAGCGCCTGCTGACAGGTGAAACAGTCCGAGTTAAACGGGAAGGGGAATGGAAACCTGCAAAAGTTGTTGAGCCAGCACAAACACTCAGAAGTTACATCGTGGAGACTGAAGCTTAAGATGGAGCCGTCTATCCCCGAAACCGCAGACACCTTCTGCAAGACAAAGAGGGCAATAGGACAACAGAGCAACTGACTTCAGCCACTCACACCCAGGACGATAATCCTCCCGCACCCATCACTACACGTGTGACTGAGGATAAGAGCATGCAGCCACCAAGCACTTAGCACAGTCAAGCAGTGAGGAGTATCGCACACGTTCGGCACACTGGATATTTAATGGGTATTAAATGCACAGGCATTTTCGTTCAGTTTCCGTGGATTATTGGACCAAAACCTTCACTCCCTTTCGTAAATGTGAGAATTTTCCATCGAAAGCCCCTAAAAGTCCTGTTAGCCCTAGAATAACTGAACATCTTGCTATTTCAGTCGAAGAAACCTTTGGTTTCAGCAAAATAATTAGAAAGAATTGTCCAAATCTTCGCTCCCGTTGATGGGAAATTATCGAACTTAGCCTCTACAAATATCGTAAGTGCCCCGAGCGGTGTCGAATTTGATTGATTGATCCTGTCACGTGTTGTCCATCGAACAGAACAAGAAGGCGCAATCTCATTGGTCGTTGGCGGAATAGCTCGACTTGAAAAAAAACACAGGGGGAAACCACAGGCTGGCCCGAGTAATTAGCGAAAACGGAGCCTACGAAATCATTTCTTGCGAAACGTGACGTCATCTGTGCATCTGTACTCCAGTCAGACATGGATATCGACCAGTCAGAGCGCATAATAGTTTTTAAACGGGGTGAGGGGAGGTGGTGGGTGAGAAACATAGCCATGGAAACAATTATTATCAATTACTGCCTCTGTGGAAAAAAAAATTCCACTCTGTAAAGCAATTTATTTAAACGAATTATTCCTTGCAAACAATTTATTTTAAGTTCTCAGCCTCTGCAAACAATTTTGTTTCAATTTTTCTCATTGTCACCTCCAAAAATATAATGGTGCGACCCTAAGGAGGCAAGAGTAGGAACGCTCGAACATTCCCTCAAAATTAATCACAATTTAGGCTGCTGATCGGCGAGGTCTTTTGTTTCCTATAATGGCTCCCTTGAAATTTACTTCGGTAACGAATCCCGAAATAGAACCGATACCCAACACAAAGATCTTGAGTGTCGTATTATACGGATAGAGTTTACCTTGCGTGCAGATGTTAGGGTCTTTTAGCATACTAGTACTCGAAGATAGTGAAAGATGAACAGCGCGCGCCATACATTTACTGTCACTGAAGCTGAGAACAACACGCACGGCAAAAGTCTCTTCAACTGTCCATTGGACTTTTCTAGCGATGTGGTACTAGTTTTAGTTTCCCATTACTCGTTTATTTTTGACTTTTAACTTTAAAGCAACCAAGAGTTTGAAAGCAATTTCGATATAATTAAACTCACCTGATTACAATACTTCCTGGCTTGACAGAGTTCAGCTCGAATCCTTGGTAATCGGTATTGTTTTCAAACACTTTTGTCATCGCCGTTCTGATGTCAGCTTCAAGTTCTTTGTATTTCTTGCTGTTCCTGTTTTTGTACTCCTCTACGAACGGTTTTTCCATCGTAAGACCCACTTCGTACTTGGCTTGACATTTTGGTTCTGCTGTAGGTGGTTCTGTTGTAGTTGGTTCGGCTGTAGTTGATTCGGCAGTCACAGTTGGTCCGACAGTAGTTGGTTCGGAAGTCACAGTTGCTACGGCAGTAGTTGGTTCAGCAGTCACAGTTGCTTGGGCTGTACTTGATTCGACAGTCACAGTTGCTTGGGCTGTAGTTGATTCGACAGTCACAGTTGGTCCGACAGTAGTTGGTCCAGCAGTCACAGTTGCTTGGGCAGTAGTTGGTTCAGCAGTCACAGTTGGTACGACAGTAGTTGGTTCGGCAGTCACAGTTGGTACGGCAGTAGTTGGTTCGGCAGTTACAGTTGGTTGGGCTGTAGTTGATTCGACATTCACAGTTGGTCCGACAGTAGTTGGTTCGGAAGTCACAGTTGCTTGGGCAGTAATAATAATAATAATGGTCTTTAATTCATTGATAAAATACATATCATATGTTGCAATTTAATCTAATAAAATACGGAATACTAATTATAATCTAAATACAAATACAATTGTGTATACATATTAAATACTGTTAATGATACTGATAATAATAATGTTGTAATCATATGTTAAATTAAGTAACTAATATAAAAAGGCAAGTAAAAATCTAAAAAGCAAGTAAAAATCTAGAATATATTTCCTAACTTTTGATCTATTTATTAATATATACAACTATGCTAGCCTGCGAAAGCAACCGCCTGTTGCGCGCTAACCCAACGGGCCCACCCAAAATTTGCTCAAATCTAATGTCAGCGATTTGCTTAAAGGGAACCTCGGCTGAAAAACAATGTTTGCTCTCAAGTGTTTGTTATGGATGCCTAAGTCTGTTTCTGCGTTTGTCTCCAGTAAATTGTACACTAGATGTCATTTATGCACCGATTTTCCTCTCGATAAAACTCATTTGAATTTCCTGCGCGCCGCCATCTTGGATATCATGACGTCACAGTGTTGCCCTATTGTCGCATAACAAAAGAGCTATTGTTTGCTGACAATAAGGCAACACTGTGACGTCAAAAAATTCAAGATGGCGGCGCGCAGGAAATTCAAATGAGTTTATCATTAGGAAAATCGGTGCATAAATGACATCTAGTGTACAATTTACTGGAGACAAACACAGAAACAGACTTAGGCATCCATAACAAACACTTGAGAGCAAACATTGTTTTTCAGCCGAGGTTCCCTTTAAGCTGGAATCAGCAGACTTTCATATTCACCGCGCTATGGCATAGTTAGAACCTCTCGACCAATCAGAACACTTGAATTTCTATGAAATTATACTAATATTATTAATAATAATAAGATCATAATATTTAATTTGTTTTAATAATAATGCGTGACTATTTATATTTTATATTATTTATTATAATAATACTAAATATTATTCTTATTAGAATTTAATTATAATAATTATAATTTAATTCTAATAATATTTATTATTGATTAATATTAATCAGGAACCCTTATCATAATAATAAAATAATGATAAAATAATAAAATAATGTTTATAACATATAATAGGTAATAGTAATAGCATGGTTTGTTTTATTTATTTATTTAGCTGAAAATTACAGAAAATTACAGATAAAATAAAGTAAAAATTGATAATTACATGGGACAAATAATGAAATGAGCATAATAATGCAGGGAGACCGCAACACTTTTCACCAATTACTGCGGGCATAAATACCACTCGTGGGATTTCAAAATTCCTCGTAATTTCACAAGCCGCGTATAGGCCATCTTGACGATGATGCGCGCGCATTGTGAACAATTACGTGCAATCAAGAGAACAACCAGGTGATCTCGAAAGCAACGCGCAATGCATTGTTGTCGTTTATTTGGCGGTCCATTCCAGTCTTGCCCCAGTCTCCTTGTTAAAAATCATCGCACGGCCAGCCTATGGCGGCCATGTTGAATTTCAAAAATGATGAACAAACTATGCGAATAAAAGACCTGGTCAAAATGCTAACTGACACAAATGAGCAATCCGAGCCCTTAAATATAAGAGTGGATAATAAAATGAAGTCCCAATTCCATTGTTTGATTAAAAACTACTAAATAATTGCTGTTTAGCCACAAAAATCGAACACGCGTTTCCGACCCTGAATCGCCATTTGATCTGGTTTATCTTTAGACTCCTTTTCACTCCAAGGATATCCTCAAAGTGCACGTATTTCATAAACAACTAGTTCTCACTAAACTAGGTATCACCGCAGATGAATCTATCACAAGATGCTAACCGAAGCAACAGCGAAACAACCAGTTTCGCAGGTAACGCGCGCACGTTAGGCCGAAATATACTGCTTAAATTATTCACTCAGGAACCACTATATTATCTCCTTTTCAATTTAAAAATTATACTGACATATAAGCTTAAATGAAAGCTATGTATTGTGCATAAAAAAGAGAGGACTGTGCACTGCTGGATGGTCTTGTAGCGATTATTCGCAAGTCACGCGCTGTAATCAAGTAAAGTTACAAATAGCGGTTTTAATGTTGCTGTGAACTTTATATTGTAACAATTTCAAAACTTTTTATTTATCGTAGCAAATATATAATTTGTGTGTCATTGTCTCACGCAAAAGCAAATTGGGTTATTGCTTTGTCTGGCTATCCGAAAAGTGGTTATATATGGCAGTTAACTTGGCTGCATGCCGCTACCAAAGTATTGCGTGGCTAGTTGCGATTTTTTTAACAATCCCAATTATATTTTGTGCGTACGCGTGCGTTTCCACACACGACAGACACACGCGAAGGTCTTGAAGGCTCAACCATAGTTTTAAGTCAGTTATGTCCTAATAACACGCACTGGTTCAACGGCACGTTTAATGAAAATATGCCTAAGGTTTTTTATTGTCCGGATTGCTGTAAGGAATATAAAAGTAGTGGAGGCTTAAGGAAACATTTTAGAAAGTATCCCGCTCATAAACCAGGAAAAGAAAATGGTCCTCTTTCTGCCTCAAAAGCGGTTAACTCGTTTTTGAATGTTAATGAAAGCCACAGATATGCGAGATTGAAAGAGCTATACCGGCAGCTGACTGATGAAGAAATTGAAGGTATGTTTCTCTCAAGACTGACCAAATGTGTTCCACTGGATAGTTTTGCCATTGAAAAAAGCAAGCTTGCTATCAAGAAAGACCAGGTATCTGTGGTGAAACTGTGGTCAGAATTAGAAAACTGTGTTGACAGCATTAAGGGCCAATACCCAAGTTTGCAAGCCTGTTCCCTCCCGTTTAACAACAACGGAAACTCACACAAGAGTCCTAACTTAACACATTTAATTAATGACCACTACTTGAGCAATGAGGATGATATGGCAACTAAGCCATTTGTTTTATTAGGTGGCAAGGAACACAACAGGGAACTAACCGAGTTTGTAATAAACAATAATGACGGTGAAGTTTTCAAAAATGTTATTATGCCATCAATAATGGGAAAAAGGAAAGACAAATTTGTGGACTTTGCAACTGGATTTACCACAAAATTTGGCATAGGTCAAGCCAAGTATCAGAATGTTTAAAGGAATGAACTAGGAAATGATCTGAAGGAAGTGTTTGGGGTGAACATTATTGTACCGAAAGACATCATGCTCAATGATTTAAATTCTCACAAGCATGCAATTCAGGAGACTCTTGATTTGAGCTTCGTTCAACACAATGGCACTCTTGCTGCCTTCACTAATGTGGCCAAGACAGTCCAATGGCTTATTGGTAAGGAAAGTTTAACCGAGACTAAAACTATTCCAAATGACCACTTAATAATATATTACTATGCTGATGCATTCCCATGGATGCAGTGGAGTAAGTTCTTTACTGGAGAAACAAGCATCCGCATCAACCTTGTAGAGCCACACAATTTGTTAAGTACAATAGCAACTGTTTGTGCATGGCTTGGTCCTGATGATTACAGCCATGTTAGTTCGCTGGGGAGAGTAGTGTTTGACCAGTTATCTATCCTAAGGCAGGTCTACCATCCAATCCTTAAGAGGAACATTAATGTGTCTATAAGAGGTGTAGCAGATGGCAGTCAGCGTAGAACTTCAACAGGAAATAGTTCTGCTGCATCAATTTATCCCATCCCTGAAGCTCCAGAGAGAAGTGATCAGCTTGGCGATATGATGATCATCTGTGAAGAACCAATCTGGAAATCAGAAATGACAACTGGATCAGAACATGAATATCATGAATGGCTAGCAGGAAAAGTTGATAATCAGGACAACAGAAGGCAATTTGCCAAACAACATCTTGGTCAGATGGGTAGATGCAATATCACCAAAACTGACATGAAGGACTTTTACCCCGGTATAATGCACCAGGCAATTCGAGCTAGCGAGACCATTGCTCGATGCATCGGACAGTTAGCTGACAGCTGTGGAGTGAGTAAACTTGCATGGTTCAAGGAACAGCAAAAGGTGGCCAGAAAGGTATGTTTACAGAAATATGACCTAACCTTTGATGAGGAGGGAGTGTTGGCATTCTATGATAAATCTAATAACCTACTTCAGAATGCTGGCTTCTCTGGTTTACCATACCAAGTCCTCTCAAGCTTCTGCTCAGGAGTTGGTCAGATTATTAGATTTGTACTGCAAACTCCACAAGATCTTCCCAGGTCTTCCTATGACTGTAATGCTAGAGTGCTATTGGGTTTCAAGTTTGTTTTGATATTTGGAACCCAGACTGTCACTGCTACGATAAAAGAGCTAGTAGCATACACAGGGTACTACATTGACAAGGCTATTACAGATTCCAAGCTGGTTGGGTTTCCACTTACCCTTCGCAACTTCTCTGACAGTGTCATGGAAACTAAGCACAAAGAAAGTAAACAAGGGAACTATGTCTACAGTGGGGGAAGGACAGGAAAGAGAGGGAAGTTGGACTATCAAAAGAGGGTACCCATACAACAATTCAACCACGAATGGATGGCAGTAGAATGCAGAGAGAAGAATGGTTTCAAGTATTCTTCAGATGCTAAAGTAAGAAAGAAAGAAGCATAAAAAAACAAGGCGACGAATAAACCAATAAGTTTTATTGTTGTATGCTCACAGAACAGGGTTTTCAAAATAACATGGCAACTTAGTGGAAAATCTAACTTTTAAAGCTTCTGAGAATACCACAGAATTGCATTGTCTCCTCTGCCTACTTCTCTATGTTGATCATCTCCTCTAAAAGATTTTGAAACCCCTGTAGAAGCTAAACTAGTCACAGATACTGTAGATTCCAAGGTTACCCATGCCAGTGGATAGTCAGCAAAGATAACTGGCTATTTCAGTCATTATTACTTCAGATTTTCTGAGGAAAAAATCTTTAGGGAAACAATCAGACAGTGGATTATAATTTCTGATTCCAGCTTGCTACAACAATTGTCATCTTTTCCAGAAAGAAAGGACAACCCTTGTAATCATAAAATTTCAAATTAATGGGATAAATTAAGTATGGTAAATTCAATTTGAGCTCTTCCCTCTTGGAGAAACATGACTTTAATGAATTACAAATTCATTTCATTTCTAGTCTGTTCTCTTTGATGACAAGGCTGTCGCAGAGGATTGTAATTACCCACAAGAATCAGATACACAGGTTTGGAAATAAAATATATAATAATATTATCCCCGGAAATTTTTTTGCTAATTTCTTCACTCTTCAGAAAATTATACATGTAATGAATATTTAATGTGTATTACACAACGAGTAATATAGCTGTCTTTTTTTCATATTCTGGGACACAAGGAAAGCGAGGAAACACTGGGGGAATTTGCAAATCCACCGTTGAAAGTGCCCGAGGGATCGGAGGTTAATATTAACCAAATTCAAGAAATGCTGCTTCGCGAAGCAAAATCACAGTTTGCTCGTTCAGTTCCTTTTTACATGACATTAAAAAATGCCCAAAAGCACCAACAGGAATGTGCCAAAATTATCGACAATGTTAGCGGCAATCCATCTAACCTCTATCAAGGTAACATGTGAAAAACATCAAAGGCTAAATATAGAGAGGAGCGACGGCCGAGTGTCTTACCAAAAGTTTACCTTGAGAGCAACTCGAAGTCGACCACAACAATCTGGTACGATAACAGTAGATTACAAAGAACACAAAAATGCTGCGTCTCAACTTCGAATCACGATACCAATGTCATCCGTAATGGGTATCTCTAATGAAAGAGGACATATTATCCTTGACAGCTCTATTTTCCCTCAAATAAATAAAATTCCCTGTAGCAACAAACACAAAGCTGACTTACCAGAATCGGGAAGAGGAAGATCGGCCTCGAATGATCAACACGTCGGCGCGGGCTTGTCTTCCACTTCCAGCTCCAACTCCAATATTCGTGTTAACATCGAGCTCTTGCCTTCAACCAGTAAAGTCAGTGTTTTAAATGGCATGCTACTTGCTGATCCATACCTGCAATCCGCCTTCGCCTTCGGACTTCAAGCCTCTTATCCTCCCTCTTTAACCCCAACGGAATTCAACCCTGAGTGCTATTTTCCACTCGTAAAAGATCCAACTCTTGTTCGCGCAGCACAGCTTACAGTCCTAAGTCTTTTGAGCTCCTCTGATGGTCAATCCGACGTTAGCTGGCTCGTTAGGATGTTCAAGGGACTTAGGGAAGCGTTCAACAAAACCCTGAGGCTAAGAATCCAGAGTACAACAACCAGCAACAGTGTCCAAATGGCAAGAAATGTTGAAGAGTGAACCGGAGTCCGAACTCAACTGTCGACTCGCTGTTGATCTGAAGCTTCAAAATTATTTTTCGCAGAAAGGTATGTGAATAAATAGCTTGTATAGCATCTTATAAATCCCTTCAACATATACATGAGAGATGGAGCGGTCTAATCGAACAGCTAAAACAGTAAATGCACGTTTCTTTCATCTTCCTATCACACAAACGTCGCCTCGACCTTCGATAATCTAATCGATTGGAATGGACCGCCTGATCAAATCTCAGTTCGCGCGCTGATTGGTCAGAATTTCGAGTGCTGTCAAATCCAGATCACCTGGAAAAGATTGTCATGCAACATTGAGTTTTGGCGGGCCACATTCTGGTTTTTGGCGGGACACATACTTTTGTTTTCAATGCGTGCGCAACATCGTCAAAATTGCATATTAAATGTTTATAATGCGAGCTAAGCTATTTTATGCAGCAATCCGCTCATTCACTTGACCGTGCTCCGTCAAAAACCAACGAACACGTGCTTTTTAAATTAGGTAGACAGAAAAGGCATGCATAACAATAAAGACCTGGAAGAACGGCACCAACAAAACCTGGATCGGATAGGACCGGGTCAAATCGGATCGGTTCGGATCACATTTACGGTTGAATTATATTTTACCGCCACAACAATTACGACCCGTTTGGTTCATATATCACGTTTATGTTTTGCTTTGACAGCTGAGTATAAAATACAAATGTTTATCTCTATATTTGGCCCCGGCATTTCCCCCGAATGTCAAGCGAAACCTTTCGTGGTGTGAGTCAGTAGTTCGGTTCAAACACAGACTGGAAAACCTAGTCCGGCGTGTCGATATCATTAACACAAAAATGCGACCTAAAAATATTTCTATGAATTAGGCTATGAAGGAGCCCCAAACTATTTAATTCTTCCACAAAGAAGAGAAAATCATGGATAATACACAATATTTTCTTCCCTGAACTGGTTCCCTTTTTGTTTGGCCGTTTCCTAGGCGGAAAGATGCTAAACTCGAGTACTCGTTCGAATACAACCTCCGCGCTTTTGCAATCTGTCTAGACCAGTCGCGTTGTTAACAGTCTGCTGTAGATCTGTTTCGCCCTATTACAATTTGATTCATGGTTTCGTTTATGGTCCTCTGGAGATGGTACCGGCTGTGGCTGAACAGCAGGGTTTGGTCCCTGGTTTACTGTCCGATTGGCAGGTTCTGAGTTGTTAATTAATAAGTGGTATACTTGTGTCTCTGCTGGGTTAAATGAAGGATCTTTACATGCAGAGAGATCTGGCTTGAGCTGAGATCTGGTGCGGCGGTACGTAGGTTGCACCTGTGGTGGCAGATCTGACTATGTAGGATCTAGGCTCTTTAGCTGGATTTAGGATGGTAACAGGCTGCCACGTTTTTGTATGGTGTTCATACATGCGGATTGCTTGGTCATTTAGTAGTGATTTGAGAGTAGGTCCAGCAGTACTGTTATAATAATGGCTTGCCTCTCTTGGCGCTGGTACAAGCTTTCCTTTTCTTTGTCTGTGTTGACAAGGCGGGCTCTGTGGGCCATTGGCAATCTGGTCTTGAATCTCCTGTTGTTCAGCAGTTCTGCTGAAGATTTCAAGTGGTGATCAAGTGGTGTGGTTCTGTATGATAACAGTCCTAGATATGGATCTTCCCCTTCTTCCTCACATTTTCGCAACATGTTCTTTGTTGTTTGGACCATACGTTCTGCGAATCCATTCGACTGTAGATACAATGGGGCGCTTGTGATGTGTTCTATACCATAGGAATTCACAAAGTTCTCAAATTCTTGCGAGCTATACTGTGGTCCATTGTCAGTAACTATTTGTGCAGGAACACCATGCTCTGCAAAGATGCTCTTCAAATGATTGATGACTGCATTTGATGTGGTGCTTGTGAGCTTTCTTATGATAGGGAATCTGCTGTATTGGTCTGCCAGAAGGAGGTAGTGGTGACCTTTGTATTCAAACAGGTCTGAGCTGAATCTCTCCCATGGGTAGCTTGGGGGTTCTGGCTGTAAGTAAGATTGGTTACGTCTGTGCTTTTCTTTGGTGCCTTTGGCAGGTTTCGCATCTACTGACAATGTTCGTGATGTCTGTTGTGATTCCAGGCCAGTACACAGAAGTGCGGGCTCGTAGGAGACATTTCTCCTGTCCCAAGTGACCTTGATGTATGATGCTAATAGTATTTCTGATCTGAGATGTGGGGGTATTACAATCCGATCACCTTTCAGCACAATACCGTCTTCAATGGTGAGCTCTTCTCTGAAGTTCCAGTACTCGTAAAGTGATTTTGGACAGTCCTTCCTATTTTCTGGCCAGCCTTCATACATGTAGATAGTTTCTCTCAGCTGAAATAAGGTGGTGTCTCTTGCAGTTTCTGTACGGATTTGGTGTAATCTTGCTGGTGACGCAGGAAGTGTCTTGGTGACATGATGAATGTCAAGTTGTGGCAGCTGACCATTTGTAGGCGCTGGCTGTGGTGTAACCCTTGAGAGGGCACCAGCAATTGGAACTTCAGATCCCTTAACGTACTTCACAGTGACATCATACTTCAGTGCTCTCAATACAAATCTCTGTAATCGAGATGGGCAGCTGGATAGTTTGTTCTTAAAGATTGATTCGAGGGGTTTGTGATCAGTATGTACAGTACACCATATATGAAATAATGAAATCGTCCAAGACCCCACACTACACCCAGTACCTCTCTCTCAATGCACCTTTGCTCAGTTTCTGTTAGTGCTTTAGAGGCATAGTACACCGGTTGTCCATGTTTTAGGACTACAGCTCCCACTTCTTTCATGGATGCATCAGTTTGGATTACTGTGTCAGCATTTGGGGCAAAGTATCTGAGTACTCCTAGAGATGACATCTCTTGTTTGACCTCACTAAATGCACGGTCATGTTCAGGGCCCCATATATAGGCTACTTCCTTCCTGGTTAGCTCTCGTAGTGGAGCTGTGTTGGATGCTAGGCGACCTGAATATTGTGTCAAGTAGTTTACGAGGCCTAGGAAGCTCTGGAGGTCCTTTACATTGTCAGGAGGTTTCATGACTTGTATTGCAGATACTTTCTTGTTATCTGGCCTGACGACTTCGGAACTCCAGGTGTGTCCAAAGAAGCTGACCTCTTTGCACTTAAGCTGAAGCTAGTCTTTGTTGAATGTGATGCCTTTGCTTCTAGCTCGGTACATGAAGTTGATTAGGTTCTGGTCATGCTCCTCTTCTGTCGAACCATACACAAAAGTGTCGTCAGCAATGCCCGTGACTCCACTAAGACCTTCTAGTGCTGTGTCTAAGTGTTTCTGGAACACATCTTGTAATACGACAAGGCCAAAGGGTAGTCTGGTAAATCTGTACCTGCCATATTGGGTACTGAATGTTGTTAAATAGGAGCTGCTTTCATCAAGGGGAACATGCCAGTAGCCTTTCTTAGCATCAACTATGCTAAAGAATTTGGCATTACTGAGTTGAGTAACAACTTCGTCAACTGTTTTTGTGTAGTAGTGTTCCCTCTTGATCCCTTTGTTCAGGTCCTTTGGGTCTAAACAGACTCTGATCTTTGTAACCTCTCCTTTGTCGTTTGTGATTTCACATAGTACAATAATGTTGACCCAGTCAGTGGGTTTGTCTACTGGTACAATAGCACCAAGTTCCAGCATTTTGTCCAGTTCTGTTTTGTACTTTTCACGCAGATGGATTGGTACCTTACGTGGTGGGTGGATTACAAGTTCTGCTTCTGGATCAAGGGTGATGTGATAGGGCTCAAGTTTCTCTCTGTTCAGTGGGGTGTGCACCAGAGGACTTGGCTGATTTTGAAATAGGGTTTCAGTGTTTTCTGACTGTTTGCAGGCTTTCTGCAGTTAGGGTTTCTGCCTCTGTTTGGAGGTTTTTATGCTGCAGTTCAATTTGACTAACTCTAAGTCATCACAAGTATTACAACAAATCATTACTGGTCCAGGTACTTCTGTTACATTGAAGGCGATCCTTGTGGCGGACGTACAATTGACATGTGTCAAGGTTATTTATGTTATGACCCCCATAAGAAGTGATTTTGCATTGTGCTGAGCCAAGATTTATGTGCCTTGGATTAGGAATGATTCTTTAATAGTCTTGCTTTGAAAAGGCATTTAATTCTGCACCAGTGTCTATTTTGCAGACTAGGGGTGTGGTATGCTTATGTTTGGCATTGCAATGACTTGTATCTCAGTCATGACCTTAGTACGGCCAACGTGCTCAATACTGTTAACATGACTCAACCCAGGACCTGGGGAATTGTTATGTTCTACCTCGATTGTGCCCAGAAAAACTCTGCTATTATGAATCTGAGCTTTCACTTAGGTTGTCATCGCTTTGGTCACCTTGTAGTGTGTTAATGCCTGATTTCTTTGTTGTTCTACACATTCTACTGAAATGGCCTTGTTTGTGACACTTGTAACACTCTGCTTTGCTTGCTGGGCATTGCCGACCCTTATTATGTGGCTTGTCACCACATCTACCATACCCTCATACCCTCGGCTATCCCTGTTTCTGTAACCTCCTCGGTTGTTCTGTTTCTTTGGTCAACCCTGTTGTTGCTGTGCATTAGGTTGGTGTTTACTTTTCTGCTTGCTGTGTTGCCTGAGTGTGTCTATCTGGCTGGGTGGTGGTGGATTACCCATGGCTTTCATTTCCATACGAGTGGCCTCCTCTGTACGTGCTATTTCTTTAGCTCTAATAAATGTCAGTTCATTACCCTCAGCTATGCATTTCTTTCGAACAATTTCTGAGTCTACACCAAAAACTAATGTGCCGCGGATGAGTTCATTATGCAAATCTGTTGGGTAACCACAGTTCTGTATCAGAAGCCTTGCCTCCGTTATGAAGGCATCTAATGGGCGGTTATTTTGTGTCAGACCACGCAGGTAATATCGATTCAAAATGTGGTTTGATTGGGGTTTCACGTACTCCTCGAATCGCTTCCAATATTCTTTCATTTCCTTTTGTTCTTCTGCACTCATTTGCCATGTGTTGTACAGATCGAGTCCGTAGTCGCCTGTTCACAACAGCAAGTATTTGCACTTTTGCTCGCTCGCTCGAGATTTAAATGGGCCGTCAAATAATAATTGGCACTTCTGGCGGAATCGTTTGAAACGTGTAGGAAGGTCAGAGCCAGGACTCCAGTCCATTTTTGGCGATTCAAAGCCAATTAAGTCCCTCATTTCGATACGTTTACTAGTTTACACACTAGCGAGTTTCCTGATACAGTACTGTAATTACTAATTCTCGCAGTAGAGATTTTTTTTTTGTGTGTGTGATATTGCTGAACAATCTCGACTTTATTTGCCGTGTGTCGTGTGACCTTCTGGTCATTCACTTACGGTTTGGCGCTACTTTCCAGGTGCTTCGGCGATACTTTTACTGGATGCCGTTTTACTCGATGCACTTGTTTTGTTTTATTGTTTTAAGCGTAAATCCCGTTTCTGACATCCATGTCTTGGGCTCTGTTTAATGTAGCACATTGCAGAGTGTACACCGAGCGTAGCACAACTTAACAACAACAAGATGGCGGGCCCACATGCAAGCATGCATTTATGCTAATGAGTTCATGTGATCACGTGATACTGTGACAAAGGACATGGTAAACCCTCGAGCAAAAACGGCCCTCTTGTGATGTGATGTGATTTTTTTGGTGGGAAATCATATACATTGTATGTGATCCGATCCGATCCGATCCGATCCGTT
This sequence comes from Actinernus sp. WN-2022, assembly GCA_030867875.1. Classification (NCBI taxonomy): domain Eukaryota; kingdom Metazoa; phylum Cnidaria; class Anthozoa; order Actiniaria; family Actinernidae; genus Actinernus; species Actinernus sp. WN-2022. The sequence goes on from JAOWCC010001501.1 coordinate 44,466,003, forward strand.
GCGATCCGTTATCCGATCCGATCCGATCCGATCCGATCCGATCTGGTCCGGTCCGGGTAAATTTTTTTTTGGGCCCCAGTTCAGATCAATGAGCAACTTTACCATGAGGCCTTGCGCGCCCAATCCAAGATGGCGGACAAAGATGGCGGACTTGGGGAATGGAAATTGTTCTCGGGGTGGTGCTAGTAAAATTTTGACAACTGCGTTGACGTAATTCAAGAAACCACGTGATGTTGCCATAATAAAGGGAGGAGTGGGTCAGTAAGAAATAATACGCAGTGGGTGGCTGGCGGCGTTTCATTTTCACGGAAGATTTCGAATTCGGCACCGGCTTTTGTGCGGGATCGTGGAATTTTCAGTATTCTTTAATACTATTAAACCTGGATTTTTCTAACCGCCGGAGCCGAAAACTCTTGTTTCCTGAACGGTGATCACGAAAGTAAGTGAAATTCAGTACTTGCTCGTTGGCGTTTATACCTTTGAGACATTTTTGCGTAGTTTCCGGACATATATTCGAAAAGCTGCAAGTTGATGAAAGGTGAGAATTTTAAGCGGACGGAGTAAAACGCAGGGTGCAGGGCACGCAGGGTACGCAGGGTACGCAGGGCACGCAGGATACGCAGGGTACGCAGGGCACGCAGGGTACGCAGGGCACGCAGGGTGTTCAACAAATAGAGTTACATAATTTAGCGCCTTTGGAACTGATCAGATTGCAAAGGTCAATTGTTCACATGGCAAATATTATGCTAATTTTAGAGTGAAAGTAAAAGGGTAGCGACATTACGCTGACCCCCATGGACCAGGACCATGGACCACCCCCGTGGACCACCCATAAATTTCATATATTTTTCGAGAATGAAAGTTTTTACATTTATAGCGAGTTTGACTTGTGGCAAGTCTAACATTTTTACTTTGTATTCTGGTGACACAGACTGTTATCGTAGTTTTGCCTTTACTTGCTGTTGCATTAAAAAGTATCTAAAAACCTACGAGGCCTTGACTTACCTTACCTATTCCACTACAAGTAAAGGCAAGGAACTGTTTTCCGAGAACCGGAGCGCCATAGATATAGGAAGAAAGAAAAACTTCTGTCCCCGAAGCGCATCTTCTCTACGTATATTTTATTTCAATGCATTAATTTCAGTCGGTATTTAAGTGGCCGAGTGGTTAGAGCGTTCGTCTTTTAATCCAGAGGTCAGGAGTTCAATTCTCGGAGCGCACAATTTTTTACGATTTTTTTCTTCTTCCTCTTTTCAAGTTTTCTTCTCCACACCAGTAGTATTCTTTAAACCCACCATCAGCCTGCTACAAAATTAATATTCGCTCCTTGCTGAAGTCATTGTTTACCTGATTTCTGCCTCGGTTAATAGCGTAAATTAAATTTCAAGCTAAAACAGACAGACTACATCAGTTGAAAGAGAATTTTAAACTCAGTAATAAATATTTAACATATGAATCTCAAATTTTCGGTGATTACTGAGTTTAAAATTCTCTTTCAACTGATATAGTCTGTCTGTTTTAGCTTGAAATTTAATTTACGCTATTAACCGAGGCAGAAATCAGGTAAACAATGACTTCAGCAAGGAGCGAATATTAATTTTGTAGCTGGCTGATGGTGGGATTAAAGAATACTACTGGTGTGGAAGGTAGAACGCTTAGAAGAAAACTTAAAAAGAGGAAGAAGAAAAAAATCGACACAAATTGTGCACTTCGAGAATTGAACTCCGGACGTCTGGATTAAAAGACGAACGCTCTAACCACTCGGTCATTCAACTACCGACTGAAATTAGTTCATTGAAATAAAATATATGTAGAGAAGATGCGCTTTGGGGACAGAAGTTTTTCTTTCTTCCTATATCTATGGCGCTCCGGTTCTCGGAAAACAGTTCCTTGCCTTTACTTGTAGTGGAATAGGTAAGGTAAGTCAAGGCCTCGTAGGTTTTTAGATACTGTTTAATGCAACAGCAAGTAAAGGCAAAACTACGATAACAGTCTGTGTCACCAGAACACAAAGTAAAAATGTTAGACTTGCCACAAGTCAAACTCGCTATAAATGTAAAAACTTTCATTCTCGAAAAATATATGAAATTTATGGGTGGTCCACGGGGGTGGTCCATGGACCCGGTCCATGGGGTGGTCCATGGACCGGGGGTCAGCGTTTTGTCGCTACCCTTTTACTTTCACTCTAAAATTAGCATAATATTTGCCATGTGAATAATTGACCTTTGCAATCTGATATTACAAAGGCACTAAATTATGTAACTCTATTTTTTGAACACCCTGCGTACCCTGCGTACCCTGCGTGCCCTGCGTGCCCTGCGTGCACTGTGTGCCCTGCACCCTGCGTTTTACTCCGTCCGAATTTTAAGTTTCCTTATTAAAAATTGTAAGACCTTTATAATTGTAATCTGTAATTACTTATGATTCTTTTCCCGATTGTGCAAAGCGATTATTCTCTTCAGAGGGATCAATAGGATCTTCTCAAATATGAAATACCTTTCATATTTGAGAAGATCCTATTGATCCCTCTGAAGAGAATAATCGCTTTGCACAATCGGGAAAAGAATCATAAGTAATTACAGATTACAATTATAAATACCCTAATTAAGTGGTAAAACAAAGTGAATGTTAAAAAAACGAATTTCCTTTAATACGTAAGGAAAAAAGGAACACAGTATATTTTATAAACATTTTGTCGTAATTTCATAAGGAAATATTATATATTTTTTTTACTTTACAATACTTTATGCAGAGTTATATAAAAAAAATCATATATATGTACTATGTATACATTGTTACATTTGTACCTGGTAGAGAAAGAGTAAGGGTATTTTGATTGTAATTTTGGGTGACTTTAACAATTGCACTTAATCATAACCCTACCCTATCCCTTCCTAGGTATGCTGATTTGTTTCAGTTCAACCCCTTTCCTTAGTTGAAGTCTCATATTTCTTTACTGAGTAACAATATAATTACAATAAATATAATAAAATGTACTTACTTTAATTATTAACCAACACAGGCTTGAACCCATTATTTTGTGCCAGCCAACAAGAGGATGTAGTCATGACCTCATGACTTCCTTCATAAATAAGCTACCCCTTGGAGCTTTTGAACTTTTCTAGTTGTGATATTGGAATTTGAAGCACATGTAAAAGGTAAATTAGGTGGATTAAAGAAATAAAAAACCCTAGCTGTAATACTGTAATATTGTAATTGTCAGAAAACATATTAACTATTAAAACACAGTATTTTTCAAGTGTCAGTACTAGACCAGTCATGCATGTTGTTGCCCATTTATATATCATATTATAATATACTGAGCACACACTTACATGCATTTTAAATTTAAAAGTTGTGTTAAATAATAATGATCAATTATATACTCTGATAACACTATTATTTATTAAAGCTTAATTGACTAATTAATCAGAAGGTTGTGCACTAGCTGTTTATTGTAGAAAAAACCTTTAAACACAGCCAAAAATTATTGTAAATGTGAGTGTTTCATAAGCGAATACAAATGCATGTACAAGCATAATTCTGAGCTAGCTTTTATATAACAACTAGTGTGCTAGTATATATATAACTTTATGTAAATGGCAACAATTACAAATAATTGGTATAGCCTTAATTAATTCATACTGCTTCTAAACACTTGAAAAATTCTGTATTAGGTTTTCTGATAAAACAATTGTAACAAAATTGGAACCCAAGAATTACAGGGTTCTTTTTATTCCTTTAGGCTGTATTCATAATATGTATACCTGACAGGGGGAGGGGGGCAGGTGATTTTTAAGGGGATCCCAATTTGTTTTAACAGGCTTTAGAAGGGGCGGGAATCTTAAAATTTATTTATGAAAGGTTGGGTGGATTAATGTTTGTCAAACAAAGACCTACGTATATACACTTAAAATGGTAGGTGCACAGAATGGCTAATTAATGCACTAAATAGAGCTATAGCTTAAGAAATGCAGGAGAATGCACTTGCAATAATCTAAAATCTAAAAACCTTCCCAGTCCCCCCCCCCCCTCCCATAACACTTTTTCTTAATGTTGCATGGAGCTAGGAATGCCTGATGTAAGGAATTAATGATAATGTTTTATATCAATTAAAGGACAATATATTCTTGTGTATAGTTTTGGAATACCATGCAGCAACAAATACTTTTTACAGACACCAAAGTAGTGGTAGTTGATAAAAGTTAATCTTAGCTTTTCTACATATTGTAGTATTAAACCGAGTTTCACGGCCCGAAATGACAGTTATTTATGCTTGTTAAATAATGCTTAAGTTTGCATATGGAAATGGACTAGGGGGAGGGCTAGGGGCGGCGGTGTATTAAATTTTTGAAAGGATGGAGGGGGGATGCTAAAATTATTTAAATAAGCAGTTTATTCTGGGGGGAGTCATAAAAATATGATGTAATCTGAATAAATAACCTAGTGCCCCCCTGTATGTGGTATAGTCATAATCAATGCAGCCTTTAATTTACTTCCAATATCACAACTGAAAAGTTCAAAAGCTCCATGGGATAGCTAGTTATATTTATAAAGGAAGGCATGAAATCATGTACATTCTCTTGTTGGCCAGGCACAAATAATGGGTTCAAGCCTGCCTATATTGGATAATAAAGAAGTACATTTTGTTGTATTTATTGCAAATATTGTTACTGTAAAGAAATACTAGACTTCAACTCTAAGGAAAGGGGTGGAAATGAAACAAATCAGTATAACCTAGGAAAGGGTAGTCTTTATAAACATATAACCTGCATAACCCTACTTTCCCTCCCCCACCCTCATAAAGAATACCAAAACCATACACAAAATATATGTACCCCACCTCCAATATTTTGATTGAAAATGACCACCCCAAAAAAAAATGGTTGGATAACCCATAATTTCCCTGAAGAAATTTAAATTATAAATTAGTACCTTTCTCTGACCTGGTACAAATGTAACAAATACATACATATATATGAATGTTGTTTTATAACTCTGCACAATGTATTGGCAAAGTAAATACGGATGGGTGAAACTAATTGGGGGGGGGTTCTGCGAGTGCAAAACAAAGGACTTTTTATTATATGATATCACGACAATTTTTTATATAAAATATACTTTGTTCCTGTTGGGGATTCTATCATTCTTTCGAAGTCGGGTGTGTCTTCCCTTTATAAATTGAGCTACTTGCGGTCCCGAAAAAAATTTTTAGCGTGCGAAAACGTCTCGCCAAGTTCGTGTAAATCATAAAGTCGTGAAAGGCGAACACGAAAGAGTAATGCGCGTTGATCGTTGTGCCCTGCATAAGGAAATTTGTTTATTTTACATTAGCACTTAGGGGTATTTATTACCTTTCATATTTGAGAAGATCCCCTTGTCATCTCTCTGTATATACCGAGATATATATAATCGCTTCGCACAACCAACAAAATTATAAAAACAAAGCCTAAAGCTTTTGTATAATTTTTAATTAGGAAACTTAAAATTCTCAACTTTTCGATTGATTACATGTCCGGAAACTACGCAAAAATGTCTGAACAAGTACTGAATTGCACTGTTCAGGAAACAAGAGTTGTCGAGATTTTTCAAAACCTTATTCGGCTCCAGCGGTTAGAAAAATCCAGGTTAAATGGTATTAAAGAATACTGAAAATCCCACGATCCGCGCAAAAGCCGGTGCCGAATTCGTAATCTTCCGCGAAAATGAAAGTTGCCGCCAGCCACCCACTGCGTATTATTTCTTACTGACCCACTCCTCCCTTTATTATGGCAACATCACGTGGTTTCTTGAATTACGTCAACGCAGTTGTCAAAATTTTACTAGCACCACCCCGAGAACAATTTCCATTCCCCAAGTCCGCCATCTTTGTCCGCCATCTTGGATTGGGCGCGCAAGGCCTCATGGTAAAGTTGCTCATTGATCTGAACTGGGGCGCAAAAAAAAAAAATTGACCGGTCCGGTCCGATCCGATCCAGGCTTAGTTGGTGCCGCTGAAAGAATAGAAACTTACGCATTTGTGCTCCATTAACTAAATTGTACTTAAGTCTTTCACTAAGATATGATGTGATTAATTCAAATATGTGAAATTCACTGATGTGAATGTAAATTATCCCAACTTATGCCGTGATCTTAGCAACAGCTAACAAATTCGTACACACAATTTATCAATGATCATGTCGGTATAAATGTTTTTCATATACAGCCCTTTTATTTCAGTATACAACAACATTTAATCTGTACCCGGAAGGTATAAGATAACCTTAACGTCCACTCTACGTTTAGGTTGGGATCCAGCGTGGACGTTAGTGTGGCGTATGAAGCCCAAACAAGTTCAGGGGACGAGATTGGAGCAAACATTTGGACGTTAATTGGGGGAGGTGGGCTCCGACCTTAAGCGGGGCACTAAGAATATAGCGACGGTCCCTAACTTACACATAATAGAACAATAGTGATGCATGTGAAAAAAAGGAAAAAATATTATTCGGCGGAGGAAACCTCTAAGAAACCATAAAGGCTTGTCAGAGATTGTGAATGGGTCCCAAATACTTCTTGTAACGCTTATACAATATACAAATATTTGTTATTGTTTTAATTCAAAGAATTCCAACGTTAAAGTATACGGCCTTGGTAAAGTATTGTACACTGTTTAATATTGGTCCTACACACAGGCATGAGGTCGAAAAAAATCAGCTGCCCTTCTCGAGTAATTATGTATTGGACTACTTGTTGAAACATCGTTTCATGCGATGACTACATACGCATTTGTCCCGTGTCCCCATACTCATTCTGAAGTTAAATAATCAAATAAATATATCAGCGAAAAGGTGTAATACTTGCAACCTCGCCGCTGATATTTAGTATTTCTTAACTTCAGAATGAGACTGAGTAAATGCGTCTATTATTAAATTTCTCAACTGACAAAATAAACATCTCTTTGTTTTCCTTCACAGGCGCCCTCCAATATTCATCACTGTTAGAACGGCGCCAAAGCATATCAAGAATTAACTATCCTGTAGATAATTTTCACTGAAATAACCAATACAATTGTCCTCAATAAAATACGATAAAATAAGTGAGATCTTGTAAACCAGGCACAAATGTCTAAACTTCTGGAGGAATGGTCTACCTCGTTGAATAAAATGTGAAAACTTGATATGTAAAGTAGTATATATGCAATAGACATATTGGTTTAACTAAATAAGTAAATCCGAATTTCCCATCAAATTTAAATCATTGGTTTCACTTAAAAACTCTTTGGATGCCACTTTTAAGGATTCATCATTTAGGAAAGTAACACGCTAAGCTCGCCTGCTTTCAGAAAATTCAAAACTTTGTAACTCAAAACGAAAACACTTTAACGGTGTCTCCTTAATCTGATAATTAAGATGGATATTGAATTATCTTTGAATATGGAAATGTTTGATAAGGAATCTATTTTATGTGGAAAATTATACAGAATAAGAAAGCATAAGCAACGAATTTCTTTAGTATTTTTAAAACACACCTTCAGGTATCCAGTTGAGGTAAATTATCTGCGAACGTTTTTTCGTCGCAGGCTATAAGTAATACGAAGCGATGTTAACTTTTGAAGAGACTAAGCTACTTTAAAATTAAGATTTCAGTGTGATTTTGAGAGACTCAAACTATTGCTAAAATAGCTGACATAGCCCCTTTAATTAAATCTCTTACTCAGAGGAAACAATCATCCTTACCAGTCGCGGGACTCGTTAGAGAGTAATTTGAAGAAGTCGATCCTCCACAAACTACACCTGCATCCTCCGTGTGATTGCAATTATTGACTCCCAAACCAATATGCCGGCATTGTCCTATGGTAGTTTCATTTCCGGAACATTGCACTTTATCCAGAAGTATGGAGCCGTTACCCTGTCCAAACCTAAAACCAGCAATATAACTCTTTCAACAGTCTATTAAGGGAGCGGTCATTAATTACTGGAGGGGGAGGGGGGGCGGTATAATATCTAAAACGAGGACCCACAAATGTTGGCCCTCCTCAAAATATAAAAAAATGACGTCTTTTTTTTGAACAAAAGAGGAAAGCATTTCTTTTGTTTTACTCCTGAAAACCTCATTATCAAGCAGAATGTTTGAGGTCTCGAACGTTGTCCATTAGCAGCATCCAGCACGCACTGATTGCTGGTTGAGGGACATTTCCAAGGTGGAGCTGAATGGTCGATTGAAGTAGCCTAAAAATATTGTAAAAGTTTCATTGTTAAAACAGGCGCCCAAAAAATTGTGACCCTCCCCAAATCGAAGCCCAAAAATCTTAGCCCTCCCCCTAAATTTACCGGCCCTCCCCCCCGGTAATTAATGACCGCTCCCTAAAAACACTGAATTTTCACAGAACCTGAAACAACCATTGGGGCTGATCAAAGTCCGGACCTGGTTAAGCTACAGATCGAATTTGTATTTAGCGAGTAGATTTTTGTAGAGGGAGGAAAACAGAAAACCCGGAGAAAAATCATAGGAACAAGGACGACGAAATACCACAAACGCAACTCACATGTAAACTGGACTCAAAACCTGGTTTACGTGGCGAGAGGCAACGGGCTTACCACTAGCACCTCCCCGGAAAGAATACATTTGCCTGCACCACACACAGCCTTCCCGGGAGGGGACACTCAGCTTTACAAAGTATTATATATACGGCTATACAGGGTCCTGGTTTTCTGTAAAAATACATATTTCAAGAATTCCTAGTTGTAGTTGACTTAGCTAATAAATCAGGGATATTAACAAAAAATCATCCTGGAAAATCGGATTTTCCCCTCCATAATGTACCGCATGTGTATGACAAGCTTCCAGTTGTTTTGCCGCCGAAAAACCCGTCATGCAGCGCGCGTCAGATATTTTTCTTTCAGCTTCCTCAGTTCAGGCCAGCTTTAATTTTGTTTTACTTTCCTCTGTAAGGTATGAATGAGAAAGTAATATGAGTCTGGAATAAAATAGTTATGCAATGCTTTCTCGTTGTATGCAATGAATATCCCACTCAGTGTCTGGATTTTTCTTTGCAAAAGGCTCGTGTGTCTACTGAAACATCAAGTCACTCGTGGGATATTTCACGGTAAACCACGAGAAAACATTGCATAACTAGTATTTATTCCACTTAATGCTGAACTAACCTTGCACAACAATAGGCAGCCGAGGCTGGTGGAAGTCCAAGCTGACGACAAATAACCTTTGCGTCTTGAATGTCCCAGAGGTCATCACAGACTGTACCCCACGTTCCATTCAATGTTCCATTGACGTACTTGACTTCAACGCGTCCTTCATTAGAAGAGTTGCCATTTACAAGTCGAACGATGACTTCTAAATGTATTCGACGACGGAGTAAAAAGAAGTTGATTTAGTTTTTATTTGCTAAGTAACTTATGGTATAGCTTCACTACTCTGTATACTTTACTACTAAGCTGTAACGATTAATAAAGTATATGTATGAATGTTTCAAGCCCGGAGTACATGACAAGCATTATGGGCATGGTACTCCTAAATTTAGGTACGGCTGTCAATATTTTCGGCACGTCATCCCTTATTTTTGACGTGTATATGGAATTGTTCCGAGTACTCGTGCCCGAAAGAAAGTGTCACTGACATAAAATCTGAACTCTCTACTATGAAGGAAACTAACCAATGTTTGATGGACGCTAACGAAGCACTTAGCGAGAAAGTAAACATTCTACACGAGAGGCTCAATCACCAGGAAAGGTATTCTCGAAGTTTTAATCTTAGAATCGGCGGTATTCCTGAAACTGAAGACGAAAATTGCTTTGTTCTGGTCCAAACCGCCTTGGATAAATTAGGATATGATGAAGAAGATTATCAAGACCAGATTGAGAATGCACACCGCGCTGGGAAAAAGTCTAAGCGTGGCCCCCGTCAAATTGTATTCAAATGTTATAGTCGTCCATTTCGCCATGAAGTTCTCCGCAAAGCGAAAAGGTTGAGAAATACGGATCAACTTGAGAATATGTTCTTCCTTGAAGATCTCATAAAGGAGGATTACGAGTTAAAGAAACGTGCACGCCCACTAATGACTGAGGCGTTCAAGGATGGCAAAAGAGTTAGCTTCAGGTCAGGAAAACTAATCATTAACGGCCAAGTAATTCCTATTCCAGATAAAACCTGAACACTGCCATCAGACGGTAAAGCTATCCATACAAAGACATTATTGAGATACATGTATGTACACGTAGGCCCACTAACATGAATTTTTGGCAAGAGAGGCTGTCTCCATCCGTAGCTTATTGCATAGTTTGCTTCTTTAATAGCTTACTGATTATTATTACGTACTACTAAGTACTATAATTTTTTGTTTTTAATTTCTTTTTCACATATAAGATCTATTTACTTACTACATTGATACTAGCTTTAACAATACTTTATGGTTAATTCACTACTATGCTCTGTTTGTAATCATAAAGTATTCAATAATTCGAGAGCAATTTTTTGCGATACTTGTTTTAATTGGATTCACCTGAAATGCTCGAAGCTTGATATTTCTGATTATAAATCTCTATCTGTAAGTAAAGACCCTTGGTTCTGCTCTCCTTGTCTATCTGAAATGCTCCCATTCAACCACTATTCTGATGATAATGATTTCTACTTTGCACTTTATGATTCTCACTCTAATTTTAATTCTCACTCTAATTATGATCTGCTCAAAGGCAAATACTATAACCCTTTTTTAGAAGATTCTGATACACGTCACTTACTTAACAAAGCAGATATTGATCCTAATACAAACATATTTTCTCAGAGTTCTGAGATACTTTCAAGTTGTATTTATTATACTACTAAGGAATTCAATAACATATTCACCAACACTCCCCATTGTTTCTCCACACTCCACATAAATATTAGAAGTCTTAAGAAACACTTCAATGACTTTACAGAGTATCTATCCACCATTTATTTACCTTTTTCTGGCATTGCTTTATCAGAAACATGGTTAGATGAATCGACTAATGACACTTACTCTCTTCAAGGCTATAATTTTGTCTCAAAGTACAGAAGACATAAACAAGGAGGTGGTGTGGGAATTTTCATTCATTCTGCATTTGATTTCAAAACTCGTGTAGATCTTGAATCTATTAATCAAGAAGTAGTTGAGTCGGTCTTCGTTGAATTGATTCAACCTAATGATAAAAATATAATTATTGGTTGCATTTATAAACCCCCTGATGTCAATGTCTCAACATTTAATGAATCTTTGAATCAAATCATTACTAAAATTAGCTTTGAAAATAAATTATGTTATATGATGGGTGACTATAATATAAAACTACTCAACTCTGACTCCCACAAACCTACTAATGACTTCATTGATCTTCTTTTAGCTAATAGTCTGTATCCAACTATATCTAAACCAACTAGAATTACATATCATTCTGCTACTATAATTGACAATATCTTTACTAACAATTTAGACCATGACTTGGCAAGTGGAATTTTATATACTGATCTTTCTGATCATCTTCCTATTTTCCAAATTACTAACCTTAAATTAACAACAACAAAATTACCTAGAAGTTATAAAATAAGACATATAACACCTAATGCCATTGAAAATTTCCATGCTAAACTATGCAATATTAACTGGGATATTGTTGCTTCCTACACTTCCCCCAACGATTGTTATAACTCCTTTTCTGATTTATTCTTACCATTGTACAATAATTGTTTTCCAATAAAAACTATTAACACGCAAACTCGAAAGAAGTATACCCCTTGGTTCTTGGCAGGACTTCAAAACTCTTGTAGGAAAAAAAATCAACTTTATAAGAATTACCTAAAATATCCTACAAAGACATCCAAACTCAAGTATACTAAGTATCGAAATAGATATAATTATATTGTGAAACTTATGAGAAAGAAGTATTACCATGATAAACTCGAACAACAAAAGTCGGATCTAAAAGCAACATGGTCTACTATCAAATCAGTTATTGGTATTAAACGTAAAACAACCACCCCATCATCAATGAAAGATACTAATGGTGAATATAATGACCCTCTTATAATCGCCAATAAAATTAATGATTTTTTTACTAATGTAGGGCCTTCACTGTCAAAAAGGTTTCCTAAATCTAATACCAAGCATAAATACCAAGCATAATACTTAACTGGTTCCTATAATGATAGTATTTCTTTACTGCCTACCTCTCAATCTGAAATTATATCAATTGTTAACTCCCTAAAAAAACAGCAAAAGTGAAGGAGTTGACGGTATAAATATATCAGTCATAAAATCTAATATTGATTTGTTTTCTTTGCCTTTATCGATTATTTTTAACGCTTCAATCTCTACTGGCATAGTACCTGACAAACTAAAAATTGCCAAAGTCATACCTGTTTTCAAAAGTGAGGATTGTCATGTATTTTCCAACTTTAGACCAATTTCTATTTTACCTTGTCTATCAAAAATACTTGAAAAAATATTATATAAGAGATTCCTTGATTTTCTAAATAAGCATAATATTTTGTTCAATCATCAATACGGATTTAGGAAAAATCATTCAACTTTTATGGCCATTCTAGAACTGGTTGACAACATATCCCAAGCTTTTGAAAATAATAAATTTACTATTGGTTTATTCATAGACCTCAAAAAAGCATTCGACACTGTTAATCATACAATACTACTCGATAAATTAGCCTTTTATGGATTTCGAGGAATAGCTCATTTATGGCTTACAAGTCACCTCAAAAATAGATATCAATGTGTTCAAATTGATGGTATTCAATCTAATTGCAAACTAATTAAATGTGGTGTACCTCACGATCCATCTTAGGCCCACTTCTTTTTCTTATTTATATCAATGATATTTGCTATTATTCAAGATCCTTATCATTTATACTTTTTGCGGACGATACTAACATATTCTTCAGTGGCAATGATATTCAATCACTTTTCAATTTTATGAACCATGAACTTGAGAAAGTTCTTAAATGGTTTAATGCTAATAAACTCTCTCTTCACCCTGATAAAACTAAATATATATTTTTCCATCCTAGTAAAAAAAAATTAATCTCGATGATCTTAATATTCAGATTAATGGGTGTAAAATTAACAGGACTCCACAGACTAAATTCCTAGGTATTATCATTCACCAACATCTATCCTGGACTGCTCATATTCAAACTATTACTTCCAAAATTTCTAAAACAATTGGAATTATATCAAAATCTCGAATTTTTTTTGGAAAAGTCACTCTCTCTGTTTTATATAGCTCACTTGTTTTGCCATACTTACAATACTGTACTTTAATCTGGGCAGCAACCTATAAGTCACACCTACAACCATTATTACTTTGTCAAAAAAAACTTGCTCGTATTATAACTCACTCTCCTCCACTCACACATTCTAATCCTCTATTCAAACAGTTAAATATTCTAACTATATTTGATATTTATAACTATCAAGTGTGTTGCTTCGTTTTTCAACATGTTAATAATGTTCTACCTCAACCCATATCTTTACTATTTGATCTAAATATTACAATTCACCATCATAATACCAGACAGAAATACGATCTTCATTTTACTTTTCATAAATACTCATTTTCAATTCGATCACAAGGTCCTAAAATATGGAATTCCATTCCACTAGCACTTCGTAACTCTATGAAAATCTATAATTATAAAACTATATTAAAGAATTATTACCTCTCTCTCTAAGGGATTATTAGTAAGTAAATATATCTTAATCAATTAATATCTGACTCGCATTTATTCTTTAATTTATTCTATCAACCAAATTTATAGTAATAGAAACCTAATTTATAGAAACTATGTAATTTGCTAAATTTATCTATCCTTCTAATAACAAGAATTTCTGAGTACATTTGTAAATTTACTTCTGACCCGACACTACTGCCAAATAAGCCTCTGGCTTCGGCTATGTTAAAAAAAAACATTAATGTAAAACTGGGGGATATCACAAATAAAACCGGTTAAGGGATGCTTGAACCCTGCAGTGAAAAGGGAGTCTCAGCCAGCCTGTTTGGAGTGCCGTGCCCAAGTTAGGAGTCCGTGCCCAAGTTAGGAGTACTGTGTCCAAGGTAGGAGTGCTGTGCCCAAAATACTTGTCGTTCAAACCATGCAGGCTTCAATTTTAGAAATAAGACTACAACTTGAAATCCAGGTTAGAAAAACGGAGCAGTTCGACATTTATAGCTATTATTAAAAAAAAAAACATTGATAAAAAGCCTACGCGATAAACGAGATGTCGTAGCTGCTTAAAGTAATTCGCTAGCGCTGGCGCCTCATTAACATGCATAACCAAGAAGTCGGACGAATAACGTAGAATTACCTGAGGGTGGTAAGAGACCGAACTGAACTAATTGAGTAGATATAGGACACCGAGAGCAAACTAGCTATTCCTCTGCCCCGCACCAATTTTCTAAAGAACAGCTTCAGTTATAGCGGTGCGGTGCTTTGGAATAGCTTACCTGTCGAGCTGCGGCAAGCAAACTCTCTCGCTTGTTTTAAATCTCGCTGAAGCGATTTCTATCACAATTAGTAAAATTCATTATACACACGGCATTCATGTAAAGCAGGCATCTCTATTTTATTCATTTGTTTTTATTCATAGTTAATATTAATTAGATAAATATAGTCAGATATTGTATAGATGTAATAGTTAGATATTAGTTAGGTGCGTTATTCAAATTATTAGATATTAACATTGTACTGATTAGATATTTCAACTATTCCTACTTTTTATAATGTAATCGAAGGTCTGATGTTTTAACCTTGTATAAATAAAGTTATTACTTACTTAATTACTCGGGCTGCCTGTGGCAGGCACGAGTCTAAATGTGCAGGCCGTTTTTTTTGTTCAATGCAGCAAAATTGTCGACTTTCGGTCCCGCTAACCAATCAGCTCACACTGTTCAAGTGCACATACTCGAACATGCACTCGGCCGCCTGGCGCCGCATAATGTAATGTCGATGATGGTAATCGTGAAAGGTCATCCGGAAGCCGCGCAGACTGCGGATATAATTAACACAAGATGTTTACTTTAATCGTACGGAGGGCTTCGGTGACACTGAGCACAATTCCCTATCAGATTATTGGTACTTTCCTTCGAGTTCTCCCATGGGCGAGGTTTTGGTTCGAGAAAGGCTTCCAACAGTTTCCTTTATAGTGCTGTAATATAACAAGAGCCCATCTGGGCTTTCATTTTTTTTGTTCAGTGCAGCAAAATTGTGGACTTCCGGTCCCGTTAACCAATCAGCTCACACTGTTCAAATGCACATACTTGAACATGCACGGGGCCGCCTGGCGCCGCATAATGTAATGTCGATGATGGTAATCGTGAAAGGTCAACCGCAAGCCGCACAGACTGCGGATATAATTAACACAAGATGTTTACTTTAATCGTACGTTCGGAGCTAGGGCTTCGGTGACAGTACAATTCCCTATCAGATTATTGGTACTTTCGTTCGAGTTGTTGAACTAGAATCCTCTCACGGGCGAGGTTTTGGTTCGAGAAAGGCCCTCCAACAGTTCCCTTTATAGTTCTGTAATATAATGAGCAGACTGAAGTTTTGTGAATGAGGGTAACGCTTTTAATTAGAGATAATCAACAGGCATTTCAGTTAATAATCTTTAATCCAACAAATACAAAATGGACTCATCATGTTACATCCACGTCTACATAACAACAGGAGTAGTTATGCGCCAAGGCACTGCATACGAGGCATGGACAAAGATTGAGTTTCCCAGATTACAGATGAAAGTACAGAACTTAATGAATCTTAAAGATACTTCGGAGTCGTTGGATGAAGAAGCAGAGGTCACGCGCGAGATGCTTGAGAACATGTTCAACACTTTATGTTATACTAAGAAAACAAAGCAAGTTACAGAGCCTGCAAGTTCACAAGTCAATGAGAAACCCCAAGAGCCTGTAGTTTTGGATCAACATATCTTTGAAACTCCAAAAGCAACACGTACACATACACATGAGTCAAATTCAAACCGGAAGAGACGGAATTCTTTAGATTCTTCACGAGGGTTGTTAGCCGCCAATAAAACTCTCTCGCTGATTTAAAGACCTTGATTTGTAACATGGAGGCTGACCTAACTGATATGCGTAATGAATTCTTACTCTCGTCACGTCAAAACACGAATCAAGAAAAGAAACTCAGTCATTTGGAAGACAAATTAGTGCAGCAAGATAATATATACAAGACCGAAATCAAGATGCTGTCATATGGACGGCGTATTATGGACTCGTCAAGAACAGCAGCTAAAGTTACAAAGAGGCCCACAAATTGACCATGAATACAATTAACATGACTTCCGGTCCGGTCCGATCCGATCCGATCCGATCCAGGCTTAGTTGGTGCCGCTGAAAGAATAGAAACTTACGCATTTGTGCTCCATGTTCCCGTTTTTTTTAAAGTTCTTTATCAAGTTAATGAATGTTTAAGTATTTTTGTGCTTACTGGGGATCCCTCGAGGCTGGGGATTTTCTGGTCAAATTAACGTGAACTTGTTCGAGATCCCAAAAACTAAATTGTACTTAAGTCTTTCACTACGATTTTGCAACAGCTATCTCATAATCTCAACAACATGATTCAGTATATTGTCAGTTCTGTATATCTGCTTGTTTTTAGGTTAAGTGAACTTGGTTTTATTTTTTGCCAGAAATATATATGGATTATACAAAACTATCTAAAAATGTAAACAACCATAAATAATCACAATCATTATTTCCAATGTTGATAATACAAGGAACCGTCGACATATGGTACAGTTTACCCATTGTTTTGTACTGAATAAAATCATTTTATGGCTTGTTTGGTTCACTTTTTAATGCCTTCCACTGATATTCACCTTCACCTCTATATTCGCATATGTGATTCATTCAAATATGTGAAATTCACTGATGTGAATGTAAATTCTCCCAACTTATGCCGTGATCATAGCAACAGCTAACAAATTCGTACAGACAATTTATCAATGATCATGTTGGTATAAATGTTTCTCATATACAGCCTTTTTATTTCAGTATACAACAACATTTAATCTGTACCCGTAAGGTATAAGATACAGTACTGGGAAAAAAAGATTTCAACGAGGTGAAGTGAAATATCCCCAGAGATATTTCCCTTTTTAGCGAAGTGAAATATCCCTTCACATCAAGTGAAATATCACTTCACCAAAAGAGAAATATCACCGACTTCACGTGAAGTGAAATATCACCTCACGTGAAGTGAAGTATGACCTCACCAAAAGTGAAATTTCACTTCACGTGAAGTGAATTTCACTTCCCCAAATGGAAAATATCACTTCAATGGAGGTGAATTAATATTTCACTTCATCTGAAAGGGATATTTTGATTTTCGTGGTAAATGAACTTTACCAGTGCCCACTAAAAAGATCCGAACAGCGAGCTGCTAAAAAAGCAACATTACAGAAAGGACCGAGTTCAGTTAACGCCGTGTTATCACATCGCATCATAGCGGCCTTTGGAAATAAAATCCATGCATCTCGAGCTTTAAATGGTATGTTTTGCCAGGATTTCAATGTGCTAGAAGTTGAATTATTGGGAACGCAGGCTGGTCTAAATTCACCGCTAACTCGTTGCACTAGAACAATGCACAACGCGACAAGTCGCTTTAACGAAATATACATTTTCAAAGTTATTCGTAACATCGCATCATAGCCGCCTTTAGAAATAACATCCGTGCATCTCGAGCTTTAAAATGATATGTTTTGTGAGGTTTCAAATGCGCTAGAAGGGTTGAATTATTGGGAACGCAGGCTGCTCTTGATTCACGGCTAACTCTTGAAAATGACTATTTTGTGATATTTCACTTCACCAAAAGGGAAGTTTCACCTAAGGAAAGTGAAATTTCCCTTTTAGGGGTGTCATAGCATGCCTGTGGCAATATAGCCCAGTAGGTCTGGGCACGAGTGACCCTTGGCCAAGATGGCGGCCCGCTTGTATACAGTTTGATTAGCTAAATTACATGGCAACTTACAGGTTAACAATCCGAATGTAGAACTTTATCATGGTGTCAAGAGCGGGATAAAGCCTTCGTCTTCAATTTCAAGCACAAATTAGTAGATTTTACTGCAATTTCGAGGTATTTTCTACGAACTACGATCGACGATGGCAGATCGATTCAAGCCTCCAGTCATGGACTGGGTCTCCCCAGGAGACCTCCACAAACGATTCAAGATCTTCAAACAGAAATGTGAATTAATATTCGATGGGCCATTAGATGGAAAAGAGGAGGATAAGAAAACTCGACTCCTGTTATTGTGGGCCGGAGACAAAGGCCTCGAGATCTATAACACAGCAACAGGGAACAACGACGAAGATAAACTAAAACTGGCGCCGGTTTTAGAAAAGTTCGAACAGTATACAAGGCCACTAAGCAATCAAATCCTAGCGAGATACCAACTAAGATGCCTAAAGCAGAACAACACGCCAGTAGAAGAGTTCATTACGGAGGCAAGAACACTCATAGATGACGCAGGGTACAACCCTTCAGTTAAAGAGGAAATGTTGAGGGACACGCTCGTGTTCGGACTAGACTCAGACAAAGTTCGAAAAGATGCAATCTCTAAAGGAAACTCCCTGACGTTCAGAGACGTTTATGATCTCGCCAAGACCGAGGAAAGTACGAAAACACAGATGGATGCCATAACACAGGGTACCCAAGGCGCCACCCTGCACAGTGTAAGAAGTAAAAGCAGACCGTCTACCAGTGAACCAGGAACATCGAAGAGAGAAAAACACCCAAGCGCGGACTCCAGAACAAAATACAAGTTCAAATTCAAAGGATGTCATAGATGCGGAAACAAACACGAGCGATAAGACGTCTGTCCAGCCACACATGCCAAATGCCTACACTGCGGTAAAACTGGCCACTTCAAACGCGTCTGCATGAAAAGAAAGACGAAACAAGTAAATGAAATTGTAACTAGCCCCAGTTACAGAGGTCAAGACATATATCTACAAGATCATGAGAGCGACAACGAAGAACACTCAAGCAGCGGTTCAAGCAGTGATGGAGATACTCACGACGATTACGTGACTGTAATAGTCGGTACCATAACAACGGAGCAGATAGTGAACAGTGTTGAGTTGTACCCCAATAAACTCTACACGTCGGTCAAAATAAATGATGAACGCACCATCAACATGAAGATCGACACTGGCGCGGACACATGCATCTTGACAGTCGACGACCTACAAGTTTTAGGTCTGTCACTAGACATAAAACCTTGTAACGCGGTCTTAAAAGCATATGGAGGGCACCCGATCACCAACCTGGGAACAACAATTCTTAAAGTCACCTACAAAGGAAAATCAACCTCAACCAGATTCATAATTGTCGACGCACCAGAACAGCCATCAATGATTGGCTGCCAGCAAGCTCAAGAACTGGGCTTAATAACCGTTAACATCCGGGAAGCCACCAGAGACCCGACACAGTCCGACAAGATAAAAGAAGCGGCCCAAGAAGGACGCTTGTCGAGAGAAAGTGTGCTAGAAGAGTACGGAGACTGCTTCGACAAAATAGGAAGGTTTCCAGGGAACAAATGCCATATAAACCTCACAGACAACGCCACACCCGTTGTCCACCCACCACGCACAGTCCCTGTGCACATCCTCCCGCTGTACAAGGAAGAATTGGACAAGATGATCGCCGACGATGTCATTACAGAAGTCACCGAGCCTACCGATTGGGTTAACTCAATCGTGTGCAACGTCAAAGAAACACCTGATGGCAAGAAAAAAGTGAGGCTCTGCTTAGACCCGAAGGATCTAAATAAGAAAATTCGCCGGGAACACTACTATACCAGAACCATAGACGAAATACTACCATCGCTTCACGGAAAGAAGTTCTTCTCCGTCGCCGACACCAAGAAAGGGTATTGGCACGTCGAGCTGGATCACCAATCAAGTATGCTATGCACCTTCAATACGCCTTTCGGTCGATACCGCTTTAAACGCTTGCCTTTTGGAGTGATCGTCTCCCAGGACGTCTTTAAACGCAAGCTAGATGACGTCTACAGGAGTATTCCCAATGTCACAGGAATAGCGGATGATATAATAATCTTCGGTTGTACAGAACAAGAACACGACCAGGCGTTCGCCCGTATGCTCGAAGCCAGCCGGGCCAACAATGTTAGCTTGAACTCAGAGAAACTACAGTTCAAACAACAACGAGTAAGCTTCTATGGCCACACCCTAACAACCGAAGGCATCCTTCCAGCCACCGACAAGCTGGAGGCAATCAAGAACATCTCAGCACCCACCAACGCCAAGGAGCTTCTCTCGCTACTAGGAATGGTAACATACCTCAACCGATTCTCGTCAAGAATCGCAGCACTTACAGCCCCCCTGCGCGAGCTAACAAGGAAGAGCGCACACTTTAAGTGGGAGCAGTTCCATCCAGCGGCACTCAACAAAATTAAGGAGGAACTCTGTACAGCGCAAGTTATATCATACTATGACCCGGATCCTTCAACCACGACCATCCTTCAGTGTGACGCTAGCCAGAAAGGGCTAGGTGCTTTGTTACGACATGTGGATCCCAACGGTGAAGAAAGAATCGTCGCCATGGCTTCCAGATCCCTCACTACTACCGAGTCACGATACTCCAACATAGAGAGAGAATGCCTAGCAGTCATGTACGTATACGGACTGGAGAAGTTTGAGTACTACCTACTGGGTAGACACGCTCTTGTCGAGACTGACCACTCCCCACTGGAACAAATCTTCAAAAAGAACATCGCTGAAGCACCAGCAAGATTGCAGAGGCTGCTTTTACGATGCCTCAAGTTCGACATCGAAGTCAAATACAAACGCGGAGAGTCGATACCTGTTGCAGATGGACTCTCTCGTGTCTGCATCACCAAGAGCCCTAACGATAGAGCCAGTTTGGAATACAACGTGCACTTCCTTACAGAGAAGACCTGTCCCATAGACATGGAACGAGTAAGAGAAGCAGCCCAGAAAGACCCAACCATGAACCTTTTGAAAAACACCATCTACTCTGGATGGCCAACCTACAGGCAACAGTGTCCCCCGGAACTGTGGGACTACTGGAACTACAGATGCGACCTAGTCTTGGAGGATGGAATCATACTGAAGTGCGACCGGGTAATTGTGCCCGAGTCTCTCCGGGAGGCAGTATTAGAAACCATACACACAAGCGACCAAGGCGAAACCAAGTGCTTGCTCCTGTCGAGGCAATCAGTTTTCTGGCCAGGAATGACCAGCGACATACGCAAGATGGTAAAGGACTGCGTCGTGTGCAACAAACATCAACCAGCACAGCCGAAGCTGCCAGCCATGCAACCCGATTTGCCAACCCGACCATGGCAAAAACTTGGAACAGACATATTTGAATACAATGGGTCAAAGTACCTGATGATCGTTGATTACTACTCCAGATTTCCAGTAGTCCGACTCCTGAGCGATATGACGGCAACGACAATATCCAGCCACTTCACCAGCGTGTTAGCCCAATACGGCTTACCAACTGCAATACTTGCTGACTTCGGCAGTCAATACGTCAGCGAGCATTTTCGACTGAAGTGTAAGCAAAGCGGCATAACGCTGATGTTCAGCTCGCCCTATCACCATCAAGCCAACAGCTTGGCAGAGAGGAGTGTCGGTGTATGCAAACGGTTGTGGTCTAAAGCTCAAGAGACCAAGCAATGCCTATACACAGCACTGTGGATGTATCGAATCACCCCTATAGATGACAACTTACCGTCACCGTATGAGCTGATGTTTGGACGTCAACCGAGATCATTACTACCTAGCAGTAACAAGGCGCTCCAGTCAAAGCATCCAGCGACAGAAGCACACCAGCAATCCAACCAGCACAGGCAAGTCATACAAGCCGAGTCATATGATAAACGAGCTGGCAGAGATAAAGAAGCATTACTGGTCTCAGAGAAGGTTTACGTGTGGAATTCCCTCAAGAAAATCTGGGAACCAGGAAAAGTGTTCAGTCGCCCGAATGCCATTCGGGAACCCAGAACTTATGTCGTAGAGATGAACAACAGGCTCTAAAGAAGAACTAGAGAACACCTACGCCCCAGATCTACCAGCGCACCACGGCCAACAGTAGGCCACCACCCTCTGCTGGAGCAGCAAGGAACACCCCCTCAGGCAGATATCTCACCACAGACGGAAGATCGAGAGCCGAGTGCAGGCTCTGCGATCAAAGAAGGTACACCTACTCAGGACAATGATACAGGATGTACCAAGTCGTCATCCCCAAGTGAGGACAGCACTGAAGCCAAGGCAACCCCCCACCCGTCGGACCCGGAGGTGGTCGTAGTCAAGGGCGGAAAAATTTCGTTCCAACTCAAAAGCCAAGTTACCCGCTCTGGAAGGGTGACCCAAGTCCCATCAAAGTTAAAGGAGTAACATCTAGTCCAAGAGACAGTTACTTGATTGCGAATCGGGTGGATAGTGACACGGGACCAGGGAGTGTTGTTAGCGTCACTAGAACTTGTTATTGTTACTATGTTATGTTTATGCTTCGTTCATAGCCCACGGAACTTTGCTGCGCTGTAGCACGCATGCAAGAACTGTTAGGTTTTGTTATACATATATTCAGAGAGGGGGATGTCATAGCATACCTGTGGCAATATAGCCCAGTAGGTCTAGGCACGAGTGACCCTTGGCCAAGATGGCGGCCCGCTTGTATACAGTTTGATTAGCTAAATTACATGGCAACTTACACGTTAACAATCCGAATGTAGAATTTTATCAAGGGGATATATCACTTTTGCAAGTGAAATTTCACTTCACCTCGTTGAAATCTTTTTCCCAGTACTATAACCTTAACGTCCACTGTACGTTTAGGTTGGGATCCAGGCGTGGACGTTAGTGTGGCGCATGAAGCCCAAACAAGTTCAGGGAACGAGATTGGAGCAAAAATGTGGACGTTAATTGGGGGAGGGGGCTCCGACCTTAAGCGGGGCACTAAGAATATAGCGACGGTTCCTAACTTACACATAATAGAACAATACTGATGCATGTGAAAAAAAGGAAAAATTGTTATTCGGCGGAGAAAACCTCTAAAAAACCATAAAGGCTTGTCAGAGATTGTGAATGGGTCCCAAATACTTCTTTTATCTATACGCTTATACAATATACAAATATTTGTTATTGTTGGAATTCAAAGAATTCCAACCTTAAAATATACGGCCTTGGTAAAGTATTGTACACTGTTTAATATTGGTCCTACACACAGGCATGAGGTCGATAAAAATCAGCTGCCCTTGTCGAGTAATTATGTATTGGACTACTTGTTGAAACACCGTTTCATGCGATGACTACATATTCATTTATCCCGTGTCCCCAGACTCATTCTGAAGTTAAATAATCAACACGATACAAATATCAGCGAAAAGGTGTAATACTTGCAACCTCGCCGCTGATATTTAGTACTTCTTAACTTCAGAATGTGACTGAGTAAATGCGTCTGTTATGAAATTTCTCAACTGACAAAAGAAACATCTCTTTGTTTTCCTTCACAGGCGCCCTCCAATATTCATCACTGCTAGAACGGCGCCAAAACATATCAAGAATTAACTATCCTGTAGATAATTTTCACTGAAATAACCAATACAATTGTCCTCAATAAAATACGATAAAATAAGTGAGATCTTGTAAACCAGGCACAAATACACAAATGTCTAAACTTCTGGAGGAATGGTCTACCTCGTTGAATAAAATGTGAAAACTTGATATGTAAAGTAGTATATATGCAATAGCCATATTGGTTTACCTAAATAAGTAAAGCCGAGTTTCCCATCAAATTTAAATCATTGGTTTCACTTAAAAATGCTTTGGATGCCACTTTTAAGGATTCATCATTTCAAAAAATGAAATTGGCACAAGTACATGGATTTTCATGTCATTTAGGAAAGTAACACGCTAAGCCCTCCGGCTTTCAGAAAATTCAAAACTTTGTGACTCAAAACGAAAACACTTTAACGGTGTTAAAGTTTTTTGTGAAGAATTGCTGTGTCTCCTTAATCTGATAATTAAGATGGATATTGAATTATCTTTGAATATGGAAATGTTTGATAAGGAATCTATTTTATGTAGAAAATTATACAGAATAAGAAAGCATAAGCAACGAATTTCTTTAGTATTTTTAAAACACACCTTCAGGTATCCAGTTGAGGTAAATTATCTGCGAACGTTTTTTCGTCGCAGGCTATAAGTAATACGAAGCGATGTTAAATTTTGAAGAGACTAAGCTACATTAAAATTAAGATTTCAGTGTGATTTTGAGAGACTCAAACTATTGCTAAAATAGCTGACATAGCCCCTTTAATTAAATCTCTTACTCAGAGGAAACAATCATCCTTACCAGTCGCGGGACTCGTTAGAGAGTAATTTGAAGAAGTCGATCCTCCACAAACTACACCTGCATCCTCCGTGTGATTGCAGTTATTGACTCCCAAACCAATATGCCGGCATTGTCCTATGGTAGTTTCATTTCCGGAACATTGCACTTTATCCAGAAGTATGGAGCCGTTACCCTGTCCAAACCTAAAACCAGCAATATAACTCTTTCAACAGTCTATTAAAAACATTGAATTTTCACAGAACCTGAAACAACCATTGGGGCTGATCAAAGTTCGGACCCGGTTAAGTTACAGATCGAATTTGTATTTAGCGAGTAGATTTTTGTAGAGGGAGGAAAACCAGAAAACCCGGAGAAAAATCATAGGAACAAGGACGACTAAGTACCACAAACGCAACTCACATGTAAAATGGACTCAAAACCTGGTTTACGTGACGAGAGGCAACGTGCTTACCACTTGCACCTCCACGGAAAGAATACATTTGCCTGCACCACACATGCATAGGGACACTCAGCTTTACGACGTATTATATATACGGCTATACAGGGTCCTGGTTTTCTGTAAAAATACATATTTGAAGAATTCCTAGTTGTAGTTGACTTAGCTAATAAATCAGGGATATTAACAAAAAATCATCCTGGAAAATCGGATTTTCCCCTCCATAATGTACCGCATGTGTACGACAAGCTTCCAGTTGTTTTGCCGCCGAAAACCCGTCATGCAGCGCGCGCGTCAGATATTTTTCTTTTAGCCTCCTCAGCTCAGGCTCGGTAGGGTATGAATGAGAAAGTTATATGAGTCTGGTATAAAATAGTTATGCAATGCTTTCTCGTTGTATGCAATGAATATCCCACTCAGTGTCTGGATTTTTCTTTGCAAAAGGCTCGTGTATATACTAAAACATCAAGTCACTCGTGGGATATTTCACGGTAAACCACGAGAAAACATTGCATAACTAGTATTTATTCCACTTAATGCTGAACTAACCTTGCACAACAATAGGCAGCCGAGGCTGGTGGAAGTCCAAGCTGACGACAAATAACCTTTGCGTCTTGAATGTCCCAGAGGTCATCACAGACTGTACCCCACGTTCCATTCAATGTTCCATTGACGTACTTGACTTCAACGCGTCCTTCATTAGAAGAGTTGCCATTTACAAGTCGAACGATGACTTCTAAATGTATTCGACGACAGAGTAAAAATAAGTTGATTTAGTTTTTATTTGCTAAGTAACTTATGGTATAGCTTCACTACTCTGTATACTTTACTACTAAGCTGTAACGATTAATAAAGTATATGTATGAATGTTTCAAGCCCGGAGTACATGACAAGCATTATGGGCATGGTACTTCTAAATTTAGGTACGGCTGTCAATATTTTCGGCACGTCACCCCTTATTTTTGACGTGTATATGGAATTGTTCCGAGTACTCATGCCCTAAAATCAAGGGATGCCGGAACCCTGCAGTGAAAAGGGAGTCTCGGCCAACCTGTTTGGAGTGCCGTGCCCAAGTTAGGTGTACGTGCCCAAGTTAGGAGTACTGTGTCCAAGTTAGGAGTGCCGTGCCCAAAATGCTTGTCGTTCAAACCATGCAGGCTTCAGTTTTAGAAAGACTACAACTTAGAGTTCTAAAAATACCACCGTCATCACACAAATCTCTCGACACATGAAATTCAGGTTAGAAAAATTGAGCAGTTCGACATTTATAGCTATTATTTAAAAAAACCTTGATAAAAAGCCTACGCGATAAACGAGATGCCGCAGCTGCTTAAAGTAATTAGTTACCGCTGGCGCCTCATTAACATGCATAACCAAGAGGTCGGACGAATAACGTAGAATTACCTGAGGGTGGTAAGAGACCGAACTGAACTAGTTGGGTAGATATAGGACACCGAAGGCAAACTAGCTATTCCTCTGCCCCGCACCAATTTTCTAAAGAACAGCTTCATTTATAGCGGTGCGGTGCTTTGGAATAGCTTACATGTCGAGCTGCGGCAAGCAAACTCTCTCGCTTGTTTTAAATCTCGCTGCAGCGATTTCTTTCACAATTAGTAAAATTCATTATACACACGGCATTCATGGTAAGCAGGCATCTCTATTTTATTCATTTGTTTTTATTCATAGTTAATATTAATTAGATAAATATAGTCAGATATTGTATAGATGTAATAGTTAGATATTAGTTAGGTGCGTTATTCAAATTATTAGATATTAACATTGTACTGATTAGATATTTCAACTATTCCTACTTTTTATAATGTAATCGAAGGCCTGATGTTTTAACCGTGTATAAATAAAGTTATTACTTACTTAATTACTCGGGCGGCCTGTGGCAGGCACGAGTCTAAATATGCAGGCCGTTTTTTTTGTTCAGTGCAGCAAAATTGTCGACTTTCGGTCCCGTTAACCAATCAGCTCACACTGTTCAAGTGCACATACTTGAACATGCACGGGGCCGCCTGGCGCCGCATAATGTAATGTCGATGATGGTAATCGTGAAAGGTCAACCGCAAGCCGCACAGACTGCGGATATAATTAACACAAGATGTTTACTTTAATCGTACGTACGGAGCTGCGGCTTCAGTGACAGCACAATTCCCTATCAGATTATTGGTTCTTTCGTTCGAGTTGTTAAACTAGAATCCTCTCACGGGCGAGGTTTTGGTTCGAGAAAGGCCCTCCAACAGTTCCCTTTATAGTTCTGTAATATAATGAGCAGACTGAAGTTTTGTGAATGAGGGTAACGCTTTTAATTAGAGATAATCAACAGGCATTTCAGTTAATAATCTTTAATCCAACAAATACAAAATGGACTCATCATGTTACATCCACGTCTACATAACAACAGGAGTAGTTATGCGCCAAGGCACTGCATACGAGGCATGGACAAAGATTGAGTTTCCCAGATTACAGATGAAAGTACAGAACTTAATGAATCTTAAAGATACTTCGGAGTCGTTGGATGAAGAAGCAGAGGTCACGCGCGAGATGCTTGAGAACATGTTCAACACTTTATGTTATACTAAGAAAACAAAGCAAGTTACAGAGCCTGCAAGTTCACAAGTCAATGAGAAACCCCAAGAGCCTGTAGTTTTGGATCAACATATCTTTGAAACTCCAAAAGCAACACGTACACATACACATGAGTCAAATTCAAACCGGAAGAGACGGAATTCTTTAGATTCTTCACGAGGGTTGTTAGCCGCCAATAAAACTCTCTCGCTGATTTAAAGACCTTGATTTGTAACATGGAGGCTGACCTAACTGATATGCGTAATGAATTCTTACTCTCGTCACGTCAAAACACGAATCAAGAAAAGAAACTCAGTCATTTGGAAGACAAATTAGTGCAGCAAGATAATATATACAAGACCGAAATCAAGATGCTGTCATATGGACGGCGTATTATGGACTCGTCAAGAACAGCAGCTAAAGTTACAAAGAGGCCCACAAATTGACCATGAATACAATTAACATGACTTCCGGTCCGGTCCGATCCGATCCGATCCGATCCAGGCTTAGTTGGTGCCGCTGAAAGAATAGAAACTTACGCATTTGTGCTCCATGTTCCCGTTTTTTTTAAAGTTCTTTATCAAGTTAATGAATGTTTAAGTATTTTTGTGCTTACTGGGGATCCCTCGAGGCTGGGGATTTTCTGGTCAAATTAACGTGAACTTGTTCGAGATCCCAAAAACTAAATTGTACTTAAGTCTTTCACTACGATTTTGCAACAGCTATCTCATAATCTCAACAACATGATTCAGTATATTGTCAGTTCTGTATATCTGCTTGTTTTTAGGTTAGGTGAACTTGGTTTTATTTTTTGCCAGAAATATATATGGATTATACAAAACTATCTAAAAATGTAAACAACCATAAATAATCACAATCATTATTTCCAATGTTGATAATACAAGGAACCGTCGACATATGGTACAGTTTACCCATTGTTTTGTACTGAATAAAATCATTTTATGGCTTGTTTGGTTCACTTTTTAATGCCTTCCACTGATATTCACCTTCACCTCTATATTCGCATATGTGATTCATTCAAATATGTGAAATTCACTGATGTGAATGTAAATTCTCCCAACTTATGCCGTGATCATAGCAACAGCTAACAAATTCGTACAGACAATTTATCAATGATCATGTTGGTATAAATGTTTCTCATATACAGCCTTTTTATTTCAGTATACAACAACATTTAATCTGTACCCGTAAGGTATAAGATACAGTACTGGGAAAAAAAGATTTCAACGAGGTGAAGTGAAATATCCCCAGAGATATTTCCCTTTTTAGCGAAGTGAAATATCCCTTCACATCAAGTGAAATATCACTTCACCAAAAGAGAAATATCACCGACTTCACGTGAAGTGAAATATCACCTCACGTGAAGTGAAGTATGACCTCACCAAAAGTGAAATTTCACTTCACGTGAAGTGAATTTCACTTCCCCAAATGGAAAATATCACTTCAATGGAGGTGAATTAATATTTCACTTCATCTGAAAGGGATATTTTGATTTTCGTGGTAAATGAACTTTACCAGTGCCCACTAAAAAGATCCGAACAGCGAGCTGCTAAAAAAGCAACATTACAGAAAGGACCGAGTTCAGTTAACGCCGTGTTATCACATCGCATCATAGCGGCCTTTGGAAATAAAATCCATGCATCTCGAGCTTTAAATGGTATGTTTTGCCAGGATTTCAATGTGCTAGAAGTTGAATTATTGGGAACGCAGGCTGGTCTAAATTCACCGCTAACTCGTTGCACTAGAACAATGCACAACGCGACAAGTCGCTTTAACGAAATATACATTTTCAAAGTTATTCGTAACATCGCATCATAGCCGCCTTTAGAAATAACATCCGTGCATCTCGAGCTTTAAAATGATATGTTTTGTGAGGTTTCAAATGCGCTAGAAGGGTTGAATTATTGGGAACGCAGGCTGCTCTTGATTCACGGCTAACTCTTGAAAATGACTATTTTGTGATATTTCACTTCACCAAAAGGGAAGTTTCACCTAAGGAAAGTGAAATTTCCCTTTTAGGGGTGTCATAGCATGCCTGTGGCAATATAGCCCAGTAGGTCTGGGCACGAGTGACCCTTGGCCAAGATGGCGGCCCGCTTGTATACAGTTTGATTAGCTAAATTACATGGCAACTTACAGGTTAACAATCCGAATGTAGAACTTTATCATGGTGTCAAGAGCGGGATAAAGCCTTCGTCTTCAATTTCAAGCACAAATTAGTAGATTTTACTGCAATTTCGAGGTATTTTCTACGAACTACGATCGACGATGGCAGATCGATTCAAGCCTCCAGTCATGGACTGGGTCTCCCCAGGAGACCTCCACAAACGATTCAAGATCTTCAAACAGAAATGTGAATTAATATTCGATGGGCCATTAGATGGAAAAGAGGAGGATAAGAAAACTCGACTCCTGTTATTGTGGGCCGGAGACAAAGGCCTCGAGATCTATAACACAGCAACAGGGAACAACGACGAAGATAAACTAAAACTGGCGCCGGTTTTAGAAAAGTTCGAACAGTATACAAGGCCACTAAGCAATCAAATCCTAGCGAGATACCAACTAAGATGCCTAAAGCAGAACAACACGCCAGTAGAAGAGTTCATTACGGAGGCAAGAACACTCATAGATGACGCAGGGTACAACCCTTCAGTTAAAGAGGAAATGTTGAGGGACACGCTCGTGTTCGGACTAGACTCAGACAAAGTTCGAAAAGATGCAATCTCTAAAGGAAACTCCCTGACGTTCAGAGACGTTTATGATCTCGCCAAGACCGAGGAAAGTACGAAAACACAGATGGATGCCATAACACAGGGTACCCAAGGCGCCACCCTGCACAGTGTAAGAAGTAAAAGCAGACCGTCTACCAGTGAACCAGGAACATCGAAGAGAGAAAAACACCCAAGCGCGGACTCCAGAACAAAATACAAGTTCAAATTCAAAGGATGTCATAGATGCGGAAACAAACACGAGCGATAAGACGTCTGTCCAGCCACACATGCCAAATGCCTACACTGCGGTAAAACTGGCCACTTCAAACGCGTCTGCATGAAAAGAAAGACGAAACAAGTAAATGAAATTGTAACTAGCCCCAGTTACAGAGGTCAAGACATATATCTACAAGATCATGAGAGCGACAACGAAGAACACTCAAGCAGCGGTTCAAGCAGTGATGGAGATACTCACGACGATTACGTGACTGTAATAGTCGGTACCATAACAACGGAGCAGATAGTGAACAGTGTTGAGTTGTACCCCAATAAACTCTACACGTCGGTCAAAATAAATGATGAACGCACCATCAACATGAAGATCGACACTGGCGCGGACACATGCATCTTGACAGTCGACGACCTACAAGTTTTAGGTCTGTCACTAGACATAAAACCTTGTAACGCGGTCTTAAAAGCATATGGAGGGCACCCGATCACCAACCTGGGAACAACAATTCTTAAAGTCACCTACAAAGGAAAATCAACCTCAACCAGATTCATAATTGTCGACGCACCAGAACAGCCATCAATGATTGGCTGCCAGCAAGCTCAAGAACTGGGCTTAATAACCGTTAACATCCGGGAAGCCACCAGAGACCCGACACAGTCCGACAAGATAAAAGAAGCGGCCCAAGAAGGACGCTTGTCGAGAGAAAGTGTGCTAGAAGAGTACGGAGACTGCTTCGACAAAATAGGAAGGTTTCCAGGGAACAAATGCCATATAAACCTCACAGACAACGCCACACCCGTTGTCCACCCACCACGCACAGTCCCTGTGCACATCCTCCCGCTGTACAAGGAAGAATTGGACAAGATGATCGCCGACGATGTCATTACAGAAGTCACCGAGCCTACCGATTGGGTTAACTCAATCGTGTGCAACGTCAAAGAAACACCTGATGGCAAGAAAAACGTGAGGCTCTGCTTAGACCCGAAGGATCTAAATAAGAAAATTCGCCGGGAACACTACTATACCAGAACCATAGACGAAATACTACCATCGCTTCACGGAAAGAAGTTCTTCTCCGTCGCCGACACCAAGAAAGGGTATTGGCACGTCGAGCTGGATCACCAATCAAGTATGCTATGCACCTTCAATACGCCTTTCGGTCGATACCGCTTTAAACGCTTGCCTTTTGGAGTGATCGTCTCCCAGGACGTCTTTAAACGCAAGCTAGATGACGTCTACAGGAGTATTCCCAATGTCACAGGAATAGCGGATGATATAATAATCTTCGGTTGTACAGAACAAGAACACGACCAGGCGTTCGCCCGTATGCTCGAAGCCAGCCGGGCCAACAATGTTAGCTTGAACTCAGAGAAACTACAGTTCAAACAACAACGAGTAAGATTCTATGGCCACACCCTAACAACCGAAGGCATCCTTCCAGCCACCGACAAGCTGGAGGCAATCAAGAACATCTCAGCACCCACCAACGCCAATGAGCTTCTCTCGCTACTAGGAATGGTAACATACCTCAACCGATTCTCGTCAAGAATCGCAGCACTTACAGCCCCCCTGCGCGAGCTAACAAGGAAGAGCGCACACTTTAAGTGGGAGCAGTTCCATCAAGCGGCACTCAACAAAATTAAGGAGGAACTCTGTACAGCGCAAGTTATATCATACTATGACCCGGATCCTTCAACCACGACCATCCTTCAGTGTGACGCTAGCCAGAAAGGGCTAGGTGCTTTGTTACGACATGTGGATCCCAACGGTGAAGAAAGAATCGTCGCCATGGCTTCCAGATCCCTCACTACTACCGAGTCACGATACTCCAACATAGAGAGAGAATGCCTAGCAGTCATGTACGTATACGGACTGGAGAAGTTTGAGTACTACCTACTGGGTAGACACGCTCTTGTCGAGACTGACCACTCCCCACTGGAACAAATCTTCAAAAAGAACATCGCTGAAGCACCAGCTGCTTTTACGATGCCTCAAGTTCGACATCGAAGTCAAATACAAACGCGGAGAGTCGATACCTGTTGCAGATGGACTCTCTCGTGTCTGCATCACCAAGAGCCCTAACGATAGAGCCAGTTTGGAATACAACGTGCACTTCCTTACAGAGAAGACCTGTCCCATAGACATGGAACGAGTAAGAGAAGCAGCCCAGAAAGACCCAACCATGAACCTTTTGAAAAACACCATCTACTCTGGATGGCCAACCTACAGGCAACAGTGTCCCCCGGAACTGTGGGACTACTGGAACTACAGATGCGACCTAGTCTTGGAGGATGGAATCATACTGAAGTGCGACCGGGTAATTGTGCCCGAGTCTCTCCGGGAGGCAGTATTAGAAACCATACACACAAGCGACCAAGGCGAAACCAAGTGCTTGCTCCTGTCGAGGCAATCAGTTTTCTGGCCAGGAATGACCAGCGACATACGCAAGATGGTAAAGGACTGCGTCGTGTGCAACAAACATCAACCAGCACAGCCGAAGCTGCCAGCCATGCAACCCGATTTGCCAACCCGACCATGGCAAAAACTTGGAACAGACATATTTGAATACAATGGGTCAAAGTACCTGATGATCGTTGATTACTACTCCAGATTTCCAGTAGTCCGACTCCTGAGCGATATGACGGCAACGACAATATCCAGCCACTTCACCAGCGTGTTAGCCCAATACGGCTTACCAACTGCAATACTTGCTGACTTCGGCAGTCAATACGTCAGCGAGCATTTTCGACTGAAGTGTAAGCAAAGCGGCATAACGCTGATGTTCAGCTCGCCCTATCACCATCAAGCCAACAGCTTGGCAGAGAGGAGTGTCGGTGTATGCAAACGGTTGTGGTCTAAAGCTCAAGAGACCAAGCAATGCCTATACACAGCACTGTGGATGTATCGAATCACCCCTATAGATGACAACTTACCGTCACCGTATGAGCTGATGTTTGGACGTCAACCGAGATCATTACTACCTAGCAGTAACAAGGCGCTCCAGTCAAAGCATCCAGCGACAGAAGCACACCAGCAATCCAACCAGCACAGGCAAGTCATACAAGCCGAGTCATATGATAAACGAGCTGGCAGAGAGAAAGAAGCATTAATGGCCTCACAGAAGGTTTACGTGTGGAATGCCCTCAAGAAAATCTGGGAACCAGGAAA
This sequence comes from Actinernus sp. WN-2022, assembly GCA_030867875.1. Taxonomy (NCBI): domain Eukaryota; kingdom Metazoa; phylum Cnidaria; class Anthozoa; order Actiniaria; family Actinernidae; genus Actinernus; species Actinernus sp. WN-2022. The sequence goes on from JAOWCC010001501.1 coordinate 44,499,538, forward strand.
AGTGTTCAGTCGCCCGAATGCCATTCGGGAACCCAGAACTTATGTCGTAGAGATGAACAACAGGCTCTAAAGAAGAACTAGAGAACACCTACGCCCCAGATCTACCAGCGCACCACGGCCAACAGTAGGCCACCACCCTCTGCTGGAGCAGCAAGGAACACCCCCTCAGGCAGATATCTCACCACAGACGGAAGATCGAGAGCCGAGAGCAGGCTCTGCGATCAAAGAAGGTACACCTACTCAGGACAATGATACAGGATGTACCAAGTCGTCATCCCCAAGTGAGGACAGCACTGAAGCCAAGGCAACCCCCCACCCGTCGGACCCGGAGGTGGTCGTAGTCAAGGGCGGAAAAATTTCGTTCCAACTCAAAAGCCAAGTTACCCGCTCTGGAAGGGTGACCCAAGTCCCATCAAAGTTAAAGGAGTAACATCTAGTCCAAGAGACAGTTACTTGATTGCGAATCGGGTGGATAGTGACACGGGACCAGGGAGTGTTGTTAGCGTCACTAGAACTTGTTATTGTTACTATGTTATGTTTATGCTTCGTTCATAGCCCACGGAACTTTGCTGCGCTGTAGCACGCATGCAAGAACTGTTAGGTTTTGTTATACATATATTCAGAGAGGGGGATGTCATAGCATACCTGTGGCAATATAGCCCAGTAGGTCTAGGCACGAGTGACCCTTGGCCAAGATGGCGGCCCGCTTGTATACAGTTTGATTAGCTAAATTACATGGCAACTTACACGTTAACAATCCGAATGTAGAATTTTATCAAGGGGATATATCACTTTTGCAAGTGAAATTTCACTTCACCTCGTTGAAATCTTTTTCCCAGTACTATAACCTTAACGTCCACTGTACGTTTAGGTTGGGATCCAGGCGTGGACGTTAGTGTGGCGCATGAAGCCCAAACAAGTTCAGGGAACGAGATTGGAGCAAAAATGTGGACGTTAATTGGGGGAGGGGGCTCCGACCTTAAGCGGGGCACTAAGAATATAGCGACGGTTCCTAACTTACACATAATAGAACAATACTGATGCATGTGAAAAAAAGGAAAAATTGTTATTCGGCGGAGAAAACCTCTAAAAAACCATAAAGGCTTGTCAGAGATTGTGAATGGGTCCCAAATACTTCTTGTATCTATACGCTTATACAATATACAAATATTTGTTATTGTTGGAATTCAAAGAATTCCAACCTTAAAATATACGGCCTTGGTAAAGTATTGTACACTGTTTAATATTGGTCCTACACACAGGCATGAGGTCGATAAAAATCAGCTGCCCTTGTCGAGTAATTATGTATTGGACTACTTGTTGAAACACCGTTTCATGCGATGACTACATATTCATTTATCCCGTGTCCCCAGACTCATTCTGAAGTTAAATAATCAACACGATACAAATATCAGCGAAAAGGTGTAATACTTGCAACCTCGCCGCTGATATTTAGTACTTCTTAACTTCAGAATGTGACTGAGTAAATGCGTCTGTTATGAAATTTCTCAACTGACAAAAGAAACATCTCTTTGTTTTCCTTCACAGGCGCCCTCCAATATTCATCACTGCTAGAACGGCGCCAAAACATATCAAGAATTAACTATCCTGTAGATAATTTTCACTGAAATAACCAATACAATTGTCCTCAATAAAATACGATAAAATAAGTGAGATCTTGTAAACCAGGCACAAATACACAAATGTCTAAACTTCTGGAGGAATGGTCTACCTCGTTGAATAAAATGTGAAAACTTGATATGTAAAGTAGTATATATGCAATAGCCATATTGGTTTACCTAAATAAGTAAAGCCGAGTTTCCCATCAAATTTAAATCATTGGTTTCACTTAAAAATGCTTTGGATGCCACTTTTAAGGATTCATCATTTCAAAAAATGAAATTGGCACAAGTACATGGATTTTCATGTCATTTAGGAAAGTAACACGCTAAGCCCTCCGGCTTTCAGAAAATTCAAAACTTTGTGATTCAAAACGAAAACACTTTAACGGTGTTAAAGTTTTTTGTGAAGAATTGCTGTGTCTCCTTAATCTGATAATTAAGATGGATATTGAATTATCTTTGAATATGGAAATGTTTGATAAGGAATCTATTTTATGTAGAAAATTATACAGAATAAGAAAGCATAAGCAACGAATTTCTTTAGTATTTTTAAAACACACCTTCAGGTATCCAGTTGAGGTAAATTATCTGCGAACGTTTTTTCGTCGCAGGCTATAAGTAATACGAAGCGATGTTAAATTTTGAAGAGACTAAGCTACATTAAAATTAAGATTTCAGTGTGATTTTGAGAGACTCAAACTATTGCTAAAATAGCTGACATAGCCCCTTTAATTAAATCTCTTACTCAGAGGACACAATCATCCTTACCAGTCGCGGGACTCGTTAGAGAGTAATTTGAAGAAGTCGATCCTCCACAAACTACACCTGCATCCTCCGTGTGATTGCAGTTATTGACTCCCAAACCAATATGCCGGCATTGTCCTATGGTAGTTTCATTTCCGGAACATTGCACTTTATCCAGAAGTATGGAGCCGTTACCCTGTCCAAACCTAAAACCAGCAATATAACTCTTTCAACAGTCTATTAAAAACATTGAATTTTCACAGAACCTGAAACAACCATTGGGGCTGATCAAAGTTCGGACCCGGTTAAGTTACAGATCGAATTTGTATTTAGCGAGTAGATTTTTGTAGAGGGAGGAAAACCAGAAAACCCGGAGAAAAATCATAGGAACAAGGACGACTAAGTACCACAAACGCAACTCACATGTAAAATGGACTCAAAACCTGGTTTACGTGACGAGAGGCAACGTGCTTACCACTTGCACCTCCACGGAAAGAATACATTTGCCTGCACCACACATGCATAGGGACACTCAGCTTTACGACGTATTATATATACGGCTATACAGGGTCCTGGTTTTCTGTAAAAATACATATTTGAAGAATTCCTAGTTGTAGTTGACTTAGCTAATAAATCAGGGATATTAACAAAAAATCATCCTGGAAAATCGGATTTTCCCCTCCATAATGTACCGCATGTGTACGACAAGCTTCCAGTTGTTTTGCCGCCGAAAACCCGTCATGCAGCGCGCGCGTCAGATATTTTTCTTTTAGCCTCCTCAGCTCAGGCTCGGTAGGGTATGAATGAGAAAGTTATATGAGTCTGGTATAAAATAGTTATGCAATGCTTTCTCGTTGTATGCAATGAATATCCCACTCAGTGTCTGGATTTTTCTTTGCAAAAGGCTCGTGTATATACTAAAACATCAAGTCACTCGTGGGATATTTCACGGTAAACCACGAGAAAACATTGCATAACTAGTATTTATTCCACTTAATGCTGAACTAACCTTGCACAACAATAGGCAGCCGAGGCTGGTGGAAGTCCAAGCTGACGACAAATAACCTTTGCGTCTTGAATGTCCCAGAGGTCATCACAGACTGTACCCCACGTTCCATTCAATGTTCCATTGACGTACTTGACTTCAACGCGTCCTTCATTAGAAGAGTTGCCATTTACAAGTCGAACGATGACTTCTAAATGTATTCGACGACAGAGTAAAAATAAGTTGATTTAGTTTTTATTTGCTAAGTAACTTATGGTATAGCTTCACTACTCTGTATACTTTACTACTAAGCTGTAACGATTAATAAAGTATATGTATGAATGTTTCAAGCCCGGAGTACATGACAAGCATTATGGGCATGGTACTTCTAAATTTAGGTACGGCTGTCAATATTTTCGGCACGTCACCCCTTATTTTTGACGTGTATATGGAATTGTTCCGAGTACTCATGCCCGAAAATCAAGGGATGCCGGAACCCTGCAGTGAAAAGGGAGTCTCGGCCAACCTGTTTGGAGTGCCGTGCCCAAGTTAGGTGTACGTGCCCAAGTTAGGAGTACTGTGTCCAAGTTAGGAGTGCCGTGCCCAAAATGCTTGTCGTTCAAACCATGCAGGCTTCAGTTTTAGAAAGACTACAACTTAGAGTTCTAAAAATACCACCGTCATCACACAAATCTCTCGACACATGAAATTCAGGTTAGAAAAATTGAGCAGTTCGACATTTATAGCTATTATTTAAAAAAACCTTGATAAAAAGCCTACGCGATAAACGAGATGCCGCAGCTGCTTAAAGTAATTAGTTACCGCTGGCGCCTCATTAACATGCATAACCAAGAGGTCGGACGAATAACGTAGAATTACCTGAGGGTGGTAAGAGACCGAACTGAACTAGTTGGGTAGATATAGGACACCGAAGGCAAACTAGCTATTCCTCTGCCCCGCACCAATTTTCTAAAGAACAGCTTCATTTATAGCGGTGCGGTGCTTTGGAATAGCTTACATGTCGAGCTGCGGCAAGCAAACTCTCTCGCTTGTTTTAAATCTCGCTGCAGCGATTTCTTTCACAATTAGTAAAATTCATTATACACACGGCATTCATGGTAAGCAGGCATCTCTATTTTATTCATTTGTTTTTATTCATAGTTAATATTAATTAGATAAATATAGTCAGATATTGTATAGATGTAATAGTTAGATATTAGTTAGGTGCGTTATTCAAATTATTAGATATTAACATTGTACTGATTAGATATTTCAACTATTCCTACTTTTTATAATGTAATCGAAGGCCTGATGTTTTAACCGTGTATAAATAAAGTTATTACTTACTTAATTACTCGGGCGGCCTGTGGCAGGCACGAGTCTAAATATGCAGGCCGTTTTTTTTGTTCAGTGCAGCAAAATTGTCGACTTTCGGTCCCGTTAACCAATCAGCTCACACTGTTCAAGTGCACATACTTGAACATGCACGGGGCCGCCTGGCGCCGCATAATGTAATGTCGATGATGGTAATCGTGAAAGGTCAACCGCAAGCCGCACAGACTGCGGATATAATTAACACAAGATGTTTACTTTAATCGTACGTACGGAGCTGCGGCTTCAGTGACAGCACAATTCCCTATCAGATTATTGGTTCTTTCGTTCGAGTTGTTAAACTAGAATCCTCTCACAGGCGAGGTTTTGGTTCGAGAAAGGCCCTCCAACAGTTCCCTTTACAGTTCTGTAATATAATGAGCAGACTGACGTTTTGTGAATGAGGGTAACGCTTTTAATTAGAGATAATCAACAGGCATTTCAGTTAATAATCTTTAATCCAACAAATACAAAATGGACTCATCACTTTACTTATAACCATCCACGTCTACTTAACAACAGGAGTATACCTGAATGAATTACATGTAACTGTATGTGACACATACTTTAAACAATTCCCAACAGCTACGTATACATGTATGTGACATATGCAGACATATATGCGACATATATTTGACATATATGCCAGATATATGTGACAGTTATCTGTGACATATATCTGTTAAACATCTGCAGTTTTGGTAAGGGTAGTTATGTGCCAAGGCACTGTATACGAGGCATGGGCAAAGATTAAGTTTCCCAGATTACAGATGAAAGTACAGAACTTAATAAATCTTAAAGATACTTCGGAGTCGTTGGATGAAGAAACAGTGGTCACGCGCGACATGCTTGAGAACATGTTCAACACTTTATGTTATACTAAGAAAACAAAACAAGTTACAGAGCCTGCAAGTTGACAAGTCAATGAAAAACCCCAAGAGCCTGTAGTTTTGGATCAACACATCCTTGAAACTCCAACAGCAACACGTACACATACACATGAGTCAAATTCAAACCGGAAGAGACGGAATTCTTTAGATTCTTCACGAGGGTTGTTATCCCGCAATAAGAACTCTCTCGCTGATTTAAAGACCTTGATTTGTAACATGGAGGCTGACCTAACTGATCATATTCGTAATGATTCTTACTCTCGTCACGTCAAGAATCAAGAAACGAAACTCAGTCATTTGGAAGACAAATTAGTGCAGCAAGATAATATATACAAGACCGAAATCAAGATGCTGTCATATGTACGGCGTAATTGACTCGTCAAGAACAGCAGCTAAAGTTACAAAGTGGCCCACAAATTGACCACGAATACAATTAACATGAATTCCAGAAGTTTTATTTAGCTCCATCACAGGATGGACAGGATACAACTTATAATTTTGGAAAAATATAAACATACATTTGAGACAATCATCTATTAGTACTGGGATCTTGCAGTGTAACAGAACAGCAGACTAAATTGCAAACTTGTGTTACATGAATAAGTAGTGTTTAGAGTAAAGGCCTCAACTACTTTAATTTACATACGAGAAAAAACAAAAATATTAAATTACATATATATACTAGGGGAGTATAGAATGAAAGTCACCGCGCTACCGGCCACTCTTAAGACTGCTAATATTCAGCTAATAATTCGTCCCTTTGGTTATTACTAAGAGGATTTCAAATGAAAGTGTATTTCATCTTCAATCTCAAGACATGTGGTCCGAGTGAAAGCCCAGATGGGCTCTTGTTACTATATGTATTGGTTGTATATCACTCTATTCGAATTAAATAATTAACCCCAAAACGACCTTCTATTAACGGACTTTATGGTATAACCTCAATTTATTTACATCATCCAGCCGCTGTTTTCTAATAAGCCGCACAAATACTTGAGTTCATTGAGAGAACAATTCTGGATTGTTAAGTAGCGTCAGACGCTAAAACGCGAGACCTCCGTTGTGTGATATATATATATGCATCAAAGCCTTATTTCCCACCAGTCGCCGGACACGATTTTCCATTCAGTTATTTAGGCCGTAGACTTTATTGGTTCAATCTATGTAAAGGTAGTAGTAGGAAAGGAAGTGGAACGTACATGTGCAAATACTGCATGTAACCTCGATACAGACCTCACCTCCAAACTCCATAAGAAGAGATCCTCTATTGGTAAGAGTACTTTTTGTTTAGCTTTGCGTGTACGTCCTAATCAACCTTACTCAAGTCACTTTAATTCTCCTAATTCGCCACACAATAACCCAAGTACCACATCTAATAATCCAGCTACACTTCACAAACGCCATAGACGCAAAAAGCCACATAATCCCAAACATTACTGGAGAAAAAATAATTCTAACATTCACCTTGACACTAATTCTCTGATTAATCTTTCTAATACACAGCTAACTAGCGATGAATTACAACTGTTAGCTAGAGGTTTTGCCCCACTCCCCAACATATTAATTGGACCGAAGTTAAAGCTGACATTCATGATTTTTCACGTCGCATGCGCCTCTTAGAATTCTTCCACGATCACACATTTAATACTGAACCTAATCCGTTCCACGTTAAAAGTAATTGGACTCCACCTCCTAACAGAGATTCTGCCTTAGACGCTTTTTTAACTGCTGTGGAACAGGACATTTTAACCACCAAACCTAAACGTATTCGTGACAACCTTACGCCCCGCGAACGACAAGCTCAGGTATCGTAATTATGGATACATGCAGTCTCGTACATTAATGAATGTGTATGACAACTTACTGACGCTAATTTTTACGAAGAACAAGATAACGACATTACCGACCACATTAATAAACGCGTACAGATATACGTTAAACGCATGCATCAAGATAATATCAACACTCGACGTTACCTCATACAAACAGACCCTAAACCTGGACGCTTTTACATATTGCCTAAAATCCACAAACCTGGTAACCCCGGACGACCCATTATATCAAGTAACAAGCACCCCACAGAACGCATTTCACACTTTGTCGACTTCCACCTTAAACCTCTTGTTGCCGAAACTCCATCATTCATTAAGGACACATCCCATTTTCTTAATAAACTCAATAACCTTGGTAACCTCCCAGATAATGCTATTCTAGTAACACTTGACGTATCATCGTTATATACTAACATTCCACATAATGAAGGAATTGACGCCTGTCGCCACTTCCTTAATAAACGTACTAACCAATCTGATTTACACACTGAAACTCTTTGTAATCTCATCAGAATGATTCTTTCTATGAACATTTTTAATTTTAATAACAAACATTTTTTACAAACACACGGTACCGCCATGGGCACCAGAATGGCACCTTCTTATACTAATCTCTTTCTAGCTAAATTTGAAGCTAACGCACTCTCTCACGCGCCCCACCAGCCCTACTGTTGGTGGAGATACATTGATGACATATTCATAATCTGGACCCACACGCTTGACCAACTTAAAGAATTTGTCACCTATCTCAACGGTATCCACGCCACCATTACATTTACTTCCTCTCATTCTTCTTCTAACATACCTTTCAGCCTTGCTCTCAGACTTCGTCGTATCTGTTCTTCTAATTAAACTTTCATCTCACGCACTAATGATCTTAAATCGTATCTCAATAAACGAGGATATAACCATAATTTTCTTAACAAAGAAATAGATCGTGTCAATAACATAACCCGCACCGAAGCACTAGAGCCTAAACAAACTAACAACCAATCTAACCGAGTACCCTTCGTTATAACCTATAACCCTGCTTTACCCTCTTGTTCTCCTATTATGCACAAACATTTTAACATATTGTTGTCTTCTAATCGATGCAAAAATGTATTTACATCTGTACCATCTGTACCTCTTATCAGTGCTCAACTAACAACTAACAAACCTAATTTCGATCCTCCCAGTTCTTTTCGTTGTGGCACTAATTGTTTAACTTGTAAATACATTGACAATGGCCAAAATAATTACACTTTCCACTCTACGGGCGAATTGAGAGCTATTAAACACCACATTAACTGTAATTCCAAAAACCTCATTTACATGGTCCAATGTAAACGTTGTAATGTTCAATATATCGGAGAAACCAAACGCCGCCTTAAAGACCGCCTTTAACGAACACCGCCGTGAGTTCCTGCCGCCGTACAGTAGATAATCCTTCTAACACATCCAAACCCACTGCCGTTTCAGAACATTTTCTAACAAACAAGAGCCCATCTGGGCTTTCACTCGGGCCACATGAGATTGAAGATGAATTACACTTTCATTTGAAATCCTCTTAGTAATAACCAAAGGGAAGAATTATTAGCTGAATTTAGCAGTCTTTAGGAGTGGCCGGTAGCAATTAGTAAATATTAGTAAAAATTCATACGAGGTCGGTGCCCTTGGTTCCTAATCCATGAACCAAAGTGAGCTTCCCACCCCCCCTCCCGCAACCAATGGGCAACAAATAATTAATTCTGACACATGTTCCCATGGATCCACCCCTGATGGAAGCTGCTGATACATGCATTATTTACCCATCCATTTACAACAACAATAAAAAAGATTTTTATAAGGCAGCAGTCATGATTATGTTTTCCTCTGGTTCGCTTTGGCTTTTAGTTACCCTACAGACTTTTCGACGTGATTTTGCAAACAAATTATTTATCCATTTATTTAAATTATCTCTTATTTCTCTCTTCTCCGTCCTAATACGGCTTTCTTTTCTAACTCGCCTCACTTTTCTGCTTTTTCCTAAAATTCGTTTAAGTAATTAAGATGTGCTTGCGACTAGTTTTATGACAATGAGTGTTTGCAGCACGTCTCTGTGTACATGTGATGTACGCGTACATGTCTGCATTCTTCCAGAGATTGACGTATATAACCATGATCAGAAGGATAACACTGGATGTAAATAGACATGTCAAAAAAGTACACTGACTATCGCAAAAAATCGACAAAGAAATGCAGATATAAACACTCAATGATTTCAATCTCACCGTACCTTCATGACCTGACAAGACACTGTTCAGTTTCACTTTCCATCTCAGCTTTGCTCTTGAATTGAAGTTGAGTTTGGCTTTGTTAAAGACTTCTTATTCAGTTGTATGGTATTGTGCAGTATATTTGAGTATACCAATCCACAGAGATTCAAATAACAAAGCCGTGGCGGAAGAGAAGCTTAAACGAGAACTATTTTGTCCTCCTAGAAAAACACAACATCTTGCCATTTCTATCGAAGAAGCCTTTGGTTTCAGCGGCAAGGCAACACGCTAAAGTCCAATTCGATATGTGGATTAGCTGGATCCTGGCTTTGATCATGCAGCCCCTTCAGGTTGTCGTGTCGTATATAAAATCACTGGCCATCAGGGTAAAACACGCGGTCCTTCGTCTCCGACAAGAGCGCCAGTTGAAATATCCTGAGCCTGTTGGAAGGCTTTCGCACGAGTGAAGTTAAATAAAACATTAAACTGCTTACATTTGAGGGCCAAATTTGAGAGAAATTTCCTCGCGGGTCCACCATCTTGATTTTACTGTATTAAATTATGTAAATAAATTAACCTGGCGACTGTTGCGTGACCAGCACAGTGCAATCTGATTGGTGGTGAACTTGAAATTTAACGCATGCGCAGAAATTTTGCTGCACGGAACAAAAAAAGAATAACGGCCTGCAGATTAATACTCGGTGCTGCCATAGGTATGCAGTTAATTCCACTATATAACTTGTTTTTTCTCAGCGAGACAGTATGCGCAAAGCGCGCGAAGCGTATCTTATCGATAGAGGTCAAACTCTTGAACCTCTAGGTATGAATAAACGTGATGAGACTGAACTTGTATTTCATAATCATCATCACGTCACTTTTTTATTATTTTCGTTTCCTATTATATGTCACTCTCCACCTTCTTTTCATTGGTTTATATGTGCTTTATCATAAGATTGTGCAATTCATAATTCATGTATTATTTCGTAATGATTCTAGTTTATTGGATACATTGTAAGCCTCTTTTCCCGAAGAAGATCGCGGCCGTGCCGATCGAAATATTGGAAGAAAAAACTCTCTACCGTTGAATCAGCCTTTCCTTTCTTGTCTATTTATATATATTGCTGATCAGATCCCTACACGCTAGGAGATCCGGTGTTTTATCATTTCGTCTGTGGTCCCCACAATTTTCCTGCAAGTGCAAGAGCCGTAAAAGTCGACTGTGAGTCGAGTGTACAGTGTGTCCAAAACAGTTAATGTAGTGGGGAGTATGTGAAGAGTAAAAGCAGGCCCCCACCAGCTGGTGAGCCTGCTATAACGTACAAACGAAATATTTATTTACTTTTAAGGAGTTCACAGTAAATGCATTTAGAAGATCATTCAGAAGATTCACTAGCGGCAGAGATATGCCGAATTTAATGGTATCTGACACCGCAAAAGAAACATTTAAATCAGCAAAAAACAAGTTAGCAGCATTATTTGACTCACCCGAGGTTCAAGAGGCGTTGTTATTAAAGAAGGTATAGTGGTAGTAAAAGTCTGGAGAAGGCACCAAAAGTGGGGTAGGTTCTAGTATCGGGTGGTCAAGACCTACCAAGGTTTAATAAAGTTGCGAAGTCCTCACCGTCTACTTCAGTATCGATATTGTTTTGTAAACCGATTCATAATCTCTAACGTAACGTTTTGGCGCGGACTAGTGTGTCCTTGAGTGATTTTCCGTTTCGATAGGAGTTTAGAGGTTCATCTAATCTGGGAAACGGCGCAATAGTCATATGATGAGCTTATGTACGACAATACTCATCGATGTTGAAGCCGTTTTGAATTCGTGGCCATTAACATACGTGGAAGCTGATGAAATTTGAAGTGGCCTTAACGCCTTTGCGTCTCCTTTGCGTCTCCCAAACCTATATAAGTTTTACTACGGTATTCCAGAGCCTAGCTACAGCAAGTGAACAAACTAAACGAGCTAAATCAGTATTAAACTAAACTGTGCACCCACTTACTTTATTTTACTTCACATCACTTCACTACAATACACTTCACACACTTGATCACTACTGAGATGGGGGGATTAACAACAAGCATAAGGAACAATGAGCTGTGACGTCAAAACCAGTACAAACCACAGGAATCCCATTAACCTTCTCAGACAAAATATCATATACAAATTCAGAAAAAAGAGTCCGCCGGCTTCATAACAGCCCTTCTGGAAAAGATGAGAAAGGGTAATAAATCAAGGTGTCGGATTGCAAAATATTACCAACCAGCAAGAAATAATTTGAAGAAAATCCTAGTTAGAAGTATAGACTTTAAAACCTGGATCAGTCTCAGTTTATCATTGTTAGGAAAAAAAGTTATTTCTTAGCTACCGAATTTTACGAAAATAATTCATCATACTGCACCGATTCAATCAGTCAACTGAAGCCTGTATCAAATGATACAGAATACAAAGAGGTTATTACACGGAAAGTTGTGTAATACGGTTGGGTATTTTTACGAGTCAGTTTTTATTTTTTCGAGCCATACATTTACATTTACAAGTAAAACTTCCGAGGCAATATTACACAACATTTCGTGTAATAAATTGTTTATTATACGACAGCTAACACGAACAAAAAAAAAAAAGTTTTCGCTTACTTTGTATTGCTCTGTTTGAAGAACACAGTGCAAACACAGTGATCGGTAGGCCAACACTAAAATTATTTTGACGGCGTTTTTGGCTGGTTTACCGATCTCGTACGATCTCTCTGCGTACCGCGTTATACAAGTATACTGAAAAGCTGATTTATAGCGAAATATAGCGATAATTTACTAGCAAATATATATACTGTGGTTGAGCAGTTATGGGTTACTATCCTCTATTGAAGTCTGAAGACATCTGAACTCCTGAACTGCGAGAGCAACACTGTCGCTCGCCAGCACAGAATAATTTATGATGACCCAAGCAATATTCAACTCTCAAGGTAAACAAACAAGAAACCTCTCACGGCCGAGGTTTTGGTTCGAGAAATTAAAGGCTTCCAACAATTCCTTTATAGTTCTTTAATATAATGAGCAGACTGAAGTTTTGGGAATGTGGGTAAAGCTTTTAATTAGAGATAACCAACAGGCATTTCAGTTAATAATCTTTAATCCAACAACTACCAAGATGGACTCGTAATGGCAAGAACAGCAGATAAAGTTACATAGAGGCACACAAATAGACATAGCTAGCTCCATCACAGGATGGACAGGATAAAACTTATAACATGGTACAAATATAAACATACATTTGAGACAATCATCTATTAGTACTCGGAACCTGCAGTATAACAGAACAGCAGACTAAATTGTAAACGTGTGTTACATGACATGAATAAGTAGTGTTTAAATGAAAAGGTTAAAATATTAAATTACATATATGCTTGGGGAGCAGAGAATGAAAGTCACCGCGCTACCGGCCACTCCACCATATTTCTATTCAAAACGTTTTTTTTTTGCTTTTCTTTGCGGAAAAAAATGATCCACTTTCTTATGAGAAAAGTAGCCCCACATGTTGTTGTGTTGAGTGTATGACGTCACGTACGCTAAAAAAATGACTAGGCATTCCTCGCCCACGGGAACGGGTTCGCGTAATGGCGGACGTAAAATTAAAGATTCGGAGTCAAAAAAATGAGACTTCCCGTCGTCGTATCGAAAAATGGTTTGAACTGGTGGTAATATAGCAACTCTACTTTATGAATATGAGAAAACATTGATATGTAAAAAAAATATTTATACTGTTGGCTCTTTTTCTGTGAAAACGTAGAGAAGCCACCATTCAGCCAATCGCATATAGAGAAACTGACAAAGGATTTTTCAATCGCAAATTTGAGAACTTTCCCCACACACGATATTCTTAGAAATTAAACCATAGTTAGGTTGAAAATGCATTATTTCGATGGGTTTCTATTGAATTTATAAGTACCAACCAATGAAATTACGAGAAAGAATAATAGAAAATTAACACCTTTTAACATTCTTTGCCGTAGATACTACAGTTCTTATCTGGACCATTACTTAAATAACCTTCAAAACCACTCAAACACATGAAGAATGTCTAGTCACGAGCCCAGGACAATTTCTTTTCAATTCAGTATAAGATCTACCAACTGAAACACAAAGCCATGATGGGAAAGATTTCGATCAAACTCTATCGAAAACTTCAGAATATAGATTATTGCAACAGACTTTTGTTTAGTCATACTCAATTAATTAAGTTGCAGTGGGTACAAAATGCTGCTGCCCTGCTTATTTGCAATGTATCACGTGTTGAGCACATGCCACCTGTGTTGCATCAACTCCATTGGCTTCTAGTTAAGTTTCGTATTCACATAAAAATATTGCTTATTACCTTCAAGGTATTGCATGGTATGTGTCCTATTTATGTTCAGGAATTAATTAAGATTAGAAGACAGTATAGCCTGCGTTCTACCTCACGAAGCGTACACAGTTTAGATAGGAGCTTTTACAGCAGCTCCTAGCTAAACTGTGGAACGCTCTTCCAAGCTATATTCGCAATGAGTAGTCTCTAGTTAAGACTTATCTAGTTAAGAAAGCATTTTATACTTATACTATACATTATTATTATTATTTTTTTAGTTTCATCTGCTCTCAAATTGCTAGTATAAATCAAGTTAGTACATTTGATTATTTTTTATAAAGTGTTTTTTTAGTACAGGAGCGAATAATGTAGAGTACATGAAACATGAAACCTGCGCAATATAAGTTATTCAATTATTATTATTTTAATAACGGGTAACACGAAACTAGCGGACAGGCAGTGCGCGGGATCGCAAAGCACTGAGTTGAAGGATATTCTTTATTTTTTTCTGCTATGTGTTTACATGTGAACATGATACCAAAGCGATCCATACTTTGAATACGTTTTCAGCAACTATTTCTCCATCCATATTTTAGTTTTAAATTTTGATAATGTTTTGCATCTCTTTGTTTTACTTAATAGCTTTCCATCTAGCTAACATACTCTCTCCGATCTCTCCCGCTGTTGGAACGGCGTCAATACCTCGCTGCGCCTGGTTCGTACGTCATGATCTTGAGCTAACTATTTTCCCGTCCGGCACCTAGTCCTTTCTCGCAGTGTTTGTTTGTTTCCCTTGTTTGTCGTTTTGCGTTATGCACAGCCTAGAACAGTTTTGCTTGCTTGATATTTGTAGGCTTAAACGCGAAACGAAATTTGATAATTGAAATTCGAAATTGAGCCAGTCCGTGTCTTTTCGTTTTTTCTTGGAAAAGGTATTCTCCATAAATATAGCAACCACAACATCTGTAAAACTGCACATTTTCCTGGAGTACAAATAACTGCAGTATAAATATCACTGGATTTTAATTTGGCGCTATTTGGACTCCGATGATAAAGAAAAGTGCATTTTTACTCGATCGTCATTAGCATTTTGGCTTGCCTAAAGGTAGACTCCTCCACAGACCCCGCTCGGCCGTTGCACTTTCCCCACGCAAAGGGTCTGTTACAGTACAATGGTATCCCGATTTTGATTGGTTAGTCTATCCGTCTTGTAACCGATACTGCTATTGGTTGATGCATATTCTGCTGACTGGGCCACTTGTTTTCTAACTGCCACTATTCACGAAGAACGCCGAAAGAAGCATTCGGAAAAACGGGTTTCATTTAGGATCGATTATAAATAAAGCTAGCGGTAAATTTTATGTTGCCGAGTCACCGTTTCGCGGTCGATTTACCGCCTGTTTTGCGGTTAGTATTTCATTAGTCATTAACTAAATTTTTTGACGCAAATAAAATTAAGATATCAATAGTGCAAAAGTTTGTTTCATGCAAATCGGTGAGTAATTTATTCGGCTAAATCAGAATCCCCAATTTCAAGTCTTTCTG
The DNA here is from genome assembly GCA_030867875.1 of Actinernus sp. WN-2022. Classification (NCBI taxonomy): domain Eukaryota; kingdom Metazoa; phylum Cnidaria; class Anthozoa; order Actiniaria; family Actinernidae; genus Actinernus; species Actinernus sp. WN-2022. The sequence continues at coordinate 44,515,103 of JAOWCC010001501.1, forward strand.
ATCCAGTTATTCGTTTCAAGTCATTTGAGGAATTCTTCATGAATCAGGTCTAGTTCTGAAGGACAGTATAGGTGAAGCATTAAGAATCAATTTTCCAAAGACTTGAAATGGAAAAAGAGATTGCATCGTAGGAAAAGGGTCTACGTCGGTTTACTTAGGTTTTTTCTGGCTTTCTTTAAGCGAAGCAAAAATAACTTCTTGTATATGATGATCGCTCAAGTTTATAATGCTATGTATAGATTTCCTTTTGTCAGAATTTAAATTCAAATAACCAAACTTTAAAAACTCCCCACTCTTACCTTCTGCTAAAATTGTGTCGAAATAACTCATTAGAACCACAAACAGGAGAAGAAGTTGAAGAAATTCTCTCATTTTGAAGAGTAGATCATCAATCTTCTGCTTTAATACAAGCAGTAACCAAACTATCAACTCAAATGAAATTGTTAAGAACTTTCGAAGTTTATTAAACAATGTATTTGTCTCATTACTTATTCATGATATAACAACCAATCAGAACTATCAATTTGTACCACGTGACGTACATTGAAACCTGGTAGAATGCTCTCAACACTAGTTCAACCACATTAAATTGCGGTCCTGGGACAATAGAGCATTAATAACAAAGCATTCTAATTAACGATTAGACTATCAACTATAGAACTGAGAGCCAGTGGCCTAATTGTTTTAGTAGAAACCAACTAGTTGTTCAATCTTCAACTGAAACCTTTTTTTTTTAATTTGACAACTTGGTGGCCAATGTTTTGGTTTTGTAAACCGGCTTTTTCGCCACTCACTATCTATCGCATTATATATAGCGACTAGCTTAGCCAATCAGATTGCAGGATTTGTGATGGAACACTATTTGGTTTCTACTGACATGCAATATAACAAACACGCATGTACTTAATAATTAATTAGTAGTAATATGCTCATCATTTTCCGAGTGAAATGTTAAATGTTGAATTGAGGTTGAAATTGAACTCGGATTTTGAAAACTTGTGACAGTATACAAAATATTTATTGATGTTTTAATGTTACGATATTGAGAGTCTTTCAAGATGAACTGACAGATGGTTTAGAAAAAAAGTATAGTAATGAACAATATACCAGCTATCCATTATAATTAAAGGGCACACAGTAATTGGTGAAAACAGTTGCGGGGTCCCAGCCATTATTATGTTTAATAATGGTATTTGTCTACACGTAATTATCACTTTTCCTTTATTTTGTCATTTTCAGTGTTGTATGAATATGGCGAAGCTTAATAAATAAATCCAATTTCAGCACATTAATAATTCACAACACATAAACATATAAAACAGCCGATAATTGCATTCTTAATTTTGTTATATTTGCCAATATGTGATGAGGACCCTACAGTTTAATGTCCTTGAAGGTCTAACCATTTGCAGTTTGAGAACGAGACAGGACCTTCTACTTAGTTATTTTAAGACCCCGATTGTTGGTGCAGCTAAAGTTTTGCATCCTCGATCTCCACATATCAGAACAGCACTAACCACTGAGCTAATCCGGAGACGGTTAATGCGTAATGTTTGTCTCTAAATATATATCTGTAGGAACACTACAGAAAATAATTTTAATATGAATATCGGGGTTAAACAACTACTTAAGTGTGTTAGGGCATACCATTATTCATTAATCTGTCCTTTGTCCTAAACACAATCTTGGACAAAACTGATAGATTTCAAAACATTAGGATAACTATTGCTACCTTCAATGTCGAAACCACTTTATTCTTATTTGTGCTGAAACTCTTAAAGTAAAGTAAAAAGTAAAAAAACCTTATTTAACGTCGGCAGGAGGCCATAACTAGGAGCGTCCATACCGCATACTAGGCCTATGTCACATCGTTTTCACAAGTTAGCTAATTTTTAGATCTGTTTCCCGCTATTGTTGGTTTGCAATTATTCCTAAGGGTCAAATCACAAAAGTATAGCAGCCATATTGTTTGGTATAACAAAAGTAGCTAATGAGGCATCTTTTGTCCGCCACGGTGCAACCCACCAATTGGCGGAGAAAATAATCTAAAAATAGCCCAACTTGTAAAAACGCTGTGACAACTGTATAGGAGATATGGACGCTGGCCTGGTTATGGGCTCCTGACGTGGGTAACTCGTGACAGTCTCGTAAGAGTCTGATAAACTTGAGGCCGACGGTACACTCACACATTATCCCCTTCCCCGTCAGAGCTCCCGATTAAGAGAATTCAAAGCTGTACAAGCTACTCTGATCAGAGAAGAGTCGGTACAGATGTGCCGATCCGACAAAGAAATCGAATTCGGGACCACATGCTCAAAGTGTCGTGCACTAACCGATTGCGCCACACATCTGCACCTGAACTCATGAATAGAGAATATTAGTAGAAGTGCAGGTAAAAGGGTTTGTCATGGTGTTGTACATGTATGGAGTCAATGTTCGATTGGTGGCTGTTAATTGGCTACGAACAAAGTCTCCTCCGGTCAATGCTTGAGGACTATGTCAGTAATAGGTACATAATTCACTCTTTTCACCTGGTGGCCATCTTGGATTCAAAGCGAGGCAATCCTTTGTTTTTGCCAGATGAGCCTCATTTTGACTATCCCTCACTACGAGGCTGACCTGTTAAAAACAAAGGATTGCCTCGCTTTGAATCCAAGATGGCCACCAGTGTGCAGAATAACGGGACAAATAACGGACAGGAATGAGAAACATAGCCCTAAAATAACTGGGTGATAAATTTATTTGTCACTTATGCCTATGGTTTTGCAATAAACAACAACTAATTAACAATCAACTTCAAAATAAGAGAAATTAGTAATACGAAGGATGAATCAGCGATAAATGCATACCTGATTCTAGCCTTATTTGTGCTCTCCTCCCCAGCTCTGTCATGGTCTCGAAGCCACAACTTACGATAATTATCTTCTTGTCGATTTTACACCGAAAGAACATTTACCCATTATAGTTTATAATACAGATGGCTTTGTAGCATCCGCCATTTTATTTAGGACTAGAACCCAGTCTGCTGTTGTGCACCACAGGTAGCCCGAACACAGATGTGTGCATTCCATGTGGAATATTGGAAGAAAAAACTCTCTACCGTTGAATCAGCCTTTCCTTTCTTGTCTATTTATATATATATATTGCTGATCAGATCCCTACACGCTAGGAGATCCGGTGTTTTATCATTTCGTCTGTGGTGCCCAACATATATACCAGAGTGGGTAATTTATATTGAAATATTTATGAATCTCATGAAACAGAACTGAAAATAATCATAATGCACTACTTAATACATCTACATAATTTTGTTTGCAAAACTTTATTTTTTTTCAAACTGATTATAGGTTAAAATTACCCATGATGCACCTGATATATGTAACTGTTATGGGGTCAAATGTTTGCATACATTCATACACAAGGTCACAACAATGAATTATAAATGATTTCTAACATCCCGTGCATATATCCTGTATATTCACACGACCCACATACGGCCATCCCAATAAAATGTTCCGTTTCCAATCGCCAGACCGACCCAATTTTGTTCGGAAAAGTTAACAAATATACAAAGCTTGACATTGACCCAATATTTGGGAAAAGTAAAAAAAAAAAAAAAATTAAGAACATACTTTCAACTACACCTCTTTTCCTAGCTCGCTACGTATTTGCATTTTATTGGGATGGCCTAATCAGCTGTGTCGGTGCCGAACTGGAGCGCAGTGCCATCCTGGAAAGTGAAGTTCAGAAATGTCTGACGTATGTTGCTATTGCTACAAACTATCTTAGAAAAGGGTTCAGAAAACATCTGGGTGAACGATGAAACATATTGTGTGGATCGTGACAGACTTTATCCAGACCTGAATTACGCTGGATTTACATATACATGTCGGGGCGCTTGTTCAGACACACGGTAAGCCACGCAGTTTACAAGCATGAGTAGTTATGTTAGTTATCTTCCCATTAATGCGGCTGACCAACAAGCACTGAGGGTGGTCACTGCCAGATATTTGTTTAACGTCCAAAGTGGTTCCTTAGCGTCCTGTGATACACAGCTGCTGATGAATACGAGCGTCGTGAGATGCAATCTCGTTCCCAGAGCCCGCGATCTTTTGACCAGCGCCAAGATACTGGCCAAAAGATCGCGGGTTATGAGAACGAGATTGCGTGAGACAGGACCGCCATTTTACGTGATCATCCGATCGAGGCACGAGGGATCGAAAAGGCGTAGGCGCGAACACTGCGCTTCTCTCTTTCTCTTAATGTTGCCTGGGTGGCTAATTGAACGAGCAGGAAGCATACAAATGTTTTGCTGCACGGGTGGATATACGAGTAAACGTTGTTGCAGAAAAAAAACTAACGAATGCGCACTGTGTCAAATTGTCTTGCTGGTGGGGTCTGGGTTTGTGTTGCTAAGAAACACATATACTGTGTGTCACTGGAGCCTAGTAAACATTGTTTTCCTCCATAGCCAACGTGAACACATTGTTGCGGAAGCAAATTTTGCCTCATCGAAACAAAAAATGTCTTTGAAATGCTTCAGAAAAATGTTTTCCTTCCTGGAAGATTGATTTATTTTGCGCAAATTTTCCCGCGGACTTTGACTCGTTTTTACAGAGAAATGTATGGAAAACTAAATCCACGATTGCATGCTTCCCAGCACAGCTACATCCCTCAAATTTCGATCAATTAATCTTTTACCTGGTATCTTAAGTTTGTATCTGAAGAATATTTCAGAAATTCGATTTTACGGATTTTATTTGTCATCGGATTCCCATACAAACACTGTATTTCGCGCCATGTTTACACCCCTTTCAAAATGTCGGAATTATAATAAACCGCGAACTGGTATATTACCTTAAAACTGTAAAGAAATACGTTATTCTTTGTGTACGAGGTTTGTAGTTTCTCAGCTGTAGGATGTCCGGTGTCCGCGGGGAACAGGATATCAGGACACGTGACTTGTCCCTTCGTGTGTACCGACCTTTACGTCTGCGAGCGGGCGAGGTGCGCGGCGTGATTTTTTTTCACTTGTGTGGGTTGTTCTTTTATCTTTTGTTTTCCATATTGATTTTCTTTGTTTTTTATGCAACGAGCTCCGCTATAAAGAGATACGAGGACGACAGTAACAAATCGCATACAAGTGTATCACAGGCAGCTTTAAGCAGAGAGTGAGCCATTATGCACTAGTCTAAATAAACCCCCACCCCCCTCCCCCTCCCACCCTGTCCCGGTTGGGGGAGGAGGAGAGGGGGGGGGGGGGGGAGGTTACTTTGACTAGTGCATTACCACCCCGCCATAAAATCAAAAATGAATAAAATAACCTGTCTAGACAGTACAGTACAGGTGAAAATATTTATAGATTTTATGATACTTTTACTTGACACGCGCCATCAACAACATCCGCGCATTTCATACAATACTTAGTAAGGGGCTCGGGACATGCCTTCAACGGTAATATAGTTGTTTTTCCCTGGTAACGCCGAGAAGATATGCCACATTCCCTCGTTGAATATACACAAAATGAGCACTTGATCAAGTCCAAATCCATCTCGTGGATAGGGCGGGAAATACACGTGCAGACGTTACACGCAGTTCCTGTCACGCAATTCTTGAGATATCATTATATCACTGAAGGGATTTCATCTATTTCGGTGATACCACATTTGATTTCATGGATTCTACACACATTTTGGTATTTCAACGGAACGAACAGAATATTATGCACAAGATTGAAACAAATTGAGTCCGTAACAAGGTAGTAACGACATCAGAATGGCTTCCCGTTGCTGAATCTAAACGGTTCTAACTTGGCCAACTATTCGATGAGCATATAATAAAGGGCTTCCAAGAAAACGAAACCATTAGTTTTTTTTTTATTATGAAAAGAAAACATCGTTTCTTTACAGAATAAAAACTAAAAACTTGAATAGAGAATCGGCTGAAGAACCTAAATACGACTGTACGTGCATTTCTACTTGTCACTCATTCACCCCGCTACAGAGGCTCACAAAATTCAGAGTGACTCGCCGGATTAGAAGCTGTATTTAAAGCGTAGCGTAGTTTGAAATCCTCTATATATCATATTCAAAGAAAATTCATTGTCTTTGATCCAATCAAACAATTTTAAACGAAGATACTGCCATAAACTATGAGTACCTATTTTTCAGCTTTGACTCCGTCAAACTCGACAATAATTCAGTCACTTTAGACATCTGCATATCGGGTGATGGACTTGGTCACCCTTCAAAACTAAAATAATATTGAAAATGAATGTGCATTCGAATTCTTAAAGCAATTATTGGCAGAAAATCTGAAGTTCACCGTATTTTCGATTTTAATCGGAAAAAAAATCGCCGTGTCACCATATCGTCGTTTGTTTAATAACTGAACATTGCGGATTTTGAGAGTGCGTACTCTCTAACCCAGCATTAACTTTACAAAGATTTTTTTTACCAGATACAAAGATCTATTATAAATCAATCTAGAAATATTTCTAAATTCAAAGAAAAGAAGGCCGCAACTCTGCAAACGGCCATTGCCAGACAGCATTTATCGGGTTTTAAAAAGACCTATTAAAGTAGCGTTAAATAAAAATTCGACAGAAGCGACAAAATATGAATAAAATTAGTTGATTTTGGTTTTAATATGCTGACGGGACTTAGTACTAAAGCAGGTAAAAAAAATATCTTTCTACTTAAAATCGTTTGCGAATGCGACATGTTACAACATAAGGTATATTTTGCTCTGATTTTGAGCATTTCAGGGGGTCAAACAGTTTGATTGTCATATCTCAAAGGCCTTTTACATTTCAGCCAAACTATTTCACATGGGACATTAGCTAGTTAAGATATAAATGTGTGCCAAGTTTAAAGGAAATCGGAGAGGTGCACTGTAGACTCGTCTGCATGGTTTTCACATGGATCCTCTCTTAACATGTCCACACATTAACCCTTCCACTTACAAAAATATTGCCACGATAGGGATAATGTTGACATGGTTAACTAAGACTTTCTATAAACTGGGTTCCAGGTCATGGTTCGCGGTCATGAGAACAGGAAACAATGCTAGCTTGTAGAAACAGCTATGTAAGTGCATGTAAAATGTTGCATTTTAAAGTTTTAATGTTTAGCATGGAACACATGGGATTTAAAACATATTAACCGAACCGTCACTTTGTTTACCAATTTACCGGCCTTTGACTCATCTAAAAATGAAGTGAACATCTTGCGCTGTTACATAGCCGCTCCGTGTAACACCAACAATACTAGTAAGTACTGTTTGCATGTGTGTAACGTGTACACAGACAAACAGTACTTATTGGCTGATGTTACAACGTTTAAGTTACAAGGACACAATATGTGTGCAAACCAGTAGTTTATTTTGTAGATTATCAGTGAATACAATTCTAGAAAGAACGATTCCTCAAACGTAACACAATACACACTGTAATATAATTGTCAAAAATGTAGGAATACATTGTTGAAAAACTTGCTAAATATTTGCATTTTTCAATAAATACAATACCATGCACTAACTTCAATTTCTCTTATTTTTAAATGATGAATGTGCATATTTTTTGGTGCTTTCTTATTATTTTATTAAGCAAATAACAAAAGGTTCACTTGGATGCCGTACAGTGTATAAACCCAGCAATTTCCCAATTTACCTGAACGTTTTTGGTCAGAAAGTAGAAAGAGGAGGAGTTTGATGCACTTACACGTATAGTTTCGCCTGCTCTATGAAATTAATTTTATTTATTTTGGGATGTATTATTTCTAGTTCTTTTCTGAAACTCCACTGATGATAAAGGAAGTTATCACAAATTCTGGACTCCTTATAAATGCCAAAACAATACCTCCCAACGAAATGACAAGCCCCTCCCCTTCCCCTACATACGAGTAATAAAGGATACGTCTCCTGGATGACACAATAAGAAGTGAATATAACGAGGCACGTTTTTATGACCTCTCCAGAGAAGACAAGAAATACTGTTACTTTTCTTGCGTAAATTCCACCAAAGCTATGGTAACATGGTATTAACTTTCATCCCATTCTTTTTTTAATCTTAATTGTTTTCTTTTTTAAATGAATTGAAGCGAGTAAAGAAATAACCGACAGAAACATTATATTGTCACGGGTTTTATGCATATAATGTCATTGCTGTGTCGATAGAATTAACAACTAAGTTTGTGATTCTGTTGGAGCATACGATCTAGGATGCCTGTACGTGGTGCCTATTTAACGGAGGGGGAGGGGGCACTCAAGTTCATATGACGAATTAGTGATGTTCGGATGTACCTCAAAATATGCATTGAATTGGGGTCAATGTGAGAATTATTTCTTTTGAAATCCGAGTCACTTTTAAAAGAGGTATTATGTCAAACCTGGTTTGATGGTTGGATAGATAAGTATTTCGCAAATCGGTTGCGGTACTGCGGTACAATTTATCATTCAAGTGCCCCGTCCCCCCAACCCCTTGGGGTTTATTCGATGTTGTCTTCATGATGTTACTTGGCTTCATTCCAGTTCAATATCTTGAGAATACGTTTTTGCACTAGGGTTGGCATTGACTCCTTCGCCTGTGCGGTTTTTGTTTCTTTTCTTGTCTTTTAGTTTGGCTTTAATCTACGATAAAAAGTATACAGGCATTTAATAGAGTTGGCGACAAAGGAGTCATGGAGGGAAAAGGCGACGACACGAGCAAGAGGAACACAAAGAACAGCTACAGTAGGAAAAGCAACTGTATTTGCAATTACAACAACTCAGTGCAACAGCTATATATAACAGCTACATCAACATCAAGAGCAACATCAACAGCAAATATATAGCATCAACAACTCCGATTCCAAATAAAATCCGTAAAATTGAATTTATGAAATATTCTTCAGATACTAACTTAAGATACCAGGTAAAATATTGACATATCAAAATTTGAGGGATGTAACTGTGCTGGGAAGCGTGCAATCGTGTTTTCAGTTTTCCATACATTGTCTGTAAATTTTCACGCGGACTGTTTGACTCGTTTTTACAGACAATGTATGGAAAACTGAAAACACGATTACACGCTTCCCAGCACAGTTATATCCCTCAAATTTCGATATGTTAATCTTTTACCTGGTATCTTAAATTTGTATCTGAAGAATATTTCAGAAATTCGATTTTACGAATTTTATTTGGCATCGAATTCCCATCGATTCCCATACAAACACTGGTATTTCGCGCCATGTTTGCACCTCTTTCAAAATGTCGGAATTTACCGCGAACTGGTCTATTAAATATATCATCTTCTAGTTCGTGATTAAAATCTCTTATTCAGGATATTTACATAACGTTCTTCAATAGAAACAAACAGTTTAGAGTAGCTTAGGTATGTTTTTGTAGAGTTCGGGAAAGCAAGAAGTGTTTACGTTTTGAACTTTTCGCCGACTCGAAGGCAGTTTGTAGAGGGTTGCCTAATACTCTGACAAATTTATGCATAGTATTGTTTTGTATTATATCGACATAACAATAGCTTAACAATACAATACAATACAATACAATACAATACAATACAATACAATACAATACAATAGTAGAACGATGCAACACCATAAAATACAAAACGATGCTATGCATAAATTCGTCAGAGTATTGGACAAGTATGAGTTTGTACACACTTGTTTGAAGTTAAGGGTGCGTTCGATTGACCGTATTCCGGAATAGGAATAGATGGAATAGTCTCTGGAAATCACTGGTTGAGGTAAAATTCACACTGTATGCTACAAATGCTTGCTGACGTATGATATTCAGGATACAACTAGTATTCCAGTAGCTAAATGAATCCAGTATAAGCGATTTGTAGTGATCATTCTGTTTATTCTTATTCCGGAATACGGTCAATCGAACGCACCCTAACTGTTTTGTTGTTGAAAAAAAAGAGACAAAGACGCCTCGTGGATCCACAGCTATTTTAGTCATGTTATGACGAAAATCGTTGTCAAAATTAGGACAGACACATAAACAGCTAACTTCAATTTGTTAAAGCTGCAATGTTTCTAAAACGACTGTTTCGTTTGTTCCTCAGTTGAGACCTCTGTTAAATAAGCGACCATGTTTCTAAAACCCATATAGTTTGATCAGTAGTCAAATCATTACATTTTGAAATCTCTCGTAAGCGACCATGTTTATAAAACCTGTTTAGTTTGTTCCTCAGTCAAATCACTACATTTGAAACCCTTCGTAAGGGATCAACCATCAGTATGTGAATTTAACGACAATTCCCACTAGTTATACCTTAGTGAACAAGATCACCGCTCCAGCTATCACTGCTAAACCTCCTGCTGCGATGAGTAGATACACATACATCGGCGTTCCATCTTCTTCTTTATTAGTCTTTCGGGTGTCTGTTACACTCAATATGGTAACCTCCAGTCTTCTAAGCGCTCCGCTTTTCTGCGCCTTACTGAGGCGTCCTCGTATCTCACCTGCACTTGGGACAGGCCGCTGACCACGGAAGTACAGACTGCAACTGAGATTGAACATTGGCGTTACTTCTGTACGATTCAACATGACACAACAGTTGATGACAAAAGAAGAATTATCAATTGCCAAATCGTTCAGTTTATCTATGTTGATGTACATGCGTAAGCAAGTAACAGCTTTCCCTAATCGGCTTTAAAAATAATATTATTTACGTTCATTGATACTGTTTTTTTTTAATTAGACCTTATGCAAAATATAGCATAATTGCAGAAATTAAATATTTTCAGAAAATTTTACACTTTCCTAAAAGGACAATTGACAATTATTTATAATATTTAGTTTCATAGTTTTACGACAATTTGGTCCAAAGTTATAAACATTTTAACTCTTGGAAAAACACGAGAATGAGGCTGAAGTTCTGTTATTTCGGTGTAAACAATGAAATCTTTCACGCTCCAATTTCTCACAATTTCTCACACTTTTTTGCATGACTTACATCTTATAAGGTTGAATCATGATATCGTGTGCTCATTACTGACCATCAAAGACCCTTTAGCACGCCCCGTGATACTTTGCGCGAAACCCGTGTTTTTGTTTTGATTTCGTGTTCACTGAGTGTGACGAGCGCCTAACTCAACAAGTACCTCAACGACCGTCGTCAAAGTTCTATGGACCTCTATGAAACTTTATATAAACGGAAACAATGCCTAGTTTAAGAAAGCCCTAAAATAGATTCAGCGTTGAAATCTGAGACTTATTCATTAATCAAACATCCACAAAGGTAGAACTTGGAAGAGAACTTGATGCAGGACGTTATTTAATTATTCAGCGCGTTCTAGGATTTTAAAACTGATGCACGAACACTTATTTCATATCAGATTATAGAGCACAAACAGTTCGATTATTGATCAAATACACATCTAACTAATAATCTAGATGAGGAATAAGTCAAGCAACAACATACAGCAATGATGGAAAATCAGTAGCAGCAATAACTTTATTTGTTCGCTGAGGAGAATATTATAATAGTGGGACCGATCGCTAACAAAGTATTTGCGTTGACTTGACTTCGGTTTGAACACTTACAAGCTACTAAATATCGGAATTAGTAACACGGTAACAACGACGATGCAAGCAGATTCTTTACATGTAGACATTGCCGGTCAAAGAACTGAATTTCGTTGTCCACGAAAATACTTGTTTCGCGCAAAGCATCACGGGGCGTGCTTATTGCTGTAAGGTCTATATTATAACGATGGTTTCGCACAATGCTCCTGTCACTCAAGGCAGCACTCGACTGGGTTCTGCACGTGTGCATGAAGCATTTCATTCAATCACAGTAACCTTTATACGAAAGCCAATCAACAGGTTACTTTGATTCACGGAAGCCCTCTCCTAAACTCTCTCGGGAGTGGAACGTTCTTTACCCCGACAGTGTATTTATAGATGCACAGATGACGTCAAAACGTAAAGTGAATAAAGAAGTACATCACGAGTCACAGTCGAGGGCGTCACTGATGTTCTCGTCTCGTTGTGACGTCATTTGCGTATCTATAAAAGGAGAGACTCGTGGCAAAATGCCATCCATTTGTTATCAAATAATTAGCGAAAACGTAGCCTATTAAATCATTTCTTGCAAAACGTGACGTCATCTGTGCATCTGGGCCGGTTGTTCGAATCGAGGTTAAGCGCTAACCCAGGGTTAAATCGCTAACCCTGGGTTAAACTGTACAGATTGCAATTACAGATTTAGTGCTAACCTAGGGTTAAAGTTAACCTTGTTTCGAACAACCCGACCCTGTACTCCAGTCAGACATGGCTATCGACCAGTCAGAGCGCATTATAGTTTTTAAACGGGGTGAGGGGAGGGGGGGGGGGGGGGGGAGTGAGAAACATAGACATGGAAACAATTATTATCAATTACTGCCTCTGTGGAAACAATTTTTGGTTACTCCTCGATGATAACCGTCACGAAATTGTTCATCAAGTTCCTATATAAATTACCCAACAAAACACTTCTATCAAGCTATGTTGAAAAAATCCTGTATACAAATGGTAACAGCGAAACCCATAACAGCCAAACAGAAAGTGTAATGTAGGGTAGCAGCCATAGCAAGTAACGGTGTAGCAAGAATAGCAGTGTAGCAAGTGTTGGAGTGTAAGTAAGCGTAGCATTCTAGCACTGTAGCAAAAGCAGAACCGTAGCAGTGTAGTGCGTGTAGCAAATGTAGCAGTGTAGCAACCGTATGTAGCAGTGTAGCAAGCGTAGCAGTGTAGCTAAAGCAGAAGCGTAGCAGTGTAATACACGTAGCAGTGTAGTAAGAGTAGCAGTGTAGTAAGCGTAGCAGTGTAGTACGCGTAGCAGTGTAGTAAGCGTAGCAGTGTACTAAGCCTAGCAGTGTACTAAGCCTAGCAGTGTAGTAAACGTAGCCGTGTAGCAAGTGTAGTACGCGTAGCAGTGTAGCAAGCGTAGCAGTGTAGTATTCGTACGCGTAACAAGCGTAGCAGTGTAGCAAGTGTATTAGCGTATCAGTGTAGCAAGTGTAGTAAGCCTACCAGTGTAGCAAGCGTAGCAGTGTAGTACGCGTAGCAAGCGTAGCAGTGTAGGAAGTGTATTAGCGTATCAGTGTAGCAAGTGTAGTAAGCGTAGCAGTGTAGTATATGTAAGCATAGCAGTGTAGCAGGTGTAGCAGTGTAGTATATGTAAGCATAGCAGTGTAGCAAGTGTAGCAGTGTAGCAAGCGTAGCAGTGAAGCAGTGTAGCAAGTGTAGCAGTGTAGCAAGCGTAGCAGTGCAGTAAACGTAGCCGTGTAGCAGTGTATAGTACGCGTAGCAGTTTGGTACGCGTACTAGTGTAGCAAGCGTAGCAGTTTAGTACACGTAGCAAGTGTAGCAGTGTAGTAAGCGTAGCAAGCGTAGCAAGCGTAGCAAGCGTAGTAAGCGTAGCAAGTGTAGTAAGCGTAGCAGTGTAGCAAGTGTTAGTAGTAGCGTATCACTGTAGCAAGTGTAGTAGCGTATCCATGTAGCAAGTGTAGCAAGCGTTAGTAGTAGCGTATCAGTGTAGCAAGTGTAATAGCGTATCAGTGTAGCAAGCGTAGCAGTGTAGCAAGCGTATCCATGTAGCAAACGTAGCCGTGTAGCAGTGTAGTAAGCGTATCAGACAGTGTAGCAAGTGTAGCAGTTTGGTAAGCGTAGCACGCAGTGTAGCAAGTGTAGCAAGCGTAGCAGTGTAGCTGTGTAGCAAGCGTAGCAGTGCAGCAAGTGTTAGTTGTAGCGTATCAGTGTAGCAAGTGTAGTAGCGTATCCATGTAGCAAGCGTAGCAGTGTAGCAGTGTAGCAGTGTAGCAGTGTAGCAGTGTAGCAAGCGTAGCAGTGTAGCTGTGTAGCAAGCGTAGCAGTGCAGCAAGTGTTAGTAGTAGCGTATCAGTGTAGCAAGTGTAGTAAGCGTAGCAGTGTAGCAGTGCAGCAAGCGTAGCAGCGTAGCAGTGCAGCAAGCGTATCAGATTTAACATTTCCAATGCATAAATGGGATTTTTTTAAAGAAGACCTTTAAATATAGCGGTGCTATGCATTGGAACCCACTCTCTTATGAGCATTCCCCTTTGTGAAAACAACAACCTATAATAAAAACCTTATCAGATATAAAATTATATCTGTGATTACTTAACCGGTACCCTCAATGTACATGCTAATCACCACCGTACAAAGGGGGGGGGGGGGGAGGGGGTGTGATATGGACCTCCCTCAGATTTTCGTTATTAAAGGCCATTTGGCAAGCCAACTAGGCAATCTACATTTAGTAGGCTTTAGGAGCTAGTAACGTCATAATTACATCATCACCGGATATTGCGAAATCCACCATGGCGCCGGATTTCCGCAATTTCCGCATTTTTTCAAAAATGGCAAAAACTCCATAAAAAATACTAAAATTGATAGAAAGGACGCTAATTTATATTATTTTAGAAACATAACTAATGGTATGTTATTATTTGTGAGAATCCTGATTTTTATACAATTTTCGCGTAATTTGCTACACTGCTACTCTTACAACACCTGCTACACTGATACGCTACTACACTTGCTACACTTGCTACACTGCTACACCTACTACACTGATACGCTTACTACACTGCTACACTTGCTACACTGCTACACTTGCTACACTGCTACGCTTACTACACTGCTACACTTGCTACACTTGCTACACTGCATGACGAACTTCATGAGCATCTGAATCCGCGGCACCCTGCCGATGAACTACGATTCATTCGTAGTTCATCAGCAGGAGAGCTGAGGCAGCTCGAACAGTTTAATTTAGTCGGGCGTCGGTTCTAAAGCTTTAAATTATCACCTTGTGGTTTGTTTATGAGTTAGAGACGACAAGCCCTTAACGAATCTGTCAAAGATTAACTGAGACAAGAAGCAGGAATCAATCAAAAGTGCAATTCCAGACTGAACCGGTTGACAAGACCTTCATCTGTAATTAAAACTTACACTTCCGTCTGTACATTCTCATTTGTTCGAAAAGAAATCGCGATGTAACCTTCAGCGTGTGGGTAAGAAAAACTAATGTGCGTGATCTTCATTCAGTGCAATCATAGAATAAACTAATAAAGCAACTCTCAATAATTCAACGCATTAATCTGACGTTTGTGATCGATGAAAACGTGAAAAAGTAACTACATTTATTGAATACTAATTCTTTATTCCTTGAAGAATTGAATGAACTGAAAATGCCGACGAGTAAACAGAATATCTAACAACTGCAAACACGCCTGTGACCGATAAGCATTGCTCATTGAACATTAAATAATTAAATTAATAATGAACTCTGGGAATAAGCACGAGTGTAGTTCATCAATAAAACGCGAACAGTTCTCTACACAACTCTTCAAAACGCCTATACATTGAAATTATTAATACTGAACTCTACCGGAATAAGCCGATTGAGCAGTGAATCTGAGAATACTCAATTAATCTGAAGCAATAGTTCACCTAGATATGGACAACTGACTGATATTCGTGTCACTGCCAAAAAAAACAATTAATCACAGTAAAATTGTACTTTTCGTACTTTTTGCATCAAATAAAGAGCGCAAGGATTTAAAATTCTGTAAGAGTTGTAAGACATCTAATGTTCGCAGGAAATTCGCGATGTGTCGAATCTACGTGGTAGGGAAGCCATCGAGGCAGCCAAAAGTAAAGCCGGGAAAGGAAGGGCAACAATGAGCTCGAAAGTAAATTTTGGAGCTGGGGAAGGCAGGGCAACAAGGAAATGCAAACTAATTTGGTGGCCACTGTAAAACAGCTCCTCAAATGACATTATAACTTTTCGGATTTATGTCGGAAAAGTTTCATTTTAATAAACTGAATTCTGCATCTTTGGTACAAACTAGACAGATTGATGTATAATTCATCGATTAAAAGCTGTATATTATCTATTTACAGTTATCTCGACTATTATCCTAAGTCTTTCTCGTATATGTAGCTTTTCTTTGCCATTATATTACATGATTAAACTGTCTAATAAACATTATGATAGCCCTCGTAGATCAAGTATTTTACTTTCCTCAGCTGGCACCTGATTAAGTTTTATCAGGGCCCAGTTTTACAAAACCCCGAATAAAGTGAACTTATAGTTAGGCGGCTAATGCGTTAACACTGGTATATAATCACCTAAAAGTCGATTAAGGTCGATTTTAGTTCCGGTAATTGTATGTGGGACCAGAGCCCCATTTTGACCAGCTTGCTGAACTTGGGCTTCGTAAAATACCACAGGTAGAAGTGTCACAGTCTTTCAGCCTGGTCAGTTCTCTACTGTCTCCATGTTTCCAGTGAACTTGAATTCAATATTTACAACAAAACTCGATACGAAAAATAATAATAAAAAGGGTAATTGTGAAAAAAAGTGTCTGAATTCCTGAGGAAACATCAAGTAAAATACTACAGGTAGAAGTATTTTACACAGAGTCACAGCCTTTCAGCCAAGTTTCTCTGCTGTCTCCAGGTTTCCAGTGAACTGGAATTTAATAGTTACAACGAAAAGCCAATACGAAAAAGAATAATGAAAAGGGTAATTGTGAAAAAAGTTACTGAATTCCTGAGGAAACATCAAGTAAAATACTACAGGTAGAAGTATTTTACACAGAGTCACAGCCTTTCAGCCAAGTTTCTCTGCTGTCTCCAGGTTTCCAGTGAACTGGAATTTAATAGTTACAACGAAAAGCCAATACGAAAAAGAATAATGAAAAGGGTAATTGTGAAAAAAGTTACTGAATTCCTGAGGAAACATCAAGTAAAATACTATAGGTAGAAGTATTTTACACAGAGTCACTGCCTTTCAGCCAAGTTTCTCTGCTGTCTCCAGGTTTCCAGTGAACTGGAATTTAATAGTTACAACGAAAAGCCAATACGAAAAAGAACAATAAAAAGGGTAATTGCGAACAAAGTTACTGAATTCCTGAGGAAACATCAAGTAAAATACTACAGGTAGAAGTATTTTACACAGAGTCACAGCCTTTCAGCCAAGTTTCTCTGCTGTCTCCAGGTTTCCAGTGAACTGGAATTTAATAGTTACAACGAAAAGCCAATACGAAAAAGAATAATGAAAAGGGTAATTGTGAAAAAAGTTACTGAATTCCTGAGGAAACATCAAGTAAAATACTACAGGTAGAAGTATTTTACACAGAGTCACAGCCTTTCAGCCAAGTTTCTCTGCTGTCTCCAGGTTTCCAGTGAACTGGAATTTAATAGTTACAACGAAAAGCCAATACGAAAAAGAATAATGAAAAGGGTAATTGTGAAAAAAGTTACTGAATTCCTGAGGAAACATCAAGTAAAATACTATAGGTAGAAGTATTTTACACAGAGTCACTGCCTTTCAGCCAAGTTTCTCTGCTGTCTCCAGGTTTCCCGTGAACTGGAATTTAATAGTTACAACGAAAAGCCAATACGAAAAAGAACAATAAAAAGGGTAATTGCGAACAAAGTTACTGAATTCCTGAGGAAACATCAAGTAAAATACTATAGGTAGAAGTATTTTACACAGAGTCACAGCCTTTCAGCCAAGTTTCTCTTTTAGAAAACTTTTAGAAGAAATCCTAACATGGTAAAAGAAAACATTTGTAAAACATCTATCAATGCACTAGCCCTAGCCCTAGTGGGTAGCAGCTCCTAAACCAATTGGTTACTATCCCAACAGACTTGCTCACCTCCTGTAAAACGTACATAACTTATATATAGTTTAGCTTTCCTGCATGAACGTTTAAGTGATATTTATAACATTGTGGCTGTGTTATATCGAAAGGCAAGAAACTAAAATGGAGCTCGGAAAAGCGGTGCAGTTTATTTAAACTTTGTACCCCAAAAATGGTTCGGTCGGGCAATGATAAACGAAACATTTTATTGGGATGGCCTTATCTAAATTAAACAAATATTTAATATAAACTTTAATGACTGGCATACTTTAATTTTAAGATTAATTAGCCTGTACCTATACTACGTTTTTTCTTTTCTTATAATAACATATAATATTGTAATTAATCCAATTAAGTAAACGAAAATTAGATTAACAAATCTATTTTATGGTTAGCGGAGCACCCCAGTTCGGTCAATATTAAAACAGTTCAGGACCGTTTGCCAATGGGAACTTCGTGCTAAGCGTGACAAGACTAAAAGCTGGACCCAGTCTCAGGCACTCTCATCGAGTTAACATACGAAGCCAGCAGCGTAATCGCTTTCTTTATACCGCTGTGACACACGACAATTCATCAAAGCTGATGAAATCGTCTCTCTTACGAACGCATCGTCCATTTCCCCAGCAAGAAGGAAACTACTCGAACATGGTTCGGCCTAATTCCTGTCCATTTGAAGCGACCCGAGTCCTTAGTTCTTCCATCAAACTTCTTGACACAATCATGCCGGCACGTTCAGCCTTTATGCGTGGCCCTATAAATCGCTTGCTTAATTCCTCTAGTATACGTACCTTGAATTTACATGAAAGACTATTCGTACTCTTAGCCGGCGTATCAACGTGAGGGACGGGAGTCGACGGAGGCGTTTCAAAAATATGGCGGGAACTTCGCGTTGGTTCTACACGTGATCTTGATTTCGGAAGCCGTAATAATTTCCTGGAGCGCTTCAAACTCGCTAGAACATAAAAACTTTTCCTTCTCAAGGTTCTTGCGGCGTAATGCTCGGCAAAGAATACTGAACAAAGTCGATACAACAACGTACGTCTTTCCTACTCCCTGTACAGAACCGTTGAGCGGCAGCTTTGCCGCCATGTTGGCCTTCTACTCTGTCGAATGGAACCTCGAAAACTTTCCCTTGAAATGGTTTAAACGCATCGCTAGCGATATACTCCTTCAGCCTTCCTCACTGGCATCTCGCTCGAAAAAGCGTGCAACGTTTTGAAGGATCAAGGCCATATACGAGAACGCGAAAGAGGCAAATGGTCGCGGCACCGATGCGAACTCGCATTCTGCCATGATTCCATAGCTGAAGAGAATTGAATATTCGAATTTCGGACCGAAATGTAATCTTATGTACCGTTGTCTCATATTAACTATTAAGACTGTATCTTAAAGCATCTCTGTTTTATATAACGACAAACTTTGTACGCGATGACAAGCTGCAAAGTAGACAACACTGCGTGTTGATGGAAACTTACATTGGATTATTACGTTACCATAACAACTAATCATTTGGCCCCAGTCGCCTGCTGTGAGATTCAGATGCTCATGAAGTTCGTCATGACGCTTACTACACTGCTACACTTGCTACACTGCTACACTTGCTACGCTTGCTACACTGATACGCTTGCTACACTGATACGCTTGCTACACTTGCTACGCTTCTACACTTGCTACGCTTGCTAGACTGATACGCTTGCTACACTGCTACACTTCCTACACTTGCTACGCTTGCTACACTGCTACGATTACTACACTGCTACGATTACTACACTGCTACGCTTGCTACGCGTACTACACTGCTACGCTTGCTACACTGCCACGCTAACTACACTTGCTACACTTGCTACGCTTCTACACTTGCTACGCTTGCTAGACTGATACGCTTGCTACACTGCTACACTTCCTACACTTGCTACGCTTGCTACACTGCTACGATTACTACACTGCTACGATTACTACACTGCTACGCTTGCTACGCGTACTACACTGCTACGCTTGCTACACTGCCACGCTAACTACACTTGCTACACTTGCTACACTGCCACACTTGCTACACTTGCTACACTGCTACGCTTACTACACTGCTACGCTTGCTTCACTGCTAAGCTTGGTACACTGATACGCTTACACACTTGCTACACTGATATGCTAATACACTTGCTACACTGCTACGCTACTACACTTGCTACGCTTACTACACTGGCACGCTTGCTACACTGCTACGCTTGTTACACTGCTACGCTTGCCACACTGCTACGATTACTACACTGCTACGCGTACTACACTGCTACGCTTATTACCGTCACTACTACGCTTACTACACTGCTACGCTTGGTACACTGCCACACTTGCTACACTTGCTACACTGCTACGCTTACACACTTGCTACACTGATATGCTAATACACTTGCTACACTGCTACGCTACTACACTTGCTACGCTTACTACACTGCTACGCTTGCTACACTGCTACGCTTGGTACACTGCTACGCTTGGTACACTGCTACGCTTGCTACACTGCTACGTTTACTAGACTGCTACGCTTGCTACACTTGCTACACTGCTACGCTTACACACTTGCTACACTGATACGCTAATACACTTGCTACACTGCTACGCTACTACACTTGCTACGCTTGCTACGCTTGCTACACTGCTATGCGTGCTAAACTGCTACGCTTACTACACTTGCTACGCTTACTATACTTGCTACGCTTACTACATTTGCTACGCTTACTACATTTGCTACACTGCTACGGTTTCTACACTGCTACGCTTGCTACACTTGCTACGCTTGCTACACTTGCTACGCTTGCTACATTGCTACAATTACTACACTGCTACGCTTGCTACACTGCTACAAAACCCTCATATTTACTACACAAGCATCTCTTTTGTCCTTTTTGCTATACAATTGTTTCATCGGATTTGATATAGGTTTTCTTCCAAAACATTATATAGGGTTTTACCTTTCTTTTTTCTATTTCGTGACGGTTATCATCGAACCCTTACCCAATTTTTTTCCACTCTATAAAGCAATTTATTTGAACGAATTATTCCTTGCAAACAATTTATTTTAAGTTCTCAGCCTCTGCAAACAATTTTGTTTCAATTTTTCTCATTGTCACCTCCAAAAATACAATGGTGGCAAGAGTAGGAACGCTCGAACATTACCTCAAAATGAATCACAATTTAGGCTGCTGATCGGCGAGGTTTTTTGTTTCCTATAATGGCTCCCTTGAAATTTACTTCGGTAACGAATCCCGAAATAGAACCGATACCCAACACAAATATCTTTGAGTGTCGTATTATATATATACGGATAGAGTTTACCTTGCAGATGTTAGGGTCTTTTAGCATACTAGTACTCGAAGATAGTGAAAGATGAACAGCGCGCGCCATACATTTACTGTAACTGCAGCTGAGAACAACACGGACGGCAAAAGTGTCACTCTTCAACTGTCCATTCTGGCGATGTGGTACTAGTTTTAGTTTCCCATTACTCATTTATTTTTTACTTTTAACTTTAAAGCAACCAAGAGTTTGAAAGCAATTTCGATATAATTAAACTCACCTGATTACAATACTTCCTGGCTTGACAGAGTTCAGCTCGAATCCTTGGTAATCGGTATTGTTTTCAAACACTTTTTTCATCGCCGTTTTGATGTCAGCTTCAAGTTCTTTGTATGTCTTGCTGTTCCTGTTTTTGTACTCCTCTACGAACGGTTTTTCCATCGTAAGACCCACTTCGTACTTGGCTTGATATTTTGGTTCTGCTGTAGGTGGTTCTGTTGTAGTTGGTTCGGCTGTAGTTGATTCGGCAGTCATAGTTGGTCCGACAGTAGTTGGTTCGGCAGTCACAGTTGCTACGGCAGTAGTTGGTTCAGCAGTCACAGTTGCTTGGGCTGTAGTTGATTCGACAGTCACAGTTGCTTGGGCTGTAGTTGATTCGACAGTCACAGTTGGTCCGACAGTAGTTGGTTCAGCAGTCACAGTTGCTTGGGCTGTAGTTGATTCGACAGTCACAGTCGCTTGGGCTGTAGTTGATTCGACAGTCACAGTTGGTCCGACAGTAGTTGGTTCAGCAGTCACAGTTGCTTGGGCTGTAGTTGATTCGACAGTCACAGTTGCTTGGGCTGTAGTTGATTCAACAGTCACAGTTGGTCCGACAGTAGTTGGTTCGGCAGTCATAGTTGCTTGGGCTGCAGTAGTTGATTCGAAAGTCACAGTTGGTCCGACAGTAGTTGGTTCAGCAGTCACAGTTGCTTGGGCTGTAGTTGATTCGACAGTCACAGTTGCTTGGGCAGTAGTTGATTCGACAGTCACAGTTGGTTGGGCAGCAGTTGATTCGACAGTCACAGTTGCTTGGGCAGTAGTTGATTCGACAGTCACAGTTGGTTGGGCAGTAGTTGATTCGACAGTCACAGTTTCTTGGCCAGTAGTTGATTCGACAGTCACAGTTGCTTGGGCAGTAGTTGATTTGACAGTCACAGTTGCTTGGACAGTAGTTGATTCGACAGTCACAGTTTCTTGGACAGTAGTTGATTCGGCAGTCACAGTTGCTTGTGCAGTAGTTGATTCGACAGTCACAGTTTCTTGGGCAGTAGTTGATTCGACAGTCACAGTTGCTTGGGCAGTAGTTGATTCGACAGTCACAGTTGCTTGGGCAGTAGTTGATTCGACAGTCACAGTTGCTTGGGCTGTAGTTGATTCGACAGTCACAGTTGCTTGGGCTATAGTTGATTCGACAGTCACAGTTGGTCCGACAGTAGTTGGTTCGGCAGTCACAGTTGCTTGTGCAGTAGTTGATTCGACAGTCACAGTTTCTTGGGCAGTAGTTGATTCGACAGTCACAGTTGCTTGTGCAGTAGTTGGTTCGGCAGTCACAGTTGCTACGGCAGTAGTTGGTTCAGCAGTCACAGGTGCTTGGGCTGTAGTTGATTCGGCAGTCACAGTTGGTCCGACAGTAGTTGGTTCGGCAGTCACAGTTGCTACGGCAGTAGTTGGTTCGGCAGTCACAGGTGCTTGGGCTGTAGTTGATTCGGCAGTCACAGCTCGTCCGACAGTAGTTGGTTCGGCAGTCACAGTTGCTTCGGCTGTAGTTGGTTCAGTAGTCACAGTTGCTTGGGCAGTAATAATAATAATAATAATAATGGTCTTTAATTCATTGATAAAATACATATCATATGTTGCAATATAATCTAATAAAATACGGAATACTAATTATAATGTAAATACAAATACAAATACTGTTAATGATACTGATAATAATAATGTTGTAATCATATGTTAAATTAAGTAACTAATATAAAAAGCAAATAAAAATCTAGAATATAATTCCTAACATTTGATCTATTTATTAATATATACAACTATGCTATCCTGCGAAAGCAACCGCCTGTTGCGCGCCCACCCAAAATTTGCTCAAATCTACTGTCGGCGATTTGCTTAAGCTGGAATCAGCAGACTTTCATATTCACCGCGCTATGACATAGTTAGAACCTCTCGACCAATCAGAACACTTGAATTTCTATGAAATTATACTAATATTATTAATAATAATAAGATAATAATAATGCGTGACTATTTATATTCTATAATATTTATTATAATAATACTGAGTATTATTCTTATTATAATTTCATTCTAATTCTAATCCTAATAATATTTATTATAGATTAATATTAATCAGGAACCCTTATCATAATAATAAAATAATGATAAAATAATAAAATAATGTTTATAACATATAATAGGTAATAGTAATAGAATGGTTTGTTTTATTTATTTATTTATTTAGCTGAAAATTACAGAAAATTAGAAGATAAAATAAAGTAAAATTGATAATTACATGGGACAAATAATGAAATGAGCATAATAATGCAGGGAGACCGCAACACTTTTCACCAATTACTGCGGGCATAAATACCACTCGTGGGATTTCAAAATTCCTCGTAATTTCACAAGCCGCGTATAAGCCATCTTGACGATGATGCGCGCGCATTGTGAACAATTACATGCAATCAAGAGAACAACCAGGTGATCTCGAAAGCAACGCGCAATGCATTGTTGTCGTTTATTTGGCGGTCCATTCCAGTCTTGCCCCAGTCTTCTTGTTAAAAATCATCGCACGGCCAGCCTATGGCGGCCATGTTGAATTTCAAAAATGATAAACAAACTACGCGAATAAAAGACCTGGTCAAAATGCTAACTGACACAAATGGGCAATCCGAGCCCTTAAATATAAGAGTGGATTATAAAATGAAGTCCCAATTCAATTGTTTCATTAAAAACTACAAAATTATTGCTGTTTAGCCACAAAAATCGAACACGCGTTTCCGACCCTGATTCGCCATTTGATCTGGTTTATCTTTAGACTCCTTTTCACTCCAAGGATATCCTCAAAGTGCACGTATTTCATAAACAACTAGTTCTCACTAAACTAGGTATCACCGCAGATGAATCTATCACAAGATGCTAACCGAAGCAACAGCGAAACAACCAGTTTCGCAGGTAACGCGCGCACGTCAGGCCGAAATATACTGCTTAAATTATTCACTCAGGAACCACTATATTATCTCCTTTTCAATTTAAAAATTATACTGATATATAAGCTTAAATGAAAGCTATGTATTGTGCATAAAAAAAAGAGAGGACTGTGCACTGCTGGATGGTCTTGTAGCGATTATTCGCAAGTCACGCGCTGTAATCAAGTAAAGTTACAAATAGCGGTTTTGATGTTGCTGTGAACTTTATATTGTAACAATTTCAAAACTTTTTATTTATCGTAGCAAATATATAATTTGTGTGTCATTGTCTCACGCAAAAGCAAATTGGGTATTGCTTTGTCTGGCTATCCGAAAAGTGGTTATATATGGCAGTTAACTTGGCTGCATGCCGCTACCAAAGTATTGCGTGGCTAGTTGCGATTTTTTTAACAAACCCAATTATATTTTGCGCGTACGCGTGCGTTTCCACACACGACAGACAGACGCGAAGGTCTTGAAGGCTCAACCATAGTTTTAAGTCAGTTATGTCCTAATAACACGCACTGGTTCAACGGCACGTTTAATGAAAATATGCCTAAGGTGTTTTATTGTCCGGATTGCTGTAAGGAATATAAAAGTAGTGGAGGCTTAAGGAAACATTTTAGAAAGTATCCCGCTCATAAACCTGGAAAAGAAAATGGTCCTCTTTCTGCCTCAAAAGCGGTCAACTCGTTTTTGAATGTTAATGAAAGCCACAGATATGCGAGTTTGAAAGAGCTATCCCGGCAGCTGACTGATGAAGAAATTGAAGGTATGTTTCTCTCAAGACTGGCCAAATGTGTTCCACTGGATAGTTTTGCCATTGAAAAAAGCAAGCTTTCTATCAAGAAAGAGCAGGTATCTGTGGTGAAACTGTGGTCAGAATTAGAAAACTGTGTTGACAGCATTAAGGGCCAATACCCAAGTTTGCAAGCCTGTTCCCTCCCGTTTAACAACAACGGAAACTCACACAAGAGTCCTAACTTAACACATTTAATTGATGACCACTACTTGAGCAATAAGGATGATATGGCAACTAAGCCATTTGTTTTATTAGGTGGCAAGGAACACAACAGGGAACTAACCGAGTTTGTAATAAACAATAATGACGGTGAAGTTTTCAAAAATGTTATTATGCCATCAATAATGGCAAAAAGGAAAGACAAATTTGTGGAATTTTCAACTGGACTTATACCACAAAATTTGGCATAGGTCAAGCCAAGTATCAGAATATTTTAAGGAATGAACTAGGAAATGATCTGAAGGACGTGTTTGGGGTGAACATTATTGTACCGAAAGACATCATGCTCAATGATTTAAATTCTCACAAGCATGCAATCCAGGAGACTCTTGGTTTGAGCTTCGTTCAACACAATGGCACTATTGCTGCCTTCACTAATGTGGCCAAGACAGTCCAATAGCTTATTGGTAAGGAAAGTTTAACCGATACTATAACTATTCCAAATGACCACTTAATAATATATTACTATGCTGATGCATTCCCATGGATGCAGTGGAGTAAGTTCTTTACTGGAGAAACAAGCATCCGCATCAAGCTTGTAGAGCCACACAATTTGTTAAGTACAATAGCAACTGTTTGTGCATGGCTTGGTCCTGATGATTACAGCCATGTTAGTTCGCTGGGGAGAGTAGTGTTTGACCAGTTATCTACCCTAAGGCAGGTCTACCATCCAATCCTTAAGAGGAACATTAATGTGTCAATAAGAGGTGTAGCAGATGGCAGTCAGCGTAGAACTTCAACAGGAAATAGTTCTGCTGCATCAATTTATCCAATCCCTGAAGCTCCAGAGAGAAGTGACCAGCTTGGCGATATGATGATCATCTGTGAAGAACCAATCTGGAAATCAGAAATGACAACTGGATCAGAACATGAATATCATGAATGGCGAGCAGGAAAAGTTGATAATCAGGACAACAGAAGGCAATTTGCCAAACAACATCTTGGTCAGATGGGTAGATGCAATATCACCAAAACTGACATGAAGGACTTTTACCCCGGTATAATGCAGCAGGCAATTCGAGCTAGCGAGACCATTGCTCGACGCATCGGACAGTTAGCTGACAGCTGTGGAGTGAGTAAACTTGCATGGTTCAAGGAACTGCAAAAGGTGGCCAGAAAGGTGTGTTTACAGAAATATGACCTAACCTTTGATGAGGAGGGAGTGTTGGCATTCTATGATAAATCTAATAACCTACTTCAGAATGCTGGCTTCTCTGGTTTACCATACCAAGTCCTCTCAAGCTTCTGCTCAGGAGTTGGTCAGATTATTAGATTTGTACTGCACACTCCACAAGATCTTCCCAGGTCTTCCTATGACTGTAATGCTAGAGTGCTATTGGGTTTCCAGTTTGTTTTGATATTTAGAACCCAGACTGTCACTGCTACGATAAAAGAGCTAGTAGCATACACAGGGTACTACATTGACAAGGCTATTACAGATTCTAAGCTGGTTGGGTTTCCACTTACCCTTCGCAACTTCTCTGACAGTGTCATGGAAACTAAGCACAAAGAAAGTAAACAAGGTAACTATGTCTACAGTGGGGGAAGGACAGGAAAGACAGGGAAGTTGGACTATCAAAAGAGGGTACTCATACAACAAATCAACCACGAATGGATGGCAGTAGAAGGCAGAGAGAAGAATGGTCTCAAGTATTCTTCAGGCCAGAATAATCCAGTAAGTTATATTGTTGTATGCTCACAGAACAGGGTTTTCAAAATAACATGGCAACTTAGTGGAAAATCTAACTTTTAAAACTTCTGAGAATACCACAGATTGAATTGCATTGTCTCCTCTGCCTACTTCTCTATGTTGATCATCTCCTCTAAAAGATTTTGAAACCCCTGTAGAAGCTAAAATAGTCACAGATACTGTAGATTCCAGGGTTACCCATGCCAGTGGATAGTCAGCAAAGATAACTGGCTATTTCAGTCATTATTACTTCAGATTTTCTGAGGAAAAAATCTTTAGGGAAACAATCAGACAGTGGATTATAATTTCTGATTCCAGCTTGCTACAACAATTGCCATCTTTTCCAGAAAGAAAGGACAACCCTTGTAATCATAAAATTTCAAATTAATGGGATAAATTAAGTATGGTAAATTCAATTTGAGCTCTTGCCTCTTGGAGAAACATAAAATAGTCACAGATACTGTAGATTCCAGGGTTACCCATGCCAGTGGATAGTCAGCAAAGATAACTGGCTATTTCAGTCATTATTACTTCAGATTTTCTGAGGAAAAAATCTTTAGGGAAACAATCAGACAGTGGATTATAATTTCTGATTCCAGCTTGCTACAACAATTGCCATCTTTTCCAGAAAGAAAGGACAACCCTTGTAATCATAAAATTTCAAATTAATGGGATAAATTAAGTATGGTAAATTCAATTTGAGCTCTTGCCTCTTGGAGAAACATAAAATAGTCACAGATACTGTAGATTCCAGGGTTACCCATGCCAGTGGATAGTCAGCAAAGATAACTGGCTATTTCAGTCATTATTACTTCAGATTTTCTGAGGAAAAAATCTTTAGGGAAACAATCAGACAGTGGATTATAATTTCTGATTCCAGCTTGCTACAACAATTGCCAACTTTTCCAGAAAGAAAGGACAACCCTTAATGGGATAAATTAAGTATGGTAAATTCAATTTGAGCTCTTGCCTCTTGGAGAAACATGACTTTAATGAATTACAAATTCATTTCATTTCTAGTCTGTTCTCTTTGATGACAAGGCTGTCGCAGAGGATTGTAATTACCCACAAGAATCAGATACACAGGTTTGGAAATAAAATATCTTATATAATAATACGCTAAGTGTGTGTGTGTGTGTCAGTGTGTGTGTGTGTAACGCTCTTTCCCAGTCTCCCTCGATCGATATCCTAATATGGAGGTGAGGCCGCTCGCGACCGCACGCGTCTGAAAATGGCGCCAAAAAGTGATGGCCACAGGTATCCCAACGAAGACGACGAATCATGCGAAAAGTTGCTCTGTCAACTTGCCTCTTGCCTCTTGGTCTTGGTTCAAAAGAAATGAGTTTTCTCAAGTTATACACTTTATAGTTGGGCGAGCAAGCCATCGAGTTTACGGGAATCTGTTTTAGAGAAAACCTGGGCGAGCAAGCCATCGAGTTTACAGGAATCTGTTTTAGGGAAAACCTCGGCGAGCAAGCCATCGAGTTTACAAGAAACCGTTTTAGGGAAAACCTGGGCGAGCAAAACATCGAGTTTACGATACAGGAATCTGTTTTAGGAAAAACCTGGGCGAGCAAGCCATCGAGTTTACAGGAATCTGTTTTAAGGAAAACCTAGGCGAGCAAGCCATCGAGTTTACAGGAATCTGTTTTAGGGAAAACCTAGGCGAGCAAGCCATCGAGTTTACAATTACAGGTATCTGTTTTAGGGAAAACCTAGGCGAGCAGGCCATCGAGTTTACACCGAGACAACGGGAATGTTTTAGGGAAAACCTATCGCCCCGGTCCTATCGCCAGGCGCAGCGGCCGAAGTCAAACGACCGAACGAGGTAAGACCAGGTATTCAAACACAGTTAGAAATGTGGTCCGTGGAAAATGCCGTTCATTTTTTTATCTTACAAATCTATGGTGTGTCTAAGAGTAAGACTAAGAGCAATATATTTTGTCCATGTCTGTTCTCTGTAGTTTCCGGTGTTCTTAAATATAAAAAACAACTGTTTCCTCGCCCAACTATCGTAGGCTCTTCAGACCATAAATTCACTACAACCAGACATTCAAATAACTGGGCTTTTGATTATTGTTTTTATTCCGTTTTTTTCTGCTTCGATCATTGCTCTTTTGGCGACCATATTTGTTTTCATCACACGAATCCATAACTCGAGCTGCCTGTGATCGTCAGTTTTGGCACTTTCTCGACAATAGGTATAATTGTGTTCATCGGTTTAAGAAATTAACGGAGATCCGTAAGATATTGCCTTTTCTATCAAAATATAACTTACGCTAAACACCTCCACTGCTCCAGTACATAGGCCATTGCATTGTGTCAGGAGTCCGTTAGCCGGTTAGACTATGCTACTATATCATATTTGTTGATATCATGTAAGGGAGGGACCTTTATATTTGGGGAGGGGGGGGAGGGTTGGGCAATTATTTCTGATTTTTTTTTGTATGACTTAAAGTTCTGCACGAATTTTTCAGTCACCCCGTTTGCTTGCACGATTTTTTTCCCTTCAGTTTATTGTGCAGGAATTTTTTTCCTTTTCCAATCCAGTGTTCGAATTGCTTTGAGGTATTTGCACAACCCCCCCCCCCCCCCCCCCCAAAAAAAAATATATATAATGGTCCATCCCTAAGTTTCGCGGGTCCCTGCTAGTATAATGTCTCTATCAATTCCAAGCCCGCCCATGCCTCCCCCCGGGCATTTGTGGGGATTTTGTCATTTTGGAATCAGAACGTTGCAAATGCCCCACCGTGGGGCCAGCTAAGTTATGCAAATGCCCCACCCCGGGGCAAGTATAGCGAACGCGCCAAATTTCTTTGCGTTTCAAAGCCCCATTTCGCCGCTTTTCTTTATCAAAGTAATGCAGTACTCACCTTCAAACACTTTCGTAAGTGGAACTGGCTAGTGAATGTGGGATTTGAGGGCCAACAAACCGCACACTTCACCCCGAAACTGGCAAATTCCTAACGTCATGTTCACGGATGACTTTTCCGCCGCCATGTTGATCGATGAAGCAAGAACGTGTTGATCAGTTGAGCAAAACAAAATCAAACACAGGGGAGGGGTGGGATATTTTTTTGACAAATGCCCCGGGCCTGGGCTTGCGCAAAACAAATGCTCCACCCCAGGGACAGATAGGTTGTCAAATTCCCCATCTTGCCCGGGGGGGGGGGGGGGGGGGGGGGGAATGGGCGGGCTTGGAATTGATAGAGACATAATAATATTATCCCCGGAAAAACTGAACAAATAAAGTATTTTTGCTAATTTCTTCACTCTTCAGAAAATTATACATGTAATGAATATTTATTGTGTATTACACAACGAGTAATATAGCTGTATTTTTTTCATATTCTGGGACACAAGGAAAGCGAGGAAACACTGGGGGAATTTGCAAATCCACCGTTGAAAGTGCCCGTTGGATCGGAGGTTAATATTAACCAAATTCAAGAATGCTGCTTCGCGAAGCAAAATCACAGTTTGCTCGTTCAGTTCCCTTTTTACATGACATTAGAAAATGCCCAAAAGCACCAAAATTATCGACAATGTTAGTGGCATCCATCTAACCTCTATCAAGGTAACATGTGAAAAACATCAAAGGCTAAATATAGAGAGGAGCGACGGCCGAGTGTCTTACCAAAAGTTTACCTTGAGAGCAACTCGAAGTCGACCACAACAATCTGGTACGATAACAGTAGATTACAAAGAACACAAAAACGCTGCGTCTCAACTTCGAATCACGATTCCAATGTCATCCGTAATGGGTATCTCTAATGAAAGAGGACATATTATTCTTGACAGCTCTATTTTCCCTCAAATAAATAAAATTCCCTGTAGCAACAAACACATAGCTGACTTACCAGAATCGGGAAGAGGAAGATCGGCCTCGAATGATCAACACGTCGGCGCGGGCTTGTCTTCCACTTCCAGCTCCAACTCCATATTCGTGTTAACATCGAGCTCTTGTCTTCAACCAGTAAAGTCAGTGTTTTAAATGGCATGCTACTTGCTGATCCATACCTGCAAGCCGCCTTCGCTTCTGACTTCAAGCCTCTTATCCTCCCTCTTTAACCCCAACGAATTCAACCCTGAGTGCTATTTTCCACTCGTAAAAGATCCAACTCTTGTTCGCGCAGCACAGCTTGCAGTCCTAAGTCTTTTGAGCTCCTCTGATGGTCAATCCGACGTTAGCTGGCTCGTTAGGATGTTCAAGTGACTTAGGGAAGCGTTCAACAAAACCCTGAGGCTAAGAATCCAGAGTACAACAACCAGCAACAGTGTCCAAATGGCAAGAAATGTTGAAGAGTGAACCGAACTCAACTGTCGACTCGCTGTTGATCTGAAGCTTCAAAATTATTTTTTGCAGAAAGGTATGTGAATAAATAGCTTGTATAGCATCTTATAAATCCTTCAACGTATAAATGAGAGATGGAGCGGTCTAATCGAACAGCTAAAACAGTAAATGCACGTTTCTTTCATCTTCCTATCACACAAACGTCGCCTCGACCTCGATAATCTAATCGATTGGAATGGACCGCCTGAGCAAATCTCAGTTCGCGCGCTGATTGGTCAGAATTTCGAGTGCTGTCAAATCCAGATCACCTGGAAAAGATTGTCATGCAACATTGAGTTTTGGCGGGCCACATTCTGGTTTTTGGCGGGACACATACTTTTGTTTTCAATGCGTGCGCAACATCGTCAAAATTGCATATTAAATGTTTATAATGCGAGCTAAGCTATTTTATGCGGCAATCCGCTCATTCACTTGCCCGTGCTCCGTCAAAAACCAACGAACACGTGCTTTTTTAAATTAGGTAGACAGAAAAGGCATGCATAACAATAAAGACCTGGAAGAATGGCACCAACAAAACCTGGATCGGATAGGACCGGGTCGATCGGATCGGTTCGGATCACATTTACGGTTGAATTATATTTTCCCGCCACAATAATTACGATCCGTTTGGTTCATATATCACGTTTATGTTTTATGATTTTATAAAATACAAATGTTTATCTCTATATTTGGCCCTTTGACAGTCATTTCCTCCGGCATTTCCCCCGAATGTCAAGCGAAACCTTTCGTGGTGTGAGTCAGTAGTTCGGTTCAAACACAGACTGGAAAACCTAGTCCGGCGTGTCGATATCATTAACACAAAAATGCGACCTAAAACAATATCTATGAATTAGGCTATGAAAGAGCCCCAAACTATTTAATTCTTCCACAAAGAAGGGAAATTCATGGATAATACACAATATTTTCTTCCCTGAACTGGTTCCCTTTTTGTTTGGCGTTTCCTAGGCGGAAAGATTGCTAAACTCGAGTACTCGTTCGAATACTTTTGCAAACTGCCTAGACGCGCTTTTGCAAACTGTCTAGACCAGTCGCGTTTGTTACAGTCTGCTGTAGATCTGTTTCGCCCTATTACAATTTGATTCATGGTTTCGTTTATGGTCCTCTGGAGATGGTACCGGCTGTGGCTGAACAGCAGGGTTTGGTCCCTGGTTTACTGTCCGATTGGCAGGTTCTGAGTTGTTAATTAATAAGTGGTATACTTGTGTCTCTGCTGGGTTAATGAAGGATCTTTACATGCAGAGAGATCTGGCTTGAGCTGAGATCTGGTGCGGCGGTACGTAGGTTGCACCTGTGGTGGCAGATCTGACTATGTAGGATCTAGGCTCTTTAGCTGGATTTAGGATGGTAACAGGCTGCCAAGTTTTTGTATGGTGGTCATACATGCGGATTGCTTGGTCATTAGTAGTGATTTGAGAGTAGGCCCAGCAGTACTGTTATAATAATGGCTTGCCTCTCTTGGCGCTGGTACAAGCTTCCTTTTCTTTGTCTGTGTTGACAAGGCGGGCTCTGTGGGCCATTGGCAATCTGGTCTTGAATCTCCTGTTGTTCAGCAGTTCTGCTGGAGATTTCAAGTGGTGATCAAGTGGTGTGGTTCTGTATGATAACAGTCCTAGATATGGATCTTCCCCTTCTTCCTCGCATTTTCGCAACATGTTCTTTGTTGTTTGGATTCATACGTTCTGCGAATCCATTCGACTGTAGATACAATGGGGAGCTTGTGATGTGTTCTATTACCATAGGAATTCACAAAGTTCTCAAATTCTTGCGAGCTATACTGTGGTCCATTGTCAGTAACTATTTGTGCAGGAACACCATGCTCTGCAAAGATGCTCTTCAAATGATTGATGACTGCATTTGATGTGGTGCTTGTGAGCTTTGTTATGATAGGGAAATCTGCTGTATTGGTCTGCCAGAAGGAGGTAGTGGTGACCTTTGTATTCAAACAGGTCTGAGCTGAATCTCTCCCATGGGTAGCTTGGGGGTTCTGGCTGTAAGTAAGATTGGTTGCGTCTGTGCTTTTCTTTGGTGTCTTTGCAGGTTTCGCATCTACTGACAATGTTCGTGATGTCCTGTTGTGATTCCAGGCCAGTACACAGAAGTGCGGGCTCGTAGGAGACATTTCTCCTGTCCCAAGTGACCTTGATGTATGATGCTAATAGTATTTCTGATCTGAGATGTGGGGGTATTACAATCCGATCACCTTTCAGCACAATACCGTCTTCAATGGTGAGCTCTTATCTGAAGTTCCAGTACTCGTAAAGTGATTTTGGACAGTCCTTCCTATTTTCTGGCCAGCCTTCATAGATAGTTTCTCTCAGCTGAAATAAGGTGGTGTCTCTTGCAGTTTCTGTACGGATTTGGTGTAATTTTGCTGGTGACGCAGGAAGTGTCTTGGTGACATGATGAATGTCAAGTTGTGGCAGCTGACCATTTGTAGGCGCTGGCTGTGGTGTAACCCTTGAGAGGGCACCAGCAATTGGAACTTCAGATCCCTTAACGTACTTCACAGTGTCATCATACTTCAGTGCTCTCAATACAAATCTCTGTAATCGAGATGGGCAGCTGGATAGTTTGTTCTTAAAGATTGATTCGAGGGGTTTGTGATCAGTATGTACAGTACACCATATATGAAATAATGAAATCGTCCAGACCCACACTACAACCAGTACCTCTCTCTCAATGTACCTTTGCTCAGTTTCTGTTAGTGCTTTAGAGCATAGTACACCGGTTGTCCATGTTTTAGGACTACAGCTCCCACTTCTTTCATGGATGCATCAGTTTGGATTACTGTGTCAGCATTTGGGTCAAGTATCTGAGTACTCGTAGAGATGACATCTCTTGTTTGACCTCACTAAATGCACGGTCATGTTCAGGGCCCCATATATAGGCTACTTCCTTCTTGGTTAGCTCTCGTAGTGGAGCTGTGTTGGATGCTAGGGCGACCTGAATATTGTGTCAAGTAGTTTACGAGGCCTAGGAAGCTCTGGAGGTCTTTACATTGTCAGGAGGTTTCATGACTTGTATTGCAGATACTGTCTTGTTATCTGCCTGACGACTTCGGAACTCCAGGTGTGTCCAAAGAAGCTGACCTCTTTGCATTTAAGCTGAAGCTTGTCTTTGTTGAATGTGATGCCTTTGCTTCTAGCTCGGTACATGAAGTTGATTAGGTTCTGGTCATGCTCCTCTTCTGTCGAACCATACACAAAAGTGTCGTCAGCAATGCCCGTGACTCAACTGAGACCTTCTAGTGCTGTGTCTACGTGTTTCTGAAACACATCTTGTAATACGACAAGGCCAAAGGGTAGTCTGGTAAATCTGTACCTGCCAGATTGGGTACTGAATGTTGTTAAATAGGAGCTGCTTTCATCAAGGGGAACATGCCAGTAGCCTTTCTTAGCATCAACTATGCTAAAGAATTGGCATTACTGAGTTGAGTAATAACTTCGTCAACTGTTTTTGTGTAGTAGTGTTCCCTCTTGATCCCTTTGTTCAGGTCCTTTGGGTCTAAACAGACTCTGATCTTTGTAACCTCTCCTTTGTCGTTTGTGATTTCACATAGTACAATAATGTTGACCCAGTCAGTGGGTTTGTCTACTGGTACAATAGCACCAAGTTCCAGCATTTTGTCCAGTTCTATTTTGTACTTTTCACGCAGATGGATTGGTACCTTACGTGGTGGGTGGATTACAAGAGTTCTGCTTCTGGATGCAAGGGTGATGTGATAGGGCTCAAGTTTCTCTCTGTTCAGTGGGATGTGCACCAGAGGACTTGGCTGATTTTGAAATAGGGTTTCAGTGTTTTCTGACTGTTTGCAGGCTTTCTGCAGTCATCACAAGTATTACAACAAAGCATTACTGGTCCAGGTACTTCTGTTACATTGAAGGCGATCCTTGTGGCGGACGTACAATTGACATGTGTCAAGGTTCTTTATGTTATGACCCCCATAAGAAGTGATTTTGCATTGTGCTGAGCCAAGATTTATGTGCCTTGGATTAGGAATGATTCTTTAATAGTCTTGCTTTGAAATGGCATTTAATTCTGCACCAGTGTCTATTTTGCAGACTAGGGGTGTGGTATGCTTATGTTTTGGTTTTGGCATTGCAATGACTTGTATCTCAGTCATGACCTTAGTACGGCCAACGTGCTCAATACTGTTAACATGACTCAACCCAGGACCTGGGGAATTGTTATGTTCTACCTCGATTGTGCCCAGAAAAACTCTGCTATTATGAATCTGAGCTTTCACTTAGGTTGTCATCGCTTTGGTCACCTTGTAGTGTGTTAATGCCTGATTTCTTTGTTGTTCTACACATTCTACTGAAATGGCCTTGTTTGTGACACTTGTAACACTCTGCTTTGCTTGCTGGGCATTGCCGACCCTTATTATGTGGTTTGTCACCACATCTACCATACCCTCATACCCTCGGCTATCCCTGTTTCTGTAACCTCCTCGGTTGTTCTGTTTCTTTGGTCAACCCTGTTGTTGCTGTGCATTAGGTTGGTGTTTACTTTTCTGCTTGCTGTGTTGCCTGAGTGTGTCTATCTGGCTGGGTGGTGGTGGATTACCCATGGCTTTCATTTGCATACGAGTGGCCTCCTCTGTACGTGCTATTTCTTTAGCTCTAATAAATGTCAGTTCATTACCCTCAGCTATGCATTTCTTTCGAACAATTTCTGAGTCTACACCAAAAACTAATGTGCCGCGGATGAGTTCATTATGCAAATCTGTTGGGTAACCACAGTTCTGTATCAGAAGCCTTGCCTCCGTTATGAAGGCAGACCACGCAGGTAATATCGATTCAAAATGTGGTTTGATTGGGGTTTCACGTACTCCTCGAATCGCTTCCAATATTCTTTCATTTCCTTTTGTTCTTCTGCACTCATTTGCCATGTGTTGTACAGATCGAGTCCGTAGTCGCCTGTTCACAACAGCAAGTATTTGCACTTTTGCTCGCTCGCTCGAGATTTAAATGGGCCGTCAAATAATAATTGGCACTTCTGGCGGAATCGTTTGAAACGTGTAGGAAGGTCAGAGCCAGGACTCCAGTCCAATTTTGGCGATTCAAAGCCAATTAAGTCCCTCATTTCGATACGTTTACTAGTTTACACACTAGCGAGTTTCCTGATACAGTACTGTAATTACTAATTCTCGCAGTAGAGAATTTTGTTTTTGTGTGTGTGATATTGCTGAACAATCTCGACTTTATTTGCCGTGTGTCGTGTGACCTTCTAGTCATTCACTTACGGTTTGGCGCTACTTTCCAGGTGCTTCGGCGATACTTTTACTGGATGCCGTTTTACTCGATGCACTCGTTTTGTTTTATTGTTTTAAACGTAAATCCCGTTTCTGACATCCATGTCTTGGGCTCTGTTTAATGTAGCACATTGCAGAGTGTACACCGAGTGTAGCACAACTTAACAACAACAAGATGGCGGGCCCACATGCAAGCATGCATTTATGCTAATGAGTTCATGTGATCACGTGATACTGTGACAAAGGACATGGTAAACCCTCGAGCAAAAACGGCCCTCTTGTGATGTGATGTGATTTTTTTGGTGGGAAATCATATATGTGATCCGATCCGAACCGATCCGATCCGTTCCGATCCGTTATCCGATCCGATCCGATCCGATCCGATCTGGTCCGGTCCGGGTAAATTTTTTTTTTGGGCCCCAGTTCAGATCCATGAGCAACTTTACCACGAGGCCTTGCGCGCCCAATCCAAGATGGCGGACAAAGATGGCGGACTTGGGGAATGGAAATTGTTCTCGGGGTGGTGCTAGTAAAATTTTGACAACTGCGTTGACGTAATTCAAGAAACCACGTGATGTTGCCATAATAAAGGGAGGAGTGGGTCAGTAAGAAATAATACGCAGTGGGTGGCTGGCGGCGTTTCATTTTCACGGAAGATTACGAATTCGGCACCGGCTTTTGTGCGGGATCGTGGGATTTTCAGTATTCTTTAATACTATTAAACCTGGATTTTTCTAACCGCCGGAGCCGAAAACTCTTGTTTCCTGAACGGTGATCACGAAAGTAAGTGCAATTCAGTACTTGCTCGTTAGCGTTTATACCTTTGAGACATTTTTGCGTAGTTTCCGGACATATATTCGAAAAGCTGCAAGTTGATGAAAGGTGAGAATTTTAAGCGAACGGAGTAAAACGCAGGGTGCAGGGCACGCAGGGTACGCAGGGTACGCAGGGCACGCAGGGTACGCAGGGTACGCAGGGCACGCAGGGTACGCAGGGCACGCAGGGTGTTCAACAAATAGAGTTACATAATTTAGCGCCTTTGGAACTGATCAGATTGCAAAGGTCAATTGTTCACATGGCAAATATTATGCTAATTTTAGAGTGAAAGTAAAAGGGTAGCGACATTACGCTGACCCCCATGGACCAGGACCATGGACCACCCCCGTGGACCACCCATAAATTTCATATATTTTTCGAGAATGAAAGTTTTTACATTTATAGCGAGTTTGACTTGTGGCAAGTCTAACATTTTTACTTTGTATTCTGGTGACACAGACTGTTATCGTAGTTTTGCCTTTACTTGCTGTTGCATTACACAGTATCTAAAAACCTACGAGGCCTTGACTTACCTTACTTATTCCACTACAAGTAAAGGCAAGGAACTGTTTTCCGAGAACCGGAGCGCCATAGATATAGGAAGAAAGAAAAACTTCTGTCCCGGAAGCGCATCTTCTCTACGTATATTTTATTTCAATGCATTAATTTCAGTCGGTATTTAAGTGGCCGAGTGGTTAGAGCGTTCGTCTTTTAATCCAGAGGTCCGGAGTTCAATTCTCGGAGCGCACAATTTTTGTCGATTTTTTCCTTATTCCTCTTTTCAAGTTTTCTTCTCCACACCAGTAGTATTCTTTAAACCCACCATCAGCCTGCTACAAAATTAATATTCGCTCCTTGCTGAAGTCATTGTTTACCTGATTTCTGCCTCGATTAATAGCGTAAATTAAATTTCAAGCTAAAACAGACAGACTACATCAGTTGAAAGAGAATTTTAAACTCAGTAATAAATATTTAACATATGAATCTCAAATTTTCGGTGATTACTGAGTTTAAAATTCTCTTTCAACTGATGTAGTCTGTCTGTTTTAGCTTGAAATTTAATTTACGCTATTAACCGAGGCAGAAATCAGGTAAACAATGACTTCAGCAAGGAGCGAATATTAATTTTGTAGCTGGCTGATGGTGGGATTAAAGAATACTACTGGTGTGGAAGGTAGAACGCTAAGAAGAAAACTTAAAAAGAGGAAGAAGAAAAAAATCGACAAAAATTGTGCACTTCGAGAATTGAACTCCGGACGTCTGGATTAAAAGACGAACGCTCTAACCACTCGGTCATTCAACTACCGACTGAAATTAGTGCATTGAAATAAAATATATGTAGAGAAGATGCGCTTTGGGGACAGAAGTTTTTCTTTCTTCCTATATCTATGGCGCTCCGGTTCTCGGAAAACAGTTCCTTGCCTTTACTTGTAGTGGAATAGGTAAGGTAAGTCAAGGCCTCGTAGGTTTTTAGATACTGTTTAATGCAACAGCATGTAAAGGCAAAACTACGATAACAGTCTGTGTCACCAGAACACAAAGTAAAAATGTTAGACTTGCCACAAGTCAAACTCGCTATAAATGTAAAAACTTTCATTCTCGAAAAATATATGAAATTTATGGGTGGTCCACGGGGGTGGTCCATGGACCCGGTCCATGGGGTGGTCCATGGACCGGGGGTCAGCGTTTTGTCGCTACCCTTTTACTTTCACTCTAAAATTAGCATAATATTTGCCATGTGAACAATTGACCTTTGCAATCTGATATTCCAAAGGCACTAAATTATGTAACTCTATTTTTTGAACACCCTGCGTGCCCTGCGTGCCCTGCACCCTGCGTTTTACTCCGTCCGAATTTTAAGTTTCCTTATTAAAAATTGTAAGACCTTTATAATTGTAATCTGTAATTACTTATGATTCTTTTCCCGATTGTGCAAAGCGATTATTCTCTTCAGAGGGATCAATAGGATCTTCTCAAATATGAAAGGTAATAAATACCCTAATTAAGTGGTAAAACAAAGTGAATGTTAAAAAAACGAATTTCCTTTAATACGTAAGGAAAAAAGGAACACAGTATATTTTATAAACATTTTGTCGTAATTTCATAAGAAAATATTATATATATTTTTTACTTTACAATACTTTATGCAGAGTTATATAAAAAAACATCATATATATGTACTATGTATACATTGTTACATTTGTACCTGGTAGAGAAAGAGTAAGGGTATTTTGATTGTAATTTTGGGTGACTTTAACAATTGCACTTAATCATAACCCTACCCTATCCCTTCCGAGGTATGCTGATTTGTTTCAGTTCAACCCCTTTCCTTAGTTGAAGTCTCATATTTCTTTACTGAGTAACAATATAATTACAATAAATATAATAAAATGTACTTACTTTAATTATTAACCAACACAGGCTTGAACCCATTATTTTGTGCCAGCCAACAAGAGGATGTAGTCATGACCTCATGACTTCCTTCATAAATAAGCTACCCCTTGGAGCTTTTGAACTTTTCTAGTTGTGATATTGGAATTTGAAGCACATGTAAAAGGTAAATTAGGTGGATTAAAGAAATAAAAAACCCTAGCTGTAATACTGTAATATTGTAATTGTCAGAAAACATATTAACTATTAAAACACAGTATTTTTCAAGTGTCAGTACTAGACCAGTCATGCATGTTGTTGCCCATTTATATATCATATTATAATATACTGAGCACACACTTACATGCATTTTAAATTTAAAAGTTGTGTTAAATAATAATGATCAATTATATACTCTGATAACACTATTATTTATTAAAGCTTAATTGACTAATTAATCAGAAGGTTGTGCACTAGCTGTTTATTGTAGAAAAAACCTTTAAACACAGCCAAAAATTATTGTAAATGTGAGTGTTTCATAAGCGAAT
Organism: Actinernus sp. WN-2022; assembly: GCA_030867875.1. Taxonomy (NCBI): domain Eukaryota; kingdom Metazoa; phylum Cnidaria; class Anthozoa; order Actiniaria; family Actinernidae; genus Actinernus; species Actinernus sp. WN-2022. The sequence goes on from JAOWCC010001501.1 coordinate 44,555,340, forward strand.
ACAAATGCATGTACAAGCATAATTCTGAGCTAGCTTTTATATAACAACTAGTGTGCTAGTATATATATAACTTTATGTAAATGGCAACAATTACAAATAATTGGTATAGCCTTAATTAATTCATACTGCTTCTAAACACTTGAAACATTCTGTATTAGGTTTTCTGATAAAACAATTGTAACAAAATTGGAACCCAAGAATTACAGGGTTCTTTTTATTCCTTTAGGCTGTATTCATAATATGTATACCTGACAGGGGGAGGGGGGCAGGTGATTTTTAAGGGGATCCCAATTTGTTTTAACAGGCTTTAGAAGGGGCGGGAATCTTAAAATTTATTTATGAAAGTTTGGGTGGATTAATGTTTGTCAAACAAAGACCTACGTATATACACTTAAAATGGTAGGTGCACAGAATGGCTAATTAATGCACTAAATAGAGCTATAGCTTAAGAAATGCAGGAGAATGCACTTGCAATAATCTAAAATCTAAATACCTTCCCAGGGTGGAAATGAAACAAATCAGTATAACCTAGGAAAGGGTAGTCTTTATAAACATATAACCTGCATAACCCTACTTTCCCTCCCCCACCCTGATAAAGAATACCAAAACCATACACAAAATATATGTACCCCACCTCCAATATTTTGATTGAAAATGACCACCCCAAAAAAAAATGGTTGGATAACCCATAATTTCCCTGAAGAAATTTAAATTATAAATTAGTACCTTTCTCTGACCTGGTACAAATGTAACAAATACATACATATATATGAATGTTGTTTTATAACTCTGCACAATGTATTGGCAAAGTAAATACGGATGGGTGAAACTAATTGGGGGGGGGGGGGGGGGGGTTCTGCGAGTGCAAAACAAAGGACTTTTTATTATATGATATCACGACAATTTTTTATATAAAATATACTTTGTTCCTGTTGGGGATTCTATCATTCTTTCGAAGTCGGGTGTGTCTTCCCTTTATAAATTGAGCTACTTGCGGTCCCGAAAAAAATTTTTAGCGTGCGAAAACGTCTCGCCAAGTTCGCGTAAATCATAAAGTCGTGAAAGGCGAACACGAAAGAGTAATGCGCGTTGATCGTTGTGCCCTGCATAAGGAAATTTGTTTATTTTACATTAGCACTTAGGGGTATTTATTACCTTTCATATTTGAGAAGATCCCCTTGTCATCTCTCTGTATATACCGAGATATATATAATCGCTTCGCACAACCAACAAAATTATAAAAACAAAGCCTAATGCTTTTGTATAATTTTTAATTAGGAAACTTAAAATTCTCAACTTTTCGATTGATTACATGTCCGGAAACTACGCAAAAATGTCTGAACAAGTACTGAATTGCACTGTTCAGGAAACAAGAGTTGTCGAGATTTTTCAAACCCTTATTCGGCTCCAGCGGTTAGAAAAATCCAGGTTAAATGGTATTAAAGAATACTGAAAATCCCACGATCCGCGCAAAAGCCGGTGCCGAATTCGTAATCTTCCGCGAAAATGAAAGTTGCCGCCAGCCACCCACTGCGTATTATTTCTTACTGGCCCACTCCTCCCTTTATTATGGCAACATCACGTGGTTTCTTGAATTACGTCAACGCAGTTGTCAAAATTTTACTAGCACCACCCCGAGAACAATTTCCATTCCCCAAGTCCGCCATCTTTGTCCGCCATCTTGGATTGGGCGCGCAAGGCCTCATGGTAAAGTTGCTCATTGATCTGAACTGGGGTGCAAAAAAAAAATTTCCCCGGTCCGGTCCGATCCGATCCAGGCTTAGTTGGTGCCGCTGAAAGAATAGAAACTTACGCATTTGTGCTCCATTAACTAAATTGTACTTAAGTCTTTCACTAAGATATGATGTGATTAATTCAAATATGTGAAATTCACTGATGTGAATGTAAATTATCCCAACTTATGCCGTGATCTTAGCAACAGCTAACAAATTCGTACACACAATTTATCAATGATCATGTCGGTATAAATGTTTTTCATATACAGCCCTTTTATTTCAGTATACAACAACATTTAATCTGTACCCGGAAGGTATAAGATAACCTTAACGTCCACTCTACGTTTAGGTTGGGATCCAGCGTGGACGTTAGTGTGGCGTATGAAGCCCAAACAAGTTCAGGGGACGAGATTGGAGCAAACATTTGGACGTTAATTGGGGGAGGTGGGCTCCGACCTTAAGCGGGGCACTAAGAATATAGCGACGGTCCCTAACTTACACATAATAGAACAATAGTGATGCATGTGAAAAAAAGAAAAAAATATTATTCGGCGGAGGAAACCTCTAAGAAACCATAAAGGCTTGTCAGAGATTGTGAATGGGTCCCAAATACTTCTTGTAACGCTTATACAATATACAAATATTTGTTATTGTTTTAATTCAAAGAATTCCAACGTTAAAGTATACGCCTTGGTAAAGTATTGTACACTGTTTAATATTGGTCCTACACACAGGCATGAGGTCGAAAAAAATCAGCTACCCTTCTCGAGTAATTATGTATTGGACTACTTGTTGAAACATCGTTTCATGCGATGACTACATACGCATTTGTCCCGTGTCCCCATACTCATTCTGAAGTTAAATAATCAAATAAATATATCAGCGAAAAGGTGTAATACTTGCAACCTCGCCGCTGATATTTAGTATTTCTTAACTTCAGAATGAGACTGAGTAAATGCGTCTATTATTAAATTTCTCAACTGACAAAATAAACATCTCTTTGTTTTCCTTCACAGGCGCCCTCCAATATTCATCACTGTTAGAACGGCGCCAAAGCATATCAAGAATTAACTATCCTGTAGATAATTTTCACTGAAATAACCAATACAATTGTCCTCAATAAAATACGATAAAATAAGTGAGATCTTGTAAACCAGGCACAAATGTCTAAACTTCTGGAGGAATGGTCTACCTCGTTGAATAAAATGTGAAAACTTGATATGTAAAGTAGTATATATGCAATAGACATATTGGTTTAACTAAATAAGTAAATCCGAATTTCCCATCAAATTTAAATCATTGGTTTCACTTAAAAACTCTTTGGATGCCACTTTTAAGGATTCATCATTTAGGAAAGTAACACGCTAAGCCCGCCTGCTTTCAGAAAATTCAAAACTTTGTAACTCAAAACGAAAACACTTTAACGGTGTCTCCTTAATCTGATAATTAAGATGGATATTGAATTATCTTTGAATATGGAAATGTTTGATAAGGAATCTATTTTATGTGGAAAATTATACAGAATAAGAAAGCATAAGCAACGAATTTCTTTAGTATTTTTAAAACACTTCTTCAGGTATCCAGTTGAGGTAAATTATCTGCGAACGTTTTTTCGTCGCAGGCTATAAGTAATACGAAGCGATGTTAAATTTTGAAGAGACTAAGCTACATTAAAATTAAGATTTCAGTGTGATTTTGAGAGACTCAAACTATTGCTAAAATAGCTGACATAGCCCCTTTAATTAAATCTCTTACTCAGAGGAAACAATCATCCTTACCAGTCGCGGGACTCGTTAGAGAGTAATTTGAAGAAGTCGATCCTCCACAAACTACACCTGCATCCTCCGTGTGATTGCAATTATTGACTCCCAAACCAATATGCCGGCATTGTCCTATGGTAGTTTCATTTCCGGAACATTGCACTTTATCCAGAAGTATGGATCCGTTACCCTGTCCAAACCTAAAACCAGCAATATAACTCTTTCAACAGTCTATTAAGGGAGCGGTCATTAATTACTGGAGGGGGAGGGGGGGCGGTAAAATATCTAAAACGAGGACCCAAAAATGTTGGCCCTCCCCAATACATCAGCTCACAAAATCTTCGCCCTCCCCAAAACATAAAAAACTGACGTCTTTTTTTTTAACAAAAGAGGAAAGCATTTCTTTTCTTTTACTCCTGAAAACCTCATTATCAAGCAGAATGTTTGAGGTCTCGAACGTTGTCCATTAGCAGCATCCAGCACGCGCTGATTGCTGGTTGAGAGACGTTTCCAAGGTGGAGCTGAATGGTCGATTGAAGTAGCCTAACAATATTGTAAAAGTTTCAATGGAACAAGGACGACGAAATACCACAAACGAAACTCACATGTAAACTGGACTCAAAACCTGGTTTACGTGGCGAGAAGCAACGGGCTTACCACTAGCACCTCCCCGGAAAGAATACATTTGCCTGCACCACACACAGCCTTCCCGGGAGGGGACACTCAGTTTTACGACGTATTATATATACGGCTATACAGGGTCCTGGTTTTCTGTAAAAATACATATTTGACGAATTCCTAGTTGTAGTTGACTTAGCTAATAAATCAGGGATATTAACAAAAAAATCATCCTGGAAAATCGGATTTTCCCCTCCATAATGTACCGCATGTGTACGACAAGCTTCCAGTTGTTTTGCCGCCGAAAACCCGTCATGCAGCGCGCGTCAGATGTTTTTCTTTCAGCTTCCTCAGTTCAGGCCAGCTTTAATTTTGTTTTACTTTCCTCTGTAAGGTATGAATGAGAAAGTAATATGAGTCTGGAATAAAATAGTTATGCAATGCTTTCTCGTTGTATGCAATGAATATCCCACTCAGTGTCTGGATTTTTCTTTGCAAAAGGCTCGTGTGTCTACTGAAACATCAAGTCACTCGTGGGATATTTCACGGTAAACCACGAGAACACATTGCATAACTAGTATGTATTGCACTTAATGCTGAACTAACCTTGCACAACAATAGGCAGCCGAGGCTGGTGGAAGTCCAAGCTGACGACAAATAACATTTGCGTCTTGAATGTCCCAGAGGTCATCACAGACTGTAGCCCACGTTCCATTGAATGTTCCATTGACGTACTTGACTTCAACGCGTCCTTCATTAGAAGAGTTGCCATTTACAAGTCGAACGATGACTTCTAAATGTATTCGACGACGGAGTAAAAAGAAGTTGATTTAGTTTTTATTTGCTAAGTAACTTATGGTATAGCTTCACTACTCTGTATACTTTACTACTAAGCTGTAACGATTAATAAAGTATATGTATGAATGTTTCAATCCCGGAGTACATAACAAGCATTATGGGCATGGTACTCCTAAAGTTAGGTACGGCTGTCAATATTTTCGGCACTTCACCCCTTATTTTTGACGTGTATATGGAATTGTTCCGAGTACTCATGCCCGAAAGAAAGTGTCACTGACATAAAATCTGAACTCTCTACTATGAAGGAAACTAACCAATGTTTGATGGACGCTAACGAAGCACTTAGCGAGAAAGTGAACATTCTACACGAGAGGCTCAATCACCAGGAAAGGTATTCTCGAAGTTTTAATCTTAGAATCGGCGGTATTCCTGAAACTTTGTTCTGGTCCAAACCGCCTTGGATAAATTAGGATATGATGAAGAAGATTATCAAGACCAGATTGAGAATGCACACCGCGCTGGGAAAAAGTCTAACCGTGGCCCCCGTCAAATTTTATTCAAATGTTATAGTCGTCCATTTCGCCATGAAGTTCTCCGCAAAGCGAAAAGGTTGAGAAATACGGATCAACTTGAGAATATGTTCTTCCTTGAAGATCTCATAAAGGAGGATTACGAGTTAAAGAAACGTGCACGTCCACTAATGACTGAGGCGTTCAAGGATGGCAAAAGAGTTAGCTTCAGGTCAGGAAAACTAATCATTAACGGCCAAGTAATTCCTATTCCAGATAAAACCTGAAGACTGCCATCAGACGGTAAAACTATCCATACAAACACATTATTGAGATACATGTATGTACACGTAGGCCCACTAACATTAATTTTTGGCAAGAGAGGCTGTCTCCAACCGTAGCTTATTGCATAGTTTGCTTCTTTAATAGCTTACTGATTATTATTACGTACTACTAAGTACTATTATTTTTTGTTTTTAATTTCTTTTTCACATATAAGATCTATTTACTTACTACATTGATACTAGCTTTAACAATACTTTATGGTTAATTCACCACTATGCTCTGTTTGTAATCATAAAGTATTCAATAATTCGAGAGCAATTTTTTGCGATACTTGTTATAATTGGATTCACCTGAAATGCTCGAAGCTTGATATTTCTGATTATAAATCTCTATCTGTAAGTAAAGACCCTTGGTTCTGCTCTCCTTGTCTATCTGAAATGCTCCCATTCAACCACTATTCTGATGATAATGATTTCTACTTTGCACTTTATGATTCTCACTCTAATTTTAATTCTCACTCTAATTATGATCTGCTCAAAGGCAAATACTATAACCCTTTTTTAGAAGATTCTGATACACGTCACTTACTTAACAAAGCTGATCTTGATCCTAATACAAACATATTTTCTCAGAGTTCTGAGATACTTTCAAGTTGTATTTATTATACTACTAAGGAATTCAATAACATATTCACCAACACTCCCCATTGTTTCTCCACACTCCACATAAATATTAGAAGTCTTAAGAAACACTTCAATGACTTTACAGAGTATCTATCCACCATTTATTTACCTTTTTCTGTCATTGCTTTATCAGAAACATGGTTAGATGAATCGACTAATGACACTTACTCTCTTCAAGGCTATAATTTTGTATCAAAGTACAGAAGACATAAACAAGGAGGTGGTGTGGGAATTTTCATTCATTCTGCATTTGATTTCAAAACTCGTGTAGATCTTGAATCTATTAATCAAGAAGTAGTTGAGTCGGTCTTCGTTGAATTGATTCAACCTAATGATAAAAATATAATTATTGGTTGCATTTATAAACCCCCTGATGTCAATGTCTCAACATTTAATGAATCTTTGAATCAAATCATTACTAAAATTAGCTTTGAAAATAAATTATGTTATATGATGGGTGACTATAATATAAAACTACTCAACTCTGACTCCCACAAACCTACTAATGACTTCATTGATCTTCTTTTAGCTAATAGTCTGTATCCAACTATATCTAAACCAACTAGAATTACATATCATTCTGCTACTATAATTGACAATATCTTTACTAACAATTTAGACCATGACTTGGCAAGTGGAATTTTATATACTGATCTTTCTGATCATCTTCCTATTTTCCAAATTACTAACCTTAAATTAACAACAACAAAATTACCTAGAAGTTATAAAATAAGACATATAACACCTAATGCCATACACATACACATGAGTCAAATTCAAACCGGAAGAGACGGAATTCTTTAGATTCTTCACGAGGGTTGTTAGCCGCCAATAAGAACTCTCTCGCTGATTTAAAGACCTTGATTTGTAACATGGAGGCTGACCTAACTGATATGCGTAATGAATTCTTACTCTCGTCACGTCAAAACACGAATCAAGAAACGAAACTCGGTCATTTGGAAGACAAATTAGTGCAGCAAGATAATATATACAAGACCGAAATCAAGATGCTGTCATATGGACGGCGTATTATGGACTCGTCAAGAACAGCAGCTAAAGTTACAAAGAGGCCCACAAATTGACCACGAATACAATTAACATGACTTCCGGTCCGGTCCGATCCGATCCGATCCAGGCTTACATCGCGTAGAATCCTATTGTTTTCGGCGACATGCACTTGCGGTCGCTAATCAGATGTGAGATGGGAATTATTATGATACGCCTGATTAGATATTCAGTAAAGCGCTTTCGATTGGCTGTTAGGGAGTCCTTCAGGGAATACCTCGTTCCAATACCGGCTAAAGCGCCTTTCAATCAACTGTCATCACACTCATAATGGGACTAACGAAGTCCCAGAGCTCGTTAATTGTTTTCTATGGATCTACTAACAAGTGCCAAACAATAAGAGCCAAAAAGGCCCACCGCAAAATCAATTTACTCACAGATAAAAACACACGTTCTAAAACTGCCTTACTAGTCCAGTCATTTTACGAAAAAAAGGAGGTCAACCTACCACTAATTGCAACAGAAGGTTTTCCTGCATAATATAATCTGGAATACCGTCTAGAACAACATACTAAAAGTCTACATGAATCTATTTAGGGGAACATCCTCAAAATCGAGTTTATGTGAAGTCCAGTGTTGGATTGACATGAAAACGAGGCTCCGAACCGGAAGGTGTATTATTATGCCTTTGAATGCCTTGTAATTGCCTGAAATCTTCTAGAATTGTGGTAACGAAAGAGTATAACTGTGGTATTTAGGACACGGACTTACAAACAACAACATTTATTGTCTCTAATAGGAATGGCGGACTTACATGTCTCTCCCTACATCCGGGACCTTTCTATCCCATGATGCAGTGCGTACACCACATCTCCCCTCTACTTAGTATTAATGTTCTTCTAAATCAATGTTTGTATAGAAGTTCTCTTATATGACCATAATGTCAGGTCAATGTAATAAAGGTCAAGTAAACTATCCTTAATAATATAGAGTCAACACATATCTCTAAAACCTAAGCTTGTGTGCCTATAACCCCACTAAGAATGCACGTAATCTTTCATCCAGGTTGGTGCTCGCCTCATGCGCGCAGGTCGCATAGAATCTGAGACGCTTGGTACAGGATCAAGCACAGGTGTTGGATCCTTTACCGTTGTATCTGAAATAGTCTCAGGATTGTGTGGTATTACTTCCTTGCTCTCTACACTCTTGGGTCGCACATCTTCTTGCTCTTCAGTGGCCTTTCCAAGATCAGGCTCAATGAATCTCTTCATGTGCGCCACGTTCCTCATTTTGCTCCTTCCATCAGCGTCTTCTATGACAACAGCATTACCATCCTTTTTAACGACTCTGTACGGTCCAGGCTCATAATTTGGTGACAATTTGTTCTCTCGATGTTGCTTCAAGAGCACTTGATCACCTTCGTTGATGGTGCTGTGTTGCGCTGAATTTCTCTCATCAGCATACTCCTTTTGGCGTAGTTTTGCACGGGCGTCTCTCTCCCTCAAGAGTTGTTGCCATTCTGCCTCCATGGCCCGGTCGCTCCGCTCTCTAACTTTCGGGAGCTTATCGCGGAACTTCCTTCCCATCAGCAACTCCGCTGGTGACATTCCGGTCACGGTGTGAGGTGTTGTCCTGTATTGGAATAGGAAGTCCTCCTCAGCTCTCTTCCAATCTTTTCCCTCCAGCTTGGCGTTTCTCACAGCCTTCAGGAGAGTCTCGTTGCACCGTTCAACTTCCCCGTTACTCTGAGGCCAGTATGGAACACCTTTCTTGTGTACTATTCCAAGATAGTCCAAGAACCCTTCAAATTCTTTGGATGCAAAGGGCGGTCCATTGTCGCTACGGACGCTTTCCGGTAGACCATGTGTCCTGAACATTGCCTCCATACACTTTATCACATGTTGCGCGTCTGTTTTCTTCACTGGAACTACCTCCGGCCAACGCGAGTAGTGGTCTACTACTACTAGGAGATGATCGCCTCCTGATACTTCAAGAAGGTCTACTGCAATGTCGGTCCATGGACCCTCGGGTAGTTTTGTTGAACGGATGGGCTCTGGCTTGGCTCTTTGTCCTACAAGCTGGCATGGGTGGCATGCTCGTATCACTTGTTCGACTTGCTTGTGCATCTGTGGCCACCAGACTTTTTCTCGCAACCTGGCCTTGGTACGAACTATGCCTTGATGTCCTTCATGAGCTAACCTGATAGTACGTTTCCACAGATTCTCAGGCATGACAATGCGATTTCCTCTCATCACCAGCTGCCCCAGGACCCATAACTCATCTTTGACAGCCTTGTACATGGTACCTTGTAGACGAAACCAGTTTCCTGTGGTCACTGCTTCACGCACCAACTGCAGTGTAGGGTCTTCTTTTGAGGTTTCTTCTACTTGCCTGGGCACTAAAGCTGCAGGCACTGCCTCACTTGCGATGCTACAAGCATATTCTTCCGTCTTATCAACATCTTCATCTTCAGTTTGACCCACCGGAAGTCGGCTTAGAACATCCGCGGCGTTTTGTTTGCCTGGTATGTATCTCACGGTGTATCTGAACTGCTGGAGATACAGTAACCATCGCTCTATCCTGGCAGAGGGTGGTTTTGCGCTTGGCCGCCCAAGTACAATGACTAGAGGCTTGTGGTCTGTGCAGACCTCGAAGTCGATTCCGTACAAGTAAAGGTAAAACTTCTGACATGCCCACCTGACGGCCAAGGCCTCTCTTTCGAACTGTGAGTACCTTGTCTCGACCAGCGTAAGCTTTCGGCTAGCGTAATATATGGACCTATACGATCCATCTTCTTGCTTCTGTTCAAGTATTGCCCCTAGGCCAATGGGTGATGCATCTGTTATGATCCGGGTTACCGCACCTTGCTTGTGGTAAGCCATCACCGGTGCTTGGGTGAGCTGAACCTTAATCTCTTGGAACGCTTTTTCCTCTTTGTCGCCCCACTTCCACTGGGTACCTTTGCACGTTAAATCCCACAATGGTCCCGACATTGTGGCAAAATTGGGGATGAACTTTGCGCAGAACTGGACTGAACCAAGGAAGCTTCTCATCTCTGACTGGTTATGGGGTCTTGGAGCCTCGGCGATTGCCTTCACCCGCTCGCTTGACACTTTCAGTCCTTCTCCAGAGAGTATGTCTCCCATGTAGGTCATGCTTGTGACGCCAATCTCACACTTTTGGTAGTTGAGTGTCAATCCGTTTTCTTCCAGCTTACACATGACTCTTTCAAGGTTCTCGTCGTGTTCCTTGTCATTTTCACCAACAACTCGCACGTCGTCATGGAGGTTGTGTGCACCTGGGCAATCTTTGATGATTTGCCACACTATCTGCTGGAATTTCTCAGTCGCCATATTCACACCAAACAGCAAGCGTTTGTATCTGTACAGACCATTTGGTCCAGCAAACGTTGTAATGTCCCTAGAGTCGGGGTGGAGCTCGACTTGGTGAAATGCCATGTTTAGATCTAATTTGGAGAACACCTTAGCATTCGAGACCTCCTGTAAGGTTTCCTCGACTGTCGGAACTGGATGCTTCTCCCTCACTATCGCGCGATTTGCTTGCCTCATATCTAGGCAAATTCTGACATCACCGTCTTGTTTCTCAACGACCACTAGGGGGTTGACCCAGCTGGTAGGCCCATTCACTTTTTCAATAACGTCAAGCGCTTCAAGTTGATCCAGCTTCTCTACGACCTTACGCCTCCTACTGAAGGGAATTCTGCGCAGGGGTTGGGCTATGGGGTGCACAGTCTTGTCAATATGCAGTTTTAACTGATAACCCTTAAGTTTACCCAGGCCCTCAAACACCTTGGGGTACTTTGCTTTAAGAGCTGCTTTCCTGTTTACTTGCTCTACACCTCCTATTGAGCTAGTTGGCTTTACATTACAATTATTGATTTGCACACCAACCCTCAGAATATCTAGCAACTCAGAGGTTTCGCGACCCAATAAAGTTGCTGCTTTGCCAGGCATGATAAAAAACTGAGTGCACTGTGACAATTTTGTTTGCGGTACGCACACATTTAAGCTACACTTTCCTTTTAGTTGAAGAGGCTCAACAGATGCATAAGTATAGACTTTTTTATCACACTTTGATAAGGTAACCCTCCCTTATGTTATAGCCTCAAATACTTCTTCTGACATTAAGTTACAACTAGCCCCTGAATTTATCATAACGTTTATGAGCTTGTCTTCCACATCCAGCTTCAAGGTGTTGTAATTTTCAGTGCTAGTAGTAGTAAACGCGTAGAAAGCATCATTTGTCACTGAATCTTGATCACCAGCTTGGCCTTCATGAACATTGTGTACACCCTCGCGTGAGCTTTGTGAATCTCTTCGCCCTCTTCCTCGACTCCTCTCTCGACCACGTCCACGACCACGACTTGAACTGCGGTCCTGTGCTTGCTTGGAGTGGCAGCAGACCTCGAAGTGACCCATATTTCCACACTTCACACACTTGTGTTCACGGGAAATACGACAATCTTTGCTTAAGTGTCCCACTTTGTCACACTTCCAACATTTTCCTTTGAATTTTGTCGAACTGTCATATTTGTGACTGGTTTTAACACTGTTTACTTGACTCTCAGGCATGAGAGTGAGTGCCTCTTTGTCATGGTACTGACTAACAATTTGTAGTAGTTTACTTAGAGTCAATGAATCTTCGCGATACAATTTTGATTTTAGGGGTTTGTCTTTAATGTACGAGATTACATGATCTCTCACCTGGTTGTCTTTTTCCTCCCCGTAATCACAGTGCTCTACCACGGTTTTCAGGCGTGTCACGAAGTTGTTTATTGTTTCACCAGGGTTTGGTTTCGTTGCTAGAAACGTCTGTCTCGCCATGGGGATATTTTTCTTCAGTTTGAAGTGTTCTGACAGACAGTCCATGGCCTTCGTATAATCTTTTGCTTCTCCTGTAACGGCACTCGGGTATGTTTTGAAAACATCTCGCAGTCCTGGTCCAGCAATATGCAAAAGAAGGGCTCGCTTTTGTGTCACGTCAGCAACTCCCGAAGCGGCTACGTACAGCTCGAATTCCGCTTTCCATATTCGTCATCTTTGGGCCAATGTCGCCGGTTCGCCCACAGCATCGAACGGTTTCAAACCCGGTAAACCGCTTAAACATACCGCCATTTTCTGTCTCTTTTATCTTCTTTAACTCTTGGATGGCTCTCGGTGGTATTACGGGCGTTTTCTTTTTTTATCCTCGTCGCCAAATGTGGTATATAGGACCCCGACTTACAAACAACAACATTTATTGTCTCTAATAGTAATGGCGGACTTACATGTCTCTCCCTACATCCGGGACCTTTCTATCCCATGATGCAGTGCGTACACCACAATAACGATCTTGAAACATGAAACGGGGAGCCGGGGGGGGGGGGGGGGTGCAGACATTAAAAGAGGTGAAGGGGAGGGGATGGTAATGCCGGACAAAGTGCGACCCGTTTATAAACCCACAGGTAAGATTTGTTATCTATATTGTGCCGCTGAAAGAATAGAAACTTACGCATTTGTGCTCCATGTTCCCGTTTTGTTTTAAGTTCTTTATCAAGTTAAGGAATGTTTAAGTATTTTTGTGCTTACTGGGGATCCCTCGAGGCTGGGGATTTTCTGGTCAAATTAACGTGAACTTGTTCGAGATCCCAAAAACTAAATTGTACTTAAGTCTTTCACTACGATTTTGCAACAGCTATCTCATAATCTCAACAACATGATTCAGTATATTGTCAGTTCTGTATATCTGCTTGTTTTTAGGTTAGGTGAACTTGGTTTTATTTTTTGCCAGAAATATATATGGATTATACAAAACTATCTAAAAATGTAAACATCCATAAATAATCACAATCATTATTTCCAATGTTGATAATACAAGGAACCGTCGACATATGGTAGAGTTTACCCATTGTTTTATACTGAATAAAATCATTTTATGGCTTGTTTGGTTCACTTTTTAATGCCTTCCACTGATATTCACCTTCAAATGGGCCAAAAAATCGTTTAAACCAAAATATCAAACTTCACGCACACAATTGTGAAGATCATGTTATTCTACGTTGTCGTGCAAAATTTGAGACTGATTCTCTATATTCGCATATGTGATTCATTCAAATATGTGAAATTCACTTATGTGAATGTAAATTCTCCCAACTTATGCCGTGATCATAGCAACAGCTAGCAAATTCGTACAGACAATTTATCAATGATCATGTTGGTATAAATGTTTCTCATATACAGCCCTTTTATTTCAGTATACAACAACATTTAATCTGTACCCGTAAGGTATAAGATACAGTACTGGGGAAAAAGATTTCAACGAGGTGAAGTGAAATATCCCCAGCGAAGTGAAGTATCGCTTCACGTGAAGTGAAATATCCCTTCACATCAAGTGAAATATCACTTCACCAAAAGGGAAATATCACCGACTTCACGTGAAGTGAAATATCACCTCACGTGAAGTGAAGTATGACCTCACCAAAAGTGAAATTTCACTTCACGTGAAGTGAATTTCACTTCCCCAAATGGAAAATTTCACTTCAATGCAGGTGAAGTGATATTTCACTTCATCTGAAAGGGATATTTTGATTTTCGTGGTAAATGAACTTTACCAGTGCCCACCAAAAAAGATCCGAACAGCGAGCTGCTGAAAAAGCAACATTACAGAAAGGACCGAGTTCAGTTAACGCCGTATTATCACATCGCATCATAGCGGCCTTTGGAAATAAAATCCATGCATCTCGAGCTTTAAATGGTATGTTTTGCCAGGATTTCAATGTGCTAGAAGTTGAATTATTGGGAACGCAGGCTGGTCTAAATTCACCGCTAACTCGTTGCACTAGAACAATGCACAACGCGACAAGTCGCTTTAACGAAATAGACATTTTCAAAGTTATTCGTAACATCGCATCATAGCCGCCTTTAGAAATAACATCTGTACATCTCGAGCTTTAAAATGATATGTTTTGTGAGGTTTCAAATGCGCTAGAAGTGTTGAATTATTGGGAACGCAGGCTGCTCTTGATTCACCGCTAACTCTTGAAAATAATTATTTTGTGATATTTCACTTCACCAAAAGGGAAGTTTCACCTAAGGAAATTGAAATTTCCCTTTTAGGGGTGTCATAGCATGCCTGTGGCAATATAGTCCAGTAGGTCTGGGCACGAGTGACCCTTGGCCAAGATGGCGGCCCGCTTGTATACAGTTTGGTTAGCTAAATTACATGGCAACTTACACGTTAACAATCCGAATGTAGAACTTTATCATGGTGTCAAGAGCGGGATAAAGCCTTCGTCTTCAATGTTAAGCACAAATTAGTAGATTTTACTGCAATTTCGAGGTATTTTCTACGAACTACGATCGACGATGGCAGATCGATTCAAGCCTCCAGACATGGACTGGGTCTCCCCAGGAGACCTCCACAAACGATTCAAGATCTTCAAACAGAAATGCGAATTAATATTCGATGGGCCATTAGATGGAAAAGAGGAGGATAAGAAAACTCGACTCCTGTTATTGTGGGCCGGAGACAAAGGCCTCGAGATCTATAACACAGCAACATGGAACAACGACGAAGACAAACTAAAACTGGTGCCGGTTTTAGAAAAGTTCGAACAGTATACAAGGCCGCTAAGCAATCAAATCCTAGCGAGATACCAACTAAGATGCCTAAAGCAGAACAACACGCCAGTAGAAGAGTTCATTACGGAGGCAAGAACACTCATAGATGACGCAGGGTACAACCCTTCAGTTAAAGAGGAAATGTTGAGGGACACGCTCGTGTTCGGACTAGACTCAGACAAAGTTCGAAAAGATGCAATCTCTAAAGGAAACTCCCTGACGTTCAGAGACGTTTATGACCTCGCCAAGACCGAGGAAAGTACGAAAACACAGATGGATGCCATAACACAGGGTACCCAAGGCGCCACCCTGCACAGTGTAAGAAGTAAAAGCAGACCGTCTACCAGTGAACCAGGAACATCGAAGAGAGAAAAACACCCAAGCGCGGACTCCAGAACAAAATACAAGTTCAAATTCAAAGGATGTTATAGATGCGGAAACAAACACGAGCGATCAGACGTCTGTCCAGCCACACATGCCAAATGCCTACACTGCGGTAAAACTGGCCACTTCAAACGCGTCTGCATGAAAAGAAAGACGAAACAAGTAAATGAAATTGTAACTAGCCCCAGTTACAGAGGTCAAGACATATATCTCCAAGATCATGAGAGCGACAACGAAGAACACTCAAGCAGCGGTTCAAGCAGTGATGGAGATACTCACGACGATTACGTGACTGTAATAGTCGGTACCATAACAACGGAGCAGATAGTGAACAGTGTTGACTTGTACCCCAATAAACTCTACACGTCGGTCAAAATAAATGATGAACGCACCATCAACATGAAGGTCGACACCGGCGCGGACACATGCATCTTGACAGTCGACGACCTACAAGTTTTAGGTCTGTCACTAGACATAAAACCTTGTAACGCGGTCTTAATAGCATACGGAGGGCACCCGATCACCAACCTTGGAACAACAATTCTTAAAGTCACCTACAAAGGAAAATCAACCTCAACCAGATTCATAATTGTCGACGCACCAGAACAGCCATCAATGATTGGCTGCCAGCAAGCTCAAGAACTGGGCTTAATAACCGTTAACATCCGGGAAGCCACCAGAGACCCGACACAGTCCGACAAGATAAAAGAAGCCGCCCAAGAAGGACGCTTGTCGAAAGAAAGTGTGCTAGAAGAGTACGGAGACTGCTTCGACAAAATAGGAAGGTTTCCAGGGAACAAATACCATATAAACCTCACAAACAACGCCACACCCGTTGTCCACCCACCACGCACAGTCCCTGTGCACATCCTCCCGCTGTACAAGGAAGAATTGGACAAGATGATCGCCGACGATGTCATTACAGAAGTCACCGAGCCTACCGATTGGGTTAACTCAATCGTGTGCAACGTCAAAGAAACACCTGATGGCAAGAAAAAAGTGAGGCTCTGCTTAGACCCGAAGGATCTAAATAAGAAAATTCGCCGGGAACACTACTATACCAGAACCATAGACGAAATACTACCATCGCTTCACGGAAAGAAGTTCTTCTCCGTCGCCGACACCAAGAAAGGGTATTGGCACGTCGAGCTGGATCACCAATCAAGTATGCTATGCACCTTCAATACGCCTTTCGGTCAATACCGCTTTAAACGCTTGCCTTTTGGAGTGATCGTCTCCCAGGACGTCTTTCAACGCAAGCTAGATGACGTCTACAGGAGTATTCCCAATGTCACAGGAATAGCGGATGATATAATAATCTTCGGTTCTACAGAACAAGAACACGCCCAGGCGTTCGCCCGTATGCTCGAAGCCAGCCGGGCCAACAATGTTAGCTTGAACTCAGAGAAACTACAGTTCAAACAACAACGAGTAAGCTTCTATGGCCACACCCTAACAACCGAAGGCATCCTTCCAGCCACCGACAAGCTGGAGGCAATCAAGAACATCTCAGCACCCACCAACGCCAAGGAGCTTCTCTCGCTACTAGGAATGGTAACATACCTCAACCGATTCTCGTCAAGAATCGCAGCACTTACTGCGAGCTAACAAGGAAGAGCGCACACTTTAAGTAGGAGCAGTTCCATCAAGCGGCACTCAACAAAATTAAGGAGGAACTCTGTACAGCGCAAGTGATATCATACTATGACCCGGATCCTTCAACCACGACCATCCTTCAGTGTGACGCTAGCCAGAAAGGGCTAGGTGCTTGGTTACGACAAGTGGATCCCAACGGTGAAGAAAGAATCGTCGCCATGGCTTCCAGATCCCTCACTACTACCGAGTCACGATACTCCAACATAGAGAGAGAATGCCTAGCAGTCATGTACGGACTGGAGAAGTTTGAGTACTACCTACTGGGTAGACACGCTCTTGTCGAGACTGACCACTCCCCAATGGAACAAATCTTCAAGAAGAACATCGCTGAAGCACCAGCAAGATTGCAGAGGCTGCTTTTACGATGCCTCAAGTTCGACATCGAAGTCAAATACAAACGCGGAGAGTCGATACCTGTTGCAGATGGACTCTCTCGTGTCTGCATCACCAAGATCCCTAACGATAGAGCCAGTTTGGAATACAACGTGCACATCCTTACAGAGAAGACCTGTCCCATAGACATGGAACGAGTAAGAGAAGCAGCCCAGAAAGACCCAACCATGAACCTATTGAAAAACACCATCTACTCTGGCTGGCCAACCTACAGGCAACAGTGTCCCCCGGAACTGTGGGACTACTGGAACTACAGATGCGACCTAGTCTTGGAGGATGGAATCGTACTGAAGTGCGACCGGGTAATTGTGCCCGAGTCTCTCCGGGAGGCAGTATTAGAAACCATACACACAGGCCACCAAGGCGAAACCAAGTGCTTGCTCCTGTCGAGGCAATCAGTTTTCTGGCCAGGAATGACCAGCGACATACGCAAGATGGTAAAGGACTGCGTCGTGTGCAACAAACATCAACCAGCACAGCCGAAGCTGCCAACCCGACCATGGCAAAAACTTGGAACAGACATATTTGAATACAATGGGTCAAAGTACCTGATGATCGTTGATTACTACTCCAGATTTCCAGTAGTCCGACTCCTGAGCGATATGACGGCAACGACAATATCCAGCCACTTCACCAGCGTGTTTGCCGAATACGGCTTACCAACTGCAATACTTGCTGACTTCGGCAGTCAATACGTCAGCAAGCATTTTCGACTGAAGTGTAAGCAAAGCGGCATAACGCTGATGTTCAGCTCGCCCTATCACCATCAAGCCAACAGCTTGGCAGAGAGGAGTGTCGGTGTATGCAAACGGTTGTGGTCTAAAGCTCAAGAGACCAAGCAATACCCATACACAGCACTGTGGATGTATCGAATCACCCCTATAGATGACAACTTACCTTCACCGTATGAGCTGATGTTTGGACGTCAACCGAGATCATTACTACCTAGCAGTAACAAGGCGCTCCAGTCAAAGCATCCAGCGACAGAAACAAACCAGCAATCCAACCAGCACAGGCAAGTCATACAAGCCGAGTCATATGATAAACGAGCTGGCAGAGAGAAAGAAGCATTACTGGTCTCAGAGAAGGTTTACGTGTGGAATTCCCTCAAGAAAATCTGGGAACCAGGAAAAGTGTTCAGTCGCCCGAATGCCATTCGGGAACTCAGAACTTATGTCGTAGAGATGAACAACAGGCTCTACAGAAGAACTAGAGAACACCTACGCCCCAGATCTACCAGCGCACCACGGCCAACAGTAGGCCACCACCTTCTGCTGGAGCAGCAAGGAACACCCCCTCAGGCAGATATCTCCCCACAGACGGAAGATCGAGAGCCGAGAGCAGGCTCTGCGATCAAAGAAGGTACACAGTCTCAGGACAATGATACAGGATGTACCAAGTCGTCATCCCCAAGTGAGGACAGCACTGAAGCCAAGGCAGCCCCCCACCCGTCGGACCCGGAGGTGGTCGTAGTCAAGGGCGGAAAAAATTCGTTCCAACTCAGAAGCCAAGTTACCCGCTTTGGAAGGGTGACCCAAGTCCCATCAAAGTTAAAGGAGTAACATCTAGTCCAAGAGACAGTTACCTGATTGCGAATCGGGTGGATAGTGACACGGGACCAGGGAATGCTGTTAGCGTCACTAGAACTTGTTATTTTTACTATCTTATGTTTATGCTTCGTTCATAGCCCACGGAACTTTGCTGCGCTGTAGCACGCATGCAAGAACTGTTAGGTTTTGGTACACATAAATTCAGAGAGGGGATGTCATAGCATGCCTGTGGCAATATAGCCCAGTAGGTCTGGGCACGAGTGACCCTTGGCCAAGATGGCGGCCCGCTTGTATACAGTTTGATTAGCTAAATTACATGGCAACTTACACGTTAACAATCCGAATGTAGAACTTTATCAAGGGGATATATCACTTTTGCAAGTGAAATTTCACTTCACCTCGTTGAAATCTTTTTCCCAGTACTATAACCTTAACGTCCACTGTACGTTTAGGTTGGGATCCAGGCGTGGACGTTAGTGTGGCGCATGAAGCCCAAACAAGATCAGGGAACGAGATTGGAGCAAAAATGTGGACGTTAATTGGGGGAGGGGGCTCCGACCTTAAGCGGGGCACTAAGAATATAGCGACGGTTCCTAACTTACACATAATAGAACAATACTGATGCATGTGAAAAAAAGGAAAAATTGTTATTCGGCGGAGAAAACCTCCAAAAAACCATAAAGGCTTGTCAGAAATTGTGAATGGGTCCCAAATACTTCTTGTATCTATACGCTTATACAATATACAAATATTTGTTATTGTTGTAATTCAAAGAATTCCAACCTTAAAATATACGGCCTTGGGAAAGTATTGTACACTGTTTAATATTGGTCCTACACACAGGCATGAGGTCGATAAAAATCAGCTGCCCTTGTCGAGTATTTATGTATTGGACTACTTGTTGAAACACCGTTTCATGCGATGACTACATATGCATTTATCCCGTGTCCCCAGACTTATTCTGAAGTTAAATAATCAACACGATACAAATATCAGCGAAAAGGTGTAATACTTGCAACCTCGCCGCTGATATTTAGTACTTCTTAACTTCAGAATGTGACTGAGTAAATGCGTCTGTTATTAAATTTCTCAACTGACAAAAGAAACATCTCTTTGTTTTCCTTCACAGGCGCCCTCCAATATTCATCAC
The DNA here is from genome assembly GCA_030867875.1 of Actinernus sp. WN-2022. NCBI lineage: Eukaryota > Metazoa > Cnidaria > Anthozoa > Actiniaria > Actinernidae > Actinernus > Actinernus sp. WN-2022. The sequence goes on from JAOWCC010001501.1 coordinate 44,575,486, forward strand.
TGCTAGAACGGCGCCAAAACATATCAAGAATTAACTATCCTGTAGATAATTTTCACTGAAATAACCAATACAATTGTCCTCAATAAAATACGATAAAATAAGTGAGATCTTGTAAACCAGGCACAAATACCCAAATGTCTAAACTTCTGGAGGAATGGTCTACCTCGTTGAATAAAATGTGAAAACTTGATATGTAAAGTAGTATATATGCAATAGCCATATTGGTTTACCTAAATAAGTAAAGCCGAGTTTCCCATCAAATTGAAATCATTGGTTTCACTTAAAAATTCTTTGGATGCCACTTTTAAGGATTCATCATTTCAAAAAATGAAATCGCCACAAATACATGGATTTTCATGTCATTTAGAAAAGTAACACGCTAAGCCCTCCGGCTTTCAGAAAATTCAAAACTTTGTGACTCAAAACGAAAACACTTTAACGGTGTTAAAGTTTTTTGTGAAGAATTGCTGTGTCTTCTTAATCTGATAATTAAGATGGATATTGAATTACCTTTGAATATGGAAATGTTTGATAAGGAATCTATTTTATGTAGAAAATTATACAGAATAAGAAAGCATAAGCAACGAATTTCTTTAGTATTTTTAAAACACACCTACAGGTATCCAGTTGAGGTAAATTATCTGCGAACGTTTTTACGTCGCAGGCTATAAGTAATACGAAGCGATGTTAAATTTTGAAGAGACTAAGCTACATTAAAATTAAGATTTCAGTGTGATTTTGAGAGACTCAAACTATTGCTAAAATAGCTGACATAGCCCCTTTAATTAAATCTCTTACTCAGAGGAAACAATCATCCTTACCAGTCGCGGGACTCGTTAGAGAGTAATTTGAAGAAGTCGATCCTCCACAAACTACACCTGCATCCTCCGTGTGATTGCAATTATTGACTCCCAACCCAATATGCCGACATTGTCCTATGGTAGTTTCATTTCCGGAACATTGCACTTTATCCAGAAGTATGGAGCCGTTACCCTGTCCAAACCTAAAACCAGCAATATAACTCTTTCAACAGTCTATTAAAAACATTGAATTTTCACAGAACCTGAAACAACCATTGGGGCTGATCAAAGATCGGACCCGGTTAAGTTACAGTTCGAATTTGTATTTAGCGAGTAGATTTTTGTAGAGGGAGGAAAACCAGAAAACCCGGAGAAAAATCATAGGAACAAGGACGACTAAGTACCACAAACGCAACTCACATGTAAAATGGACTCAAAACCTGGTTTACGTGACGAGAGGCAACGTGCTTACCACTTGCACCTCCACGGAAAGAATACATTTGCCTGCACCACACATGCACAGGGACACTCAGCTTTACGACGTATTATATATACTGCTATACAGGGTCCTGGTTTTCTGTAAAAATATATATATTTGAAGAATTTCTAGTTGTAGTTGACTTAGCTAATAAATCAGGGATATTAACAAAAAATCATCCTGGAAAACCGGGTTTCCCCTCCATAATGTACCGCATGTGTACGACAAGCTTCCAGTTGTTTTGCCGCCGATAACCCGTCATGCTTCCTCAGCTCAGGTCAGCTATAATTTTGTAGGGTATGAATGAGAAAGTAATATGAGTCTGGTATAAAATAGTTATGCAATGCTTTCTCGTTGTATGCAATGAATATCCCACTCAGTGTCTGGATTTTTCTTTGCAAAAGGCTCGTTTGTCTACTGAAACATCAAGTCACTCGTGGGATATTTCACGGTAAACCACGAGAAAACATTGCATAACTAGTATTTATTCCACTTAATGCTGAACTAACCTTGCACAGCAATAGGCAGCCGAGGCTGGTGGAAGTCCAAGCTGACGACAAATAACCTTTGCGTCTTGAATGTCCCAGAGGTCATCACAGACTGTAGCCCACGTTCCATTCAATGTTCCATTGACGTACTTGACTTCAACGCGTCCTTCATTAGAAGAGTTGCCATTTACAAGTCGAACGATGACTTCTAAATGTATTCGACGACGGAGTAAAAAAGAAGTTGATTTAGTTTTTATTTGCTAAGTAACTTATGGTATAGCTTCACTACTCTGTATACTTTACTACTAAGCTGTAACAATTAATAAAGTATATGTATGACTGTTTCAAGCCCGGGGTACATGACAAGTATTATGGGCATGGTACTCCTAAATTTAGGTACGGCTGTCAATATTTTCGGCACGTCATCCCTTATTTTTGACGTGTATATGGAATTGTTCCGAGTACTCATGCCCGAAAATCAAGGGATGCCGGAACCCTGCAGTGAAAAGGGAGTCTAAGCCAGCCTGTTTGGAGTGCCGTGCCCAAGTTAGGTGTCCGTACCCAAGTTAGGAGTACTGTGTCCAAGGTAGGAGTGCCGTGCCCAAAATGCTTGTCGTTCAAACCATGCAGGCTTCAGTTTTAGAAAGACTACAACTTAGAGTTCTAAAAATACCACCGTCATCACACAAATCTCTCGACACATGAAATCCAGGTTAGAAAAACTGAGCAGTTCGACATTTATAGCTATTATTTAAAAAAACCTTGATAACAAGCCTACGCGTTAAACGAGATGCCGCAGCTGCTTAAAGTAATTAGTTACCGCTGGCGCCTCATTAACATGCATAACCAAGAAGTCGGACGAATAACGTAGAATTACCTGAGGGTGGTAAGAGACCGAACTGAACTAGTTGGGTAGATATAGGACACCGAAGGCAAACTAGCTATTCCTCTGCCCCGCACCAATTTTCTAAAGAACAGCTTCATTTATAGCGGTGCGGTGCTTTGGAATAGCTTACCTGTCGAGCTGCGGCAAGCAAACTCTCTCGCTTGTTTTAAATCTCGCTGCAGCGATTTCTTTCACAATTAGTAAAATTCATTATACACACGGCATTCATGTAAAGCAGGCATCTCTATTTTATTCATTTGTTTTTATTCATAGTTAATATTACTTAGATAAATATAGTCAGATATTGTATAGATGTAATAGTTAGATATTAGTTAGGTGCGTTATTCAAATTATTAGATATTAACATTGTACTGATTAGATATTTCAACTATTCCTACTTTTTATAATGTAATCGAAGGCCTGATGTTTTAACCGTCTATATATAAAAAAATAATTACTTACTTAATTACTCGGGCGGCCTGTGGCAGGCACGAGTCTAAATATGCAGGCCGTTTTTTTTGTTCAGTGCAGCAAAATTGACGACTTTCGGTCCCGTTAACCAATCAGCTCACACTGTTCAAGTGCACATACTTGAACATTCACGGGGCCGCCTGGGGCCGCATAATGTAATGTCGATGATGGTAATCGTGAAAGGTCAACCGGAAGCCGCACAGACTGCGGATATAATTAACACAAGATGTTTACTTTAATCGTACGTACGGAGCTGGGGCTTCAGTGACAGCACAATTCCCTATCAGATTAATGGTACTTTCGTTCGAGTTGTTAAACTAGAATCCTCTCACAGGCGAGGTTTTGGTTCGAGAAAGGCCCTCCAACAGTTCCCTTTACAGTTCTGTAATATAATGAGCAGACTGACGTTTTGTGAATGAGGGTAACGCTTTTAATTAGAGATAATCAACAGGCATTTCAGTTAATAATCTTTAATCCAACAAATACAAAATGGACTCATCACTTTACTTATAACCATCCACGTCTACTTAACAACAGGAGTATACCTGAATGAATTACATGTAACTGTATGTGACACATACTTTAAACAATTCCCAACAGCTACGTATACATGTATGTGACATATATGCAGACATATATGTCACATATATGTCTGCATATATGTCACATATATGTCATATAACTGCATAAAATTATCAAATTTCGATATCTGTCACAGTTATGTAGCATATATGTTGCAGATATGTGACATATATGCGACATATATTTGACATATATGCGAGATATATGTGACAGGTATCTGTGACATATATCTGTTAAACATCTGCAGTTTTGGTAAGGGTAGTTATGTGCCAAGGCACTGTATACGAGGCATGGGCAAAGATTGAGTTTCCCAGATTACAGATGAAAGTACAGAACTTAATGAATCTTAAAGATACTTCGGAGTCGTTGGATGAAGAAACAGAGGTCACGCGCGACATGCTTGAGAACATGTTCAACACTTTATGTTATACTAAGAAAACAAAACAAGTTACAGAGCCTGCAAGTTCACAAGTCAATGAAAAACCCCAAGAGCCTGTAGTTTTGGATCAATATATCCTTGAAACTCCAAAAGCAACACGTACACATACACATGAATCAAATTCAAACCGGAAGAGACGGAATTCTTTAGATTATTCACGAGGGTTGTTAGCCCGCAATAAGAACTCTCGCTCTGATTTAAAGACCTTGATTTGTAACATGGAGGCTGACCTAACTGATATGCGTAATGAATTCTTACTCTCGTCACGTCAAGAATCAAGAAACGAAACTCAGTCATTTGGAAGACAAATTAGTGCAGCAAGATAATATATACAATACCGAAATCAAGATGCTGTCATGTGGACGGCGTAATTGACTCGTCAAGAACAGCAGCTAAAGTTACAAAGAGGCCCACAAATTGACCACGAATACAATTAACATGACTTCCAGAAGTTTTATATAGCTCCATCACAGGATGGACAGGATACAACTTATAATTTTGGAAAAATATAAACATACATTTGAGACAATCATCTATTAGTACTGGGAACCTGCAGTGTAACAGAACAGCAGACTAAATTGCAAACGTGTGTTACATGAATAAGTAGTGTTTAGAGTAAAGGCCTCAACTACTTTAATTTACATACGAGAAAAAAACAAAAATATTAAATTACATATATATACTAGGGGAGTATAGAATGAAAGTCACCGCGCTACCGGCCACTCCTAAAGACTGCTAATATTCAGCTAATAATTCGTCCCTTTGGTTATTACTAAGAGGATTTCAAATGAAAGTGTATTTCATCTTCAATCTTATGTGGTCCGAGTGAAAGCCCGGATGGGCTCTTGTTACTATATGTATTGGTTGTATAACACTCTATTCGAATTAAATAATTAACCCCAAAATGACCTTCTATTAACGGGCTTTGTGGTATAACCTCAATTTCTTTACATCATCCAGCCGCTGTTTTCTAATAAGCCGCACAAATACTTGAGTTCATTGAGAGAACAATTCTGGATTGTTAAGTAGCGTCAGACGCTAAAACGCGAGACCTCCGTTGTGTGATATATATATATGCATCAATGCCGAATGTTTTAGGGTAAGCCTTATTTCCCACCAGTCGCCGGACATGATTTTCCATTCAGTTATGTAGGCCGTAGACTTTATTGGTTCAATCTATGTAAAGGTAGTAGTAGGAAAGGAAGTGGAACGTACATGTGCAAATACTGCATGTAACCTCGATACAGACCTCACCTCCAAACTCCATAAGAAGAGATCCTCTATTGGTAAGAGTACTTTTTGTTTAGCTTTGCGTGTACGTCCTAATCAACCTTACTCAAGTCACTCTAATTCTCCTAATTCGCCACACAATAACCCAAGTACCACATCTAATAATCCAGCTACACTTCACAAACGCCATAGACGCAAAAAGCCACATAATCCCAAACATTACTGGAGAAAAAATAATTCTAACATTCACCTTGACACTAATTCTCTGATTAATATTTCTAATACACAGCTAACTAGCGATGAATTACAACTGTTAGCTAGAGGTTTGACCTTTTGCCCCACTCCCCAACATATTAATTGGACCGAAGTTAAAGCTGACATTCATGATTTTTCACGTCGCATGCGCCTCTTAGAATTCTTCCACGATCACACATTTAATACTGAACCTAATCCGTTCCACGTTAAAAGTAATTGGACTCCACCTCCTAACAGAGATTCTGCCTTAGACGCTTTTTTAACTGCTGTGGAACAGGACATTTTAACCACCAAACCTAAACGTATTCGTGACAACCTTACGCCCCGCGAACGACAAGCTCAGGTATCATAATTATGGACACAGTCTCGTACATTAATGAATGTGTATGACAACTTACTGACGCTAATTTTTACGAAGAACAAGATAACGACATTACCGACCACATTAATAAACGCGTACAGATATACGTTAAACGCATGCATCAAGATAATATCAACACTCGACGTTACCTCATACAAACAGACCCTAAACCTGGACGCTTTTACATATTGCCTAAAATCCACAAACCTGGTAACCCCGGACGACCCATTATATCAAGTAACAAGCAGCCCACAGAACGTATTTCACACTTTGTCGACTTCCACCTTAAACCTCTTGTTGCCGAAACTCCATCATTCATTAAGGAGACATCCCATTTTCTTAATAAACTCAATAACCTTGGTAACCTCCCAGATAATGCTACCCTAGTAACACTTGACGTATCATCGTTATATACTAACATTCCACATAATGAAGGAATTGACGCCTGTCGCCACTTCCTTAATAAACGTACTAACCAATCTGATTTACACACTGAAACTCTTTGTAATCTCATCAGAATGATTCTTTCTATGAACATTTTTCATTTTAATAACAAACATTTTTTACAAACACACGGTACCGCCATGGGCACCAGAATGGCACCTTCTTATGCTAATCTCTTTCTAGCTAAATTTGAAGCTAACGCACTCTCTCACGCGCCCCACCAGCCCTACTGTTGGTGGAGATACATTGATGACATATTCATAATCTGGACCCACACGCTTGACCAACTTAAAGAATTTGTCACCTATCTCAACGGTATCCACGCCACCATTACATTTACTTCCTCTCATTCGTCTTCTAACATACCTTTCAGCCTTGCTCTCAGACTTCGTCGTATCTGTTCTTCTAATTAAACTTTCATCTCACGCACTAATGATCTTAAATCGTATCTCAATAAACGAGGATATAACCGTAATTTTCTTAACAAAGAAATAGATCGTGTCAATAACATAACCCGCACCGAAGCACTAGAGCCTAAACAAACTAACAACCAATCTAACCGAGTACCCCTCGTTATAACCTATAACCCTGCTTTACCCTCTTGTTCTCCTATTATGCACAAACATTTTAACATATTGTTGTCTTCTAATCGATGCAAAAATGTATTTACATCTGTACCTCTAGTCGCTTATCAGTGCTCAACTTACAACTAACAAACCTAATTACGATCCTCCCAGTTCTTTTCGTTGTGGCACTAATTGTTTAACTTGTAAATACATTGACAATGGCCAAAATAATTACACTTTCCACTCTACGAGCGAATTGAGAGCTATTAAACACCACATTAACTGTAATTCCAAAAACCTCATTTACATGGTCCAATGTAAACGTTGTAATGTTCAATATATCGGAGAAACCAAACGCCGCCTTAAAGACCGCTTTAACGAACACCGCCGTCAGTTCCTGCCGCCGTACAGTAGATAATCCTTCTAACACATCCAAACCCACTGCCGTTTCAGAACATTTTCTAACAAACAAGAGCCCATCTGGGCTTTCACTCGGGCCACATGAGATTGAAGATGAAATACACTTTCATTTGAAATCCTCTTAGTAATAACCAAAGGGAAGAATTATTAGCTGAATTTAGCAGTCTTTAGGAGTGGCCGGTAGCAATTAGTAAACATTCATACAAGGTCGGTGCCCTTGGTTCCTAATCCATGAACCAAAGTGAGCTTCCCACCCCCCCCCCCCCCCCCCCTCCCAACCAATGGGCAACAAAGAATTAATTCTGACACATGTTCCCATGGATCCACCCCTGATGGAAGCTGCTGATACATGCATTATTTACCCATCCATTTACAACAGTCATGATTATGTTTTATGTAGTATGTAATCTACTAGATTTAGCCTGTACATTTATAATATGTATAATGTATAAAATGTATATAGTGGCACCAAGGGAACTAGTACTACTACTACTAACAGAGGAGAGAGTCAATGTATTTAGCATGGTATTGCTATAATCGGGGACAAATTTATTTACTCTATATCTATATGACTATATAATTCCACTACACTTGAGGGTGGTCACTACCAGAGATTTGGTTGCATTCTCAGTGTTGGCCTACAATTTAACATTGTGATCCAAGAAGACACAAAGCTTTTAGAACCATTTGCAGATGTCAGAGCAAAGGCATGCAGTACCAGTTCTCCCAGTTATTTTAAGGTCCTACCTGGATTTAAACTCTGACTACCTCCTGCACAACAGACTGACACTTAACCACTGAGCTTACTGGTTCTGTGATGGGCCAAAATTTTGTTCAGATAAAATTAATCCAATTCTATTAAAATAAAGTTATAAATACATCTGAGACATTGAATAAGACAGTATGATTTCGCAGTGATTCTTTTTATGATTCAGATTTTTGGAGAGAACTGCTCGGGTATGTGAAATGATTGGAGATACTGTAGCATGAAATTTACATTTTCCTCTGGTTCGCTTTGGCTTTTAGTTACCCTACAGACTTTTCGACGTGATTTTACAAACAAATTATTTATCCATTTATTTAAATTATCTCTTATTTCTCTCTTCTCCGTCCTTACGGCTTTCTTTTCTAACTCGCCTCACTTTTCTGCTTTTTCCTAAAATTCGTTTAAGTAATTAAGATGTGCTTGCGACTAGTTTTATGACAATGAGTGTTTGCAGCACGTCTCTGTGTAGGATGTAAATAGGCATGTCAAAAAGTACACTGACTATCGCAAAAAATCGACAAAGAAATGCAGATATAAACACCCAATGATTTCAATCTCACCGTACCTTCATGACCTGACAAGACACTGTTTAGTTTCACTTTCCCTCTCAGCTTTGCTCTTGAATTGAAGTTGAGTTTGGCTTTGTTAAAGACTTCTTATTCAGTTGTATGGTATTGTGCAGTATATTTGAGTATACCAGTCCACAGAGATTCAAATAACAAAGCCGTGGCGGAAGAGAAGCTTAAACGAGAAATATTTTGTCCTCCTAGAAAAACACAACATCTTGCCATTTCTATCGAAGAAGCCTTTGGTTTCAGCCGCAAGGCAACACGCTAAAGTCATATTCGATATGTGGATTAGCTGGATCCTGGCTTTGATCATGCAGCCCCTTCAGGTTGTCGTGTCGTATATAAAATCACTGGCCATCAGGGTAAAAAACGCGGTCCTTCGGCTCCGACAAGAGCGCCAGTTGAAATATCCTGAGCCTGTTGGAAGGCTTTCGCACGAGTGAAGTTAAATAAAACATTAAACTGCTTACATTTGAGGGCCAAATTTGAGAGAAATTTTCTCGCGGGTCCACCATCTTGATTTTACTGTATTAAATTATGTAAATAAATTAACCTGGCGACTGTTGCGTGACCAGCACAGTGCAATCTGATTGGTGGTGAACTTGAAATTTAACGCATGCGCAGAAATTTTGCTACACGGAACAAAAAAAGAATAACGGCCTGCAGATTAATACTCGGTGCTGCCATAGGTATGCAGTTAATTCCACTATATAACTTGTTTTTTCTCAGCGAGACAGTATGCGCAAGGCGCGCGAAGCGTATCTTATCGATAGAGGTCAAACTCTTGAACCTCTAGGTATGAATAAACGTGATGAGACTGAGCTTGTATTTCATAATCATCATCACGTCACTTTTTTAATATTTTCGTTTCCTATTATATGTCACTCTCCACCTTCTTTTCATTGGTTTATATGTGCTTTATCATAAGATTGTGCAATTCATAATTCATGTATTATTTCGTAATGATTCTAGTTTATTGGATACATTGTAAGCCTCTTTCCCCGAAGAAGATCGCGGCCGTGCCGATCGAAATATTGGAAGAAAAAACTCTCTACCGTTGAATCAGCCTTTCCTTTCTTGTCTATTTATATATATTGCTGATCAGATCCCTACACGCTAGGAGATCCGGTGTTTTATCATTTCGTCTGTGGTCCCTCCAATTTTCCTGCAAGTGCAAGAGCCGTAAAAGTCGACTGTGATCATGAGTCGAGTGTACAGTGTGTCCAAAACAGTTAATGTAGTGGGGAGTATGTGAAGAGTAAAAGCAGGCCCCCACCAGCTGGTGAGCCTGCTATAACGTACAAATGAAATATTTATTTACTTTGAAGGAGTTCACAGTAAATGCATTTAGAAGATCATTCAGAAGATTCACTAGCCGCAGAGATATGCCGAATTTAATGGTATCTGACACCGCAAAAGAAACATTGAAATCAGTAAAAAACAAGTTAGCAGCATTATTTGGCTCACCCGAGGTTCAAGAGGCGTTGTTATTAAAGAAGGTACAGTGGTAGTAAAAGTCTGGAGAAGGCACCATAAGTGGGGTAGGTTCTAGTATCGGGTGGTCAAGACCTACCAAGGTTTAATAAAGTTGCGAAGTCCTCACCGTCTACTTCAGTATCGATATTGTTTTGTAAACCGATTCATAATCTCTAACGTAACGTTTTGGCGCGGACTAGTGTGTCCTTGAGTGATTTTCCCTTTCGATAGGAGATTAGAGGTTCATCTAATCTGGGAAACGGCGCAATAGTCATATGATGAGCTTATGTACGACAATACTCATCGATGTTGAAGCCGTTTTGAATTCGTGGCCATTAACATACGTGGAAGCTGATGAAATTTGAAGTGGCCTTAACGATTTTGCGTCTCCTTTGCGTCTCCCAAACCTATATAAGTTTTACTACGGTATTCCAGAGCCTAGCTACAGCAAGTGAACAAACTAAACGAGCTAAATCAGTATTAAACTAAACTGTGCACCCAATTACTTTATTTTACTTCACATCACTTCACTACAATACACTTCACACACTGGATCACTACTGAGATGGGGGGATTAACAACAAGCATAAGGAACAATGAGCTGTGACGTCACAAACCAGTACAAACCACAGGAATCCCATTAACCTACTCAGACAAAATATCATATACAAATTCAGAAAAAAGAGTCCGCCGACTTCATAACAGCCCTTCTGGAAAAGATGAGAAAGGGTAATAAATCAAGGTGTCGGATTGCAAAATATTACCAACCAGCAAGAAATAATTTGAAGAAAATCCTAGTTAGAAGTATAGACTTTAAAACCTAGATCAGTCTCAGTTTATTATTGTTAGGAAGAAAAGTTATTTCTGAGCTACCGAATTTTACGAAAATAATTCATCATACTGCACCGATTCAATCAGTCAACTGAAGCCTGTATCAAATGATACAGAATACAAAGAGGTTATTACACGGAAAGTTGTGTAATACGGTTGGGTATTTTTACGAGTCAGTTTTATTTTTTCGAGCCTGGAAGGCGAGAAAAAATACATTTACGAGTAAAACTTCCGAGGCAATATTACACAACATTTCGTGCAATAAATTGTTTATTATACGACAGCTAACACGAACAAAAAAAAATTGTTTTCGCTTACTTTGTATTGCTCTGTTTGAAGAACACAGTGCAAACACAGTGATCGGTAGGCCAACACTAAAATAATTTTGACGGCGTTTTTGGCTGGTTTACCGATCTCGTACGATCTCTCTGCGTACCGCGTTATACAAGTATACTGAATAGCGGATTTATAGCGAAATATAGCGATAATTTACTAGCAAATATATATACTGTGGTTGAGCAGTTATGGGTTACTATCCTCTATCGAAGTCTGAAGACATCTGAACTCCTGAACTGTGAGAGCAACACTGTCGCTCGCCAGCACAGAATAATTTATGATGACCCAAGCAATATTCAACTCTCAAGGTAAACAAACAAGAAACCTCTCACGGCCGAGGTTTTGGTTCGAGAAATTAAAGGCTTCCAACAATTCCTTTATAGTTCTTTAATATAATGAGCAGGCTGAAGTTTTGGGAATGTGGGTAAAGCTTTTAATTAGAGATAACCAACAGGCATTTCAGTTAATAATCTTTAATCCAACAACTACCAAGATGGACTCGTAATGGCAAGAACAGCAGATAAAGTTACATAGAGGCACACAAATTGACATAGCTAGCTCCATCACAGGATGGACAGGATAAAACTTATAACATGGTACAAATATAAACATACATTTGAGACAATCATCTATTAGTACTCGGAACCTGCAGTATAACAGAACAGCAGACTAAATTGTAAACGTGTGTTACATGAATAAGTAGTGTTTAAATGAAAAGGTTAAAATATTAAATTACATATATGCTTGGGGAACAGAGAATGAAAGTCACCGCGCTACCGGCCACTCCACCATATTTCTATTCAAAACGTTTTTTTTTGCTTTTCTTTGCGGAAAAAAATGAGCCACTTTCTTATGAGAAAAGTAGCCCCACATGTTGTTGTGTTGAGTGTATGACGTCACGTACGCTAAAAAAATGACTAGGCATTCCTCGCCCACGGGAACGGGTTCGCGTAATGGCGGACGTAAAATTCAAGATTCGGAGTCAAAAAAATGAGACTTCCCGTCGTCGTATCGAAAAATGGTTTGAACTGGTGGTAATTTAGCAACTCTACTTTATGAATATGAGAAAACATTGATATGTAAAAAAAATATTTATGCTGTTGGCTCTTTTTCTGTGAAAGCGCAGAGAAGCCACCATCCAGCCAATCGGATATAGAGAAACTGACAAAATATTTTTCAATCGCAAATTTGAGAACTTTCCCCACACACGATATTCTTAGAAAGTAAACCATTGTTAGGTTGAAAATGCATTATTTCGATGGGTTTCTATTGAATTTATAAGTACCAACCAATGAAATTACGAGAAAGAATAATAGAAAATTAACACCTTTTAACATTCCTTGCCGTAGATACTACAGTTCTTATCTGGAAGAATGTCTAGTCACGAGCCCAGGACAATTTCTTTTCAATTCAGTATAAGATCTACCAACTGAAACACAAAGCCATGATGGGAAAGATTTCGATCAAACTCTATCGAAAACTTCAGAATATAGATTATTGCAACAGACTTTTGTTTAGTCATACTCAATTAATTAAGTTGCAGTGGGTACAAAATGCTGCTGCCCTGCTTATTTGCAATGTATCACGTGTTGAGCACATGCCACCTGTGTTGCATCAACTCCATTGGCTTCTAGTTAAGTTTCGTATTCACATAAAAATATTGCTTATTACCTTCAAGGTATTGCATGGTATGTGTCCTATTTATGTTCAGGAATGAATTAAGATTAGAAGACAGTATAGCCTGCGTTATACCTCACGCAGCGTACACAGTTTAGATAGGAGCTTTTACAGCAGCTCCTAGCTAAACTGTGGAACGCTCTTCCAAGCTATATTCGCAATGAGTAGTCTCTAGTTAAGACTTATCTAGTTAAGAAAGCATTTTATACTATACTCACATTATTATTATTATTTTTTTAGTTTCATCTGCTCTCAAATTGCTAGTATAAATCAAGTTAGTACATTTTAAAACAAATGTTTAGTCTTCAAGTTTGATTATTTTTTATAAAGTGTTTTTTTAGTACAGGAGCGAATAATGTAGAGTACATGAAACATGAAACCTGCGCAATATAAGTTATTCAATTATTATTATTTTAATAACGGGTAACACGAAACTGGCGGACAGGCAGTGCGCGGGATCGCAAAGCACTGAGTTGAAGGATATTTTTTTTTTTTTTCTGCTATGTGTTTACATGTGAACATGATACCAAAGCGATCCAAACTTTGAATAAGTTTTCAGCAACTATTTCTCCATCCATATTTTAGTTTTAAATTTTGATAATGTTTTGCATCTCTTTGTTTTACTTAATAGCTTTCCATCTAGCTAACATACTCTCTCCGATCTCTCCCGCTGTTGGAACGGCGTCAATACCTCGCTGCGCCTGGTTCGTACGTCATGATCTTGAGCTAACTATTTTCCCGTCCGGCACCTAGTCCTTTCTCGCAGTGTTTGTTTGTTTCCCTTGTTTATCGTTTTGCGTTATGCACAGCCTAGAACAGTTTTGCTTGCTTGATATTTGTAGGCTTAAACGCGAAACGAAATTTGATAATTGAAATTCGAAATTGAGCCAGTCCGTGTCTTTTCGTTTTTCTTGGAAAAGGTATTCTCCATAAATATAGAAACCACAACATCTGTAAAACTGCACATTTTCCTGGAGTACAAATAACTGCAGTATAAATATCACTGGATTTTAATTTGGCGCTATTTGGACTCCGGTGATAAAGAAAAGTGCATTTTTACTCGATCGTCATTAGCATTTTGGCTTGCCTAAAGGTAGACTCCTCCACAGACCCCGCTCGGCCGTTGCACTTTCCCCACGCAAAGGGTCTGTTACAGTACAATGGTATCCCGATTTTGATTGGTTAGTCTATCCGTCTTGTAACCGATACTGCTATTGGTTGATGCATATTCTGCTGACTGGGCCACTTGTTTTCTTCAAGTCTTTCTGATCCAGTTATTCGTTTCAAGTCATTTGAGGAATTCTTCATGAATCAGGTCTAGTTCTGAAGGACAGTATAGGTGAAGCATTAAGAATCAATTTTCCAAAGACTTGAAATGGAAAAAGAGATTGCATTGTAGGAAAAGTGTCTACGTCGGTTTAATTAGGTTTTTTCTGGCTTTCTTTAAGCGAAGCAAAAATAACTTCTTGTATATGATGATCGCTCAAGTTTATAATGCTATGTATAGATTTCCTTTTGTCAGAATTTAAATTCAAATAACCAAACTTTAAAAACTCCCCACTCTTACCTTCTGCTAAAATTGTGTCGAAATAACTCATTAGAACCACAAACAGGAGAAGAAGTTGAAGAAATTCTCTCATTTTGAAGAGTAGATCATCAATCTTCTGCTTTAATACAAGCAGTAACCAAACTATCAACTCAAATGAAATTGTTAAGAACTTTCGAAGTTTATTAAGCAATGTATTTGTCTCATTACTTATTCATGATATAACAACCAATCAGAGCTATCAATTTGTACCACGTGACGTACTTTGAAACCTGGTAGAATGCTCTCAACACTAGTTCAACCACATTAAATTGCGGTCCTGGGACAATAGAGCATTAATAACAAAGCATTCTAATTAACGATTAGACTATCAACTATAGAACTGAGAGCCAGTGGCCTAATTGTTTTAGTAGAAACCAACTAGTTGTTCAATCTTCAACTGAAACCTTTTTTTTTTAATTTGACAACTTGGTGGCCAATGTTTTGGTTTTGTAAACCGGCTTTTTCGCCACTCACTATCTATCGCAGAATATATAGCGACTAACTTAGCCAATCAGATTGCAGGATTTGTGATGGAACACTATTTGGTTTCTACTGACATGCAATATAACAAACACGCATGTACTTAATAATTAATGAGTAGTAATATGCTCATCATTTTCCGAGTGAAATGTCAAATGTTGAATTGAGGTTGAAATTGAACTCGGATTTTGAAAACTTGTGACAGTACACAAAATATTTATTGATGTTTTAATGTTACGATATTGAGAGTCTTTCAAGATGAACTGACAGATGGTTTAGAAAAAAAGTATAGTAATGAACAATATACCAGCTATCCATTATAATTAAAGGGCACATAGTAATTGGTGAAAACAGTTGCGGGGTCCCTGTCATTATTATGTTTAATAATGGTATTTGTCTACACGTAATTATCACTTTTCCTTTATTTTGTCATTTTCAGTGTTGTATGAATATGGCGAAGCTTAATAAATAAATACAATTTCAGCACATTAATAATTCACAACACATAAACATATAAAACAGCCGATAATTGCATTCTTAATTTTGTTATATTTGCCAATATGTGACGAGGACCCTACAGTTTAATGTCCTTGAAGGTCTAACCATTTGTAGTTTGAGAACGAGACAGGACCTTCTACTTAGTTATTTCGGACCCTGATTGTTGGTGCAGCTAAAGTTTTGAATCCTCGATCTCCCACATATCAGAAAAGCACTAACCACTAACCACTAGTAGAAGTGCAGGTAAAAGGGTTTGTCATGGTGTTGTACATGTATCAGGGGAGTCAATGTTCGATTGGTGGCTGTTAACTGGCTACAAGCAGGTAAAGGGGCTATGTCATGGTGTTGTGCATGTGTGGAGTCAATGTTCGATTGGTGGCTGTTAACTGGCTACGAGCAGTTAAAGGGGCTATGTCATGGTGTTGTACATGTGTGGAGTCAATGTTCAATTGGTGGCTGTTAATTGGCTACAAACAAAGTCTCCTCCGGTCAATGCTTGATTGAAATGATATGCAATATTCAGTGTCCTTGAGGACTATGTCAGTAATAGGTAGAGAATGAGTAGCCATGCTTTATCGGATTTACTATCCTTTCTACCTATCTGAATTTTAGTGGCGTTACATTAATACAAGGTGACGATTTAATGTTTTGCATTTTTAAGTAATATCCACATAATGAGTAGCCGAGTTTGTAAATTCGATAAAGCACGGACACGATTTCTGTTTAAGAAATATAACACGCTTTCCATGTCTTTGTTCTCTTATATAAACACGCGGGATATGTTGGGAGAACAAAGAAAAACTTTCAAGTTTTTCTGCGTTCTCACCAACATATCCCAAGTGTTTATATAAGAGAACAAAGACATAAAAAGCGTGTTATATTGCTTTTATAAAATAACGAACAGGAAAAACACGAGAGAAAATCGTACGCACGCACGATCAGAAGATCAATTCTCCTAACCGTAACAGTCGTCTCTATTTTAAAAACAACAGTCCCCGAAAAGACTAACTCGGAATTCAAGACATGCTTTCCCGGAAATTTAAGGCGAAAGGCATTCAAGCTGTGGAGGACTTGAACTGGGTGTTTTTGTCGCTGAATGTACATGAGGAAACATGATCCCCCTGGCCCTGTTGAACTTTGAAGCAGGTTTTAGTTGAATGAACTTTTATTTTCACCAAACTCAATGGAAGGTCTAGCTGTTGGAACTTTCCTTCCAATGAGATGAGGCTAAGAGTGCAAGGTAAGAGGGAAAAACTCATTTTGTTCTGTGAAAAAATCAACAAAATATCAACTTCACAACTGTTGCACGTGAGTTTGCAAAATTCATCATTTCATGCAGTTGTTCATAAAATGTCAAGGAGAAAGCGAAAAACTTTATCTGAATTATCTAAGACCAAACAGGGTGAATGATAACAATTGGCCTTATATGAAGGCTTATTATTTCGTGACTTCGTCGCCGACAAATACGTATATGCCTTTTACTTTTAGTTTTAGTTTGGGATAAAAAAAGACAGAGAAAAAAAATTGAAAGAGGGTTGCCTTGCTTTTCCCTCTCGTCTACTCAAGTCTCTAACTCCATTCCTTGCTCTATTCGTCTATAAGGATGTTGTTTAAAAACTAGACTTGTTAGCCGTTTGTGTGCTTTAGTTTTACCGTACGAAATAAGTTAAACGAAAAGTGGTTTCGACTTTTGTTTGTTGGACCACAAATAAAAATATCTTGGCCGGGATGGTTAACAAATTTGATAACTTCGTCGGTTGGCTGTATTTTTGTTAAATATCAGTATGTCGGTTTTGCTGATTACAATCATATTATTGAAAGTCAACGTTTGGTGAAAACATTCTTCCTTGTCGTTTGCCATTTTTACCAGTTCATTCACAATCGCGTGCCAGCGAATTTCCATGTCTATGGACTCTCATATAAACACGGCTTTCAGCCAATCAGCGCGCGAGTTTCCTCTGGGTTATTTTATAAATATGACTTATCAAACGTCTAGATGTATAGAGTCCTGTTGTACAGTTATTTTGGCGATACGACCTAAAAATCAAAGCAAAAGTTTATGCAAATCAGGACGAATCTGTTTCAGATTTACAGATCACTTATCGCACATTGATATCCTTTGATTTTCCTTCATGCATTATTAATGATTTGATAAGTCTACGTATAGTTTGATTATTTGCATTGAATTTAACCATTGCAGATGTGTGCGAGGTTCGTTAGTTCCTATGGAAATCGAGCCGGTGTAACAGCGGATATAAAGACTTCTCACCGTGACACAGCCCTTTAACACAGAGATTTCGATACACCGATGGAGTTTAAATCATGATAGTTTAACATTTAATATGTCCACACATTAACCCCTTTCACTTACAAAAATATTGCCACGATCGGGATAATGTTGACATGGTTAGCTAAGACTTTTTATAAACTGGGTTCCAGGTCATGGTTCGCGGTCATGAGAACAGGAAACAATGCTAGCTTGTAGAAACAGCTATGTAAGTGCGTGTAAAATGTTGCATTTTAAAGTTTAAATGTTTAGCATGGAACACATGGGATTTAAAACATATTAACCGAACCGTCAGTTGGTTTACCAATTTGCCGGCCTTTGACTCATCTAAAAATGAAGTGAACATCTTGCGCTGTTACAATTAGCCGCTCCGTGTAACACCAACAATACTAGTAAGTACTGTTTGTCTGTGTGTAACGTGTACACAGACAAACAGTACTTACTGCTGATGTTACAACGTTTAAGTTACAAGGACACAATATGTGTGCAAACCAGTAGTTTATTTTGTAGATTTTCAGTGAATACAATTCTAGAAAGAACGATTCCTCAAACGTAACACAACACACTGTAATATAATTGTCAAAAAAGTAGGAATACATTGTTGAAAAACTTGCTAAATGTTTTGCATTTTTTTATAAATACAATACCATGCACTAACTTCAATTTCTCTTCTTTTTAAATTATGAATGTGCATATTCTTTGGTGCTTGCCAATTATTTTATTAAGCAAAGAACAAAAAGGTTCACTTGGATGCCGTACAGCAATTTCCCAATTTACTTGAACGTTTTTGGTCAGAAAGTAGAAAGAGGAGGAGTTTGATGCACTTACACGTATAGTTTCGCCTGCTCTATGAAATTAATTTTATTTATTTTGGGATGTATTATTTCTAGTTCTTTTCTGAAACTCCACTGATGATAAAGGAAGTTATCACAAATTATGGACTCCTTATAAATGTCAAAACAATACCTCCCAACGAAATGACAAGCCCTTCCCCTTCCCCTACATACGAGTAATAAAGGATACGTCTCCTGGATGACACAATAAGAAGTGAATATAACGAGGCACGTTTTTATGACCTCTCCAGAGAAGACAAGAAATTACTGTTACTTTTATTGCGTAAATTCCACCAAAGCTATGGTAACATGGTATTAACTTTCCTCTTAGCTTTCATCCCATTCTTTTTTTAATCTTATTTGTCTTTCAAAATGAATTGAAGCGAGTAAAGAAATAACCGACAGAAACATTATATTGTCACGGTCTTATGCATATAATGCCATTGCTGTGTCGATAGAATTAACAACTAAGTTTGTGATTCTGTTTGAGCACATGATCCAGGATGCCGGTACGTGGTGCATATTTAACGGAGGGGGAGGGGGCACTCAAGTTCATATGACGAATTAGTGATGTTCGGAGGTACCTCAAAATATGCATTGAATTGGGGTCAATGTGAGAATTATTTCTTTTGAAATCCGACTCACTTTTAAAAGAAGTATTATGTCAAACCTGGTTTGATGGTTGGATAGATAAGTATTTCGCAAATCGGTTGCGGTACTGCGGTACAATTTATCATTCAAGTGCCCCCTCCCCCCAACCCCTTGGGGTTTATTCGATGTTCTCTTCATGATGTTACTGGCTTCATTCCAGTTCAATATCTTGAGAATACGTTTTTGCACTAGGGTTGGCATTGACTCCTTCGCCTGTGCGGTTTTTGTTTCTTTTCTTGTCTTTTAGTTTGGCTTTAATCTACGATAAAAAGTATACAGGCATTTAATAGAGTTGGCGACAAAGGAGTCATGGAGGGAAAAGGCGACGACACGAGCAAGAGGAACACAAAGAACAGCTACAGTAGGAAAAGTAACTGTATTTGCAATTACAACAACTCAGTGCAACAGCTATATATAACAGCTACATCAACATCAAGAGCAACATCAACAGCAAATATATAGCATCAACAACTCCGATTCCAAATAAAATCCGTAAAATTGAATTTATGAAATATTCTTCAGATACTAACTTAAGATACCAGGTAAAATATTGACATATCAAAATTTGAGGGATGTAACTGTGCTGGGAAGCGTGCAATCGTGTTTTCAGTTTTCCATACATTATCTGTAAATTTTCACGCGGACTGTTTGACTCGTTTTTACAGACAATGTATGGAAAACTGAAAACACGATTACACGCTTCCCAGCACAGCTACATCCCTCAAATTTCGATATGTTAATCTTTTACCTGGTATCTTAAGTTTGTATCTGAAGAATATTTCAGAAATTCGATTTTACGAATTTTATTTGGCATCGAATTCCCATCGATTCCCATACAAACACTGGTATTTCGGGCCATGTTTGCACCTCTTTCAAAATGTCGGAATTTACCGCGAACTGGTCTATTAAATATATCATCTTCTAGTTCGTGAGTGAAATCTCTTATTCAGGATATTTACATAACGTTCTTCAATAGAAACAAACAGTTTAGAGTAGCTTAGGTATGTTTTTGTAGAGTTCGGGAAAGCAAGAAGTGTTTACGTTTTGAACTTTTCGCCGACTCGAAGGCAGTTTGTAGAGGGTTGTCTAATACTCTGACAAATTTATGCATAGTATTGTTTTGTATTATATCGACATAACAATAGCTTAACAATACAATACAATACAATACAATACAATACAATACAATACAATACAATACAATACAATACAATACAATACAATACAATAGTAGAACGATGCAACACCATAAAATACAAAACGATTATATGCATAAATTCTTCAGAGTATTGGACAAGTATGAGTTTGTACACACTTGTTTGAAGTTAAGGGTGCGTTCGATTGACCGTATTCCGGAATAGGAATAGATGGAATAGTCTCTGGAAATCACTGGTTGAGGTAAAATTCACACTGTATGCTACAAATGCTTGCTGACGTATGATATTCAGGATACAACTAGTATTCCAGTAGCTAAATGAATCCAGTATAAGCGATTTGTAGTGATCATTCTGTTTATTCTTATTCCGGAATACGGTCAATCGAACGCACCCTAACTGTTTTGTTGTTGAAAAAAAAAGAGACAAAGACGCCTCGTAGATCCACAGCTATTTTAGTCATTTTATGACGAAAATCGTTGTCAAAATTAGGACAGACACATAAACAGCTAACTTCAATTTGTTAAAGCTGCAATGTTTCTAAAACGACTGTTTCGTTTGTTCCTCAGTTGAGACCTCTGTTAAATAAGCGACCATGTTTCTAAAACCCATATAGTTTGTTCAGTAGTCAAATCATTACATTTTGAAATCTCTCGTAAGCGACCATGTTTATAAAACCTGTTTAGTTTGTTCCTCAGTCAAATCACTACATTTGAAACCCTTCGTAAGGGATCAACCATCAGTATGTGAATTTAACGACAATTCCCACTAGTTATACCTTAGTGAACAAGATCACCGCTCCAGCTATCACTGCTAAACCTCCTGCTGCGATGAGTAGATACACATACATCGGCGTTCCATCTTCTTCTTTATTAGTCTTTCGGGTGTCTGTTACACTCAATATGGTAACCTCCAGTCTTCTAAGCGCTCCGCTTTTCTGCGCCTTACTGAGGCGTCCTCGTATCTCACCTGCACTTGGGACATGCCGCTGACCACGGAAGTACAGACTGCAACTGAGATTGAGCATTGGCGTTACTTCTGTACGATTCAACATGACACAACAGTTGATGACAAAAGAAGAATTATCAATTGCCAAATCGTTCAGTTTATCTATGTTGATGTACATGCGTAAGCAAGTAACAGCTTTCCCTAATCGGCTTTAAAAATAATATTATTTACGTTCATTGATACTGTTTTTTTTAATTAGACCTTATGCAAAATATAGCATAATTGCAGAAATTAAATATTTTCAGAAAATGTTACACTTTCCTAAAAGGACAATTGACAATTATTTATAATATTTAGTTTCATAGTTTTACGACAATTTGGTCCAAAGTTATAAACATTTTAACTCTTGGAAAAACACGAGAATGAGGCTGAAGTTCTGTTATTTCGGTGTAAACAATGAAATCTTTCACGCTCCAATTTCTCACAATTTCTCACAATTTTTTGCATGACTTACATCTTATAAGGTTGAATCATGATATCGTGTGATCATTACTGACCATCAAAGACCCTTTAGCACGCCCCGTGATACTTTGCGCGAAACCCGTGTTTTTGTTTTGATTTCGTGTTCACTGAGTGTGACGAGCGCCTAACTCAACAAGTACCTCAACGACCGTCGTCAAAGTTCTATGGACCTCTATGAAACTTTATATAAACGGAAACAATGCCTAGTTTAAGAAAGCCCTAAAATCGATTCAGCGTTGAAATCTGAGACTTATTCATTAATCAAACATCCACAAAGGTAGAACTTGGAAGAGAACTTGATGCAGGACGTTATTTAATTATTCAGCGCGTTCTAGGATTTTAAAACTGATGCACGAACACTTATTTCATATCAGATTATAGAGCACAAACAGTTCGATTATTGATCAAATACACATCTAACTAATAATCTAGATGAGGAATAAGTCAAGCAACAACATACAGCAATGATGGAAAATCAGTAGCAGCAATAACTTTATTTGTTCGCTGAGGAGAATATTATAATAGTGGGACCGATCGCTAACAAAGTATTTGCGTTGACTTGACTTCGGTTTGAACACTTACAAGCTACTAAATATCGGAATTAGTAACACGGATACAACGGAGGAACGGCAAGGTATTCATTGAGTTTATCCACTGATATACACGCAACTAGAAAACTGAACCACAAATATCATACCGTTGTAGAATCGACAGTCCTTTGAGCATGCAGCCAGAGTCATCCGCTCGGCATCCGCTAAACCGCCGGCTATTTACAAATATACTCAGAAATGCAAGAATGCAGAGTACTCTCCAAACTCACCGCAGTTGCTTGTGTTTCCCTAACTGGAAGATCGGAGAATTATCGGCGAATGATCTTCTTATCTTCGTTTTAGGAAGGAAGACAGACACTGACAATGTTCTCGGCGGTTGTTCTTCGCTGGCGCCGTCTCGGATTTGCTAGGCCGTGTGGATGTCACACAAAATCTGTCAGCAAATTTTTGGTTCAATATTTAAAAGAATGCCCTAAATAAGTTCTTAAGAAGAGTATTCATCCTATGTGCGTATATAATAGTAACTATCAGCGGTAACAACGACGATGCAAGCAGATTCTTTACATGTAGACATTGCCGGTCAAATAACTGAATTTCGTTGTCCACGAAAATACTTGTTTCGCGCAAAGCATCACGGGGCGTGCTTATTGCTGTAAGGTCTATATTATAACGATGGTTTCGCACAATGCTCCTGTCACTCAAGGCAGCACTCGACTGGGTTCTGCACGTGTGCATGAAGCGTTTCATTCAATCACAGTAACCTTTATACGAAAGCCAATCAACAGGTTACTTTGATTCACGGAAGCCCTCTCCTAAACTCTCTCGGGAGTGGAACGTTCTTTACCCCGACAGTGTATTTATAGATGCACAGATGACGTCAAAACGTAAAGTGAATAAAGAAGTACATCACGAGACGCAGTCGAGGGCGTCACTGATGTTCTCGTCTCGTTGTGACGTCATTTGCGTATCTATAAAAGGAGAGACTCGTGGCAAAATGCCATCCATTTGTTATCAAATAATTAGCGAAAACGTAGCCTATTAAATCATTTCTTGCAAAACGTGACGTCATCTGTGCATCTGGGCCGGTTGTTCGAATCGAGGTTAAGCGCTAACCCAGGGTTAAACTGTACAGATTGCAATTACAGATTTAGTGCTAACCTAGGGTTAAAGTTAACCTTGTTTCGAACAACCCGACCCTGTACTCCAGTCAGACATGGCTATCGACCAGTCAGAGCGCATTATAGTTTTTAAACGGGGTGAGGGGAGGGGGGGGGGGGGGAGTGAGAAACATAGACATGGAAACAATTATTATCAATTACTGCCTCTGTGGAAACAATTTTTGGTTACTCCTCGATGATAACCGTCACGAAATTGTTCATCAAGTTCCTATATAAATTACCCAACAAAACACTTCTATCAAGCTATGTTGAAAAAATCCTGTATACAAATGGTAACATCGAAACCCATAACAGCCAAACAGAAAGTGTAATGTAGGGTAGCAGCCATAGCAAGTAACGGTGTAGCAAGAATAGCAGTGTAGCAAGTGTTGGAGTGTAAGTAAGCGTAGCATTCTAGCACTGTAGCAAAAGCAGAACCGTAGCAGTGTAGTGCGTGTAGCAAATGTAGCAGTGTAGCAACCGTATGTAGCAGTGTAGCAAGCGTAGCAGTGTAGCTAAAGCAGAAGCGTAGCAGTGTAATACACGTAGCAGTGTAGTAAGAGTAGCAGTGTAGTAAGCGTAGCAGTGTAGTACGCGTAGCAGTGTAGTAAGCGTAGCAGTGTACTAAGCCTAGCAGTGTACTAAGCCTAGCAGTGTAGTAAACGTAGCCGTGTAGCAAGTGTAGTACGCGTAGCAGTGTAGCAAGCGTAGCAGTGTAGTATTCGTACGCGTAACAAGCGTAGCAGTGTAGCAAGTGTATTAGCGTATCAGTGTAGCAAGTGTAGTAAGCCTACCAGTGTAGCAAGCGTAGCAGTGTAGTACGCGTAGCAAGCGTAGCAGTGTAGGAAGTGTATTAGCGTATCAGTGTAGCAAGTGTAGTAAGCGTAGCAGTGTAGTATATGTAAGCATAGCAGTGTAGCAGGTGTAGCAGTGTAGTATATGTAAGCATAGCAGTGTAGCAAGTGTAGCAGTGTAGCAAGCGTAGCAGTGAAGCAGTGTAGCAAGTGTAGCAGTGTAGCAAGCGTAGCAGTGTAGTAAACGTAGCCGTGTAGCAGTGTATAGTACGCGTAGCAGTTTGGTACGCGTACTAGTGTAGCAAGCGTAGCAGTTTAGTACACGTAGCAAGTGTAGCAGTGTAGTAAGCGTAGCAAGCGTAGTAAGCGTAGCAAGTGTAGTAAGCGTAGCAGTGTAGCAAGTGTTAGTAGTAGCGTATCACTGTAGCAAGTGTAGTAGCGTATCCATGTAGCAAGTGTAGCAAGCGTTAGTAGTAGCGTATCAGTGTAGCAAGTGTAATAGCGTATCAGTGTAGCAAGCGTAGCAGTGTAGCAAGCGTATCCATGTAGCAAACGTAGCCATGTAGCAGTGTAGTAAGCGTAGCAGACAGTGTAGCAAGTGTAGCAGTTTGGTAAGCGTAGCATGCAGTGTAGCAAGCGTAGCAGTGTAGCAAGTGTAGCAAGCGTAGCAGTGTAGCTGTGTAGCAAGCGTAGCAGTGCAGCAAGTGTTAGTTGTAGCGTATCAGTGTAGCAAGTGTAGTAGCGTATCCATGTAGCAAGCGTAGCAGTGTAGCAGTGTAGCAGTGTAGCAGTGTAGCAAGCGTAGCAGTGTAGCTGTGTAGCAAGCGTAGCAGTGCAGCAAGTGTTAGTAGTAGCGTATCAGTGTAGCAAGTGTAGTAAGCGTAGCAGTGTAGTAAGCGTAGCAGTGCAGCAAGCGTATCAGATTTAACATTTCCAATGCATAAATGGGATTTTTTTAAAGAAGACCTTTAAATATAGCGGTGCTATGCATTGGAACCCACTCTCTTATGAGCATTCCCCTTTGTGAAAACAACAACCTATAGTAAAAACCTTATCAGATATAAAATTATATCTGTGATTACTTAACCGGTACCCTCAATGTACATGCTAATTGATACCCCCACCACCGTACAAAGGGGGGGAGGGGGTGTGATATGGACCTCCCTCAGATTTTCGTTATTAAAGGCCATTTGGCAAGCCAACTAGGCAATCTACATTTAGTAGGCTTTAGGAGCTAGTAACGTCATAATTACATCATCACCGGATATTGCGAAATCCACCATGGCGCCGGACTTCCGCAATTTCCGCATTTTTTCAAAAATGGCAAAAACTCCATAAAAAATACTAAAATTGATAGAAAGGACGCTAATTTATATTATTTTAGAAACATAACTAATGGTATGTTATTATTTGTGAGAATCCTGATTTTTATACAATTTTCGCGTAATTTGCTACACTGCTACTCTTACAACACCTGCTACACTGATACGCTACTACACTTGCTACACTTGCTACACTGCTACACCTACTACACTGATACGCTTACTACACTGCTACACTTGCTACACTGCTACACTTGCTACACTGCTACGCTTACTACACTGCTACACTTGCTACACTTGCTACACTGCATTACGAACTTCATGAGCATCTGAATCCGCGGCACCCTGCCGATGAACTACGATTCATTCGTAGTTCATCAGCAGGAGAGCTGAGGTAGCTCCAACAGTTTAATTTAGTCGGGCGTCGGTTCTAAAGCTTTAAATTATCACCTTGTGGTTTGTTTATGAGTTAGAGGCGACAAGCCCTTAACGAATCTGTCAAAGATTAACTGAGACAAGAAGCAGGAATCAATCAAAAGTGCAATTCCAGACTGAACCGGTTGACAAGACCTTCATCTGTAATTAAAACTTACACTTCCGTCTGTACATTCTCATTTGTTCGAAAATAAATCGCGATGTAACCTTCAGCGTGTGGGTAAGAAAAACTAATGTGCGTGATCTTCATTCAGTGCAATCATAGAATAAACTAATAAAGCAACTCTCAATAATTCAACGCATTAATCTGATAACGTTTGTGATCGATGAAAACGTGAAAAAGTAACTACATTTATTGAATACTAATTCTTTATTCCTTGAAGAATTGAATGAACTGAAAATGCCGACGAGTAAACAGAATATCTAACAACTGCAAACACGCCTGTGACCGATAAGCATTGCTCATTGAGCATTAAATAATTAAATTAACAATGAACTCTGGGAATAAGCACGAGTGTAGTTTATCAATAAAACGCGAACAGTTCTCTACACAACTCTTCAAAACGCCTATACATTGAAATTATTAATACTGAACTCTACCGGAATAAGCCGATTGAGCAGTGAATCTGAGAATACTCAATTAATCTGAAGCAATAGTTCACCTAGATATGGACAACTGACTGATATTCGTGTCACTGCCAAAAAAAACAATTAATCACAGTAAAATTG
This sequence comes from Actinernus sp. WN-2022, assembly GCA_030867875.1. Classification (NCBI taxonomy): domain Eukaryota; kingdom Metazoa; phylum Cnidaria; class Anthozoa; order Actiniaria; family Actinernidae; genus Actinernus; species Actinernus sp. WN-2022. Next base: position 44,602,510 of record JAOWCC010001501.1, read on the forward strand.
TACTTTTCGTACTTTTTGCATCAAATAAAGAGCGCAAGGATTTAAAATTCTGTAAGAGTTGTAAGACATCTAAGGTTCGCAGGAAATTCGCGATGTGTCGAATCTACGTGGTAGGGAAGCCATCGAGGCAGCCAAAAGTAAAGCCGGGAAAGGAAGGGCAACAATGAGCTCGAAAGTAAATTTTGGAGCTGGGGAAGGCAGGGCAACAAGGAAATGCAAACTAATTTGGTGGCCACTGTAAAACAGCTCCTCAAATGACATTATAACTTTCCGGATTTATGTCGGAAAAGTTTCATTTTAATAAACTGACTTCTGCATCTTTGGTACAAACTAGACAGATTGATGTATAATTGATCGATTAAAAGCTGTATATTATCTATTTACAGTTATCTCGACTATTATCCTAAGTCTTTCTCGTATATGTAGCTTTTCTTTGCCATTATATTACATGATTAAACTGTCTAATAAACATTATGATAGCCCTCGTAGATCAAGTATTTTACTTTCCTCAGCTGGCACCTGATTAAGTTTTATCAGGGCCCAGTTTTACAAAACCCCGATTAAAGTGAACTTATAGTTAGGCGGCTAATGCGTTAACACTGGTATATAATCACCTAAAAGTCGATTAAGGTCGATTTTAGTTCCGGTAATTGTATGTGGGACCAGAGCCCCATTTTGACCAGCTTGCTGAACTTGGACTTCGTAAAATACCACAGGTAGAAGTGTCACAGTCTTTCAGCCTGGTCAGTTCTCTACTGTCTCCATGTTTCCAGTGAACTTGAATTCAATATTTACAACAAAACTCGATACGAAAAATAATAATAAAAAGGGTAATTGTGAAAAAAAGTTACTGAATTCCTGAGGAAACATCAAGTAAAATACTACAGGTAGAAGTATTTTACACAGAGTCACAGCCTTTCAGCCAAGTTTCTCTGCTCTCTCCAGGTTTCCAGTGAACTGGAATTTAATAGTTACAACGAAAAGCCAATACGAAAAAGAATAATGAAAAGGGTAATTGTGAAAAAAGTTACTGAATTCCTGAGGAAACACCAAGTAAAATACTACAGGTAGAAGTATTTTACACAGAGTCACAGCCTTTCAGCCAAGTTTCTCTGCTCTCTCCAGGTTTCCAGTGAACTGGAATTTAATAGTTACAACGAAAAGCCAATACGAAAAAGAATAATGAAAAGGGTAATTGTGAAAAAAGTTACTGAATTCCTGAGGAAACATCAAGTAAAATACTACAGGTAGAAGTATTTTACACAGAGTCACAGCCTTTCAGCCAAGTTTCTCTGCTGTCTCCAGGTTTCCAGTGAACTGGAATTTAATAGTTACAACGAAAAGCCAATACGAAAAAGAATAATGAAAAGGGTAATTGTGAACAAAGTTACTGAATTCCTGAGGAAACATCAAGTAAAATACTACAGGTAGAAGTATTTTACACAGAGTCACAGCCTTTCAGCCAAGTTTCTCTGCTCTCTCCAGGTTTCCAGTGAACTGGAATTTAATAGTTACAACGAAAAGCCAATACGAAAAAGAATAATGAAAAGGGTAATTGTGAAAAAAGTTACTGAATTCCTGAGGAAACATCAAGTAAAATACTACAGGTAGAAGTATTTTACACAGAATCACAGCCTTTCAGCCAAGTTTCTCTGCTGTCTCCAGGTTTCCAGTGAACTGGAATTTAATAGTTACAACGAAAAGCCAATACGAAAAAGAATAATGAAAAGGGTAATTGTGAAAAAAGTTACTGAATTCCTGAGGAAACATCAAGTAAAATACTACAGGTAGAAGTATTTTACACAGAGTCACAGCCTTTCAGCCAAGTTTCTCTGCTCTCTCCAGGTTTCCAGTGAACTGGAATTTAATAGTTACAACGAAAAGCCAATACGAAAAAGAATAATGAAAAGGGTAATTGTGAAAAAAGTTACTGAATTCCTGAGGAAACATCAAGTAAAATACTACAGGTAGAAGTATTTTACACAGAGTCCCAGCCTTTCAGCCAAGTTTCTCTGCTGTCTCCAGGTTTCCAGTGAACTGGAATTTAATAGTTACAACGAAAAGCCAATACGAAAAAGAACAATAAAAAGGGTAATTGTGAACAAAGTTACTGAATTCCTGAGGAAACATCAAGTAAAATACTACAGGTAGGACAGGTAGGTATCGAAAGGTTGGGATGGATAAAACTTTCACTACTTCCGCTGTCAAAGAGGGCCTTAACTTGCTGTCCGTTGATGTCTAGAGAATGCTGATGTAGCCATATATACAGTACTAGAGGAAGGATGAATGGGTAGACCAGCAGATTCCACCAGGTTGGGATGGATAAAACTTTCACTACTTCCGCTGTCAAAGAGGGCCTTAACTTGCTGTCCGTTGATGTCTACAGTTGCCGATGATTTCAGAAGGGATCCTGTAGCCTCCTCCGGCATGGTAGCAAGCGTTGGAGACCAGAGGGCAGCCGAAGTGGTTGAAACATTACTTTTAGGGTTGGTAGACTTACCTCTACATACTTTTGCGAAATGGCCTTTTTTCTGGCACTTAAGACAGGTTGCGTCACGGGCAGGGCACCTAGAGCGGGGGTGATTACTGTTTCCACAAAAGAAACACGTCGGACCTTCAGACGGTGCTGCGGCTAGAGTGCTAGAGTCAGACTGCCCAAGGGTGACTGAAGGAGGAACTGCTGCATTGAAAGATGGTTGAGGTGTCGTATAGGATTCAGAGCTACGCATAGCTGACTCGAGGGCGCGAGCCTGGTCAAACATTGTCTTTAAGTCCAGTGTTTTGTTCTCCAATAGTCTCTGGCGAATCGAGTGAGATTGGAGTCCAGTAATAAATGCGTCTCTGATACTCTCCTCGCCGTACTGGGCGGCTGTGACAGACTTGAAGTTGCAGTCTTTGCCGAGTGTCTTCAGAGCCTGGAGGTACTCGTCGAGTGTCTCGGTAGATTGTTGACGTCTTGTTGCCAGTACATGGCGGGCGTAAATTTCGTTGGTTGGCTTCACGAAGAGAGTTTGCAATACCTCAACAGCGGCTTCATAACCGGTACACTCTTCGATGTATTGGAAGACCGTAGGCGACACATAGTTAGTTAATACGCCAAATTTATCGAGGTTCTCTTGTGGTAACACCGTTAGAAAGTTCTCGAAGGTTCGTTTCCAATGAAGCCACTCTTTCGAGGCCACGCTACTATTAGGATCCGTCTCCAGGCGTTCCGGTCGCAGAACTTTATCCATTGGAGATAGTTGTATAAATTGTTGTCGAACTAAGGTGACGAGAGCCAGTCATATGTGGGCTTTATACAACTAGATCTCTTGCTACGGAACTCAAAACGACTAAACAAACATGGCGGCCAAGAGAATGTCTGGTGCGTAACCGCTGACCACCTTGTGGACCCGTAACCACAGGCAGCCCGAACTAATAATAAACGTCCTTGTAACTAAACTATACTAAACTAAGGTAATGCTAGAAACTAAGATTCATAACACTTATTATTACGTTACCATAACAACTCATCATTTGGCCCCAAGTCGCCTGCTGTGAGATTCAGATGCTCATGAAGTTCGTCATGACGCTTACTACACTGCTACACTTGCTACACTTGCTACGCTTGCTACACTGACACGCTTGCTACACTTGCTACACTTGCTACACTTGCTACACTTGCTACACTTGCTACACTTGCTACACTTGCTACACTTGCTACACTTGCTACACTTGCTACACTTGCTACGCTTACTACACTGCTACACTTGCTACACTGCTACACTTGCTACGCTTGCTACACTGATACGCTTGCTACACTTGCTACACTTGCTACGCTTGCCACGCTTGCTACACTGATACGCTTGCTACACCGCTACAGTTCCTACACTTGCTACGCTTGCTACACTGCTACGATTACTACACTGCTACGATTACTACACTACTACGCTTGCTACGCGTACTACACTACCACGCTTGCTACACTGCCACGCTAACTACACTTGCTACACTTGCTACACTGCTACGCTTACTACACTGCTACGTTTGCTACACTGCTACGCGTGGTACACTGCTACGTGTATTACACTGCCACACTTGCTACACTTGCTACACTGCTACGCTTACACACTTGCTACACTGATATGCTAATACACTTGCTACACTGCTACTCTACTACACTTGCTACGCTTACTACACTGGTACGCTTGCTACACTGTTACGCTTGCTACACTGCTACGCTTGCCACACTGCTACGATTACTACACTGCTACGCGTACTACACTGCTACGCTTATTACCGTCACTGCTACGCTTACTACACTGCTACGCTTGCTACACTGCTACGCTTGGTACACTACTACGTGCACTACACTGCCACACTTGCTACACTTGCTACACTTGCTACACTTGCTACACTGCTACGCTTACACACTTGCTACACTGATATGATAATACACTTGCTACACTGCTACGCTACTACACTGCTACGCTTGCTACACTGCTACGCTTGGTACACTGCTACGCTTGGTACACTGCTACGCTTGCTACACTGCTACGTTTACTAGACTGCTACGCTTGCTACACTGCTACGCTTACACACTTGCTACACTGATACGCTAATACACTTGCTACACTGATAAGCTAATACACTTCCTACACTGCTACGCTACTACACCTGCTACGCTTGCTACACTGCTATGCGTGCTACACAGCTACGCTTACTACACTTGCTACGCTTACTACACTTGCTACGCTTACTACATTTGCTACACTGCTACGGTTTCTACACTGCTACGCTTGCTACACTTGCTACGCTTGCTACATTTGCTACACTGATACGCTTGCTGCACTGATACGCTTGCTACACTTGCTACGCTTGCTACATTGCTACAATTACTACACTGCTACGCTTGCTACACTGCTACAAAACCCTCATATTTACTACACAAGCATCTCTTTTGTCCTTTGCTATACAATTGTTTCACCGGATTTGATATAGGTTTTCTTCCAAAACATTATATAGGGTTTTACCTTCCTTTTTTCTATTTCGTGACGGTTATCATCGAACCTTTACCCAATTTTGTTCCACTCTATAAAACCACCAATTATGAGGCACGAATAATTAGTATTTATGTTGAGACAAGAAAAGGTCATTCATAAAACTGGGCTGATTCAATGACAATAGGATACTGTTTCAGAGTATCAGATTCCTATCTGGGATATAAATAGGCAGATCTCTCAGTAGAAGTCCTCTCCTAACTGCTAGCCGTTATAGCGTGAACATCTCAGCATTTTTAAAGTTAAAATCGCTCCCCCAGCCCGTCTTACCTCCTTAAGAGTGACCTTCTCTTTATCTCAATGTTTGTTCGGTTGTATGATGGTTGTCTGTTCCAACCTTTGTTGAATGACATTTATCTCTCAACACCTCATTGAGATAAACGGATTAGTCATTATCGCGATACTTGAATAAATGGCCACGCTCGTGTCAAATTAATCCCAAGCTGGGTGGTGTCGCGTAGTTGATGTCTTCATTCACCAAACTGAGCTTGACGCTGGCATACAAAGCACATTTGACATATCGAGGCTGTGATTACACAGTAGCTCTTCTGGGCGCAACATAAAGCAATTTATTTAAACGAATTATTCCTTGCAAACAATTTATTTTAAGTTATCAGCCTCTGCAAACAATTTTGTTTCAATTTTTCTCATTGTCACCTCCAAAAATACAATGGTGGCAAGAGTAGGAACGCTCGAACATTACCTCAAAATGAATCACAATTTAGGCTGCTGATCGGCGAGGTCTTTTGTTTCCTATAATGGCTCCCTTGAAATTTACTTCGGTAACGAATCCCGAAATAGAACCGATACCCAACACAAAGATCTTGAGTGTCGTATTATATATATACGGATAGACTTTACCTTGCAGATGTTAGGGTCTTTTAGCATACTAGTACTCGAAGATAGTGAAAGATGAATAGCGCGCGCCATACATTTACTGTAACTGCAGCTGAGAACAACACGGACGGCAAAAGTGTCACTCTTCAACTGTCCATTGGAATTTCCTGGCGATGTGGTACTAGTTTTAGTTTCCCATTACTCATTTATTTTTTACTTTTAACTTTAAAGCAACCAAGAGTTTGAAAGCAATTTCGATATAATTAAACTCACCTGATTACAATACTTCCTGGCTTGACAGAGTTCAGCTCGAATCCTTGGTAATCGGTATCGTTTTCAAACACTTTTTTCATCGCCGTTTTGATGTCAGCTTCAAGTTCTTTGTATGTCTTGCTGTTCCTGTTTTTGTACTCCTCTACGAACGGTTTTTCCATCGTAAGACCCACTTCGTACTTGGCTTGATATTTTGGTTCTGCTGTAGGTGGTTCTGTTGTAGTTGCAATTGGTTCAGCTGTAGTTGATTCGGCAGTCATAGTTGGTCCGACAGTAGTTGGTTCCGCAGTCACAGTTACTACGGCAGTAGTTGGTTCTGCAGTCACAGTTGCTTGGGCTGTAGTTGATTCGACAGTCACAGTTGCTTGGGCTGTAGTTGATTCGACAGTCACAGTTGGTCCGACAGTAGTTGGTTCGGCAGTCACAGTTGCTTGGGCTGTAGTTGATTCGACAGTCACAGTTGCTTGGGCAGTAGTTGATTCGACAGTCACAGTTGCTTGTGCAGTAGTTGATTCGACAGTCACAGTTGCTTGTGCAGTAGTTGATTCGACAGTCACAGTTGCTTGGGCTGTAGTTGATTCGACAGTCACAGTTGCTTGGGCTATAGTTGATTCGACAGTCACAGTTGGTCCGACAGTAGTTGGTTCGGAAGTCACAGTTGCTACGGTAGTAGTTGGTTCAGCAGTCACAGTTGCTTGGGCAGTTGTTGGTTCGGCAGTCACAGTTGCTACGGCAGTTGTTGGTTCAGCAGTCACAGTTGATTGGGCTGTAGTTGATTCGACAGTCACAGTTGCTTGTGCTGTAGTTGATTCGACAGTCACAGTTGCTTGGGCTATAGTTGATTCGACAGTCACAGTTGGTCCGACAGTAGTTGGTTCGGCAGTCACAGTTGCTAAGGCAGTAGTTGGTTCAGCAGTCACAGTTGCTTGGGCAGTAGTTGATTCGACAGTCACAGTTGCTTGGGCTGTAGTTGATTCGACAGTCACAGTTGGTCCGACAGTAGTTGGTTCGGCAGTCACAGTTGCTACGGCAGTAGTTGGTTCAGCAGTCACAGTTGCTTGGGCAGTAGTTGATTCGACAGTCACAGTTGCTTGGGCTGTAGTTGATTCGACAGTCACAGTTGCTTGGGCTGTAGTTGATTCGACAGTCACAGTTGGTCCGACAGTAGTTGGTTCGGCAGTCACAGTTGCTACGGCAGTAGTTGGTTCAGCAGTCACAGTTGCTTGGGCAGTTGTTGGTTCGGCAGTCACAGTTGCAACGGCAGTAGTTGGTTCAGCAGTCACAGCTGATTGGGCTGTAGTTGATTCGACAGTCACAGTTGCTTGGGCTGTAGTTGATTCGACAGTCACAGTTGGTCCGACAGTAGTTGGTTCGGCAGTCACAGCTGCTACGGCAGTAGTTGGTTCAGCAGTCACAGTTGCTTGGGCTGTAGTTGATTCGACAGTCACAGTTGCTTGGGCTATAGTTGATTCGACAGTCACAGTTGGTCCGACATTAGTTGGTTCGGCAGTCACAGTTGCTACGTCAGTAGTTGGTTCAGCAGTCACAGTTGCTTGGGCAGTAGTTGGTTGGGCAGTCACAGTTGCTTGGGCTGTAGTTGATTCGACAGTCACAGTTGCTTCGGCTGTAGTTGATTCGACAGTCACAGTTGCTTGGGCTGTAGTTGATTCGACAGTCACAGTTGGTCCGACAGTAGTTGGTTCGGCAGTCACAGCTGCTACGGCAGTAGTTGGTTCAGCAGTCACAGTTGCTTGGGCTGTAGTTGATTCGACAGTCACAGTTGCTTGGGCTATAGTTGATTCGACAGTCACAGTTGGTCCGACAGTAGTTGGTTCGGCAGTCACAGTTGCTACGTCAGTAGTTGGTTCAGCAGTCACAGTTGCTTGGGCAGTAGTTGGTTGGGCAGTCACAGTTGCTTGGGCTGTAGTTGATTCGACAGTCACAGTTGCTTCGGCTGTAGTTGATTCGACAGTCACAGTTGCTTCGGCTGTAGTTGGTTCAGTAGTCACAGTTGCTTCGGCTGTAGTTGATTCGACAGTCACAGTTGCTTCGGCTGTAGTTGGTTCAGTAGTCACAGTTGCTTGGGCTGTAGTTGATTCGACAGTCACAGTTGCTTCGGCTGTAGTTGATTCGACAGTCACAGTTGCTTCGGCTGTAGTTGGTTCAGTAGTCACAGTTGCTTGGGCAGTAATAATAATAATAATGGTCTTTAATTCATTGATAAAATACATATGATATGTTGCAATTTAATCTAATAAAATACGGAATATTAATTATAATGTAAATACAAATACAATGCTAGCCTGCGAATGCAATCGCCTGTTGCGCGCCCACCCAAAATTTGCTCAAATCTACTGTCAGCGATTTGCTTAAGCTGGAATCAGCAGACTTTCATATTCACCGCGCTATGACATAGTTAGAATCTCTCGACCAATCAGAACACTTGAATTTCTATGAAATGATACTAATATTATTAATAATAATAAGATAATAATATTTAATTTATTTTAATAATAATGCGTGACTATTTATATTCTATAATATTTATTATAATAATACTGAGTATTATTCTTATTATAATTTAATTCTAATTCTAATCCTAATAATATTTAATATAGATTAATATTAATCAGGAACCCTTATCATAATAATAATAATAATGATAAAATAATATTTATAATATATAATAGGTAATAGTAATACCATGGTTTATTTTATTTATTTATTTAGCTGAAAATTACAGAAAATTACAAGATAAAATAAAGTAAAATTGATAATTACATGGGACAAATAATGAAATGAGCATAATAATGGAGGGAGACCGCAACACTTTTCACCAATTACTGCGGGCATAAATACCACTCGTGGGATTTAAAAATTCCTCGTAATTTCACAAGCCGCGTATTAAATGTTTATAATGCGAGCTAAGATATTTTCTGCGGCAATCCGCTCATAGCTTCACCGTGCTCCGTCAAAAACTAACGGACTCGTACGTTTTAAATTAGGTAGACAGAAAAGGCATGCATAACAATAACGACCTGGAAGAACGGCACCAACAAAACCTGGATCGGATAGGATCGGGTCGGATCGGATCGGACCGGACTGGATCGGATCACATTTACGGTTGAATTATATTTCCCCGCAACAACAATTACGACCCGTTTGGTTCATATATCACGTTTTTTTTTTGCTTTGACAGCTAAGTATAAAATACAAATGTTTATCTTTATATTTTGCACTTTAACAGTCATTTCCTCCGGCATTGCCCCCGAATGTCAAGCGAAAGCTTTCGTGGTGTGAGTCAGTAGTTCGGTTTTATAAACAGACTGGAAAACCTAGTCCGGCGTGTCGATATCATTAACACAAAAATGCGACCTAAAAAAATATCTATGAATTAGGCTATGAAAGAGCCCCAAGCTATTTAATTCTTCACCAAAGAAGAGAAAATCATGGATAATACACAATATTTTCTACCCTGAACTGGTTCCCTTTTTGTTTGGCCGTTTCCTAGGCGGAAAGATGTTAAACTCGAGTACTCGTTTGAATACAACCTCCACGCTTTTGCAAACTGTCTAGACCAGTCGCGTTGTTAACAGTCTGCTGTAGATCTGTTTCGCCCTATTTCAATTTGATGTATGTTCGTTTATGTATTTCACGATCGAACCACTTCTTTTCTCGGTCGGTAATCTGGGTGATGGGACATAAATCTCCACGACAGTATGCTAGTACACAGCAAGAAATCGTTGCCATTTTAACCGAGATGTCTGAAAGCCCACCTGCACATCTCACCAATCAAGTCTCCAGTGAAAAGGCGACGCACTTCTGAAACCGATGAGAACCGGGGAAACCTCACCTCACCTCCAAACGACGCAAAGTCAACCCAGTGGAATACCGCACAAACAGAAACAGACTAACCAACCTCCAGAGGAGATGAGCGAAAGCCAAAATGTCTGTAATAACCCTCAGAGAAATTGTGTCCAAATCCAACTGCCCTGTGGGGCTCCAGTACCGGCCACATCCACACCTGAGAGCAGACCCTGGTTTCCAAGAAAAGGTGAAACAAATCTATACCAAGGCACAGAATTACCAGCTGAACTTAATATACTGGTTACGCAACAGGACACGATAATGAGGCCATTAAAAGCCTCTAGTCCAAGCTAAAAGACCTCTGCGAGGCCCAACCATCCCTGTTGAAACAAACTCAGAAGAAGGTCAAGGATGCCACCCGGTTGACAGCCGCCGAGTCCACCACAGGAAGCCCGAAGCGGCCAATCTACGGACTATTCATGCCAAATTTGATGAACTCAAAAAACTTGTAAATTCCATTAAAATGGACAATAAAACAAGAGTTGTAAACTATATTGGTGTCAGCTTCACTCATTACACGCCCGGTGCGACCATTATGCCGAAGCAACAAAAAACGTGCTAAACGCCGCCTAAACCTCAAAAGCATTGCGACAAGCAAGAGTAGAGCTCAAAACGAAGCATATATCCACAATGTTTCAAGTCAAACTCTATCCGATAATGAGGTTAATTTACTAGCGAAAGGGTTAGAATTTATTCCTACGGAAGCAGTACCCACTCAACCTGCTAAATCCTTATTAAAGGATTTTGATGAGTTCGCACGCCGAGTGCGCTTACGGTATATGTTTGCTAATACCCCTAAAAAACCGCTACACCCATTCTATGTAAAATCGAACTGGAAAGCCCCGGTTCAACCATCAGTAGCGCTTGAACAGTATCTTGATGATACACGGATAGAATTAGCCAACATTGAAACTTGTCCAGTCAAAGACAACCTTTGTCTAAAAGAACGACAAGCCTTAGTAAGCCTAAAGAACAACAAATAACTCATACTCAAAAAAGCAGACAAAGGTACTACAACAGTCATTATGGAAACGAAAATAGAAGAGGCCAAATGTCAGCTCTCTAACGAGAAATTTTACCGGCCTCTAGAACAACCTCTGGTATCCGAAACAGACTATTTTTACACGGACACATTGACAAAATGACACACAAATGGCTCAACGTAGGAGCAAACTCTATCCGCATCCCAGAATTATATACGCTCACTAAAATACACAAGAAAATACCAGTGGGCAGACCTATTATATCTGGAAGTGGCGGTCCAATAAAACACATATCATCCTTTGTAGACTCTCTTTTGCAACCCATAGCAAAAAGTCAAGAGTCCTACATTAAAGACACTAAAGATTTTATCAACTTTATCGAGAAAATACGAGTTCCGGATTCAGCTGTTCTAGCTAGCCTCGATGTTAGTACACTAACATCCCTCAGAACGAGGGAATCAACACAATCTGCCTAAACTACGAGGATTTTTATGGCTCTAAACTCCCAATTCCAACCACGGAATTAAGGGAACTTATGAGACTAATCCTAGAAGAGAATTAATTCTCCTTTAACGGCAGCCATTATTTACAAACACACGGTGTAGCTATGGGGAGCAAAATCATGGTCAGAGACTTCGAATTCTTGAGCCATAGTAGTTTAGTTCGAATTAGAACTGTCTTAGTGAGCTTCGGTTTGCGATACTAGTTTCGGATAAGTAGAGTTATCCTTCTTCAGTTGCAGCTCTGTGACCGCTCTGGTCTGCCGTAAGACTAAAATCGATCTGCTTTTATAGGCAGTCGGTAATAACGGCTTTAGTGCATGTTATTGGTTCTTATGATTCGGAGTTGACCAATGATCGAGTATAGCGACTGTATTTAATGTGATCCGTTGGCGTTAAGCTCGTGTTCATTGAACCTCGGGTGATTATGCAAATCGCTGTTACGATATGGTTGTCAGTCAATAAGTTTTCACTTAAAATTCTGATCTGAACTCTCTGTTTAAAGACCAAGTCAGTGTCGGTAGTGATTTAGCTGTAGGCTTGTTAAAAGAACCCGTTGCTTATAAGATAAGTAGAATGTCCCGAACAGCGGAACGTTTTGTTACGGGGGCCGGCATTAGAAGTGATAACCAAGGTTTAATAAAGTTGCGAAGTCCTCACCGTCTACTTATCGCTGCCTAAACTGTCACTGGGAAACGGCTCAATAGTCATATGATGAGATTATATACGACAATACCGGCTCATCGATGTTGAAGCCGTTTTGAATTCGTGGCCATTAACATACGTGGAAGTAGCCTGGGAAACCAGCCGACTCTTAACGCTCCCCACTCGCGAAAGAGACGTCTGGGCAGCGAGGCAGAAAATTCCATACTGATGACGTAGCAGATACGATAGCCGTTTCACGATGCAGGAATTAGTTGCAATTGCGAACAACACAGTTCTTTTCAAGGAATATAACTACCGAGGCTGCTCGTTTGCTTGGCAGTTGAACACCGTCATTAACAGCATATTTAGTGTGTGTTGGTAGCTCGTTTGCTTCGTTCTTTCTGCAGCAGCTCGGCCCGATCAAGAGAATTTGTCCTACGACTGTCAAAACATAATAGTTATTTGCAACTAATTTATGCATCGTGAATCGGCTATCTGCTACGTTATCAGTATGGAATTTTCTGCCTCGCTGCCCAGACGTCTCTTTCGCGAGAAGGGAGCGATAAGAGTCGGCTGGTTTCTCAGGCTAACGTGGAAGCCGGTGAAATTTGAAGAGGCCTTAATGCATTCAATTGTCTGTCAATGGGACCGGTTTAAATAATAATATCACCCTACCCTACCTGTACGCTTATGAAGTGAACGCCGAACGTATGATGGATCAAATAGCCACGGTTATGCAATCCACCAATGAGATTTTATTGGATGGTCAACTGGATTGACTCTGAGTCATGTGAAGAACCCTAAAGGAGGTGGGAAAAATGGACGATTGGCTAGGAAGCAGTTCAATGCAGCCAAACAAAGTGATATCACCACATGGCTCGGTAAGCTGCATAAAAAACAATCTATGACTTTAAGTAGAATATATACAGATGAGTTTAGTTTGTACGAAGCTGTTGTACAAGGAAGAAGAGTGATGCAGACAGGGAACCCTTTTAAGGAGTCGGACGATCGTGAAATGATACCTCAAATCGTGGGTTTTGAAAGCGTTGTGTCGAGACGCTATGCGGATACAGGTTCCGAAGTGGTGGAGGGTTGGTGTAGAAAAGCGAGTCAATTAAACATTTATATGATGCGTGAATGGGGTGTGAGACTGGTGATTTTAAGTAATGAGAACCACGATGATCCTTCTTTCATAGGTTTAGGAGTGACCGGGGACGAGCCTGTGATGTATTTATATCATTGTCAAGGTGTATTTCACTTATTGCGTATACCACAACATCTGAAACATTATGAAGATCCTTATGAATTTTGTGTCTTTTTTTTTTTTTTTCGAAGCACGCACGTCGAATGGTGGGGCACCGATGTAAGGTAGACCGCGGCATCGTAAAGACTTTAGTGAGTGGTAAGAATCACAGGAGTATCCGATGTTACGCTATTCAAGAACAGGATTTTATAGAAGAGAAGAAATCGATTATACGTGTAGGGGAAGATGATGATGAACTGTGTTGTGGACGAGCCCTGGTGGTGGCTAAAGAATGGCGACGTCGTAGTAACATGTGTGGACCTGCGGGTGAGAAAAGAAAAGCCTTAGCCCTGTATCACGAAGCCGGTGTAAAACCAGGGCCTTGCGGGATTCCTGAATTGATGAAATTTCAACAAGTCTTGGCAAAGGGTAGGATTCGAATTAAAGTGTTTGATCGCGAAGTGAATGCTATTACATTTGTAGGGGTCATGAATGAAGAAAAAGAACACTTAGACGAAGAAGTGTACGATGTTTATCTTTATTTGCGGTGAGGACATTACGATGTGATACGGTCCATGACTGGATTGTTAGCCAAGTCGTAATTCTGTAGACGGTGTAATAAGGGATATTCAGACCCTGCCAATCACAATACCTGCTTGAATATGTGTCGTTATTGCAAAACACTGGATTGTATGGAGACGGAAACAAAGGATTGGAGGGTGTGTGACGTATGTCATCGATCCTTTCCTAAGGCTTCCTGCTATAACCAACATTTGGTGGCCGTGCGTCGAAAACACGATACGTATAGGGTCTGCCGCAGGTACCAACGTTGTCAGCTGTGTCATAAAACGCTGGACATGAAGTTGAAAAAGAAATACCGTAAGAATGGACGAAAGTGGAAACAATTACAAGACCACCGTTGTGGAGAGTATGAGTGTCGTTGCTGCGGATGTTTGGTCAAGGCAGACCATTTGTGCTACATACAACGGTATGTGGAAAAGGCTCCACTCCAGGATGCCGAGATGCTCGAAGCCTTAGAAAATATGACCGACTTGAATGAAATAGCTATTCTTGAAAATGTACCGACGCAAGGGCCTAAAGACCGATTTCGTTACCTGTTTTTTGACTTTGAGACCATGCCTTTCGAAGAGCATCATGTTGTCAATTTGTTTGTCTCTATTAAAGTGTGTGAACTCTGTCAAGACGATCCTGTGGATTTCCCTTGTTCCCAGTGCGGCGTGCGTCAACGTGTGGGACACAGCATTCGAGAATTTTGCGAGTATGCGTTGGTTCCTAACCATTCCGGTTACATCATGATGGCGCATAATTTCAAGGGTAATGACTCCTACCCAATTCTACAGTGCCTGACCGACAACGGATGTCATCCAACAGTAATCTATCAAGGAGCCAAGACAATCTATCTTCATTTAAAACACTTGAACATTTGTTTCAAAGACAGCGTTTGTTTTCTTCCTATCCCTTTAAGTGCCTTTGGAAAAACCTTTGATTTACCACAATCGAAGACGCTTTTTCCCATTTTCTTCAACCGTACCGGTGTGGACCCCGACACCGGTCAATCGTACCAAGAGTACGTAGGACCCTTGCCACATTTGAAACATTATGGTATTGCCACCCTGGATAAGAAGAAAGGTGCTGAATTGACCGAGTGGCATACTCAAAAACGACTTGAAGGCTATGTATTTGACTTTCAGAAGGACATGCGCGAGTATTGCATCCAAGATACGGTGGTTTTGATGCTGGTGTGTTTGTCCTTTCGAAATACATTTGTGAAAGAATTTGAAGTCGATCCTTTCACCGACTGCTGCACCATTGCATCCACCTGTTTACGTGCGTACTGAAACACTTTCTTCCAGAACGTTCTATCGGTATCATTCCACCTTTAGGCTACCGCGGTAACGATGTGCAATCGGTGATGGCTCTAAAACAATTGCATCTCATGGAGCAAGAGTCCGGAAAGTATTATCGTAAAGCATCATCTTGGAATGGGGAGGCTGTTTTGCTAGGAGCTAAGGTTGACGGTTACCATGCCGAGTCAAACGAGGTAGTTCAAGTCCATGGCTGCCTATTTCATGGGTGCGAAAAGCATTATTCGCCCGACACCTACAACCTTTAACACGCTGCCGTATGCAAGATTTAAGAACGCGCACCGAGGAACGAACTCAGGCTTTGAGAAAGGCGGGGTTCACGGTCACCGAGATTTGGGAGCATGATGTGACACCAAAATTGGAGAGGAGCGTGCCTTGAGAGGGGTGTGGACGACTCCAGAGCTAAAGAAATCTGTCGGGAAGGGTTATCGGATTTTGGAAATCTATGAAATCTACCACTTTCCTGAAACACGACGGGACTTGTTCTCCGAATACATGCGACGTAACTTGAAAAAGAAACAAGAAGCCTCAGGATGGCCACTGGGCTGTGACACAGAAGAGCAGAAACGTCAATGTATTCAAGACTATTTGGATCAAGAGGGAATTCAACTGGATGCGGACGTCATCTTAAAGAATCCCGGATTGCGATTCATTTTAAAGCTGTTGTTGAATAGTTTGTGGGGCAAGCTAGGCCAGAATCCGGACATGATGACCACAGAATACGTATCCGATCCCGCACGCTTCTTTGCCCTGATTTTTTATGAGAGCATGGTGGTGTCTAACTTGGTCCTGCTGAACGATCGGCTCGCCCAAGTACAGTACTCTGTGCAAGAAGCCTTTCAACGCGAAAAATTTCAAGTGAACTGCATCACAGCCTCCTTTGTGACCTCCTTGGCACGTCTAAGATCAACTTTTAAAAAAGTCTCACGCTGGACAACGTGATGGATTTTCTGGGAGATCGACTTTTGTTCGTCGATACCGACTCTGCCATTTTTGTTACGAGACCTGGTGAAGACAACCCTCCTATCGGTAACGGGCTTGGAGATTTGACTTCTGAATTACCGGTGGAGGATCACATTGTTCAATTTGTGTCCACAGGTCCAAAGTCGTACGCTTACAAAAGATGGCAAGGGAAAGTTGATGTGAAATGTAAAGGAATTGGCTTGAATGTCTCTTCTTCCCAACTCGTTAATTTTGAAACGATGTTGGAGTTGGTGACGGGGGTCTGCGAGAAAAAGATTGTCACCAACCCTTCCAAGATTCGTCGTGACACGCATCGGCGCACGCTTCACACGGTCGTCGAAGAAAAAGTATTTAAACTGGTGTACGATAAACGGATGCTATTGGACAATCGTTGGTTTGTCAGAGGCTGCGGTGTATAATTGTATGTTGTGGTGGTCGTGTGGCGGTGAATACCGATGCCTATGGAGCTAAGAAAGAGGACGACGCCGACGGTACGCTCGACGATACCACCCCCACAGAAGAAGCAACCGACAAAGAAGAAGAATAAAACCTCCAAGAAAGAAAAGGAGGAAGAGGAGAAGGCATTCCGTAGTGTGGCCAACGTGTTAGAAGATTTGTACTACGACCCACGCAATCCTGGAGCGTATTCTGGAGTCGAGGTTCTCACCCGGTCAGCACGAAGTTATGGGATTTCTAAATCGCAGGTGCGTCATTGGCTACGGACACAACCCACCTACACCGTGAACAAACCGGTGAGACGTCATTTCCGCACGGGAAAGACGATCGTTCAAGGCATGGACGACCAAGGCAATCTGATCAACCTTTGGCTCACGACAACAATGGATACAAATACATGATGTGTTGTATCGATATCTTATCCAAATTTGCATGGGTCATCCCTATCAAGAATAAAACAGGCACCGAAGTGAAAAGAGCTTTTGAAACTATTTTTGCCACAGGACGTAAACCCACGAAAATGCAGACCGACCAAGGAAAATAATTTTTGAATAGTATTGTACAAGATTATTTCGACCAAGAGGGCGTTCATTTCTTTACCAGCAATTCACCCTACAAGGCCGCGGTCGTAGAACGTTTCAATAGAACCTTGAACATGATGATGTGGCGGTACTTTTACAAACACCACACGGCCACGTAGTGGCGTGTCTTATCCTCATTGGTTGACGCGTACAATCACAAATGGCATCGAACGATAGGCATGCGTCCCGTGGATGTAGATACTACCAACGATCAACAGGTGTGGCATCGGATATATGACAAAGCTCTAAAACGTCCCTCATTGCTACAATACAAATTCAAACCTGGCAATGCGGTACGTCTCAGCAAAGTTGCGCATGTTTTCCAGAAGGGTTACAAGCCTAACTGGACTGAAGAAATCTTCACCATCCTGGCCCGTTTGCCTGGACGTCCTCCAGTGTACCGTCTACAAGATACGGCCGGGGAGTTACTCCAGGGTCGTTTCTACGAACAGGAAATGCAGCGGGTGGTCAGTAGAAAAGATCGATAAAGTGATAAAAAGGCAAGGTCCTAAAGGTCCCAATCAGTTGCTGTACGTGAAGTGGTACGGGTGGCCTGACAAATTCAACAGCTGGGTCAAAAAAAAAAAGATCTCGTCTGAAATCATGTCCGATTCTTTGCATGATGATGATCACATGACCGTGTGGTTGCCTAGCGACTCCAACTTAGAGTTGCATCCTAACAATCATGCTGGAGAGTACGTTGTGGATGTGACCGACCCTATCGTCTTGAAAGAACCTGAACTCTGGTACGCCCGACTGTCATATGATGACGTCTGCCTTTCGATTTCCCAAGACGTACCCTCTCATCGAAGACGATATTCATTATTTCATCGGTTATGAAACACAAGTAGGAGAGCCTGCCCTCTTAGACATTCGGGTGTTGCATCTGATACCTTTATTACGATTCTCTACGATGAGAGAGCTTGTGGACTACATTCAGAATGGTCCCTTGAAAAAAATTAATGAACGTCGCTCCCCATAACGTTACTTGAATTTGACGTTTGATGAAAATACACACCAACTAACACTGCATTGGGACACGCATCGACAGTACATGGACGATGCAGTAGTATTTTCTAAAGACTTAACTAAAGTCTTAGGATTGAAACAGGTTCTACATTTACCCCTAACCGAACTGGCTGGCAAAATTAGTAAAGATTTGTGGACCACGTATTCGTTTATCAAAGACAATGATATCGACTTTAATGTCACAGGGGGTAATTCTTTGAATTTACCGGCGTATGCCACCAACCATACTGTAAATAAGCACCGTCGACCTAAAAATAACCCCCTCTACATAGGTCATAGAGTGAACGGGCACATCACAGCGCCTCGATTAAAAGCCGACTCCGGACCGCACACAATTGCCGTGTATACTGACATGGTTCAACCCTCGCTCATTCATGGAAAGTTAGAACCTCTGATCGGCTATGTGCCCGCTAGTAATGAAGAAAAACCCGCCACACCCTACGGTATAGGGTACCGCGAAGGCATTGTTTATAAAGAGCCTCTCCGTGGTGTGTACCACCCATTAACCACAGGATATCTGAAGAAAATACATATTACTCTCAAAGATCAAAGCGGGACTCTTTAACGTTCGACGCTGGACGTACTGTGGTCGCTATACGCTTACAGCGTCGTACAGGTATGTCTTCTCCAGGAAAGGTAATCGTCATGTCCAACAAGGACAGTCGCCATGCACATCCCAACAACACAGCGTATGCATTCAAGAGCGAGTTGCCTTCTGAATACGATGTAGAAGCCGGCAGTGTAGAAATGGCGGCCCAAGTCATCAGCCTACCCACTCTGCATCACAAATTAGCATCTGATTCTCCTCTAGGAGAATTTGGCATTGTCGAATGGAAACCGACCTGGGCCGACATAGCTTTGCACAACCCTTATAGCGCAAACAGTCTGTCCACCACAAACAGCACGGGGTGGAACACTTATGAGTGGATCCTTAAAGACTATCAACGTTACAGTTGGGCCATGGTACACAAGCAGAATGTGTTCGACAACCGTCTCGCCTTACCCCAAGAAACATACCGCGACCCTGACGAATTGATCGCCGACATCCAAAAACAAATCGATACAGTCATCCCCTACAATGTAACCAAGTCCAACAACCAGTTGAAATATCAAACCGATGCCATGGACGTTGCGGGGCAATGGACTGTGGCCTACATGCCTCCTGGAGCCTACATGTTGTGGGAGATAGGCACCTGGTTGAATGGGTTCGGGTATAATGTTAACTTTCGTATGAACCAAGTGTTACAAGCGGCCGGACAAAAAATGTGCGCTTTCACCATCAAGAAAGGACATGGCATCGACATTAATTCCTTCAGCATCTTAAAACTGTTGGGGTTCAACGAAGATCTTTACGGGGCCGATCGTAATGACAACAACGTGGTGGCTCAAAGGGAAATCGATGAAAAACAATTCAAAGGCTATGTGCGTGTCTCGCGCAACATACACCACCAGTTCCTAATACAGCAGGCGGGTAATTACATGATGTACGTCTCCGAGGAAATGCGTCGAGCCCTGGGCATGGAAACAGCCGTTTGGAGTTGGAGAAAGACGGATGACGGGTGGATGACGGACGGGTCAAAACTCAACCTAGCGCGTTGGTTTAAAGTGGTTTTACGTCCGGTTGGTAAATACCCTAGTTTTGTGGGATGGATACTCCTTAACAAGAACTATGAGCTCGAACAATTTGACAGTCCACCCGCGCCATATGCGATGGTGACACAGGTAGGGCGGTTAGGGTATGGACAAATCACCATGCAGTCGGTGGCCGGGACCGCCAAGTTCAATAGGTCCTTCTACGAGTGGTACACACCCGCTTACGACGATCTGTAGATCTATTGCCCTCAAGTCCAGAGTTCTCCTATCGGAAACGTTCTTGGGCCTGTCCTGGATGTGGTGCCGGCCGTGCTGTCGTACGATAAGCAATCGGACATGGAGTTTGTTCATCCTCGTTACCATTCACTAGCCCTCAGCAGCTTCAACGCCTTCGAAATCTATAGAATAGATGGAAAAGGGCGCTCCGCTCAGTTCGAAGACGACGGCGAAGTCAACATCAACCTGCACTTGAGAAAACGTTCACGTCGGCGATGATAATGATGAGACCTTTACCACGATTTCCTATCTACCGAGGGGGTGTGCCTGGCCGAAAAATGGGGGCGGGGTTTGGAGCTGTGGTGGTGCGTGGCCTAAGCCATAAGGCTAAGCAGATGCTGCCTGCGGTGGCAGGGACGTTGATGCAGAAAGCCGCCGCGGTGGGGAAGCCCATGCTTCAAGGGAAAAAGATGAGCGAGTCCGTGATGGATAGTAGCCTGGATGCGGTGCGCGATTTGAAGAGGAAAGCCATTGCCAGCCTTAGTGAAGGTCCTCTCAGCAAGAAAGCAAAGAATAAGAATAAGAAATTTACCAAGTTTAAAAAGAACAAGAAGAAGAACAAAAAAATTATAATAATAAAGTGGTAATGAAAGACCACCCACCCGTGCTCCACAAAAAGAGACGGTCTAAGAATGAAACTCGGAAAAAAAGCGTCCTCCTTCTATACCTTTCGACATCTTTGACGACAGCGATGATGAGTAATGTATAAATAGCACCCATGCACAACTGTCACTCTCACTTTTGATCACACCCTCTGTACGACCCTTGTAAACGGCCCATCACCAACGAACATGCCTCAAAGAGGAGGACGTATGACCGTGGACGATGTGGAGGTTCTCCAAACATCCCCTGTCCGAGTAGACGATGCCACCAAGACAGAATTTGTCCACCTTCCTCAAGTGACGGAAATCTTTGAGGAGTATCCTGTAGAAATCTCCTACAGAAATTCGCTGTACAAAAAAATCAACTCCATTAACGATTCTTGGACTCCACTGTCCTTCCACACCGATGACTCGAACGGTTTCCGAGACCTGTTCCAAACGGAATTCCACATGGGTGGCGAGTGATGGAACCGCCATGGTGAATAAAAAAGTAGCACTCGTGAACAATTTCGCCCATGCTCAAATCGCTTCCATCCACTTCAAATTGGGAGGCGTCAGTGTGGAAGAAATCACAGTGAATTACGCTTACAAAGCGTATGCCAGAAACCTGTTAAACTTTGGCAAAGCTCAGAAAAAAAGCGGTCTCGCTCTAGAAGGATGGTACGACGACTCCCCAGGACGTATGGATGCCGTCGACCACACGCTCATTGCCACCAACCCCGGTTACAATGGGAGTCTAGTAAGACGGCAAAAACTTTGCGATGGTCAAATCATTTACGTCGTGTTTCAACCGGCCTTGGACATATTTTCCTCCCCGCGTCTTCTCCCCCCTGGAGTTCCCATCGACATCGACATCCGATTCAATTCCGACGACTTCAGTCTGATGGTGGGGGAAACAACAGGTGTCGAAGGCAATCCTAAGATCGTGCGCACCAAAGCCCAATTCTGGATTCGTGAAGTAGAAATCACTGAAAAACTCCACACCGTTATTGAAGCCAAACAATACCAAGGCATGAAAGCAGTCAAGTTTCCACTACGAACCATCAAACCCGTGGTACGGGTCGGCATTCAAGGAGTGAATGAATTGAGCTTTTACAACTTCTTCCTAGGAGGCTCTCCAGACAAAATCAGCGGTTTCATCATTGCTCAAGACGCTTACAGCGGTACCAAGAACAAAAACTACTGCAACTTCAAGCATCATGACATTGCCAGTATTCAATTCACTCGAGACAACCGTGAAGAACCTTTGCCGCTAATTGATTTCATTTCCGGCGATAAGGCAGAAGCCCTGGCCATGATGTATCGTGCGACATCCAACCTGTGGTATGGAGGGAGCAACGGCATAAAAAGGGGAGACATCAAGAAAGGATTATTCATCTTCCAAGTGGATATGACTCGTGATAGGGGTGGCATGAAGGACTACACCTATGCTAAAAATAACGGTATCATCGACTGTTCAAGTTCAAGAATCCTCTCGGCGAGACTGTCAAAGTGGTGTTCCTTCCAGAGTTTGAAAACGTCGTGGAGGTGGGGGGGGGGGGGTAAACAAATTGTCTCTGTACGCAACAACTACTAGATAACCTGAAGGGAGAGGGAAAAAAACATGAAAGACTCCAAACCAAGAACGCCCACGGTTTGAAGGGTTGAGTGACCACCAGCTGGATAGTATTGCCAAGGCCCAACCACAACCTCTCAAGAACGCGTGGCAGGGAGTGTACTCAAGGAACACCATGCCATACCGAGATGAGTTAACGCAATACCCTGCCGCGTTCATCGTTAATAATGAACGCAATGACCAACCCGGTGAACATTGGTTGGCTCTGGTGATCTGGTGTCCGGACCAATCGTCCGACTTCTTTGACAGTTTTGGGGAACCGCCTAAGCACTATGGAATAGAATTTCCAGAATGTCTCGAAGACCTGGGAAATGGAAACACCACGTACGCCCAAGGACGTCTGCAAGTCAATATGTCGGCCGTGTGTGGTCATCATTGTTTGTATTTTCTGTACCATCGGCTCGTGCGAGGGTTGTCGAGTCAGAAAGTGGTCGACTCTTACCCTAACTCCACATTTAAAAACAATGACTTTAAAGCCTGTTAGTTTGTCTGTCGTCGTATGATTCAAGATAAAATGAAAACAAAGAGACTGCGTAACCAGCCTCTAGGGCAAGTGTGTCAAAGTCGCGTGTGTGCCAAAATCGATGTCGTTTGTAATGTAGTAGTAGTAGTAGTTTAAACAATATATAAGAAAAACCTCTGACGTCGTGAATGATCACAGTGTCCTACAGAAACTCGTTCTCGTCCATGTACTGTACTTGGATTCATCCATCCATCCTGTGGTAACATCACAATTCCGTCTTGGTTCAGCCACTTAAAAAAGAGGAAGAAGAAGTGTGCTAGATCAGTCACGTATTCTGTCTTAGTCATCTTGGTAAAAGATAAAATGCAATAAAAAGGTGAACCACTGCACTTACGGTGTCAGTCATCACTGCCTCCCCTCATGGCCTATCCCAGGTTTGATCCACGTCTGCGCGTCAGGTCCAACATCACTATTGTTGGGCCTACTATGTGTGGTAAAACAACCCTGACCTTAGACCTCATACGCCAACGTCACGATGCTTTTCAAAAACCCATTCACCATGTTGTCTACTGTTATGGTGCATGGCAACCGACTTTCTATGCCTTGAAACAGGAGGGCGTTGAAATGGTCGAAGGCCTGCCCGATAACATTTATGATTATGTCCAAGCCGGAAAACCGACCATGTTCGTGTTAGATGACCTCATGCAAGAAAGCAGTGGGAGTGGCGACATTGAAAAATTGTTCACCCGGGGAACACATCATCATAATATCACCACTCTCTACCTGACTCAAAATATGTTCCCAAACAATTCCCGAGACCGTCTTCAATTCACCAATTTAGTCAAGCAAGCTTTTCCAGGTCAACAAGCCCGATTGCAGGAAGCCTTTGAAGATGCCACAGGCCAACAAAACACAGAGTATAAGTACATGCTGTTTGACTTCACACAACAAACGCCTGAAGCGTACAGGCTCCGTGCACACGTACTCCCTAACGATAAACAGAAACAAGTGATTTGGATGTCCAAACACATCCGACCACCATGAGTTTTGGATATTATCCTATCCAAGATGTCTGGGACCCCATGGCTATACTGTCCGACACATGGGACCCCACTGTGGACTTCATCCAGGAAAGTAGAGAACAGTTGTCTGGGGCTTCGGAAAAGCGCTCGCGGTCGGGAATGTGGAAGCTGCTTCAGAACTCGTCGACAGCGCCCGTGCCAATCTAGAAACGTTATCGAATGCTTCGCAATCACCCTCCCTCTCACCGCCGCCGCAACGGATCGTCAATGAGGGAGAAGAAGATGAGATCTGGCCACGACCTGCCGACATTTCTCCAGCCACCGCACGTGTGTACGATGCTCTGGATGGTTATCGTGCCCACAGAACGTTACCCTCCACATCATCATCATCACAATCACAACCACCACAGATACCGACTGCACCACCGATCTCCCAGCAGCAGCAGGCTCCAACACCACAGGCTCATGTCCGACGTGTCGTCAGGCCAAATGTTCCCACCACTACGGAAAACCCACCACCACCACCATTCGCCACTCGTCTCAATACCGCCATGAACTCCTACCTGAACACCGATATCCCACCCTCACAGTATTCACCTGTAGGTACTACTCCCACCGCCGCTGCGGCCGAAGAAGGGTCGAACAACTAAACATTAAATGATCTGATGGACCAATCGGACATGCTGTTTAACATGATCCGTGAAACCAACCCACATCTGTCTGACCCCGAACGGCGACGATTGCAAGATCGTATCGACCGCATCGAACAACGTATCGTGGACTGGTTGACCCATAACCGTAACCGTGGAAGTCACTACACCAGTCGCCAAGGTCACAACACCCACACCATGGCCAGTGGCTCAGAACGGACAGATCTCGGAGAAGGGGACCATTGCACCACAACCACCACGAGAACCAGCACCACTGTGAGAAAAGGAGGACCATAAACGGTACAACGCGATTCGCAAAGCGTGACCATGACTGGGAATGGTCGTCGCCTCCACCGCCGTCCGTCCAGGGTCTCTTTCAGGACTTCGTCTAAGGAACCTTCCCACGCCTCGACACCTTCCTCCTCCTCCTCCTCCAGTCAAACAGGGCATGGTCGGTGGTGGGTGGGAAACGTGATCCAAGAAGAAGTAGAAAACTATAAAAAGCAGTTCTTGAAAGCACCACCACATCATTGTTTCACCATGGGACGTGGCAGACCTCGTACACGGGTAATCAAGAAAAGTAAACGTTGTAACATGGGAGGTAGACGACGACGCCGTCGCCGTCGACGCGGTAGAGGTTTGGCCAGTAAACTGGCTGGCATCGAAGACTACCTAAAAAGCAAAGCCATCAATTATGCGGGGGACAGTGCAGGGCATACCCTCAAAACAATGCTGGTCGGAACTAAGCATGGGAAAGACGCGATCCAATTTGCAAAGGAATTTGTAAAAAAGCTATAAAAACGCAACTCTTACTGGTGACTGACCCATATTCCTCACACGATGGCGAAGCCAAAAGGAGTCCGTTTCTCAAGAAGAAAGAGTCGGGTGAAACGTCATATTGGAGCACGACGTCGACGACGACGAAGAGAAAGAAAGAGAAAAGGATTGCTACTTGGACCACATTCTCCATTTAGAAAGTTCCCATCCTAGGCGCGATTTTATAATCCTATAAAAGGTACGAGTTCTCCCATTAGGGAATCTCATTTTTTTCACCATCCTCATCCTCCACAACATCATTATGGCTAGACGCGGACGTAAGAAAAAATCGTCAAAGACATCTCCAAAACTACAGGGAGCTCGTAATCTATTCACCAAACATGGCCCTCCACGCTACGATGGGTATAAAGCAGTGTTTCCACCTCGCACCGGGGGTAGTAACAACCAACACAGCCACCGACCTTCATCACTGTGGCTGGAAGTCCTGTCTACTTGAACAAACTTAAAGGCCGACGTTAGAAAAAAAAGTCATCATGTCTTGTAGACTCTACCGAAATCGTAACTTTCTGACCGCATTAGGTCATGGGAACAAGCATCAGTGCCATAAATTGGCTTTAATGGCCTCCCCGGAACAAGTCAATACTTTTAGCGAGGTGGCTCACAACTTCCTCCAGAGGAGAACACCGTCATTACATCCAGGACTTCTACGATCCATTCGAGACAAGCCCGACATCGTGAAAGCTATACTGTCTTGGGGGATCCCCGACAGCCTTTGGCCAAACGTCAATGTGCTTTGCGACAACGTGGCGGTGGTGTGGGTCCTATCCTTGGGATGATTGCCTCCTCCGCTTTGCCTTTAATTCTTAAACCGCTTTTCAAAACCCTCAAAAACAAAATTACCAAAAATAGGACTGTGGAGGCCCATAAATACAGGTGATACCATTCATTTCAAATCAGTTGAAGTATGAAGTACTATGAGTGGGCTTACGTCGTACCCGAAAAAGACATGGGTAATCTACAATCGGTCACTGAGGCTGAAGAGGCACCTCGTGACACAGATCGTATGGTCAAAATTACTGCCATTCAACAACAAGAACGTATGCCACCTTATACCTAGAATTTGGTCGACGTCAATGACAATATCTTACGTATCATGAAGAGCAAGCTTACCTCGGAAACCAAAATCGACCTTTATGAAAATATGTTGAAACGGTATAGACGTCTCTTGACCAATTCACGCGATTGGCAGAATAAATAACGTGACCCTACAGACGGTCTACCACCACCACTACCTTCTCCATTGGCTCCATCGTCGACGTCACCACAGCCTGTCAGACCCGTTCCAGCACCCCGACATAAAAAAAACCGTCCCAGGAGACCCCTAAAACCTCAAGATCCAAAGCCAACGTGAATGTCAGACCTAATCCACTACAAAATAGATTACCGACGCCTGCTCCTGGAACACCCTACAGACAGAAGCTTCGTATTCAGTAACCTCACTACCTAGGATTACCCCCACCCAGAGAAGATCCGTCTACGATTCGTCACCAAGCCAAGACATCGATCAATGAGAAAGAATTGAACGTCCTCTCCCTTCGATTAAAGAAGCATGAAAATAAGATTAGAAAGAAGAAGAAAAAGAACACTAGTTTGGAAGGACAAGGACATGTCCCAGTCCCATCCTGGTTGAGTGTAACATTTAAAAGAAAATAAAAACACATTAATTCTTAATTCATTTGTCACATCCATGTTTTATTTCTGACACTTAGGGTTTTTTTACATTGAGATGGTTGGTTCCCCAACCCATTCTCTCCCTCTCTCTCTCTAACTTGTACTAGGACCTCCTCCTCCTCCTTCAGTAAGACAGGACCCTGCTTGAATGTCCGCCAACAGCTTTTGCAGATCTTTCTCTACGTCCTCCTCTAGTTTCATAGACTCCTGCAGGGGCGGAGGTTGTGATGGTGGTAGCTGAAATTCTAGTTTATCTGAGGCTAAAGGGTACGGCAAAGGATTACCACCATGGTAAGGTTGTTTAGAAAGGAAGTCGGGGGTGGCTGTGGGTAGCGCTCTATCAGCTCTCGTGGGGGAATATGAAGATTGAGTGCTGGTCGTACTTTGCCTTGTTTTTTCCCCTTTGATTTTACAGGTGCCTTGGGAGGTTCTTGGACTGGACTGGGTGTTTTGGGTTGGGGCGTGTCACCACCACCACCCCCTATTTGGGCTAGGTCCTGACTCATTGTTTCTGCCAAGGTAGGGTACACACTGCTTCTTCTTCTTCTTATTCTTCTCGAGACCACATTGATCTTCTTCTTCTTCTTCTTTGAGCAAAGTCTTCAGTTCTTTCTCTTTATCGGTGTTCTTCTTCTGACGTTCCGCTTGCAGTTCTGGATGCCATTTCTGATGGCCGTCCCTAGTATTCATCAGGTCATAGATCCTCTCGATCCACTCAGGACGTTTGTCCTCGAGGATTTTGCGTTTCACGACTTGGCTCCAGGATGTCCAGTAACCCTCGTCGTTGTCGTCGTCGTCGTTGACGCGCTGAGGCTCTGTTGGGGGCAGAGTTTCAGGGATCACTTGATTGGCTTTCTTATACACACAACCTCGAACAACCTTGACCTTCTCGCTTTTTTTCTTATCTTTGTTGTTGTTGTTGTTCTTCTTCGTCTTATCGTAAAGCTTTTCTAGTGTTGCTTTTTTTTCATCCGACGCAGCGGGACTCTTCCAAGGACGATCTTGTACACTGTCTGAAAAGACACCGTACGACAGATGCACGTCCATCAGTCGACCCATGCATACTTTCACCATCTCGCGTAGTCGTCTGTCGATGTCTTCCACATAGAGACGCATCTTTAAACGATCCATCATGCTACCCACCAGTGTAAATGAGGGTTCACTGAATTCACGCTCGATCCAATTGGGCAGCTTGCGCTTCACCGACGTCAGCTTACACAGATCTTCTGCTGTCACATCTGGTTTGCCTACCGCTTCCAAGTACTCGAGAATTTCATCCAAGACCTTCACCATACGCCGTAACACTAGAATCTTGGGTTTGGCGTTTCCCACCAGAAGATGTATGTCATGGTCAAACTCTAATACAGTCCTGTCCTCTACAACTTTACGTTTCAATGTCAAAATAGGACGCAATTGTATTCCCACTCCTACAGATGATGATGATGATGAGGCCATGCTTCTCTCCAATTGTTTTTCTTACAGTTCCTTACAGCTCAGTGGTTGGGAATGAATGGTTGGTGTGCCCAAACCCTCCTAAATAAGCCACTTGTTCTGCCGTGTCGTACATCCGTTGCACATTGGGGTCTGTGCCGAATTTCCGGTGCACCAGATGATGCACCAAAAACATACCCAGTCCCAACATCATCCCGAAAAGTTTTTTTAGGAGACCACGACATCCAAAACGTCGATACCAAATCCTTGAGCTTTTACGTCACGTTGAAACTCCAACAAGTCATTCTCTTGCGATAGCAAAGCAGTCTCTGCCTCCCGTGCAGGATACATCCACTTTAATAACTTCTTGTTCACCAGATCGTCTTGCGTACTCCCAGAATATTTTTCTACACGATCTCGCAAAATCTGCATCGTTACCTCGGACAACTCTTTTCTTAAAAAATAAAACCGGTCGATTAGTTTCATCCGCTCTTCCTTACGTTGTGGAATGGTTACGGTCTTCTGAGGGTAATTTCGTGAACCATTAAGATGGTGGGGAAACAAGTGCGACATCGTCGATGATCCTCAGTACGCTACTGACTAAACACATGTTAGATACAAGTCCTATTTATATGGGGAGGTACTCTCACTAGAAAACAACATCCTCATCACCATCAAGGCTTTCTTAATCTCAATCTGGCCTTCATAATCTGATTTGCCACCTTCTGCTCTTTATCCTTTTCCAAAGCAGTCTCTTGTTTCTTTAAATCCTCCACCCTGACTTTGATTTCACATTGTCTCTTTCGTTCTTGTAAAGACTGTTGTGTTTCTTGGTTGACTTGACTTTTCCGGTGGAAGATTTTCTTCCAACATCCATCATCATGAAGCCATGTGCGGTAACACAAGATAATCTCGGTCTGTGGCTTGCCATAATTGCGGATGAAGGTCTTCATGAAATCGCGGCACTCGATATAACAGCTTCTCTGTTGTTGGGGACCGTTTCCACAGACTGCTTCGATATGAGATAGAAGATGTGCAAAGGTGGGTTGAATATGATGCACCAATTCCCGGAAAGGATGGGTCAAATGGTTCAACAACCAGACGGACTCTGCATGGGGTACACCTCCTAGAAACGTCTGTAGCGAGATGATGGGAGGGTCCATGATCATGGGTCTGGATTGGATCTCCAATGCAAATGTATCTAACCTCACGGGTCTGGATGGAATCTCCAATCTCGCTTCCAAGTAGTGGATCAACTTCTCATTTCTCGCCATCTTGCGGTCCTCGGCCATTCGTTCCACACCTAGCTGTCGATCTACCTCCTTTTCCTTCACATACTTGGCATGGACAATGTTGAAGTCCCAGTCCTTAGTTACTATACGATTGATAGGGGCTCCATACCGCGGCCTTTACTGGCTGTTCTGCTCCATTTCTTGAATGCTGAATTCGTGCCGACCCCCATTGTAGCGGTAGAGACTAGGTAGACGTATGAGTCTATGGGTCATGGTGAACTCGTTTATCTGTGTTGTACATACCGCCGAACTTCCACACCGCTCTTCTTTCTCAGTCAAGTAATCAAGGTAGGCTTCGTAGGCATTGTCATGAGTGGATGTAAACTCACGATCCTTTACATCACAGTCATTCGTATCCCAAGTCTCGTCAGGATCTGAGATTCTCCACACATAATGTCTTGGCAGAGCCCCATCCAAAGGACCAACATTAGTCAACCTGGCCTCTATTTTCTTCTTACCATCCTTTCCAATATCATGCACCGCAACAATCTCACTGGTCACACTCTCCATCGCGAACCACAACCACAGCACAATGTTTTCCCCCCACTGTTTTTTGAGAACCTATATACAATATTTCTACCATGACGTACTTCCGTCTTAGATGGATGGATGACGAATCTCCGCCTCGCCATCGCTATTGTCCCACTCTGATTGATGTGTCATTTCCTGCATGTCACACCAATGGTTCATAGGTGTCAGATACTTATCTAGCCTATTACCCCCATGGTGGGCTACGTATTCGACTTCGTTCAACATGTCAATGGTATCCCACAAATCATCCCTCTGACAAAACAACTTCCACAATGGTATTCCAGGATTGAGACCGCTCTCTGGTGTGCTCGCTGTCACGATCATCTCTTTCATACGGTTCTTCAGAGAGGTCACCAAGTTAGAATACCATTCATTTAGACCCATCAGGACTGCGTAGCAGGCCTCGCGGTCTTCTAGGTTCAAATAGGTCGAGGCGGATTCGTCATACATCCATTTTGGAAGATCCAGCGCTCAAGCGCAATCATGTATCCTCCTCCTTCTTCCACAGAGTCTATGTCTGAATCAGATTCGTATTTTTTTTTCAACGCGTTAAACACCTCGGTAGTTCCTATCATCCTGATGGCTATGAGAGATTTGATTCGTACGAGAGAGAACAATTTTTTTAACTCTAGTTTATCTACATGACGCACTTCCGTTATCGAACGCTTCCTACAATAGTAACCTCAGTTTTTTATTATACTTTACACAAAACGGAAATGCGTCATAGGCCTACATCCCTTAGTCTGAGTTTTCGTTGTCGTTGTCGTCGTCTTTAAGCACACCCCATTTTGTCACCAATGCTGCCAAAACCACTGAGTCGTTGACTTCACTCATAATACTAAAATCCAAATGAAAGTCTGTCATGGCCACTAGCAATCGAAGCCACTCCTCTGGAAGTAATTTGTCCTTCATTGCTTTTACAATGTATCGGATTGTTTTACAATGTATTCGATTGTCTCCTCACTTAAGAATACTATGAGTGAAGGTTATGACGGTATCCGTATTTCACCAATGAAACATTCTATTGATTTGCTAGTTCCTCTTCTATCTTATATTTGTAATTTATCATTCTCTGCTGGTGAATTCCCTGATAAACTTAAAATTGCTAAGATTCTTCCTGTCTTCAAGTGCGACGATGAAACCAATTTCTCCAATTATAGACCCATCTCTATCTTGCCTTGCTTTTCTAAAGTCATTGAAAAACTTGTCTATTCTCGCTTCACTGAATTCTTTGTGAAGTACGGTATTCTTAATCATCATCAATATGGTTTTAGACAAAATTATTCCACTTACATGGCTGTTCTCGAACTTGTTGACCACATATTTCAAGGCTTTGAAAAAAATGAATTTACGGTTGGTATCTTTGTTGATTTAAAGAAAGCATTTGACACTGTTGATCATATAATTCTTATCGAAAAACCTAAATTGTATGGCATTCGTGGTACTCCTTTAGCCTGGATTATTAGTTATCTCTATAATAGACAACAATTCGTACAAATCGACAGCCATATTTCTTCATATAATACCATCAAATGTGGAGTTCCACAGGCTCAGTGCTTGAACCACTTCTTTTTCTTTTATATATCAATGACCTTTTTAATTCTTCAAAGCTACTATCATTTATCCTATTTGCCGATGATACTAATATTTTCTTTAGTCACCAAGATCCTTCTTCACTCATTGATATTGTTAATCATGAACTTGTTCATGTTTCTTCTTGGTTTAATGCTAATAAGCTTACTCTTCATCCTGACAAAACTAAATTCATTTTTTTTCATCCTAGGCGAAAAAAAGTTAACCTCAGAGGTATACACATCATTATTAATGGCACTTCGGTTGATAGAGTACAAAATGCCAATTTTTTAGGAATTATTATTCATGAAAATGTTTCATGGAAACCTCATATTGACACAATCTGTGATAACATTTCTAAAGTAATTGGTGTTATTTGTAAATCCAGGCAATATCTGGCCTCCGAAACTTTAAAGACTTTATATAATGCTCTTTTTTTACCATATCTCAACTACTGCAACCTTATTTGGGCATCTACCTATTCTTCTCACATTGAACCCCTCGTCTTACTTCAAAAAAGGTTCTGCGTATTATTACACACTCTCCTCTGCGTAGTCACACCAAACCTCTCTTTCTCAATCTCAACATTCTACCTATTTCTTCTATTTACAAATTCCAAATATCATCCATTGTTTTTTCTCATATCAATAATTTACTACCCGCTCCTCTTTCTTCTCTTTTTCTTTTTAACTATGAATGTCATGATTACTTTACTCGTTCAAGGTTTAATCTCCATAAACAATTTCTTAAACACCAATTTTCTATTCGTTCACAGGCCCCTACTATTTGGAATAGTCTCCCCCTCTCTCTTCGCAACTCTTTAAATGTTGGCAATTTCAGAAAGAAACTTAAAATTGTTTTCCTACATGATCACTAGTACTTTAAAAAATACGTGTCTATACTTTTTAATACACACTGTTATCATTTAATAATTATTTAGTTTTTCTTTGCAAAAAAAATAATCAAAAAATCAAAATACAGGCAACAATGTCTATTATAAATGCAGGCAATAAGGTATATATTAATAAGCAGTTTATTTATTTATTTTAAATTTGTAAACTATAGCTATGTTGTATGTGTATGTTCGTTAGTTAATTCACCACTTTGATTTTCTTTCCATCTTGTAAAAGAAATAATTGTAATATTGTACTATCTCTACTGACCATAAGCCATTTAAGCCTCTGGCTTTGGCCTTCTTCTGTACGTTCTCCCTTATAGTATTTGTAAATAAATTGAATTGAATTGAATTGAATTGAATTGGAAGGTACTACTAGCTAGGGTCTTTTTATCACCCCCGGATTCAATATACTTCCTTAAAGGTATATAACCCGGTTGCGTCCTATTCTCTTCAAACCATTTATCCATGGTAAAGTTGTGTGTGAGCGTTCTTCAAAACTAAATATTATGTCCTGTCCTCAGTTATTATACTTCACAGAAACCGGAAATGCGTCATAGGTCCAAGCTTCGACAGCACATGCCACGAGGGTTCAATGACTTCTCCTGATCCTTCTTCTTCTTGGGATAATCCCACTCCGGTACTTTTGACAACCGGATCAACTCTTCTATCAGCTTTTCAGGCTCGATCCAGCCCGGACCATAGTCGTAACCTAGCTCTTCATTGGCGTAAACCTCGTCGTTCTTGATCATAGCAATTTCTAGATCATCCTCGTCGCCCTCCTTTTCTTTACCATTAGGATTGTAACACAAGGAGATTGTACGTGTTTATAGATTCTGAAACAATTTCCCTCCACGGGATCAACTTCGCCAAAGGGAAAGAGAATGTTATGACTGCATAAACTGTGATGCAGTTCTTTAGCTTTCTGATTAGAGTGAGGCATACTCCTCATCCATGCGGTAAAGTTAGTGGCCATGTTATCGTTGGGGGGAAGCTGATCGTCCAAGACCGTTTCACGATAAGACTAATTTAATGTTATGTTACAGATCTATATATGCGGCGCAACCCCCGCGTGTCGGATGTGCGTCACAGTCACTACATGTTTTTCAAAGAGGAGCTATTTTTTCGCTTTGTTATACCACCCGAAAGCCGCGCCGCGCGCCTCTGACGCGTTTCCGCCGCTTTTTGATCCACCCCCACCGTCCCTTGCGCTTCCAAGACCTTTTCCCCGTTTTGCCTATAACGTATTTCCGGAATGACGTCATTTCTTGAGCCCACGCTGCAAAAACCGCTGATGACGTCAAAGGTCAGAGGTCAATTTTTTTACCGGAAGCAAAATTACCTAGGCTGACATCATCGGGTCAACACCTTGACCTTTTTGACGTCATTTCTTTTGTTCTTTGCTTCATTTGCATAAAAGTACCCCTGCACCCAACTACCCCTACCTTACTACTTCCAGAGCCTAGCTACAGCAAGTGAACAAACTAAACGAGCTAAATATATATTAAACTAAACTGTCCACCCCCTTACTTTATTTTACTTCACATCACTTCACTACAATACACTTCACATACTGGATCGACTAGATGGGATATTAACAACAAGAATACGGAACAATGAGCTGTGATGTCACAAACCAGTACAAACCACAGGGATCACATTAACCTACTCAGACAAAATACCAGTCAGAAGGCCTTGGGACTAGCGGCTGGGATATACAAATTCAGAAAAAAATACTCCGGCTTCACAACAGCCCTTCTGGAAAAGATAAGAAAGGGTAATAAATGAAGGTGTCGGATTGCAAAAGGTGCAATCAAGGTGTCGGGGTCCTGAACTAGAACTGAGGCAAAGTTTCATATTTTTCTTTATAAAACCGTTCACACAAGAAACCGCAAATTTGGCTCTGGAGGGGGGATTGACCCTCCTCCCCGAGGCCCTCGGTTCACAAGGTAGGATGACCGGGGGATGGGTGTAACTTTTCCCATATAAACATTTTGGTTCGCCTACCCGGGCCAACTCAGGTCACACAGCGCATGCGTAACCCAATATTACGTAGCCTGCAAACAGGCTCTTGGGAAGAACCCCCAAGAGCCTGTTCGCAGGTTAAATATTACGTGCCTAGACTCACTCTAAACAGAGTTGTTCCGGGTGCCGTAAGGAAAATAATACATGGAGAAAAATTGGCTTGGGACCTGGAAAACCCTCCCCCGAAACAACTTTACCTAGCGTCAGAATAGTGGAAGAACAGTTGTCCCGTGTGCCCGGAACAACAGTTTTGAACAAGTCTAGCCACGTAATATTGGATTTTGCATGTTTTGTGTGACCTGAGTTGGCCCGGGTAGGCGAGCCAAAGTGTTTATATAAAATGTCCTCCCCCCCCCCCACGGTCACCCTATCTTGTGAACCGAGTGCCTCTGGTCATGGAGGAATATATTGAACAGAGTTGGCGAGAGAATGCAAGAGTTTGGCTTGCTTTTTACATATTTGTCGATAAGTGTTTTATTTAGTGTAAATATTCTTTTTTTTTATCCTTTTCTTTTCCAAGTAATTGTATAGGCTTTCTTTCAAAATTGTCGCAAATATTTTACTAAGATGTGGTGACAACGTGATTCCCTATAATTGTTGACGTCATCTTGGTCTTCTCTTTGTGTAGAGGAGTAATTAGGCATGTGCTAAGCAATGGTATTTCTATCTGATCTTTAGCAAGTAGGATTACTTCATTCAGTATGTTATGTATCCCGGGTGATTTCCCTGTTTTAGTTTCTTAATTGCGGTTGATAATTCCTGTTTACTAATTTCATAGTCTAGTGGATCTTTAGTATCATAAATGCGTTCAGAAGCGGTGGTGTTTGCAGCCTCATGAAGTTGATTTACATAATTTCCGTTTAACATCTAATTTGGTTTCTTGAAAAATTGATAAAACGATCGAGTCGAGTTAGAGTTTTTACCTTTTTTCGAAATATTAAAGACGCGATTTATATTTTTCCACGTTTCCTTAGCGTTACTAAAATCGAGTTCTACATTGTTTTTTTCTTTGTAACGGTATTTATTTTTCATGCAGAGGTTCTTCAACTGTTTCTTTTTCAGGCTTAAGGTCTCGATAAAGGTTCAAAATGGAAAAGTTTCGAAAATGCGTTTTTTCGCAAATTCTAAATCTAAAAGCCCTAATCTAGCATCACAAAAAAAACTCAAACTCAAAGAAATTATTTAAAGCCTTGAAAATGCGACTTTCTGATTTCCAGCTAAAAAAGGCGCGAAAAATGATTGACAGCTGCTGTCATTCACCGGGCATGTTATTTCATTCTCGCTATCCTGTGATTTTCTGTGCTACTTTTCGTTCGTAAAGATTTCCTACGTTTATAATGCAATGCCCAAAAGTGTAAAAGTAGATATTTCTTGGTGCCGTATTCAAAAAAGGAGAAGAAAAAAACACAACACAATTTAGTTTGTAATAATTTAGTTTGTGAGTAAATTTGGAAGCGGGTGTAAAGTTCAAATTAGGACAAAGAATGGCTGGAGGGATTATACTCAAGTTCCAAGAAATTAGAATCATCGAAGACTGAAAGTCCACAAAGAATGAAGCAATAAAGTTTTGTTATCAACAATCGGCTAAAAATTTAAAGAGAATTCAATGCAGGAAGCTAAGGTTTGCCGGTTTGTTTCAGCGCGATGAATTTTTTTAGACTGACAAACAGTCTACTGTGTACATGGTGTGGATCGAGCTGCGCTTCAGTGGTTTTCCCTGCATGATATTGATTCTTTGCTTACTGTGGTGCCATTTTTCTGTAATCCTAAAAGAGTGTTTCTTCTTGAAATTAAGCTGGAATCGACACTATAGCTAACTAGTTTCTGTAGAAGTATCGAGCATCGGTGAACTATATAGCTTTCTCTGTTCTGCGGCTCGTCTGACTGAACTTTGTAATCGGCCGAGACTGAACACAATATGAATCGCTCTGATTGGCTAATGTTAATGAGATTACCCTTGGAGGCGGCACTTCTTAGTCAACCGTGAAATGAATCGAAAACCTTTATCAGGCTGTTTCTCGGCTCTTTTTTTCGGCTAAAAACAGAACTTTGTTGAAGTCCAGCCTTTTAGCGTTTTGTCCAAGTTTCCTAAATTTTTCACGAGTCGTAGAAAACAGCTGTTTCTCAAATACTGTGTCGGGGAATTTTGAAAGATATTTACTTTCAGGTTTTATGACCTAGTTTGTATCAAAATGGGATGAAAAACTACTTTTTCAACTTTGAAAAGGGATAAAATCTGTAATACGCAATATATCAAAAATGCCCGACACAGTATTTGAGTCAATTTAGTTGGGATTCGAAAGGGCTAATTAAGAAAAAAAAAATTCAAAGCCTGAAGGGCTGAACTCCTTCTGGCGTACAGAGTCATTTCGCGTAGAAATATATACAACATTTACGCTTTTAACTTTTGCTCGTAATGGATTAAATATATACTTTCTTCAATTCAAGACCTTTAAAACGGCATATAGTACGACTATGTCGCTTTAATTACGACGTTGCAAGAGCGTTTTTCCGAAATGACACGTTCAACCTTTTTTTGTCATTCCGCAGTGCTATGTTGTCAGGGTGATTGCTTACTTTATTGCCAAAGGATCTGATTTTAAGTTGTGTTTTTCTTATTTACATTCCTTATCAAACTATTCCATGTTCTGTTCTTTTTGTATGGTTCTTTGACTTTTTATATTTAAGACCGGAATCAAGACGTAGCTGAAAAAGAAATCCAGTAGTCTCCTTAATTGCACTGGCTGCATCTTTTGTTTCACAGTTTTCAGATAGCTTATTTAGTTAAGATAAATATTCAGGGGTGTTAAGGAGAGTGGTTATACTTTCCTTCGCCATGTCGTTCCATATTATTCGTTAATGCAATGATTTGGAGCAGGGAGCGTTCACGGCTATGTATATATGTATGTATGTAAACGGATTAGGGTGGCGGGGGAGGGAGGGTGGGGGGAGCCCCGGGTCCCTTATCCAACTTTTCTCTATATAAACAGGATCTAAGCGTTAAGTTCATTTTCTGTAATGTCGAAGTCGAGCGGACGATGTTATTTCGTTTGTTCGGCGAAAGTTGCGAAAGTATCATTTGCATCAGTTTGTTTCTTCAGGTTTCTGAAATGATTAAGAAGTTCCTGTGTAGGTATGTTTGTAGACTTTTTGCTTTTCACGCTTGGCACAAATGACCCTAAAATCGATCATTTTGCTATATTTTCAAAAGTTTCCAACGTAGAAGTTTGATTTTTTGTGGGAGGATGAAGACCGATGACCTAAACAAAATCCGATGCTTTGAACTACTGTAGACATCTTGGTGACGTCACAGTTACGTCATGTATCCATTTATAATAGGTTTCTCGATGTTTTCAATTACCTTTAACATCAGTAAATTTTATATTTTCGATTTCCCATCATGTCGAAAACAAAGAAACCGAAAACCCGAGTTCAATTGGTTAAGAGGGAGAAAAGTTATTAAACTTTGAAATTTGGTAATTTTCCCGCCAAAATTTGGCGGGAAATATTCAATACAGAACCATTTATATAATAACTTCTTAATTCATCTTTTAGAGTTTAAAATATTTGTTTACGACAATCTAGCAATCAAAAGAGTAAATCGGTACCTACAACCGTATGTTTTTAGAATTTTCAATTTTTGAGAGGAAATACTTTAAAATTCGCAGTGAAAAAGAGGAAACGTTAGTATGACGTCATATATTTTGAAAACGTCTTTTAAAAATAACTATTGAAGTATTTTTCGGGTTTTAAAGAGGAACTGTACTTACTGTACACTGAATAGCCGCAATATGGTCCTTTTTATGTTTCTTCAATTTAGAAAGCATGACTGATATCATACCCATGACGTCATAAAATGTGACGTCACAGGAAACTTCAGTTCTTAATAACTCAGCAAATATTTATCTTAGAGACTTTAAAATTGCGGCAATCAAAAACACATATTTATGTTGTTGTGATAACATGCTTTATTTCAAACGTATAGGTAACGCAGAATTTGACCTTAAAAGGAGTCGTTCGTTATGACGTCGCACTAACGTCAATATACAAACGTGTTTGATCCTAAAGATGTTATTTCATTTTAATATTAACATACGAAAATTTCGTTAAATTTGACAGCGAATTAAGCAAGATGTGCTAGTTTAGTGATCGATTTTGAGGTAACTTGTGCCATGCGTGTTTAGTTGAGCTACAAAGATCTTTCAGGATATGTCCTTTGATGCACATCCGTGACTATGCTTGAGAAGTCTTGGACTGCAAGATCAGCTTCTTTCTTAAAGTCAGTGTTGCTAAATGTTCTTACTAATAGTTTACCTTCAATTTTGTATCGGATTTAAGCTTCAATTTTTATTTCTTCATCTTTTCTCCAGACATATTTTGCAGGTGTAGGTTTCAGAAGATTTTGATCTTCAATGAGTCAGAGATGTAACTAGCCTATAGGGCGTAGGCCCGGGGCTGCAAATTTTCAGCCAACTTGTCTTATATTTTTTTAATGTGCAAAAGAATTCGTAAATAAAAAAGAAAGTGAAAATTGAACAATTCTTTTTTACTAAATGTTAGGATTTAGGTGCTGAGTGTCAAAATACAAATAACATCACCAGAAAGTGAAGGAGAAAGCAGTTGCGAGGGTCTACATTTTAAATAAATCCAGGGAGAGCATGTATCCGGGCCGGTTTTGCCAGGCCTACAACTTTCAAAAACCTGGCTACGTCCCTGATAGTGAGTAGCTTAAAGTACTGTGATCAGACAGGTGAGGGTTCACTTTTAGATACTGAATCCGCTCTAGAAACGCGTCATTTATTATAAGGTAATAGACTAGGCTACTGCCATTTGGCTAGTGGCAGGTCTTTTTTCCGATCCTGTGTCCTAGGATCCTTCTATTCAGAACATGTAGACCATTTTCTACACAGGTGTCTATTAGAACTCTTCCGCTCGAGTCGATAACATGCTACCGTAATAAAGTGCTACTGTGCACATCCGTTTGTTTAGTACGCCGTTCCTCTACAAGTTCTTCCATCTCACGCTTTCGCAATTGTTCTTCATGTAGTTCTTGCTTTTGTATTGTAAGAGTAAACCGATCACCCCTATTTAAAATGATCAACTGCATTTATTTTAATGTTACCAAATAGATAAATAGCACGAATTGGGGATTTCAATTCCCTATTTCTGCAAATTCTTCCTAATTTTTATTGATGGTCGTTTGTCAAAGCGAATTCAGGAACCAATCTCTTCTTTCAACTTCATGATTAACTCTTCTCCATGGAAGACTGATGATTGTTGAAGTTGATAACTTTATATACATGTTTGTTTTGGCAAAAATTGAAATTAAATAACCATGCTTTAAAACAAACATCCCTATGCATGCATTTAGAAAATGCATGCATTCTTACCTGCAACTGATATTGTGCTGAAAGCAGTCATTAGAACCACAACC
This sequence comes from Actinernus sp. WN-2022, assembly GCA_030867875.1. Taxonomy (NCBI): domain Eukaryota; kingdom Metazoa; phylum Cnidaria; class Anthozoa; order Actiniaria; family Actinernidae; genus Actinernus; species Actinernus sp. WN-2022. The sequence continues at coordinate 44,642,721 of JAOWCC010001501.1, forward strand.
AGGAGAAGAAGTTGAAGAAGTTCTCTCATTTTGAAGGATAGATCATAATCTTCTGCTTTAATGCAAACAGTAACCGAGTAACAAACAACTTCACTGTAGTAACATTAATTATGCAGTAGCATATATAACCACCAATCAACACTCTCAATTTGTACCACCTTACGTACATTGAAACCTGGTAGAACACTATCAACACTCGTTCAACCACATTTAAATAGCCCTAGGACAGTGTAGGCTTTCCATATGGTTGCCGACAAGATAAAACAAAAACAAAACACCTATGTAATAATTAATAAGTTGTAGAAGTCGTTTTTAAAATATACTCATCATGGTATTTTATAGGGTGTGAAATGTCAAATGTTGTCGTGTACGTAATTGAAATAGAGGTAATCGGCTAACTCTGTTGCCACCCAATTCAGATCATGTAAACACACATTACTCTGGAGAATTGACTCTTTGACAATAAATTTTATTCAGATAGGCATGACTGCATTATGATTACAATGAAAAAGGAATAATTCCCCAGAGTAGCATCTGTTTACATCACATGCTCTGAATTGGGTGGCAATTACCTCTATTGAACGCGGATTTTGAAAACCTGTGATAGTATAGTAATCTTAATGTTATGACATGGATATTCTTTCAATATGAATGTTTTAGAAATAACGTATGTTCTGAAAGAGACAGTTATATATTAAATAAATGAACAATAGTGATACTTACTGCACGTCATCCATTGTCCTTAATGTGCCAATCAGATATCCATTGGTTCCTGACACAAAGCTGCCTTTTGGAATCATGGTTGGCACATTAGCATAACAATAGTAATGTTTATCAACACAAAATATCGCCATACCACCCATCGTTTGGTCTCCATTAATAATAATTCATTAATAATTCACAACACATAAACATGTAAAACAACCGATAATTGCATTCTTAATTTGGTTATATTTGTTAATATGTGATAAGGACCCTACAATTTAACGACCTTATCAGAGAAGACGTGAAGGTCTAATCAATTGTAGTTTGAGAACGACATTGTTCCACAAAGGAAGCACCTTCTACTCAGTTATTCTAAGGCCCTGAGTGTTGGTCCGGCCAGGGTTTGAACGTCGACCTCCCGCATGTCAGACCAACGCTTAACCACTGAGCTAACCAGCAGGCGGTTTATATGTGTACGTAATACTTGTCTCCAAAAATATATATCCAAGATGTCAGCAAAAATGAATTTGAATACGAATATCAGGGATTAGAAAGAAGTAATTTGTAGCACAACTATTCATTTACCTCTTTATTTACTATTCTTGTTAAAATCTTCGCTGATCTTCGGCTTTGGGTCACTTTCCTTGTTTAATTCGTTTTTCCTTGGAATAAGGATTTGTTATTCCTAGTATTCCAATCCAAAAATATTTAATATTCCAAGTTTGCTGCTTTGAATCCATATTCTAGCTGTTAACATCTGGTTAATCTATAACAAGATTTCACTGAATATTGAACAACCTAGTTTAATATTAATACTCCTGAATCATTCAGTGGCTTAAGGTGGGCATTTTGTAAATTGCTGCGACGCATGGCAAGCTCATAATCTCTTTCAATTCTTTATTTGTTTGGACTTAAACTCAAATGCTAAGCTGACTAATTTCAAACGACAATTGAATGAATGTATGAATCAATCCATCCAAGAGACTATAGGTGATACTCTCTTGATCAATTGTATGGATGATTTCATACTGACAATGGATGACTAGTTCCTATGAAAACAAGTGTAGGTGTGCATCATAATCACTGGTATAATCAACTAAGAGTCGATTAAGGTATGCTAACCCCAGTGAGATGAGAGTAGCAGCTGACGTTACGAGCCCTTTTGTCACAGGGAAAGATTAAGTATTAAGGAATAGCGATACGATCGAAACGTCTGGTGCTAATCGCTGCCTACTACCTTATTTGACTTTTAATAGTTGGTGATACCAGCATTCATTAATCTGAGTGTCCAGTAAGTACGTCTGTCCTAATCACAATCTTGGACAAAACTAGTGATCCATTTGCAAATAAGCTTGAGTCAAATATTACCATCATCAACGTCAAAACTTATTTCTTTCTCAGCCCATACCATATACCGAGCTCATTTGTGCTGAAACTGTTACATGAACTCACAGAGAAGTTTAGAAGAGACCCGGGGCATACAGCAGTCTTTCTAAAGGGGATATGTCCTGGTGTTGCGCAAGTATGGAGTCAAACTGATGTTCAATTGGTGGCTGTTAATTGGCTACAAAACAGTCAACGTATCCTCCCTCAATGCTTGATTGAAGTGATATGCAATATTGTCCTTGAAGACTGTCTACATAGAGTTACATTAACCCTTTCAACTTACAAAAATATTGCCAGCATAGGGTTAAATTTTGACCAAGTTAACTATTTTAATGTTTAAAAAGATGAAGAAATTGTAATTCAAATTAAAACCTGCTACGACTCAGGCATTTAGCAATCCTTATTTTTTTCTGTTTCAAAAACGAGCACTGAGTTCGCAGTATTCTCTGGCATTCAAGGATACATGCTTGAGAGAGTAGATATGGTAACTGTAAAAATGCGAGACGCTAAAAAAATGATCGTTATTTTGTTTCTTAGTGGTCGTTTATGTTTTGGTTGTATATTCTATTCAGCTATCACAACCTAATTCGCCTTATCCCGGTTAGACTCAGTTCAACAGTTTTCCAAACAGAATGCTCACTTTTTGGTCAGATGACATGTCTTCATGTATATCTTATTGTCCTGGGTTCGGTTGTTCGAAGCAAGGGTAACTTTATCCCAAGGATAGCGCTAAATATGTAATTGTAATCTGTATGGTTTAACTTCGGGTTAGCGATTTAACGCCGTGGTAGTGCTTACCCTTGCTTCGAACAAGTGGGCCCTGGTGATAAGTAGTAGTAGGATGGTGGGACGGAGGACGATATAGACAAAATTGAAACATAGGTACGCGAAACGTACAGTATGAAGCTATTTGCTTACAGCTATAAATCAAATCCGTGACGGTATCAGGATATACTTTTGTAATTAATAAAGGCCTGTAGCTATAACCGATGCTGAAATACTGGAAGACTAAAATACTCCTGAAATAAATGCTAAAATAATTGTTGCTTGTGACTTCTAAAAATGTAATTCACGTCTCAAAAATGGACAATAAAGTTATCTTACTGTTAAATAAACCCGCTAGTTGTGTAGCCTATACATTATCCAATAACCTGAATGAATAGTATCAGTAAACCAAATAACATTTTGAGTGGGAGTTTGCCGCCCGGTTCTCAAAACCCTGGCCCTATTTCAGACCAAAATATAAGATTTTCCATACCTTTTTTCAGACCTTTACTTTATTTTACAACAAACAGTCTCATACTTCCCTGTCAAGAGCATACCCTATTCCAAACTAAAAATGCGAACTTTATTACCCTATTTTACACTAAGACAGCTCGAAAACCATACCCTTTAGGGTGGCACATACCCTTACAGCGTATGTATGGGAGTCGGTACCACTCCCTCCTCCCCGGGAGACATAGTCCACCCGATTCGAGTCAAATTTTGCTCCAAAATTTATTGTTGCGGTCTGTCGATTGCCTATTAATATTACAATGTAGTTACAGTAATCTATGAAGGGAGCACAAATTTGAAATATCAACAAAGAAAAAGGCGATTTAATTTATAGGTAGACCAATCCTTTTTCCACTTGTACCGATCGATGCGTCAAATTGTTTGATCTGGGCTGGTGAATGATAAACTTCTCCTGCCGGTACCCTACGTTACAAAAATACTAACTAGTAGCCCGGCCCTAAACACTTATTGAAACGTTTGAAATATCTTCTTTAAAAGCTTTTCTTTTGAAAGAAGCTAACAACTGCTGAATATTACATCGCCTATATCTAATATTCCTCATTTAACTGACCTTGATATTGATCTTAATATGCCCTTTGATAATAATTTCGCTTATTATACTTCGCATGATTTTCATAATAATTACGATATTAATGAGTGTTTATCTGACCCCAAATCATTTTCTGCATTACACTGTAATATTAGGAGTTTGGCAGCCAACTATGACAGTCTTGTTGATATATATGCTATCTGTATTGTATTTTCCATTTTCATTGATTGGGCTTTCTGAAATTAAGTTTAGAGCTGATCAGGATCCCTTGACAAACATAGATATATCTGGATATGAGTTTGTTTCTAAACCTAGTCTTTCTAATGCAGGAGGTGTAGCTTTTTATGTTAAAAATAATTTAAATTTCAACATACGAAATGAAATATCTGTTACTGAATCAGACCTGGAGACTCTCTGGATTGAAATCGAGTCTGATGGTAAACCTAATCTAATATGTGGTGTAGTGTATAGACACCCAAACGGTAACTTAGATCACTTTATGGATTACATTAACTCTACAGTTGAACTAATTCACCGAGAGAATAAACTTTGCTTAATAATGGGAGATTTTAATATAGACCTTTTGAAAATTAATTCACACTCTGGCTCAGACAACTTTATTAACACTCTCGGTTCCTTCTTCTTTCAACCACAAATTCTGCAGCCAACTAGGATAACCGATCACTCTTCAACATTGATTGATAACATATTTTTAAATTCAATTGATCACTTTGTTATCAGTGGTAATCTCGTTTATGACCTAACTGATCATTTACCAAATTTTATTATACTTAATAAATTTTCTTCTCTACCTACAAATGTTAAGATATATAAAAGAGACTATTCTAATTTTAATGAATTAGCCCTTATTAATGAAATCCAATCTATAAATTGGCTAACAGTCTTTGCATCTATTACTAATCCATCAGTCATGTTTGATTCTTTTTATTCTAAAATAACTGAAATAATTGATAAACATATTCCTATTAAGCAATTATCTAGAAAAGAAATAAAATTAAAATCCAAACCTTGGATAACACGTGCAATTCAAGTATCTATTCTTGTGAAAAATAAATTATACAAGAAATTTCTAAAGACAAAGTCCTCCTATTATCACTCAAAGTTTAAACATTATAGAAATAAACTAAACCACATATTGAAGATTAGTAAAAGAAAATATTATAATGACTATTTTTTACAGATCATTAAAGATACCAAGAGAGTTTGGAATGGTATCAAACAAATAATTCATTTTAAGCCCCGAGCGAATCAGAGAGTTATGAAAATTGTTGAAAGGAATAATGAAATAACTGATCCAATGGCAATTGCTAAAGCTTTTAACAACTATTTCGCTAATATAGGAAATAGTCTAGCCTGTATAATACCTAATGTTAAAAAATCACCGCTAGATTATCTATCTGGTACGTCATGCAATAGCTTTTATATCTTTCCTGCTACTACTGAGGAAATTGAAAATGAAATTTCTAATTTAAAAACTGGAAAAGGCCTAGTTTGGGGCCCAATGTCGCCGCGACACAGTGCAACCATGCCAAGCCGCAAGCCTGTTTTTACTGCACGCAACAGGGATCCACATTTACAATAGAATCCTGTACGCAGCGGCGTCAGATTATTAGCCTGATCTAATTATCATTACGTCGTCGAACACCTTTGGTGCGAAGGTTGTCTTTAGATTCAGTTAAAGAAAACCATACTTTTTGGTTAAATATGAGCTGCACAAAATTGGATCAGGACATATATGGCAAAGAACCATTTTGCGCAGCAGATATCAATTTCGGAAAGGTGAACTTTGTATTTATTAGTCTCGCAATCGTCGTACCGAGCTCCACTCTCGAGTATGCTGTTTGTGAGTGTTTTATCGAGTATCCTCACCATAGTTAGATCCTTGCAAGACATGGTATGCCCTGAACTTTGAAGTATGCGGTACAGCACCGAGAAAGTTTTGCTGCAACAATATTTTCGAGTTGCTTCCAGATGAGATATCGAAGATCTCCAAGTTGGAAATGGCGTGCCATTGTCGTCGAAGTTGTTTATCAGTGGCTACAAAACAACAAATAACGTATATGCTTGCACGGCATTTGCAGTAATCGCTGTGAATCTTCGTCGAAAAATCCCACAAGAAGCATTGCTATTGAAATCTCAGATATTTTCTGAGATACGAGGCCTGATTAACGGGAATTATGTCCGAGAAAGAAAAGCTGGGGAAGTCACCTAGTGAGTGAATGGATTTGACCTGAATGGCTCAATCAATGACCTACCGAGCAGAACAATTAGCTTAAAACCAAACTTGTTTCATGTTGCTGTGAAATTGCTGATTTAAAGGCTCGTTTAGTGGCTTCAAGTCGTTCCAGAGAAAGCCCGCCAAAAAGCGTTGGAAGCCCGCCAACAGAAATGAGCAACTGATCCCGCTAAATTCTCCCAGGCTCCAATTACGACTTTGTCGAATTCACCGGCAGGTCATGCAACATGTTATCCAACTTCGCCCGCAAGTACCACGGATCACCATCTACAAACTTGTCCTTAAATTCTTCGTGCTCTTCCGTCAGGGATATAGAGAATGATCCCGATTACGCGCCTGAGATGAAGAGCAGGAAGATCCGAAGCAAAGTAAAGGCAGTCATGATCGAGTGATATAGATGATTTGTGCACGGGTAATGGTGAGAAACTCCGGGGAGAAACTATCCGACCTGATCGCTCAGTGCTGCCTTATTAAACGGGGAGAAAACTTCGAATCCAAGAAGTTAATCAATAAAGTTCTTTCTAGAGTAGAGCAAGAATGTGGGGTAAAGAAAGCATTCGAAGAACTTATCTCAGCAGACTTTTAGAACAAGCGGGTTGAAGAAATGTGTGTGCCAGATTGGATGCTTTTGCTTTGTAAGCTAGAGGTACTTTTATACCTGACGATGGTTGGCATACCCTTTTGAACAGAACTAAGATTGGAAAAACAGGGGTAAGTATTTATATGCAAATAATGAGGCGGCTCAATGATTTTGAAAAGAGATCGAGTTTTACTCTGACACGTAAAGGAGCTCGAGCCATATTGGCCGACTTTTGTAGTTGTAACTCCTGTTGTAAGTTAATTATGTTTTATTTGAACAGTGTGACAAAACATACAGAACTGACATGAGTTTACATTAATTATATTTGTAGCTGAAGCTTTTTCTTTTTTTTGTATCATTTAGATCTACGACTTTTTGTCACCTTCTGCATTATTTTATCACATTTTATTTGTGCAAGATTCATTGGGTTATATTTATTTCATTATTTCAAGGGTACAGTTATCAGTTCACTATCCTTTGGCCCACGATTCATTGTTTTTTAAATTATTAATAAATTTGAATCTTTCAGGTGTCCCGCCCAAGATTCATTGGTTTTTATTTCTTAATTAGTTTGAATCTTTCAGGCGTCCCGCCCAAGATTCATTGTTTTTTTTAAATTATTAATTAATTTGAATCTTTCAGGCGTCCCGCCCAAGATTCATTAGTTTTTATTTCTTAATTAGTTTGAATCTTTCAGGCGTCTCGCCCAAGATTCATTAGTTTTTATTTCTTAATTAGTTTGAATCTTTCAGGCGTCCCGCCCAAGATTCATTGTTTTTTTTGTTTCTTAATTAATTTGAATCTTTCAGGCGTCCCGCCCAAGATTCATTAGGTTTTATTTCTTAATTAGTTTGAATCTTTCAGGCGTCCCGCCCAAGATTCATTATTTTATATTTTTTAATTAATTTCAAGGGTGCAGTTATCAGTTAGAAATTCAGAGTTTTTCAGAGTCAGAATCAGTTCACTATTCTTTCAATCTTTCAGTACACCGTTTCCGTTAAGGAAATCAAACAGTACGATTCATCTGAAAGAGAAAAGAGAAGGTCTCGGTGCGAACATAGTTAATAGAGTGCACTATATTAACTATGGTGCGAAGCACTATGGGAAGCTCAAGTTATTGCATCCTTAGGAGACCATCCTGGATTACCGCATTTATTTGGAGTGTGTTATGAGCACACACCGTATCGAATCGTTCTTCAGTTTGACAATGTGGACAATGAAAGTCTCACCATGAGCAAGGCATCGAGCTCTAACCTGGCTCTCGACTTCCAGGCTCGTCTAAATATTTCGAAAGAACTCTGTGGAACAATGATTTATATGTATGAAAAAGGCTTTTTACACAAATATATTAAAGGCAACAATGTTGTGCTGGAGAAGAGAAACGAGGAGAATCGGTAACACCCAGTGATAATAGACTTTGGAAAAAGTCGTCGAATCGAGAAGTCCCGCTTCGTAAAACCTAAAGAGAATGCGGAGAAGCCCGCTAAACTGTACCCGCACTTCGCGACAGAGATTTTGCGAGGAGGAAAGCAGACGAAAGCCAGTGACACGTACTCGTTTCGAAAGCTAGTTGAAAGTTTTACCTTAGATTTTGTTGAGCAATGTACACGGCTGAACCCACTTCGTCGATCTTCTCTTCTTCAAGTAGCTACCTTGCTCGATTCGCTCTAATTTTTGATGACATTTTTTGCTGATTTAACCTATAACATATATCGTATTTGAAACGGTTACATAACATTCTTTGCTAAGAAATTTACAGTGTAGAGTATGGTACGTATTTAGATATTTCGTAGCATTATATACAGTCATAGTTCTTGTTTAACCGCTACTAGAACCCGCGGTCAATTTGATGGTTTTCTCGGCCGACTTCAGAAAAGTGTGCGTTATTGTATCATGATATCAACACTTTCTTTGTTGTAACGATGTGATAATTGGTTTACTGAAATATCTGTTGGCGATTACTAGTAAAAAAAGTTTGAAGACCGATTAAGCGTTGGCTCCCTACAGTTCGCCGAACAAAAGATTCACACCTACGTATCCCACAAATATGCAAAACTTGCAACTTTGAAAGTTGCATTCCACTCTTATTTAAGGCTTGCGGCTTGGCATGTTAGGCGATATCAGGCGACATTGGCAAATTCTGTTGAAAAAGGGCAAAATTATTGGGCGACGATGGGCAACATTAGGCGATATTGGGCGACATTGGACAATATTTGGCGACACTGAAGCATAATAATAATATATTTATTTAAACTGATAAAACCGATAATTAATACTCTACTCATGATTAATTACTGACCAGTATAAGGTAGAAAGCAAACATATATTACTGGGTATCATAAAATATTATCATGCGACTACAGGCAACATTGGGCAACTTTAGGCGACATTAGGCGACATTAGGCGACATTGGGCCTCAAACTAGGCCTTGGAAAGGCCACTGGTCCTTTCAGTATTCCAGTCTCAGTCATTAAAATTCTTAAAACTGTAATCTCAAAGCCTCTGGAAACCTTATTCAATGCTTCTTTCTCAGCTGGGATAGTTCCAAGCAATTTTAAATTAGCAAACGTCCTACCGATTTATAAAAAAGGATCCCAGACTAGTATTTGCAATTATCGCCCAATCTCTCTCCTTTCTATTTTTAATAAACTCTTAGAGAAACTTATGTGTAACAGATTGCTTGATTTTCTTCAAAAGAATGCAATTCTGTTTGACAACCAATTTGGATTTCGTGCAAAACACTCCACTGACCATGCAGTCCTTAGCATAATAGATAAAATCCAGAAAGCAATTGATGAACGAGACTTCTCTTGTGAAATATTTTTAGATTTTAGTAAAGCCTTTGATACGGTTAATCATGAAATTTTAATAAAAAAACTAGAGTACTATGGAATAAGGGGTGTAGCCAAAACCTGGTTTACCTCTTATCTTAGTAACCGTCAACAAACGGTCACAGTTAATAATTTTACATCATCGGCTAAATACATTTCTTCTGGTGTGCCTCAAGGATCAGTACTTGGCCCCATACTCTTTCTGCTATATATTAATGATTTCCACCTATGCTCTGATCTTTTTGACTTCCACTTATTTGCTGATGATGCTAATTTATTTTATAGACATAAAAATATAAATACCCTTCAATCAGATATAAATTCTGAATTAAATAATGTCAATACTTGGTTAAGTGCAAATAAGCTTTCTCTCAATGTAGAAAAATCTAACTTTGTTCTCTTCCATCCACCTCAACGGAAAATAAGTATCAAATTTGAATTAACCATAAATGATAAGATACTAAAACAAGACTATTGTATTAAATACCTTGGCATCCTGATTGACTCTAACCTAAGCTGGAAATCCCAAATTGAAAGTATTGCAAAAAAATTTAAGAGAAGTGTTGGTATCCTGTCTAAATTACGGTATTATGTTCATATTAATATTTTAATTAATCTTTATTATGCTCTGATTTATCCCTTTTTAACATATGGAATAATTGTTTGGGGTAATACATACCCCTCCACTTTACAACCACTTTTTATTCTGCAAAAAAAAGCTATGCGTATTATAACTTTTTCTAAATTCGATGAACACTCAAGTCCTTTATTTAAGTCATTGAATATAATTAAGTTGCTTGATCTGGTCACTTTCCATATCGCATCTTTTATGTTTAAGTTTTACCATCAACTATTACCTTCAGTCTTTAAAAAGTTCTTTACTCCAATTGATAGAATCCATAGCCATAATACAAGATCTGCATCAAAACAGTGTTATTACCTTCCTAAAGCAAGAACGAATTACGGCATATTTAACATAAGATTTCAAGGATCTAAAATATGGAATTCTATGGATAAAAACATGAAATCGTTTTCGTTTTCAAAATTTAAAGAAAGGTTTAAAAGTGATTTATTGAAGAAATATTAAAGATATTTCTTCTACCACTTCTAAAGTTGATAAAACTGTTTTGGTCTTTTTTTCTCCTGAATTTTAAATACTATTTATGCTCTCGAAGATTATTTTATTATGACATTAGTGTAGATCTGTGTGTGAATGTGTGTTTATTGCTGCTTTTGCCTGTGTGTGTATGTGTGGGTATGTTAGCATAGTTTATGTTGTGTGTGTACCCCTTGCTTTCTACCGACCTTGTAATTATAATTATTCTATTTAAACTGGCTTCCTGGCATTTTTAGCCCCTTAAGGTTATTTCTGGAAGCCAGTACCCTAATTATATTTATTTTAAACTTTTAAACACATAACTGTTGTATTATTCAAAGGGTACAATAAATTGTTGTTGTTGTTGTTGTTGTTGTTGTTGCTAGCGCTTTTACTTTTTCTAATGAATTGATGAAGGTACTTATTCACTTGGCAAACTACACCACCACCGTAAGTAATATTTTGACCTTAGCCATCTGGCGCTGAGTAACCAACCCTCCAGTTGTACATATATTTTGCATAATAGGTTCAAAAATAAACATTCTATTCTTGACCGCGATGGATTTTTTAATCTTAACGCAGAGCAAGTAGAAGAATCCACTTTTGTTTGCCCAAAACGTAACATGGAAAATATAATATAATTGATTGGCCATGAAGGCCATAGAAGAAGTTTATGCTGAGCTAGAGCCCAGAGGTTAACGTAAATGATTAAAACTGCCATGTCCGTAGTTATCCCATTATTGGTTCTTGTTTTATTTTTATTTTTCCTTTTCCTTTTTTGTCTACGTAAGTAAGCAATTAGCGGGAGAGTTAGGCCTTTTTTAAAACAATCACAATAAACAACTTTGAAAAAACAAGAGTTAAAGTGCACCTCTTAAAAGAGATTATTGACCTGGTAATAAAAGTTTTATGTTGCCCCTCGATTAACATATCATTTTAACTGCTCGTCACATGTGGCAGGGATATCAATAGGGGGGGGGGGGGGGTAGTCCCTTTCAATGAAATGTTAACCCCATCTAGGCAATGACCTGCACACCACGGCCATGTGCTCTCAGTTGGGGCCTCAGTTGGATGTAATAATCGAGAAGTGGTTGAGCACTGTCTTTTTAACGGGTAAGTACAGTGCTATCGTCTTTTAAAAATAATAGTTTGCATTAATTCGATGTGTTAGGGATTGGTTAGTATATTTTACGACTGTTTACCATATCTTAACACTTTTGCAAGCGAATATTTGAAATTTTCCCGGAGGCTTCAACGGCCCATCTCGGTTCCGCCAGCACTACAAGTTGTGGTCTTTATAATGAATTCAGATCTACCCAGGGTGCTCATAATTGGTCATTCTTTTGTAAAGCGCCTCAATAGGGATTTGCAACAAAAATTAGATTCACGAGCGAAGTTAAACTTCGCGTTAGATCGGAGTGCGAAAGTTTTACTTCAAGGCGTCGAGGGGCAAACCGTCCCACAACTACACCGCGATCTTCGCCAAACATTTTCCCGCGAGTGCCCTCCGGACATTATTATTATTGAAATTGGCACAAATGACTTGAGTTCGAAACCTCCGGAGGTGGTTGTCGGCGACATACACGACTTGGTGGAATTTCTTATGTCTAATTTCGCTGTTCGCGTCGTCGTGGGGTGTTTGCACGGTTATCGACCGCCGATTATGTGACACGGGTTTGCCAGACGAGATTTTCAACCGGAAGGCCACTACATTAAATGCAATGCTAGTACCTCTTTTAGAGGATTTCCAATTTGTATTTTTGTGGTCTCACATTGAACTTACATCGCTTAATTCCCATCGAGTTCTGTTGCCGGACGGAGTGCATCTGAACCCAAGCGGTCAGTACGCGCTTTACCGAAGTTATCGCGGCGCGGTGTTAACAGGGTTATCGTTACTTCAGTCTTAATCTTAATAGTATTTGATAAATGTATTAGCAGCGATAATGCTAGTCTTGTTTACCTGTTGTTTATATTACTTGTTATTTTGTGTTGTTTGAATTAGTTTTGTTTGTGCTTTCATGGTCTATGATGATAATCCCATAGCACCTGGCACAGTATTGGCCCTGAGTAGTGGCACATTATCTTGTCTATTTACTCAGATTATGGCCACGTTATTGTACAGCATTATAGGGAGCACTTTGCGGCGACACTGTGCTTGTATTGTCAGCCATGCTACCCTGCTGATTATATGTTGTTTTGTTTATTGTTGAAGTCATTGTGTTGTATTGTTGTGCTACATATCCAGATATAACACAGAACCAGTCAGTTGTTCATTTTTAGGGCTCGCTCCTGTGGGTGTGCCGTTTTCTTTTGATTTCTTACACAGAAATATGCCTCGTACTACTAAGACTCGTAGGCATCCAGTGTCAACTTCTGTTCCTATCGCTCCTCGACGAAGTCAGCGGGCTGTGCGCCAGTCCTCCTTCATGTGTTTTCCAGGTGAGCCACAACCTACCACAGAGTCTGGTGGAATACCTACAGGCACACCTCCCATCCCAGTTTTGCCAGCTGATACATTGCCCGGTGACAATGCACCTTCTATTGATGGAGTAGCTCCAGGAGTTTCTGTGCCTTCACTGAGTCTATCACCAGCAGTTATGCAGCAGTTGGCCTCAGCAGTGTCACAGGCTGTTGTGCAGGCCTTGTCGGAGCATGGGACCACTGCCTTTCGCCCTACAACTGAGTCACAGCACACGGCATGCGCAATAGAATCTCCATTCCAGCCAGGTCTTCCAGTCCCAAACACAGTGCCAGCTGACAGTGCACTGGGAGCAGGTGCCACTGTACAGGGGTCTGTGGCATCTGTCCTTCAGTCCTTATCAGGTGAGCCTTTAGCTGTAGGGGCTATTGCACAACATGATAGCAGGCCAGGGGATGTTTTTTCATCGGTAACCCTACCTATTGATGCTCGAGTGCCTACTAAGCTAAAGGCCAAGATATGGGCAAATGAATATTTTGATTTTAGTCAAATTATTTCGACAGTGCCCTCTATTACACACTCAAAAGACACTCCTGGCCTGCCTACCTTGTGCCTTGAACCTACGCAGAAGGTTAAGCCAATTGCTAATATTGGTGCATGGACTTCTGCTTTTCAAATATTTGTGGGCATTTACACTCGCAAATATCCAGCAGAAGCTCCTGCACTCATGAAACATGGGGAGGTTGTACGTGACTTGGCTGAAAAGGGGGCTAACTGGAAATATTATGATACAAATTTCCGTTACTTGAAACAACAACAGCCAGCCACTATGGCATGGGGTGCTGTACACTTTGAACTTTGGATGCGGTCACAACAGTTTCAGCAGTGGCCTTCTTAGCCTTCAGTTGCTCCACAGCACCAAGCACCATATGTCCCCAATGTTAGGGGGGTGACTGCGGAGGTTGTTCCTTCAAAAATGAATGTTTCAAATGTAATCATACCCATCCCAGTTACAAGTGTCATTTTCGTGCCTCTAGAGCTGAAAAATCCAAGCCCTCCAACATGGCCAAGCCTCGAACTGCCAACCCCAGTCAACAAAAATAGGCTCACTCCTCTTTTGTCAGGGTACCCACAGTCAGAGGCAGAATGTTTAGTTAATGGTTTTCGTAATGGGTTTTCCATTCATTTTCATGGCCCCTTTCATTCGACTTCTGCTCCTAATTTACTATCAGCTGAACAGCATAAAGATGTGGTGGACGAGTATTTGGCAAAGGAATTGAAAGCTCGCAGGATTGCTGGCCCCTTTTCTAAACCTCCATTTGACACATTTCGTGTTTCTCCATTGGGGGTTGTGCCTAAAAAGCAACCGGGGCAGTTCCGTTTTATCCAACATTTATCATACCCACATGGCTCTTCGGTCAATGATGGCAGTTCCGTTTTATCAAACATTTATCATACCCACATGGCTCTTCGGTCAATGATGGTATCTCTACTGATGATTCTAGTGTCAAGTATGCCAGAATTGATGATGCTGTTAGGCTGATAAAGCGATCAGGTGTTGGCAGTTTCTTAGCAAAAACAGATATAAAGAGTGCATTCCGAATTATTCCTGTCCGGCCTGATGACTATAGTCTCCTTGGTATATGCTGGCGGGGTAATTATTATTTTGATCCCTGTATGCCCATGAGATGCTCAAGCTCCTGTAAGACCTTTGAAGCTTTCAGCACTGCATTGGAGTGGATTGCTCAGACAAAGTTAAACATTAGTCATATGTTACATATGTTGGATGATTTTCTGATCATTGCACCATCACAAGAACAATGTACAAGTCAGCTTACTTCATTTCTTGAACTCTGCTCTTATTTAGGTATACCAATAGCACCTGACAAAACTATAGGCCCCTCTACCATTTTGTCATTTGCTGGTATCGAGCTAGATACCATGCGCTCTGAGGCCCGCTTACCATTTGAAAAAGTGATTCGTTGTACTACAATGCTTTCGGGTTTCCCAAAACGCAAGAAAGTTACCCTGCACGAGCTGCAGTCACTTATTGGTTTGTTGAATTTTACATACTCAGTTGTTATCCCAGGGCGTGCATTTCTGCGGCGTCTAATTGACCTCACTATAGGAGTAACACGCCCTCAGCACTTCATCAGACTTACTGGAGCCATCAAGTCAGATTTGTTGGTATGGTCAACTTTTTTGTCAGATTTTAAAGCTGCTCTTTCTTTATAAGCGAACGATGGACAACTTCGTCCAGTCTTCAGCTTTATATACGGATGCCTCAGGGTCCAAAGGTTTTGGGGCCATATTTGGAACACACTGGTGCTATGGTGCTTGGCCTGGTTCATGGAAATCTTACAGTATTTCTGTATTAGAATTTTATCCAATTGTGCTCAGTGTCCTCTTATGGAGTCACATGATGCGCAATCAAGGTATCAACTTTTTCACAGATAATGAGGCTTTAGTACATGTAATCAATAAGAACTCTTGTCGAGATAAGCTGCTCATGTCATTTGTGCGTAGATTGGTTCTTGTGTGTTTAAAAAACAACACCTTATTTCGTACACAACATGTTCCTGGCATAACAAAAATGCCCAGGCAGACTTGGTCACGTCTGCAGATTCAACGCTTCAGGCGCCTCGCACCAGCACATGTACAGGTCTCTCCAACAGCTATCCCAGTCTCTTCAGCCACACAATTGGCAGATGTGGTGACCCATTTAATTAGTTCGAGCTTACAGCCATCTTCCCTCCCCACATATAGGCGGGCATGGACGTTGTACAACACTTTCATGCTCTCCTTGTTTAGACAGGCAAATTTTGCATTCCCTATACTTCCATCTAACTTGGCCATTTTCATAGCTTATTTATATCAGCATAATTATGCCGCCTCCACGGTTCATACCTATGTTTCAGCACTGGGTAATTCACACAGGTTGGCTGGGCTTCCTGATCCCACTAAAGTGTTCTTTATTATGGAAATGTTAAAAGGGTATGGAAAAATTGGGGCTCGCTTCGACACTCTACTTCCCATTACAGTCCCAATATTAAACCAAATTTGCTCAATTTGTCCAGGCATATTGGACTCTCGCTATAGTGCGGGGATGTTTAAAGCTGTGTGTGTTATTGCTTTTTATGCCTTTTTACGCATTGGTGAAATAACTGCCACCAAGCAGGCACCAGAGGTGCTTCAGCTTAGCCAAATTACTAGGCTGTCTCATCCCTCGGGCTATATAGATTCACTAAAGGTTACATTTTACAACTTTAAGCATCATTATAACAAACCCCCCAATATCCATAGTCATTTCTCGCCAGCCTGATGTTTGTCCTGTTCAAACTATTCTTGATTACATTACTGTGCGTGGTACTGTACCTGGACACCTATTTCAACATCTTAATGGGACACCTGTCACACGATCTGAATTTACGGATTGGTTAGCTAGGTCCGTAAAATGTTGTGGGCTTGACTCCACTAAGCACAAGGGTCATAGCTTTAGGATAGGAGCTGCCTCGCATGCAGCGAACTGCGGTTATTCAGATTCTCAGTTACGGGTTTTGGGTAGATGGAAGTCTGATGCTTTTAAAAAGTACATTCGTCTTTCAGGTCTTTCTTGTGCGTCACATACAACTACCTTTCCCCATTCATACATATTGGGGTAGAGAACATGGCTGTAAGTTTGTTTATCAGGCTAATGTGCCTCAGTTTACAGGGGTAACTGATTCAACATTACATTATTCCTAATTAATGCTATCACCATTCGAACTTGCAGGGGCAGTTCATGGTTTGTTTCTCTGCTAGACTTCACCATATTATTTCCATATCCTGAGCATTGTAACCTGGGTTGCACTAATTTGAGTAACTTGCAGGGGCAGCTACTCAACTTAGTGCAGTTCATGGTGTTATTCAAGGTGTCATAATAATCACAATGCTCTGGTTATTTGTGTTGTTATTGAATACAACAACAGTTATTCAACATAGTGTTGTTTTTATTATTACACTATTAATGGTTTATACATGCTGTGCTGTGTGCTGAACAGTTTACAGGGGTAACGTAACTGTTTCTGTTACAAGTACAGGTATGTCCTAACTTATGGATATTAAACTAAGGTATATAAAGTTATCTGGACACACTATAACTTCCATTTATATATACACATGTTTCTGTTCATGAATATCGTGGCAGGGGCCACTGTATTCAAACTATTGTTAGGGCTCGGGTGGGGCTGCCTCACTTTACCCAAGTGGGCTTTGGCGGATTATTGCCCTCACCTTTGCTGGGTAAGGCCTTTTGTTTGCCATATATTGTGTAATAACATCATGAATTTAAATGATCATTAAAGCGGCTATGTGTTCAGGCACATAGCCAAACATTTTATCCAACACTTTGTGTTAGTGTAATGTTTTGTCCCAGCAAACGGAGCTAGCCCTGACAATAGTTTATTATTATTATTAATTATTAAATGCAGGGGGGCAGCATAAATATATTATTGACCTGGCAATAAAAGTTTTATGTTGCCCCTCGATTAACATATCATTTTAACTGCTCGTCACATGTGGCAGGGATATCAATAGGGGGTAGTCCCTTTCAATGAAATGTTAACCCCATCTAGGCAATGACCTGCACACCACGGCCATGTGCTCTCAGTTGGGGCCCCAGTTGGATGTAATAATCGAGAAGTGGTGGAGCACTGTCTTTTTGACACACCTCATCCCCTTATCCTTGCCGCATGTTATACATTATAGTTAGTTTATCGGATTATTGCCCTCACCTTTGCTGGGTGTTTGTTTGCCATATATTGTGTAATAACATCATGATTTTAAATGATCATTAAAGCGGCTATGTGTTCAGGCACATAGCCAAAAATGTTATCCAATACTTTGTGTTAGTGTAATGTGTTGTCCCAGCAAACGGAGCTAGCCCTGACAATAGTTTTTATTATTAATTATTAAATGCAGGGGGGCAGCATAAAGGTAGATTATTACAATAGCATAGGAATCGAAACTTGTTGAATTTGACGCAGAGAGATAATCAGGGTGTAGCAAGCCACATAATTTTAATTTCGTTTACCTAACTGATGTGTTGTGAAACAGCGCGCGCGCCAAGTTCCACCACAATTGCACAAACATGCCGGGCTTGATCGCGCCAATGTTTTCACACAATTTAATAAGGGAATGGGCTAATGTTTGCAATAAAATTGCTCCGAGTGTCTCGTTCTTGTGTCGTTGCATATATTCTGCTATGTTGGGCTAGTTATGATCGGTTTTTACAGGGAAGTTTTAACTTTTCAGGTGTTGAGTTTCAGTTGCACAAAGCCATGCAGCCAGTACAGATCGAACCGGATAACTCGCAAATTATATAGCTCCAATAATACATAAGTTTCGAAACCAATGCCAATATCAATATTGTCATAATCTACCTTAGTCTTGCTTTTAAGGCTGACAAGTTCCATACAAAAACACACAGCGAATCTTTACATCATAGCACAACACCAGTTTTGCACTAGCTCGGTAGTCGCCTTTTGTTGTTCGTCTGATATTCTCGCCTTCCATAGGCTTTTCTTCTTCCTCCCAGTCTTCTGAACTTCTCTCACAATATCGTCTTCATCATATTTTTGTTCTAGTACGAAATTGCTCTGCCATATCGATGAAAATCTACTCTAATTCCGAGCGTATAAAAATACTACAAAGAAAACAAGTCGCTACAAGTTAGCCGCAAGACTCCGTTGGGACGAAGTGACGTAAAAAACGTCACAGGAATTAATGTCAACAAAATGGCGGCGCCCAGGTCTTCGCGGGGCCAACTTTGAGGGGCTCGTTCTCAACTCTGAAAAAGTTTTATCAAATTTTAATACATTTTCTGAACAAAGTACATCTGAAAGATGCTTTTGAGCCCAAATGTGTATTTCACTCGGGTACCCCTTTAAATACCACCGTTCGTAATCTTATCAGGTACCTACTAAGTGCTGAAAAAACTAAGGCATCGGCCGATCCCCGTTTTTGGTTCTGCCCGGTTTTCCCAGACAATGACTCTTAAATAAATGAACAATAGCGATGTCCACTGCCACGCCATCCATTGTCATTAATTTGCCAACCAGAGATCCAATGGTTCCTGACAAAACGCGGCCTTTTGGAATCATGGTTGGCATTAGCATAACAACAGTAACCTATTCTCATCGGTCTCACCCGTACTCATTGAGTTACGGATATCCGGCGGCCGCTCCCAGTCCTTGAATGCAGGAGAAGGAGTCACCCAATAGGGTGGGTGGGAAGGGAAAGGACTGGAAGCAGCCGCCATATGGAGTAGGGTGAGGGGAGATGAGAAAAGGATATGGAGGCTGGCGAACTATGTGCCGAATACGGCCACCTCGCTCAAAATGGTGAAGTGATTCTGTAGGTTGGGCCTCTTTTTCGTACTTGGGTAAGACCGCTGAGAATAGTATCCAGAGAATGACAGCCTTAAACCGAGAATTAGACTCCCCTTTTAAAGCTGTCACCCTCGAGCAAGAAAATAAAAAAGACGCGGCGAAAGCAATTGAGGTGTACCCCAAAATTGAGGAATGCGGAGTAGTATTACCAAAAAAGACAGGAGAAACAATATAAGCTGAAACACAGCTGAAACAATGGTAAGAAACGGTAATTAACAAATGAATAAGTGGCCAGGGCACAACGGGACAACCAGTTCGGATAATTGCAATGGAAAGCAAGATAATACCCAATTAGCGAGACATACTTGACCTATGCACAATAAATGAAACTGTTATTATGAACAAGTCAACGAAACCAATGAGGCAACAATAAGCCAAACCGAAATACGATCTGCATGGGAAGAGCGTCGTAGAAAAAACATTTTACAAAAACCGCTAACATAACACATGCACTACAATAAAGCATGCCAATAACAGAAATGAGGGAACAAACAAACAGCTAAACACATCTAATGACTTGATACTAGAATAGCGGCGTAGAAAACTTTCGCCGTAGAAAACTGTCGCCGAGACTGCTCACACAGCACATGCACTAAAATAAAGCATGCCAATAACAGTAACGAGGGAACAAATAGCCCAACACATCTTATGATTTATACGAGAAGATCGGCGTAGAAAACTTTCGCCGAGACCGCTCACATATGAACACATGCATCTTAGATCTTAGATATTTACTTCCTATTTCATAGTTTACACTAATACTGGAAGGATAAAACAGTAAAAAATACAGCCTTATAATAACAACAAAGTGCAGGCGCAACAATGGATGTAATAAATATATAAACAAACACGCAAATAAATAATCAGATAAATAATGATTTATGGAGGCGTCTTCATTCACTCTTTTCACCTGGTGGCCATCTTGGATTCAAAGCGAGACAATCCTTTATTTTTGCCAGGTCAGCCTCGTAGTGAGGGATAGTCAAAATGAGGCTCACCTGGCAAAAACAAAGGATTGCCTCGCTTTGAATCCAAGATGGCCACCAGGTGAAAAGAGTGAATTGTCTTGATCGCAGGGCCAATAGCAACATAAAATAGAGGTAACGATTATAATACAGCATGCCAATAACAGTAATGATGGAACAAATAGCCCAACACATCTCATGATTTATACGAGAAGAGCGGCGTAGAAAGCTGTCACCGAGACCGCTCACATATGACGATATGAACACATGCACTAAAATAAAGCATGCCAATAACAGCAATGAGGGAACAAATAGCCCAACACATCTCATGATTTATACGAGAAGATCGGCGTAGAAAACGTTCGCCGAGACCGCTCACATATGAACACATACATCTTAGATCTTAGATATTTACTTCCTATTTCATAGTTTACACTAATACTGGAAGGTGCATAAAAGGATAAAAGAGTGAAAAGATACAGCCTTATAACAACAACACAGTTCAGGTGCAACAATGGATGTGATAAATATATAAACAAACACGTCAATAAATAATCAGATAAATAATGATTGCTGAAGTAAAGTCAGCTTATAAGCGCCTACGATATGGAGGCGTCTTCATTGTCTTGATCGCAGGGCCAATAACAACATAAAATAGAGGTAACGCTTACAATACAGCATGCCAATAACAGCCACGAGGGAACAAATAGCCAAACACATCCCATGAATTATACGAGAAGAGCGGCGTAGAAAACTGTCGCCGAGACCGCTCACATATAAACACATGCATAACAATAAGCATGCCAATAACAGTCATGAGGGAACAAATAGCCAAACACATCTCATGACTTACAGGAGAAGCCAGGAAACCCGAGAACGGCGACAAAATAAAGAAACACGAACGGAAATAGTTTAAAACCTGGGTTAGCTTGAGCCGGTGGAGGGTCTTAGGTTTGTACTTGGGTGACCTCGCTGAAATGGTGGGGTTATTCTGTAGGTTGCGCCTCTTATTCGTACTTGGGTAAGACCGCTGAGAATAGTAATGTTTATCAACACAAAATATCGCCATACCACCCATATGTGATAAGGACTCTATAATTTAACATCCTTCTCAGAGAAGACGTGAAGGTCTTACCATTTGCAGTTTCTAAAAGAGATTGTTTCATCAAGGCAGTACTTTCTACTAACTCGCGAATAAGCAAAAACCGTGCCGGACGAATATCCTGCTTGTTGAACGTTGGATCTGTATGAATATCTAAACAGCCAAATAATAATATGTAGAAGCGAGAAGTCCAAGGACTATAGCAAAGTTGAAATAACGTGTATAGTTTTAAACGTACTACATTTCGGCTAGCCAAACTAGCCTTCTTCAGGTATTGGATGTTGTAAGTGGACAGTTCTAAAATAGGGGGTTACAATATATTAGATATTGTGAAATCCTATATATTGTAACCCCCTATTTTAGAACTCTCTATACTTACAACATCTAGTACCTGAAGAAGGCTAGTTTGGCTAGCCGAAATATAGTACGACGTTTAAAACTGTACGTGTTGTTTCAGCTTTGCTATAGTCCTTGGACTTCTCGCTTCTACTTTCTACTGAGTTATTCTAAGATCCTGAGTGTTGGTCCGGCCGGGGCAGCTACCGGGGTATTGAACCCTCGATCTCCCGCATGTCAAACAGGCGTTTAACCACTGAGCTAACCAGCAGGCGGATAATATGTATACGTAATACTTGTCTCCAAAATATATATCCAAGATATCTGCATAAAAGAATTTTAATACGAATATCGGGGATTAGAAAGGAGTCATTTGTAGCACAACTGTTCATTTACCTCTATATTTACTATAGTGTCAATGAAATGAAAAAATCGATCTCGGTTTTATTTTATTTTATTAAAGTGTTTATGAAACCAAATTTTGCATCTTTATTTTATTGCAGAATAATAAAGGTCAATCTTTTCTGATTATCAAGAGTATATTTATTTTTCAGTTCCGCCTTCGGAAAGGTCTCTTTTTCGCCATTCAAATTGACTACTTTATGCTAAAAACTGTCCCATTTGCCGCGTGGCCAAATGAGCTGCGTGACGTCACATGGCATATGTGAGTTGAGTTTGTTGGTATCTTGCCCTTGGTCCGAGGGTTTATCTTCGGGTTCTCCGGTTTTCCTCCCTTCGCAAAAACCAACACGCTAAATTATTATTCGATCTGTGGATTAGCCGGGACCAGGCTTTGATCAGCCCCCATGGTTGTTTCAGGGCCGTATATAGTCGAGGCTCAAAAGCTCAGGAGGCCTTCACCTCTCAAAACCTTGCATTTTATTGGACCCCAGTTGGACTGCACTGACAAAGAATTCCATTGTTTTAGGGTTAGGGATTGTATTGTTTCAGGGTTAGGCATTGTTTGGATAGCCAGTACTTTCCAGGTTCCGAGGAGGTGAAGGCCGTCCCCAAAAGGTACGCAACTCATTGTAGTCAGGGAGCATGTGTAATCCCGTGGGAATTTTGTGTTGAAAGCAAGCCACTAGTCTAGATGTATTAAGGGACCTCTAAAGAACATAAAAAAACTTGCCGGCAAAATTTTAACTCGCACCGGCATGATTTAGGGAGGTTTTAATGACCTCTTGTAATATATCAGCATGAAAACGAGGCTGTGTTTTAAAATTACATTTATTCCGATTATATTTCAATACATCACCACCAAATTGAGTCAGGATGCATGAATAGCTATTATCAAACTTTCCACACACTTAAAAGTGAAAATTTCTATCACGTGACTAATAACATGGAAGCGAGGCTTTCATGGTCAGCAGTCACCATCATCGAAGTAGAGATCCGCCATTTTAACTTACAGTCGACTCAATCACTGAAATAATCAAGTCATTTTGATGGATATCGACCCTGATCCTGACCCTGATAAGAACCAAAAAACAGATCTTAGTTTATGTATCATTTGTCAAGAAAAAAAGGATGAAAATCTAGTTGTAAAACCAAGTTCTCACGACAAAACACTGCAATTTATCAAGGAATGGGCTACGTATGGTGAGTTGAAGTATGTAAGAAGTTGGGCCAAGCTGCATACTTACTCTCAAGAGGCTCTGAAGGAAAGGTCATCATGGCATAGGAGCTGCCATAATAATGCAGTACACTCAGGGATGCTGAGAAGAGCCAAAGAACGTTATGAAAGGCATTTAGAAGGTCCAAATCTGACGCGAAGGAAATCAACTGTTGTAGATGAAGACAGTCACCAAATGACACGCTCAAAAACTTTGCCATACAATAAGAATGTTTGCTTCTTTTGTGAGGGTTCAGGTGGTTATCGACAAACCCTTCATAATGTATCGACATTCACAGCAGGCGAATCTCTTCGTACTGCTATTCAAATGTCTTCAAATGATAAGCTTCGGGTGAAGCTCAGTTCTGCAATTGATCCAAGTGACGCTCACGCTATTGATATCAAGTACCATAAAACGTGTTGGGGTAATAACGTAACAAGTGTACTTCGTAGAGAAAAAGCCCAAACAGAATCATCTATTAATGAAAGAGCAAGTAAAGCCGCAGCACAGATAGAATTTTTAACCATGATTGAAAATACCTTAAGAAATGGAACAATTCTAACAATGTCGGAAGTGCAAAAAGGATTTGAAAGTACTTTAGAGGCAAATAATGTTCAAGATCCTACATGTAACAGGAAGGTATTAAAGCAGATCATACAGAGTGAAATAGCAGATGTTGAGTTCCACAGACCTAGGAAGGTCAATGAATCCGAAAGAATCAGTATCAAGAGTACACGAGATATTGCTATTCAGCAGTCAGAGGATGCTAGTATTGATAATTGTGACGAAGAAATGAAAACCATATTTGACGCTGCTGCATTGCTAAGAAAATCAATAAATCGGTGCAAGAAATGGAACTTTACTGGATCATTTGAAGATTTAAGCAGTGAGCATCTTCCACAAGAACTTTACTCCTTTTGTAGATGGGTTTTACATGGGCCAAAATCCGAGATCAGCGGCACCGAGCAAAAGTCTTTTGAAATTCACAAGCGAGCAGTGAGCTTAGCGCAGACTGTTGTAAGCATGTGTCTAACTGACAGACAAAGGAACAACACAAAGTCTCAAGTGATCAAATTGACAAGAGAGATGCCTCAACAACTGGCTGTTGGCTTAGCACTTCGACAATCTATTAGAAGCAAAGAGATTGTTAATATGCTCCATGGTTTTGGAATGAGTGTTGAGTACAACAGGTTAATAAGAGTTGAAGCACAAATAGAGCTGAGTGTTTTACAGCGCATGCATGAACATGGAGGAGTGTACCTTCCTCAAGACTTTGTGAAAAACAGACATCTATTGTTTGCAATCGACAACGTAGACTTTGCAGAGGACACGCCTGATGGTAAACACACACTTCATGGAACTGCTATGGCTATCTACCAGAAGACTGAGCCTGGAGATAAGATTCCAGAGATAAGGTTAGCTTGTAACTTCAATATCATATTAATTAATCATTTGAGGAATATAATTTCATTACTGTCGCTTTGTTTCTAGATTAGATAACCAACCAAACCAAGATCGTACCATAAACGACCTTCCTGAATCAATAACTGAACTGATGGAATGTCCTGTGCCCACCAAAACACCTAAAAGTCCAGTTTACCCAAAGTTAAGCCTGTTTAATGAACACGAGCTACCCATTGTCATAAGACGCCAAGATTTTGCGTGGCTTCTTGGTCGCAGTTTATCTAGAATCCCAGTTGCTGACCTCAACACTCAAGAAACACATGCACATGAGGAGTTGTCTAGTCGTACGCAAGTTCCTGTGTGGTCTGCGTATAATTCCCTTATCAATAATGCTCTAGATGTAACTAGAAGTGCAGTGCCCCCTTTGATTGCAGCACCCGCACATGAATGGAACACCTTGTTAACTGTCCTCAAGCAGGCTCAAAACATCAACACTGAAATGGTTGGTCAGCCGATAGAAAGACCGTTGTGACACTTGATTTGGGCCTTTATCAACCAGCAAAGAAACTACAAATGACAAGAAATGACCTGGATCATTTGATACTCCGTCCAGGTGCGTTAATCAATATTTGCCGTCCACAGCTTATTGTACGAAAATGTTTTTATTAATAAATATTTATGCTCTTATTATCGTACTCTTTAGGTGAACTGCACATTGTGATGGCACAACTAAGAACAATTGGACGCTTCATTGAAAATAGTGGTTTGGATATGTGCTGGATCGAGTCCGACCTTTATGGCTACTCAACAGTGAAGCAGATACTTGAAGGAAAGCATGTAAGAAGAGGGCAAGCCGCACACTTAATTACTCTTCAAGCTCTTTTCTGTATGTATCAAGAAGCATTCTTTCAGTTTGACAGCCAGTGTCATGAAAGTATTCATCAGGTGGCAATGGAGCTTAGTGAAGCAACTGCAAGAGGAAAGAAGGAGGAAATAGAGCAAATCAACACTAGAATGGTTAACACTCTCAACTCTTTAAATGTCCTGGAAAAAATGTCAGCCTTTGATGAAGCACAAGACAAGAAGCCAATATTCAAGGTTATGCGTCAGTACATGCGCATGGTGATGGAGATGTTAGCATTTATCAGAGCTGTTCGAACTGGTGACTGGAATCTACACCTTACAACGTTGGCGAAGTTCTCAAGATACTTCTTTGCACATGATATGATCAATTATGCACGCATGATTCCTATCTATTTAGCAGATATGGAAGCATTGAAAGAGTCGGATCCAGATATCATTCAAGAGTTTCAACAAAAAAACTGGGTTGTCAACAAAAATGGTCAAGCATCATTTTGTGCACTAGGTGCAGATCATGCTCTCGAGCACATCAATCGCTCCATGAAAGTTTCAGGAGGCCTCGTTGGCATTACCCTAAATCCAAACGCACGCAACAAGTTCTTTCTGATCGCTCCTGAACTTGCAAGGCTTGTTGAGGATGCAAAGACCATGGCAGGATTACCTAGGCAGAAGTCGACGATGAAACACCACAATCTAACTACAGCTGTATTAGTACGCGAAGAAAAGAACATCGAGCAACTGACGACCACCATTAAAAGATTCTCCAACCCCTTTACCGAAGAGAGTGATGACCTTTTTAACCTGGTGACAAAAGTAGTTGTTGAAGATAAAGTCAAGAAAGATCTTTGTGGCCAGAGTGAGATTGGTAGGAAGATGCTAGAAACCTTTGTGAAAGAGCGGATCCAGTCAGACAAAATTAACGTCTGGTCTACAATGAAGAAGAGAAAGCTTCTCACATGGAGAAGTGTTGGAAAGAAAGTAAAAGTGGCCCTCAAAGACAAAGTAGTAGAATTGCAGGAGGACAGATCTTTGTTTGCTCGTTTGATGATGGTCGCCAAAAGTCGTCCCGAAACCGACATCAAAGGGGCTATCGGAAAATATGAGTTTTCAGTTGTTCCAAGATCTCTATTTGCAAATGATGGGACAATGCTCCATTGCTCATTGAAAAGTGCGCTAATGGGAATTCTAGAGAAGATAGATGTATCAAGTTATGCTCCAACTGATGACAACAGCGTTACCATCCCAACCACCACAATGAGAGTTGCTATCATTGATGGAATGGCAGAACTTCAGATTCTCGACAAGCAGCATTGGATAAAGAATTGTGAACAGCTAGCTGAACACTTTAATGACTGTCTCTTTCATAAGTATCGTGAGAGTGATGAGGTACGCTTAATATTTGACAGATACGACTTGTCGTCATCGCTTAAAACTGCAACCAGGGTTCAACGGCAGGGAAACGAAGACCCAGTCTATTACCGTATTACTGACTCGACTCACATCACCAAAGTCAACATGAAACGACTTCTGTCACATTCAAAGACGAAGATGGAACTAACGGTTTACCTGGCACATAAGTCCATGGAATATGCTGTGCGAAATGGGCGGCGTTTTGTTGTATCATGGGGATGTCAATGTCAAGCTACTCATCAAGATACAGGTAATCTCCAAAGTAAACAAGAAGAGGCTGACACCAAGATGATCTTGCATGCTCTTGATGCCACTGCTAACGGTGCAACAATGCTGGAAATCAACTCACCAGACACAGATGTCTTTGTCTTATCTCTAAGACGCTACCCAGAGCTTTGTCGAGACACCTTCTTTGTTACTGGGACAGGTCAAAGACGCCGTAGGATAACCCTAATGCCAATTTTCCAGCCGCTTGGAGCGGCAAAAGCAGCAGCACTCCCTGCTTTCCATGCACTGAGTGGTGCTGACAATACTGGCAGCTTCTCTGGAAAAGGAAAGCTGGCATGCTGGAAAGCTTTCAGTACAGCTGATGCAGATGTCATCACAGCTTTTGCAAACCTGGGAACCACAGAACGCCCAAATGACGATACCATGATGGGAATAGAGAAGTTTATCTGTCACCTATATCAGCCGAAAACCAGCATTTCTGGGGTGAAGGAATTACGATGGTCCTTGTTAAGAAGAAACAAGCGCAATCTGAGAGATTACCACCCACACAAGGCGCTTTACATGAAGCGATTCTTCGCGCTCACTACCAGACCATGGTTTGGAACCATGACAAGGTGCAAAATCCAAACTTGCCCACACCAGACAATTATGGGTGGACGAAAAACGACGACCAGTGGGTGCCTGTCATGACGAAGATGCTGCCAGCTCCTGATGCAATAATAGAGTTAGTGAAATGTGGCTGTGCAAAGCAACGATGCTCAACAAATTGCTGCCAGTGCCGTAAGGCAGGCCTAAGTTGTACAGAGCTTTGCTTATGCTCCGACGATGATGAAGCCTGTGAAAACATGTTTGAGGGAGATGATGAAGATGATGAAGATGATTGTAGTGATGGTGGCGACGATGATGACAACGATTACGATGACTGAAGATGTTCTTTCTGTGATGTAAAGCTCTTTACTCGATCTAGTAAAAGAACCTGATGTATTGTACGCTTAGAGTACCTAGGATACATGAAACAGTCTATGTTTATAAGTAAATAGAATAAAATCGTTGTTTTAACATAGCAAGCAAAACCTTTGGAAATCACCTTTGAAAGCTAGCTAGCCAGTTATTGAAAAATGAGATTTGCCTTTACTTTATGTGAAATGTAAGGCTTGTCTGTTCAAATTTAAAAATGCCAAATACAAAAGTACATTTACATGTGTAAATAGAAAAAAACTCGATATTTTAGGTATTTTTATTAAGAGCCTCGCTTCCATGCTATTAGTCACGTGATAGAAATTTTCACTTTTAAGTGTGTGGAAAGTTTGATAATAGCTATTCATGCATCCTGACTCAATTTGGTGGTGATGTATTGAAATATAATCGGAATAAATGTAATTTTAAGACACAGCCTCGTTTTCATGCTGATATATTACAAGAGGTCATTAAAACCTCCCTAAATCATGCGGGTGCGAGTTAAAATTTTGCCGGCAAGTTCTTTAGAGTCCCCTTAACACATCTAGACTAGTGGCTTGCTTTCAACACAAAATTCCCACGGGACTTTAATTTACGACATTTGCTCCCTGACTATTGCCATCAGAGCAGCAGTTAAACACTGTTCCTTGGGATAATGAAAATATCCTTCTTCAGACCACAGAATAAATAGCCAGTGTCACCGATGCAGTTGTTGTAGAAAATAGTCGGGAACCTCAACTCACGAAACTCAGTCTCAGATGCCGCTATTAAAATTTCTAACGCTATTAAAATTTCTAACGCTTTCTCTCTGAAGGGCATTTTCAACACTAACACAATGTGCAGATTAACTTCTCCTGTGCTGACCATACATTGTAAAAAGAAAGCACTTTGTGTTTCCTGCAACAGTTTTGATCAGTTGACAATTTTACAGCCCGTTTGCGGCCGGCAGTCTTGCAATTTCTGTCTTCCACTTTTATAAATCGACATGTTCTTTTTATAGCAGGTTATTTCATCCAATAAGAAACGAGCTTTCAGATCGTCAATGTCAAGCTGTAAGAATTGAACCAATCAGCGACGAGAAATGTTGTAAACAAGATGGAGTTTTCGCTGTAAGTCAGTTTGCTTAGATTTT
The DNA here is from genome assembly GCA_030867875.1 of Actinernus sp. WN-2022. Classification (NCBI taxonomy): domain Eukaryota; kingdom Metazoa; phylum Cnidaria; class Anthozoa; order Actiniaria; family Actinernidae; genus Actinernus; species Actinernus sp. WN-2022. The sequence continues at coordinate 44,672,259 of JAOWCC010001501.1, forward strand.
TGCGGGTTCTTAAAATTAGATAGCTTACTTACCTTCGTCTAGATTAAAGTTTGTGTTATAAAACACATAAAAGATGGTTCTCCTTGTTCAAAAACAAAATAATGTACTTTCGAGGTCTTGAAATGCTGCTTACGGTATATTAAGCTAAATTCCTAATTTTCTGACTCTTAACTCATTGCTCTCCTTGTTATCTCGTATTAGGTCACATAACTCCTTGTTATCTCTAATTAGGTCACATAACTCAAGGGAGTCAAGAGCAAAGAGTAAACATAACCAGACTACGAGCGAAAAACATGAAAAAGTAAGTAAAACATATTTTAACATATAATACTTAACTTTATCTCCCTTGTCAACTTCATCTCCCTTGTCAACTTAATATAACCAAGCCAAATAATCCTACCGGTTCATTCAATAAAATTCGGCGACCTAAATTACACTAGTTAAGTTTATAAACAAAATGGCTGACACATAGAATTAGCCGTGTGTATTTGCGTGTTGGGTTAGGCCTGGGACCGAGGCAGAAACACGCGACCGTCTCAGAGCACCTCTGGGATTTAGGTCCTAACAGACTTCCTAATCCCTGAAGAAGGAGTCTGTTAATCAGAAATACACGCTTGGCAATTCAATTCTAATGCAGCCTCAATGTAAAAGTATTTTTCACATATTTTTACTCTAAATATTTTACTCTAAATATTTTAGATAAATAAAATAAAACGCAAATGGGGGGGGGGGGGGGAGGGGGGGGGGGGGAGAGTGAACATCATTTAACCAATAATGATTACAGTTATATACTAGCTTAAGACATATTTTTATACTCAATATCCAAAGAAACCATTTCCATAATATATTTTTCCCCTACATAATTTATTCACATATCATATTTTATCAAATCATATCCATGGCATAATCACGTTAATCAATTTTCATACCACTATTTATATATTTCAAAATAACCCACTCTTCAAATTATCACTCAACATTTTAAAAATAAGTATGAATTGGTGGTGCTTGCTTACACAAGCACACTAACACTGTTGACATCATCTTGTGTGATGGGGTTCGGTACCACCTAACCTGGACCGTTCAGATGGCTCGGTTGCCCTCCTACGAGGAGGACATTGCATAACCTACAACTGTTCCATACATGAAGGAACCAGGTAGCTCCTTAAGTCCACCATACCATATTCAAATACTTATTTTTATCACTCAATTATAACCTCATCTTAATTAACCTCTACATGAACCCAACATCATTTAAACCTCCACTAACTTTCACATAACCCCCACATCATATGTTTTAACCTTCACATAATTTTCACATAATTTCCACATCAACTAAGTAATAATGTCTTCCACACATACCATTCAATCTTAAACATCATTTTATACATTTGTCAGTTTAGAACCCCAGCTAAACTAAAATAAAAAATAGCCAACATCTCCTTGTATTAAAACAGTTTTATTTAATTAACCTATCAACCTGTACAACTTTTAAATCATCTTGTCCGCTCTACTTTAAATACAAATAATCTTGCTCGCTCTATTTGTAACGGCCATTTTCCTATGACATCAGCTTTTTCATTACAACAATAACGTATTATCCTCGCATTTATAATCGTCATCCGAATCAGCCGTTTTGTTTTGATCAACAGCTCATGTTTACGGTAAGCTAAATTCCTAATTTTCTGACTCTTAACTTATTGCTCTCCTTGTTATCTCTTATTAGGTCACATAACTAACTATATATAAAACTTTTAGATCCATATTACACTAATTTACGTCCAAGGGTAAAGCCCAAAACTCAAGGGAGTCAAGAGCAAAGAGTAAACAAAACTCAAGGGAGTCAAGAGCAAAGAGTAAACATAACCAGACTATACGAGCGAAAAACATGAAAAAGTAAGTAAAACATATTTTAACATACTTAACTTTATCTCCCTTGTCAACTTCATATCCCTTGTCAACTTAATATAACCAAGCCAAATAATCCTACCGGTTCATTCAATAAAATTCGGCGACCCAAATTACACTAGTTAAGTTTATAAACAAAATGGCTGACACATAGAATTAGCCGTGTGTATTTGCGTGTTGGGTTAGGCCTGGGACCGAGGCAGAAACACGCGACCGTCTCAGAGCACCTCTGGGATTTAGGTCCTAACAGACTTCCTAATCCCTGAAGAAGGAGTCTGTTAATCAGAAATACACGCTTGGCAATTCAATTCTAATGCAGCCTTAATGTAAAAGTATTTTTCACATATTTTTACTCTAAATATTTTACTCTAAATATTTTAGATAAATAAAATAAAATGCAAGGGGGGGGGGGGGGGGTAGAGTGAACATCATTTAACCAATAATGATTACAGTTATATACTAGCTTAAGACATATTTTTATACTCAATATTCAAAGAAACCATTTCCATAATATATTTTTTCCCTACATAATTTATTCACATATCATATTTTATCAAATCATATCCATGGCATAATCACGTTAATCAATTTTCATACCACTATTTATATATTTCAAAATAACCCACTCTTCAAATTATCTCTCAACATTTTAAAAATAAGTATGAATTGGTGGTACTTGCTTACACAAGCACACTAACACTCGTGCATCCGCAGTTTTTCAAGACCTCAAGCGTGCAAAAAAAATGATAGAACAAGGAGAGCCATCTTTTATTTGTTAAGTATTGTGTTGGGTTCTATTGCATTTCATTTTTTGTATTGAATTGTATTGTGCTTTATTCTATTGTATTTTTTTTGTAGAAATGCGTGTCGTCCTACATGATCATATGAAGGGATCGTCGCTTGCGAGTCCTCACAGTGACGTCTTTCGGTTCCAGGCCCCAGACAGTTTTTAGCATAAAGTAGTCAATTTGAATGGCGAAAAAGAGACCTTTCCGAAGGCGGAACTGAAAAATAAATATACTCTTGATAATCAGAAAAGATTGAACTTTATTATTCTGCAATAAAATAAAGATTCAAAATTTGGTTTCATAAACACTTTAAGTTATAGGCTCCCCTTAGCCTTTTTGTGCAATTAAAAATCTTTTTGGAGAGCACAAACATAATTTTATTTCGTATCGAAGTGAGGCATAATTGCCAAAATCAGGCGACAATTTTTATGCCGTTAAAGATATGCTAATCACATACGTGACGTCACTAGGTCTGCACATTTATATTTACAAACACGGTGGGCATAAATGACCCCAAAATCGCCAGGGTTGAGCGTAACCAAAATTAGATAAAATGGCACAATTTCCTAAATTCTCACTGAAATTGAATAAGATTTTCACAGTTTACTATGCAAGTAAAATTTAAGGTTTTGGTTAAATTAGTTTTAGATAATGACATTATTGTGACGTCATAAGAGTAAGCTCCTTTTTTGGTCAAATTCCTTTTTAAATAGTCGTTTAAAGTAAAGTACGCTATAACGAAGATATGGCGATGCGTTTTTATTTGGCACAATTTCGAAGTCTCTATGATAAATATTCCCGAAGTTATTAAGGATTTAATATTTTCATGACGTCATATCTGTGACGTATTTGTTTTACATAAATGGGGCTTTCCACTGTAAGAGAAAAACAAAAAGCTCGATATTACAACTACTTAGTGCGTTAGAAGTGCATTGGTCAAAAAATATAGATACAATGCTCACTCGCCTATATTTAGAGTTTATAAATGAGCGACCACGAACAACACTCCACTGGTATACGTCGGATCAAACAATGATCTAAATGGTTCGCAGATTAAAATGTAGTGCTACATTAAATCCGTATAATTCTACGTCGTATTGGTTATTCTTCATTCTACTTATATTTAGAGGGCGTTTCCAAATACTCATGACGTCGTAGTGACGTTTGACGTTTTTTCAATGTAACTTGAAAGCATTTATCCATTAAAAATTACAATTCAAAAAACATACGGTTTTAGGTACTAAGGTCCTCTTAAAATTTCTAGATTGTCATGTAATAATATTTAAGACTCCAAAATTAAATAACTTTTCTCCCTCTTAACCTATTGAAATAGGGTTTTCGATTACTTTGTTCCCAACAAGAGGAGAATTGAAAAATTTAACATTTTAGTATCTTACGGCTACTTGAAAATATGGAGAAACCTATTATAAATGGATAAATGACGTCATTGTGACGTCATTAAGATGTTCGCGTTAACACAAAACACAACATTTTATTTTGTTTAGCACTCTAAACCTCTCCATAAAAAAATCATTATTATACTAGAAAAAATATAAGCAAATACCGTGAACAAACATCCTGTAAAAATACGTTGGACTTTTCATTCGTTATTTTTCATATTTTTGGCTGCATAGGTCCTCACTTCGGATCCAACGTATTTTTACAGGATGTTTGTTCACGGTATTTGCTTATATTTTTTCTATTATGGATTTTTGTACCGTAGGTCTTATATGGATCCGAATATTCCTGTTATTGTCATCATTTATAAAGCTGGTCTGGCCAGCATAACTATTTCTCACAAGGCACTGACATGTTAGGTTCAGATTTGTTTGGTTTTTGGCTTTTCGCCACACGTAATGACGTGTGACCCGATAACCAAACATTTCTGTGGGCTCGAAACTAGATGCTCCTTAGCTCAGTCCCGGGTCGGTAGTGCATTGGCACCGAAGCCTGTGTTCTGTTTGCTATGCCATACTGACGAGTTCTAATAAAAACGAAACTGCTGTCTATGGCTGCAATCTAGTCCGAGCGCTTTTCATGTCAGGCCTAGCTAACCGTAGTGCTTTGTGTTGGAATTTTACGTTGTATATCAGCTTTGCTGTAGTCTTCGGACTTTTCATTCGTTATTATTATACTGTTGAAAGTCTTGAAGATATAGACAAATAAACCAACCCTGGCGATTTTGGGGTCATTTATGCCCACCGTGAAAGCCGAAAGCAAGCCTCCTAATAGAAAAATATGGCCATCTTCCAGGTTTCTCAAAGTATTACCTATTTAAATTGAAAACGGGCCAAAAATGTACGTATTTATGGAGACGAATATAAATGCGCAGACCTAGTGACGGCACGCATGTGATTACCATATCTTTAACGGCATACAAAATGTCAAATGACTCGCGAATCAGCAAAAACCGTGGACTAATACCCTGCTTGTTAAACGTTGGATCTGTATGAAGATCTAAACAGCCAAATAATAATAAATAGAAGCGAGAAGTCCAAGGACTATAGCAAAGCTGAAACAACGTGTATAGTTTTAAACGTACTATATTTCGGCTAGCCAAACTAGCCTTCTTCAGGTACTGGATGTTGTAAGTAGAGAGCTCTAAAATAGGGGATTACAATATATAGGATTTCACAATATATAGAATTTCACAATATGTGAATAGGAAGTGACGCAATGGAATGATAAAGTAAAAAATGAAGAAACAATAAAGTAATGTAGGTAAGGTAAATAAAAGAAGGTCACAAATTACGATAAACTAATGGCATGCAAAAAAAAACTAATAAAAAATTATATAAAAAATTATGATGATAAATAAAACATACCGGTATGTGAATAAATGTGTAGAAAATGAGGTGAAAGTGAGTTAGGTTTCCTAACGTCTTTTGACCCTTTGCACGTTACGTCATAGCCACCATGTTGGTGTACAGTTAACAATAGATTCTTCGTTAGCTTTTTTTGTTCTGTACACCAACATGACCGCCATGCCCTTTGTCATTTGAATCTCTTGGGATTGAGTGCAAACCATCCATTGATGCCATGAGGTTCAAGAGTTTTGGCCTTGTCTATAAGGTAGGATTCTCTGGCTTTACGAATCGAGTCTCTTGAGGAATGCATGAGTTCTAAGGAAATGAGTTGAATGTTAGTTTTAGAATGGTTAGGGTTAAAAAGAAAATGTTCTGCAACGGTGGAGGGTTTAGACTTAATGTTAGGTTTGTCAACTGATCGTCTGTGTTCGTTGAATCTGTCTTTGAGCCGTCGTATGGTTTCGCCTATGTATTGAAGGTGACAGAAATTACATTGTACCATGTATATAATTTTTTTAGAGTTACAAGTGATATGCGAATGGATTAAACGGGTTTCACCTGTGGAATGGAAAGTGTATTGTTTAAGACCGTTGACGATGTAGGGATACGAAAAAAATATGTTCGCGCTCTCCATATTGATTTTTTATTGCACAAAATGACTAAGAGAAACCTAGAATTTAATAAAATAAATAAAAACGGGATCATTTTTCTCATTTCGTTGGCACTTTAACATCTTCGCTGATCTTCAGCATTGGGTCACTTTCCCTGTTTCGTTTTTCCTTGGAATAAGGATTTGTTATTCCTAGGGTTCAAATTCAAATATTAAATATTCCAAGTTTGCTGCCTTGAATCCAGTAGTCAGTATCCATCTTCTAGCTGTTAACATCTGGTTAATCTGTAATAAGATTTCACTGAATATTGAACAATCTAGTTTGATATTAATACTCCTCTGAATCATTCAGTAGCTTTAAAGGCGGGCATTTTGTAAACTGTTGCGACCCATGGCACTCTCATAATTTCTTTCAATATTATTTTTTGGGGACTTAAACTGCAAGCCTGGAATGCTAATCTGACTAATTTCAAACGACAATTGAATGAATGAATGAATGATTGATTGAATGTGATGAATGAATGAATGAATCCATCGAAGAGACCATAGGTGATCTTTTCTTAATCCATTGTAAGGATGAATTCATACCGGCAATGGCTGACTAGTTCCCACGAAAACAGGTGTAGGGCTGCATCGGAGTTAAAGGTAATCACCCGTATATTCAAGTTATAGTAGCAGCTGACGTTACGAGCGTTAGCCCTTTTGTCACAGGGAACGATGAAGGAATAGCGATGAAAACGTCAGCCGCTACTCGCTTCCCACGGTGGTTAGTGTACCTTAAATCCTTATTCCAAGGAATAAACGGCAAATTTCTTGCAGTCTTGACATCTATGTAACCAACTGATAAATCATCCGTTAAAATAGACCAATTAACAACTTATTTAACGTCGGTAGGAGCCATATCTAGGAGCGTCCATGCCGCATACTAGGCCTATGTCACAGCGTTTTCACAAGTTAGCTAATTCAGTTTTAGAACGCCGGTTAATTTCCCGCTATTGTTGGTTTGCAATTATTCCTAAGGGTCAAATCACAAAAGTGTAGCAGCCATGTTGTTTGGTATAACAAAAGTCGCTAATGAGGCATCTTTTGTCCGCCACGGTGCAACCCACCAATTGGCGGGGAAAATAATCTAAAAATTGCCCAACTTGTAAAAACGCTGTGACAACTGTATAGGAGATATGGACGCTGGCCTGGTTATGGGCTCCTCACGTGGGCAACTCGTGACAGTCTCGTAAGAGTCTGATAAACTTAACGCCGATAGTACACTCACACGTTACCCCCTTCCCCGTCAGAGCTCCTGATTAAGAGAATTCAAAGCTGTACAAGCTACTCTGATCAGAGAAGAGTCGGTACATATGTACCGGTCCGACAAAGAAATCGAATTCGGGACCACATGCTCAAAGTGTCGTGCACTAACCGATTGCGCCACACACCTGCACCTGAACTCATAGAGAATATTAGTAGAAGTGCAGGTTAAAGGGTTTGTCATGGTGTTGTACATGTATGGAGTCAATGTTCGATTGGTGGCTGTTAATTGGCTAATACACAGATGGAGTTTAAATCATGATAGTTTAAAACTTAATATATCCACACATTAAACCCTTCCACTTACGAAAATATTGCCACGATCGGGATAATGTCGACATGGGGTTCCAGGTTCGCGCGGTCATTAGAACAGGAAACGATGCTAGCTTGTAGAAACAGCTATGTAAGTGCGTGTAAAATGTTGCATTTTAAAGTTTAAACGTTTAGCATGGAACACATGGGATTTAAAACATATTAACCGAACCGTCAGTTTGTTTACCAATTTGCCGGCCTTTGACTCATCTAAAAATGAAGTGAACATCTTGCGCTGTTACATAGCGGCTCCGTGGAACACCAACAGTAAGTAGTTTGTCTGTGTACAACGTTTAAGTTACAAGGACACAATATGTGTGCAAACCAGTAGTTTATTTTGTAGATTTTCAGTGAATACAATTCTAGAAAGAACGATTCCTCAAACGTAACACAATACACACTGTAATATAATTGTCAAAAACGTAGGAATACATTGTTGAAAAACTTGCTAAATATTTTGTATTTTGCAATAAATACAATACCATGCACTAACTTCAATTTCTCTTCTTTTTAAATTATGAATGTGCATATTCTTTGGTGCTTGCCAATTATTTTATTAAGCAAAGAACAAAAAGGTTCACTTGGATGCCGTACAGTGTATAAACCCAGCAATGTCCCAATTTACTTGAACGTTTTTGGTCAGAAAGGAGAAAGAGGAGGAGTTTGATGCACTTACACGTATAGTTTCGCCGGCTCTATGAAATTCATTTTTTTCATTTAGGGATTTATCACTTCTAGTTCTTTTCTGAAACTCCACTGATGATAAAGGAAGTTATCACACATTCTGGACTCCTTTATAAATGCCAAAACAATACCTCCCCACGAAATGACAAGCCCTTCTCCTTCCCCTACATACGAGTAATAAAGGATACGTCTCCTGGATGACACAATAAGCAATGAATATAACGAGGCACGTTTTTATGACCTCTTCAGAGAAGACAAGAAATTACTGTTACTTTTCTTGCATAAATTCCACCAAAACTATGGTACCATGGTATTAACTTTCCTCTTAGCTTTCATCCCATTCTTTTTTTAATCTTATTTGTTTTCTTTTTAAAATGAATTGAAGCGAGTAAAGAAATAACCGACAGAAACATTATATTGTCACGGGTCTTATGCATATAATGCCATTGCTGTGTCGATAGAATTAACAACTAAGTTTGTGATTCTGTTTGAGCATATGATCCAGGATGGCTGTACGTGGTGCATATTTAACGGAGGGGGAGGGGGCACTCAAGTTCATATGACGAATTAGGGATGTGCGGAGGTACCTCAAAATATGCATGAATTGGGATCAATGCGACAATTATTTCTTTTGAAATCCGGGTGACTTTTAAAAGAAATGTTATGTCAATCCTGGTTTGATGGTTGGATAGATAAGTATTTCGCAACTCAGTTGCGGTATTGTGGTACCAAACAATATATAATTCAAGTGCCCCCTCCCCCCAACCCCCTGGGGTTTAGTCGATGTTGTCTTTATGATGTTACTTGGCTTCATTCCAGTTCAATATCTTGAGAATACGTTTCTGCTTCACCTGTGCGGTTTTTGTTTCTTTGTTTGGCTTTAATCTACGATAAAAAGTATAGAGACATCATTACCAGAAATTATGAACATCAGCGGAAAGGTACTGCGGGCGCGCTTCTCACCGATTCAAAAGTGCGGCTTATACTGAGTGAGACTGTAGGTTTTTTATCTGATAGACCTTCCAACGCAAAGAAAACCGAAACTTTCTGTGATGAAATAAGAATAGAGAAGCGGAACGAGTCAGAGTTACATTAGGTTAAACGTAGCTCCGGCGTCTGTCTGTCCAAGTTTCAGCTCAGTTGGCACAATTATTTAGAGGAGAAAGGCCTGAAACCCAGTTTATATCCCAGCAAACATTGCAGGATTTAGGTTAACAAAACAAGATGGCGTTTGTGTGGAAGTTTCATAGTTCGTGGAGGTTTCTTTTCTCATCTCTGACTGAAACATCCCCTCCTGATGTCTAGATAGGCAAGAAATGTAGCCTACTTTTGCTGGTTGAAATTTGAAATGTCTAAAACAGTTCCTATTGCCAAAATAATGCCATATTCTGTGAGTTTAAAAGTTGTTCGTTCGAACTAGCTATCGGGAAATTGTGTACCATTTCCAGCCAAGATGCTACAGGACATCGAACTTTTAGGATTTATTGAAATCAGCAGACAATTTGAGAAACAGACAGAAGTAAGAAGAGAAGTTTTGACCTCGATTTGGGTATATTTCATCTTCAACCATTTAAACGAAATTTACATTGTTCGAAAGCACAAAACTACGACCTATGGAAACTGGTATCGGGAAGTTGTGTCACAAGCTTCGTTCTTGACATATTTCTGTTTCTTTATTTTATCGCCGTACATTCTTACTATTTCTTGTTGAAATTTAAATGCCCGGAAAAGTTATGCATAATGAGCTTCGCGGTCACGTATGCCCCATACACCTGTATTTCTGGCAATGGGATCCACGTTTCACATTAAGGCTTACCAGAGGTTCAACCAGCAGTATGTGAATTTAACGACAATTCCCACTATATAGTTACCTTTGTGAACAAGATCACCGCTCCAGCGATCACTGCTAGACCTCCTGCTGCGACGAGTAGATACATATATATCGGCGTTCCATCTTTTCCTTCTTTTTCATTAGTCTTTCGGGTGTCTGTTACACTCAATTTGGTAACACTCAGTCTGCTAAGCGCTCCGCTTTTCTGCGCCTTACTGAGGCGTCCTCGTATCTCACCTACACTTGGGACAGACCGCTGACCACGGAAGTACAAACTGCAACTGAGTTTGAACACTGGCGTTACTTCTGTACGATTCAACATGACACAACAGTTGATGACAAAAGAAGAATTATCAATTGCCAAATCGTTCAGTTTATATATGTTGATGTACATGCGTAAGCAAGTAACAGCTTTCCCAAATCGGATTTAAAAAAATATGATTTACGTTCTTTGATATTGTTTTTGTTATTCACGATTTGGCGAAGGGAATAGACCTTATGCAAAATATAGCATAATTGCAGAAATGAAATATTTTCAGAAAATTTTACACTTTCCTAAAGGAAAATTGACAATTATTTATAGTATTTAGTTTCATAGTTTTACGACAATTTGTTCCAAAGTTATAAACATTTTAACTTTTGGAAAAACATGTGAAAAATGCAATCTTTCACGCTCCAGTTTCTCACAAGATTTCTCACAAGATTTTGCATGACTTTCATCTGATAAGGTTGATTCTTGATATCGTGTGATCATTGCTGACCATTAAGTGGTTAAAACAGTATTATTGCTGTAAGATCTCTATTATAACGATGGTTTCGCACAATGCTCCTGTCACTCAAGGCATCACTCGACTGGGTTCTGCACGTGCGCATGAAGCGTTTCATCCAATCACAATAACCTTTATACGAAAGCCAATCAACAGGTTACTTTGATTCACGGAAGCCCTCTCCTAAACTCTCTCGGGAGTAGAACGTTCTTTTCCCGGTAGTCTATTAATAAATGCACAGATGACGTCAAAACGTGAAGAGAATAAAGAAGTACATCACGAGTCACAGTCGAGTGCGTCACTGATGTTCTCGTCTTGTTGTGCCGTCATTTGCGTATCTATAAAGGGAGAGACTCGTGGCAAAATGCAATCCATTTGTTATCAAATAATTAGCGAAAACGAAGCCTATGAAATCATTTCTTACAATACGTGACGTCATCTGTGCATCTGTACTCCAGTCAGACATGGCTATCGACCAGTCAGACATGGCTATCGACCAGTCAGACATGGCTATCGACCAGTCAGACATGGCTATCGACCAGTCAGAGCGCATTATAGTTTTCAAACGGGGCGAGGGGAGGCGTTGTGTGAGAAACATAGCCATACAAACAATTATTATCAATTACTGCCTCTGTGGAAATTTTTTCCACTCTGTAAAGCAATTTATTTAAACAAATCATTCCTTGCAAACAATTTATGTTAAGTTCTTAGCCTCTGCAAACAATTTTTTTTCAAATTTTCTTATTCTCACCTCCAAAAATACAATGGTGCACAATTTAGGCTGCTGATCGGCGAGGTCTTTTGTTCCCTATAATGGCTCCTTTGAAATTTACTTTGGTAACGAATCCCGAAATAGAACCGATAACCAGCACTTGTTTGCCGTTTTTGGCCTCAAAACAAAGATCTTGAGTGTCGTATTATATACGGATAGAGTTTACCTTGCAGATGTTAGGGTCTTTTAGCATACTAGTACTCGAAGATATTGTAAGATAACAGCGCGCGCCATACATTTACTGTAAATTTAAAGCTGAGAACAACACGGACGGCAAAAGTGTCACTCTTCAACTGGCCATTGGATTTTTCTGGCGATATGATACTAGTTTTAGTTTCCCATTACTCGTTTATTTTTTACTTTTAACTTTAAAGCAACCAAGAGTTTTAAAGCAATTTCGATATAATTCAACTCACCTGATTACAATACTTCCTGGCTTGACAGAGTTCAGCTCGAATCCTTGGTAATCGGTATCGTTTTCAAACAATTTTTTCATCGCCGTTTTGATGTCAGCTTCAAGTTCTTTGTATGTCTTGCTGTTCCTGTTTTTGTACTCATCTACGAACGGTTTGTCCATCGTAAGACCCACTTCGTACTTGGCTTGATATTTTGGTTCTGCTGTAGGTGGTTCTTTTGTAGTTGGTTCGGTTGTAGTTGATTCGGCAGTCACAGTTGGTCCGACAGTAGTTGGTTCGGCAGTCACAGTTGCTACGGCAGTAGTTGGTTCGGCAGTCACAGTTGCTTGGGCACTAGTTGGTTCAGCAGTCACAGTTGCTTGGGCTGTAGTTGGTTCTGTTGTAGTTGGTCCGACAGTAGTTGGTTCGGCAGTCACAGTTGCTACGGCAGTAGTTGGTTCGGCAGTCACAGTTGCTTGGGCACTAGTTGGTTCAGCAGTCACAGTTGCTTGGGCTGTAGTTGGTTCTGTTGTAGTTGGTCCGACAGTAGTTGGTTCGGCAGTCACAGTTGCTACGGCAGTAGTTGGTTCGGCAGTCACAGTTGCTTGGGCACTAGTTGGTTCAGCAGTCACAGTTGCTTGGGCTGTAGTTGGTTCTGTTGTAGTTGGTCCGACAGTAGTTGGTTCGGCAGTCACAGTTGCTACGGCAGTAGTTGGTTCGGCAGTCACAGTTGCTTGGGCACTAGTTGGTTCAGCAGTCACAGTTGCTTGGGCTGTAGTTGGTTCTGTTGTAGTTGGTCCGACAGTAGTTGGTTCGGCAGTCACAGTTGCTACGGCAGTAGTTGGTTCGGCAGTCACAGTTGCTTGGGCACTAGTTGGTTCAGCAGTCACAGTTGCTTGGGCTGTAGTTGGTTCTGTTGTAGTTGGTCCGACAGTAGTTGGTTCGGCAGTCACAGTTGTCTCTTGGGTTCCATTGCCCATGCTCTCATTTCCAATATGCTCTGAGTCTGAGGTGAATAATTGTTTTAGTATAATTTCTGAGTTAAATATCAGGGAAACCTATAACACAAGACTAATCAACTATCTTTTTTTATTTATATCTGGACATGTTGCTGCATTAGGTTGATCGAGGTATATGTTTCCGCTCATTTCCACGTTTTTTGGCCACAACCCAGGGTGATTTGTTCGTGATTTTCGTATCCGGTAGTTGCCATTAGTTATGTATACTATTTGTATTAATTAGATAATTGTATCAGAGTACAGAGTTGTCTGGAAACTATCCAACATTCAAGTCCTCATTAATTATTCACGAGGTATTCAGCCAATCCAATGGTCTGATTTTAATCCCTTGAGGACACTGGATACCTGGTCTAGTCCTCCTAGCAGTAACTGGAAAAATTTCTAGTTACTGGAACAAGTTGTTCCAGTAACTGGAAATTTTTCCAGTTACTACGAATAAATTATTGAAAAACATCATGGCATGCATAATTACTCTTTTATTGATCAGATTAAACAATTTCCTTTCAAATTCCATTCATTATCATTATGAGGTGGATACACCTCTTTTACTAAGTTAGATTATCATCCAAGTGCATTAAACCATGAAATAAACTGAAACTTGCACATCAATCAATCATCCGTCCGTTGATAAAGATACATTGGATATAATATCTATTTATATGAATTTACTTAACACAAAAGAAGATTCTCTCTCGGCTGACTGCACTGTAAATGATAATTTAAGGCTTTCTGATTTGATTAATGATTACATTGCAATTATTGCCACTTATGTTAATTGGCCCATCGGAAGCATACTTCCATCCGGGCGGTTGTGGAGGTGCTACATTATTAGACATACTTAAGCTTTCATCTTCTCCCAAAATCTCATCAAAAAAGCTATCCAATTCGTCTATTTCAAAAACAGGCAATTCTTGTTCAGTTGAACTACTAGAAGCACTCGGCTTAGGCTTACTTTCAATAAAATCCTGCTTACTGGGTTTTACAGGACCCAGAATTTCTGAAACATTTTGTTCCTGCTCCTTGCTCGATTTCTCATATGCAAAAAGAGCATTACTAGTGTGGCCACTACGACTCCGAATTAATTTCTCTTCTACTTGAGCATTAAACAATTTAGTTACAGTTGTAACACGAAGACTGTGGCTCGTTTTTCTAGGAGCTCCTATTGCGGCACACAAATTAGGGAGTATTGCATTTAAACTGTGAATACCAACTGGAGCATTCTTAAACGATATATCGTTTTCAAATGGCTGAAAGTAAAACGCCTTATAGCGATGTTTCGTGTTGATAAACATTGCAATTGTTATGCTAATGTGCCAACCATGATTTGTAAAGCCCGCTTTGTGTTAGGAACCAATGGATCTCTGGTTGGCACATTAATGACAATAGATGACGACACACGAAACATCGCTATTCTTAACAGCTAAACTATTGACTTTCTCATAATAAAGCTTATAAATAGAAACTAGGCATCGCTCGTGATTCTCTTCCCCTACACTATGACATAAATGTCTTACTTTCCTTGATGTTTTTTTCAAGTCTGAGATCCCCCCATGATACGTCTTAGATGAATTCTCCTTAAATGTAATGGTTTCCGAGTCTACTATAATATCAGAAAGCCTTAAACTACGATGCTCCTTCGATCTCATTCCAAATAATTTCCCATTATAGAAATAAAGTGTATTAAGAATAGTCTTAGCTGTTAAAGGTCCAAATAGTCCGCTTTCCCACATCTTGTCTTCCTCCATGTCAGACATTGGTAGTTTTTCTGTATTCTGATTTATGATCCCCATTTTGTGCACGTCTTTCATCTCGGCATCTAAGACTTGACGCAGATAGCTGAAACTGAGAGCAGAAAATAACATGTTATCTTTATGCAATGAAAAAATAGCTTCTATAATATGAGTAATACCTCTAATAGAACATGCATATAATATACTATGTATACAGCATACCTTTCATTTGATTTATTCATCATATTTACATCCGACCGGCCTCTCGACTCCAAATATCTTTTTAGGGAAGCAACAATCTGATACAGAGTTTTTGCCGGGTATCTCTCTCCTTTCTTGTTGCACACCTCTTGGAGAAATTTGGAAATCCAAAAATTAAGTGACGGCACACTCATTTTTTCCCATGGCTTAATATCCAAGTTTTCAACTTCCTCGTGAGGTACAAATGTTGACTGACTTTTGGGTTCAAAAGTGGCCATCTTGTTTTCTCTATTATCACGCCATTCAGTAAAGATGTTCACTGCCCAGTTATTCTTGTATAATGTTGCTTTTGGGATAGCATTTTTCAATTTTAAATCTTGTTCCTTCGGCGCTAGAGGTTTTCTGAACCGCTTTAGTGGAGGCTCAAACTCGTCAGAGGAATCGGTTGCTCTTGACGCCATGCTGGATTTGCACTGAACTGAACCGGAAAACTGTAACTCGCAACGCAGGCTTGATTTAGCATATCCCGAGAGACTATGCCTTTAGAAAACATCATTACTTGAAAGCAATATGTACGAATGGCATGAATAGCACTGATTATTATTATGATTGCTCAATAAAGTTTTGTTCAATTAACACTGAACTAGCTTAATTGAAACCAGTAACTGTAACAGGTAATGCAGCTAACATATCCCGAGAGACTATGCTTTAAAAAATATTTGATTGCATTATGAACAAAAGGCAATTGAATAGCACTGATTGTTCAATTAACTTTGCTCTTCATAATAACAGTGATTAAAAGAATTTGTAGCCCTATTTTCTCGATATTTTTTAGTTTTCCTTGCAAAATACTAAACTACCAGCAACTTTTATTTGTCTTTGATTCCTCCCGAATAATTAATGAGGAGTTGAAGTCGTTCAAAGTCCTCCAATTTCGGACTGGACGGGGATTTCAAGTCCTTGCAATTAGTTCCAGTCCTCGGCTGCGCCTCGGACTGGAACAAATTGCGCGGACTTGAAATCCCCGTCCAGTCCTCATTGTCGGACTTTAAACATTACATAAAGTATCCTTATTAAGTCTCTTGTCAGTGTAGTCAGAATAACTTTTACTTTGTATTCCGACGAAAACTTTAGTGTGCGTAGGAAGTTTCTCCAAAATTTGCTCAAATCTGCTGGTAGCGATTTTAAACTTAAGCTGGAATCAGCAGACTTCCATATTCACCGCGCTATGACATACTTAGAATCTCTCGACCAATCAGAACATTTGAATTTCTATGAAATGATACTAATATTATTAATAATAATAAGATAATAATATTTAATTTATTTTAAAAATAATGACTATTTCTATTTTATAATAATAATAATAATAATAAGTATAATTCTTATTATAATTTAATTCTAATTCTAATAATATTTATTATAGATTAATATTAATCAGGAACCCTTATCATGGGCTCCTTTATTATTAATAATAATAATGATAAAATAATAAAATAATATTTATAATAGGTAATAGTAATAGCATGGTTTGTTTTATTTATTTATTCAGCTGAAAATTACAGAAAATTACAAGATAAAATAAAGTGAAATTGATAATTACACCGAGACAAATAATGAAATGAGCATAATAACACAGGGACACCGCAACAGTTTTCACCAATTAACCACTCGATCGTGGGATTTCAAAATTCCTCGTAATTTGACAAGCCGCGTATTAAATGTTTATAATGCGAGCTAAGATATATTGTCTGCGGCAATCCGCTCATTGCTTGACCGTGCTCCGTCGAAAACCAACGAATTCATCCTTTTCAAATTAGGTAGACAGAAAAGGTATGCATAACAATAAACTACCACCTTAACTGACCTTTAGTTGCTAAACTACTCTCTTTTGTCAAAGACACTAATGACTTTCTCAACAAACTCCTTGCCATCGATAATTTACCCGCTAACACACTACTAGTTACCCTTGATGTCTCATCACTCTACACTAACATTCCACATAATGAAGGGATTAATGCATGTGATCACTTTTTATGTACTCGCCCCCATATAACCATTCCTACTGGCACACTCTGTTACCTTATTCGCATGATTCTAAGCATGAATAACTTTTTTTAACGATAACCACTACCTTTAGATTCACGGCACAGCCATGCATGGGTACTAGAATGGCCCCTACTTTTGCCAATCTGTTTCTTGTTTTTTTCGAAGCCAACGCCCTGGAAAACGCTCCATCTCAACCACATACTTGGCTTCGATATATCGATGATATTTTTATGATCTGGACCTAAGGTCCAGACAACCTAAATATATTCATCGATTATCTTAATGACATTCACCCTACCATCAAATTCACCAGCTCACATTCTTCTACTAACGTACCTTTCCTTGATGTTAATGTTTCTTTAAACAATGGTAATATCGAGACTGATCTCTATTCTAAACCCACAGATAAGCACCAACATCTACTTTATTCATCTTGCCATCCACAACATACCAAAAAAGCCATCCTTTTTAGCTTAGCCCTCCTTTTACGACGTATCTGTTCTACCGACGAAGCTTTTAAGCACCGCACTGCTGAGCTTACCACATACCTCATTAAACGCGGCTATAACCGTTCCTTTCTTGCTAGACAAATACCACGCGCTGCCGACATCCCTCGCGCTTTTGCTCTACAAACCAAAGACACACACAATTCTAACCGTATACCTTTTGTTATTACATATAACCCATCACTCCCTCATATTTCTGAAATAATTAAGAAGAACTACAGCCTGCTACACTCTTCTGTCCGCTGCAAGAAAGTCTTTCAACACTTGCCACTTGTAGCCTTCAGACGCACCTCTAACCTCCGTGACTTACTAGTTAAAGCTAAACTCCCTTCTAACTCGACTGATCCTCAGCTCCCACCTGGCTCTTTCCGCTGTGGAAAGAACTGTTCTACTTGCCCCTACATCTGTGACGGACAAACAACTTATACTTTCTTCTCTACCGGTGAAATACGCTCTATCAGAACTAATTTGACGTGTAACACAAAAAAATATAATCTACATGATTCAATGCAACCGCTGCAATTTACAATACATAGGTGAGACAAAACGACGTCTGAAAGACAGATTTAACGAACATCGACGGACCGTAGACAAGTCTAATAACATATCTAAATCTACAACAGCTGCTGAACATTTTCTCTACTGAATAGAGACTCAATTCGTATGGCCAGAGAAGCTACTCTCATTACACAAGCTAGAACACTCGTACCTTATGGTCTCAACATCCGTGACGAGTCATACTAGCTGGTATATATATAACCTCATTATCTTATTATTTCTATATTTATAGTGTCAATCATTTGTATCTATTTCCTATATTTCGTAACCCATATTTCTAGTTAGTCACGTTCGCCAATGTAATAAGATTTCTTCATATTACCTGAAGAAGGCTGGTTTGGCCAGCCGAAATATCGTTATAAATCTCTAAAATTTACGTTGTGTCGGCTTTGCTATTTTTAGTATAACAATAAAGACCTGGAAGAACGGCACCAACAAAACCTCGATCGGATAGGATCGAGTCGGATCGGGGGCCCCAGTTCAGATCCATGAGCAATTTTACCATGAGGCCTTGCGCGCCCAATCCAAGATGGCGGACAAAGATGGCAGACATGGGGAAAGGAAATAATTTTGACAACTGTGAAACCACGTGATATTGCCATAATAATGGGAGGAGTGGGCCAGTGCAGTAAGAAATGATATGCAGTGGGTGGCTAGCAGGAACATAATAGTTCACGGAAGATTTATTACGAATTCGGCACCGACTAATTTGCAGTCGGATCGTGGGATTTTCAGTATTCTTACTAAACTGGATTTCTAAATGGAGCCGAATAAGGCTTTGAAAAATCTCGGAAACTCTTGTTTCCTGAATATTGCAATTTTGTTCGGGTTGCGATATACGCGATACCTAGTTTAATTTGACACATTTCTTTGCGTTCTGAGTTCCGGACATAAATCGAAAACCTGCAGGTTGAAAGGTGAAAATTTTAAGTTTCCTTATTAAACATTTTAAGGCATTGTAATATTTAATTACTAATGATTCTTTTCCCGATTTTGCAAAGCAATTATTCTCTTCCTTAGAGAGAACAAGGGGATCAAGCTTAATAAAATACCCTAAGTGCTATAACGGTAAAACCAAGTGAATGTTAAAAAACTAATTTCCTTACGCAAGGAATAAAGTATATTTTATAAACATTTTGTCGTAATTCATAAGAAAATATTATATTATTTTTATTTTGTATAATATATTAATATCATTTAAAAAAGTATAGCACTCCCTGAGGAACCCACCCTAGTTCCACCCATCCATGCTTATGAAGCCTTTTTTTTTTACTTTTCCAATACTTTTATATGCATGTATGTATATATTTGTACCAGGAAGATAAAGAGCATTAGGGTACTAATTGGAATTTTGGGTGACTTTAACAATTGCGCTTATTAAATCACTAACCCTACCCCACATGTATACTGATTTGTTTCAGTTCAACCCTTTGACTAATAGTTGAAGTCTCGTATTTCTTTACAGTAACAATATATACAATAAATACAATATAATGTACTTCTTTAATTTATAATTAAACAACCGATTGCTTGATTCCATTAATTATAATATTATACACTAGAACACACTTAACATGCATTTAAAATTTAAAAGTTGTGTTAAATACTAATGATCAATTCATTGGTAATCAAAACACAGCCATATGTACATGTAAATGTGAAAGTGTTTTATCAGCAAATAAAAATGTACATGCATGCCTTTATATAACAAGTGTGCTAGCTAGTATATATATAATTTTATATAACTGGCAACATACAATTTCTGGTCATAGCTTCAACACTTGAAAAATACTGTGTTAGGTTTTTGACAAAACAATTGTCACAAAATTGCAACCCAAAAATGACATGGTTCTTTTTATTCCTTTAGGCTGCATTCATTATGTATACCACATGGGGAGGGGGGGGAAGGTGATTTTTAAGGGCATCCCAATTTTTTTTAACAGAAGGAAGGGGGATCTTAAAATTCATTAATGAAAGGACTTGGGGGGGATATGTAAATTTTTTTAAAGCATGTTTGTCAAATAAATACCTACACTTAAAATGGTATGTGAATAGAATGGCTAAGAAATGCAGGAGAATGCACTTCTGATAATCTGAAACGTAAAAACTTTCCCGCCTTCCCTAAAAACATTTTTTCTTAGGGTTGCATGCAGCTAGGTTGCCTGATGTAAGGAATGAATGAATGTTTTATATCAAAGAACAATATATTCTTGTGTAGTTTTGTGTAGTTCTTGTGTAGTTCTTGTGTAGTCCAGCAACAAATACCTTTTTAGAATAATTTACACCAAAGTACCGGTAGTAATAACAGTAATTTTACGGTTTATTCTTAGCTTTTCTACATAGTATCAAACTGAGTTTCACAACCCAACATCACAGTTCTGTAAAATTATGTTTGTAATAATGCTGGTTTGCATATGGAAATCGTAGGGGGGGTTGTATTATATTTTTGAAAGGATAGAAGGGGGTTACTATGAATAAATCACCTGCACACCTGTGGTATACTTAATAAACACAGCCTTAGTCCAACTAATTTACATGCTGTATATTTACTTCAAATATCACAACTGAAAAGTTCAAAAGCTCCACAGGGTAGCTTATTTATAAAGAGATCATGAAGTCACAAATAATCAGTTCAGTGTTGGATAATAAAGAAGTACATTTTGTTGTATTTTTTGCAAATGTTGTTACTGTAAAGAAATGCTAGACTTTAACTAAGGAAAGAGGTGGAACTGAAACAAATTAGTATACCTAGGAAGGGGTACTAGTCTTTAACACATAACCTGCATAACTCTACGGCTCCCTCTTTCCCCCACCCCGTCTCCACCCAACCCTTATAAAATATTCCTAAAGCACTTGCACTCAAAATATATTCATAAGTCTAAAATTTACAAGTACTCCACCTCAAATATTTTGATTGAAAATGACTACCCAAAAAATTAAAGATTGTTGGATAACCCATATTCCCTGAATAAATTTTAAATTATAGATTAGTACCCTTGCCTTTCTCTACCTGGTACAACTGTAACAAATACATAAATATATATGAATGTTGTTTTACAACTGCACCATGTATTGGGAAAGTAAAAAAATATTTCATAAGTGCTGTAGGGGGGGGGGGGGGGGGTTCTGGGAGTGCTATACAGACTTTTTATTATAATATATTTTACAAATTAAAAACAATATATTTTCTTATGAAATTACGACACAATTTTTATAAATCTTGGGGGCTCTACCATTGTTCCAAAGTCGGAATCTGCCATTGGAGTGCGTCTTCCCTTTATAAATTAAAATTGGGTACTCACTCTCTGTTGACCCCGAATATAATTTTAGCGCGCAAAAACGTCGCGTCAAGTGCGTGAATTAAGACGTGAAAGGCGAACACGAAACTGAAAGCAAATTAACTTGCGTTGTTCTTTGTGCTTTGCGTAAGGAAAATCGTTTTTTATTAAACATTCACTTTATTTTACATTAGCACTTTAATACGGGTATTTATTACCTTTCATATTTGAAAAGATCCCCTTAATTGTCATCTCTCTGAAGAGAATATATACCGGGATATATAAATCGCTTCGCACATTACCAACAAAAACATATCCTAATGTTTTTGTATCGGGAAAAGAATCAAGGTCTTATAATTTTTAATTAGGTAACTTAAAATTTGCAGCTTTTCGATTGAAGTCCGGAAACTACGCAAAAAATGTCTCAAGGGTATAAACCAGATAAACGACCGAGTACTGAATTGCACTGTTTCCGAGATATTCGGTTCAATCATGGATCGTAAATTATGGACCAACTTGGTGACTTTTGAGGATAGTGGTGTAGCTTATGTCAAGGTTGTTATGCGGAACAAAATGTAAGTGTCACTTCATTTTATCCACTTAGACATATGTCAAGATGGTTGAGAGAAAGTTAAGGCACCAGGGATTCCCCAGTGGATCTACTGCAGATCGAGATTACCTCCTTGTGGTCTTCCATTGAAATGCAGTTTCCTATTCACAATGTTCCTTCATCATGCAGCAGTCTGAAACTGGCCTTCTATCTACAACTATTA
The DNA here is from genome assembly GCA_030867875.1 of Actinernus sp. WN-2022. Classification (NCBI taxonomy): domain Eukaryota; kingdom Metazoa; phylum Cnidaria; class Anthozoa; order Actiniaria; family Actinernidae; genus Actinernus; species Actinernus sp. WN-2022. Next base: position 44,694,552 of record JAOWCC010001501.1, read on the forward strand.
TTATGTCTTCACAGTTCTATATCAAATGATGGTGTACTTATAATAACCAGTGAAACTTAATTCCCAAACATTCAGAACTCTTCCTTATGTTCCATATTACATGTATTAAAAGAAGTTAAGTCTACATCAGTACATGTAGATTTTACAGTTACTCTATTGCCTTAGGGTTGAATGGTTTTTTTTTATATCATGCCTCCATGATTCAAAATGTGTTGTACTTTATATGGACCATTCATTAATTATGGAGGAAGAGGGACGAGATGAGAAATTATAAGTTCTCAAGAAATTTCATAATCCCCCATAGAGATGGCATTAAAATTTCGAGATTCATGACTAAAATCCCCCAAAATTACAGCAACACGTACTGTATACATACTTCATAACCAATAGTGCAGGCAGTCTCCTAGAGAACTAAGTGAGCACATGAACAAGGTTTTATTTTTCGAAAAAATACTGTGCAATTATTTAAAAATATATTTTTTGGTAAGTGCATGACCTTTTTCTAAGGTGGTTAGACAATGAACACTCATGCTTTATGGAATTTAGAGTCCTTCACAGTAGATGGAGTTCTAATGCTTGGAACTCTGAATCCCATAATGTACTTGTATTTATTGTCTACTAACCTTATGATGATTTCACTTCATGGAATTGACGCTACTAGGTTAATGCCGTGAAGTATTGTGCAGTTTCACAACAACTTTAGACTAGCAAAAACAAATATTTTTTTAATCCTCCTGGGACTTGATGATTCAGATCTTGATGCTTCAGATCTGTGCCAATTCTATCTGAGCCTCGAATCTTCATTTCTAATAATTTATTTGCAGTTATATTTCATCTGACAAAAATATAATTTTGATAGGTTTATTGTTAACTAAAGGTTACTATGTAACTGTACAGTACATGAACTATAATTGTATTTATGTTGTAAGTCTGAGAGTTCAATAAAAATTGTACACTGGAAAGATTGAATTAAATTGTTTTAATCATTGTTTTCACTGTTCATGCATGTGTATCTTAATTAGTTCATTTCAGATATACAGATTTAAATAGCATATATCATCCACTGCTAGAGTGGAATATGAATTATGATTTGTACAAACCCCAATTATTATCTTCTAATATACCAGGTCATAATACAAAGTGTACTACCAGTATAACTGACATATTATTGCCTTCACAAATCAATAAACCCAGCAAAAACATGTTAACAAGCTTTCTCCTCTGGGATACTTATTAAATTATACCCATTAGGGAGGGTCCTCAAGGGTAAAATGGGAGCTGGGATTTGCCTCTTTTTGGGCTCTCAACAAGGACCTTCCAAACGAGTTCGTACACAGTCGCGATAGAATGAATAGAGAAAATGCTTGTGTTTTCACTTTTGGCGAACCGAGTTGTAGTTTTCGTTTGATGTTCTGACAATTTTAGCTTTTTTTCGCGGTTTGATATTAATATCTCCATTATTGCTGTCTGATCATGAACCAACATTTAGTATGATAGACATTTCTTCGCTCTAAACACTTCGCTCTCACTTTCGGAATTGCTAGAACTACAGCTATCCCGTCGGCACTTCGTATTAAATTCTTCTCCTTTAGCTGCGTTTTCTCTTGCAAAATCAATCTTTTGAGCACTCCTCGAAGTTTTCTCCGATCTCCATCCTTCAAGGCTTTATCTTTTCCCCTTCTTTTCAATGTTTATTTTCCAATTCTTTAAAGCTAATCAAGTTTGGCAGCTACTCGCGCAATCGCGCGCGCCGAGAAATTACGAAAATGTTTGTTTACCTGTGAAGTCACGATTTTCCACAAGGTTGCGGCCATCACGTCAGCGCGTGCCCAATCCAGTCTTTTTACGATCCATTGCTCCATTTAGAAAAATCCAGGTTAGTAAGAATACTAAAAATCCCACGATCCGTGCAAAAGCCGGTCCCGAATTCGTAATAATCTTCCGTAAAGTGAAACCTGAACCTAAGTTGCCGCCAGCCACCCACATCGTATAATTTCTTACTGACCCATTCCTCCCGTTATTATGGCAATATCACGTGGTTTCTTGAATTACGTCTTCATAGTTGTCAAAATTTTACTAGCACCTTCCCGAGAACAATTTCCTTTCCCCGTGTCCGCCACCTTTGTCCGCCATCTTGGATTGGGCGCGCAAGGCCTCATGGTAAAGTTGCTCACTGATCTGAACTCCCCCAAAAAAATTACCCAGTCCTGTCCTATCCGTGATCCGATCCGATCCAGGCTTTGTTGGTGCCGCTGAAAGAATAGAAACTTACTCATTTGTGCTCCATTTTCCCGTATTTTTTTTAAGTTCTTGATCAAGTTAAGGAGTGTTTAAGTATATTTGTGTGATGCCTTACTGGGGATCCCTCAAGGCTGGGGATTTTCTGGTCAAATTAACGTGAACTTCGGCTTGTTCGAGATCCCAAAAACTAAATTGTACTTAAGTCTTTCACTAAGATTTTGCAACAGCTACCTCATAATCTCAACAACATGATTCTACACTTTTGTATATTGTCAGTTCTGTATATCTGCTTGTTTTTAGGTTAGGTGAATTAGGTTTTATTTTTTGCCAGAAATATATATGGATTATACAAAACTATCTAAAAAGGTAAACAACCATAAATAATCCCACTCATTATTTACAATGTTGATAATACAAGGAACCGTCGACACATGGTACAGTTTAACCGTTGTTTTATACTGAATAAAATCATTTTATGGCTTATTTGGTTCACTTTTTAATGCCTTCCACTGATATTCACCTTCAAATGGACCAAAAAATCGTTCAAACCAAAATATCAAACTTCACGCACACAATTGTGAAGCTCATGTTACTCTACGTTGTCGTTCAAAATTTGAGACTGATACGCTATATTCGCATATGCGATTCATTCAAATATGTGAAATTCACTGATGTGAATGTAAATTCTCCCAACTTATGCCGTTATCATAGCAATACCTAACAAATTCGTACAGACAATTTATCAATGATCATGTTGGTATAAATGTTTCCCATATACAGCCCTTTTATTTCAGTATACAACAACATTTAATCTGTACCCGGATGGTATAAGATAACGTCCACTGTACGTTTAGGTTGAGATCCAGGCGTGGACGTTAGTGTGGCGCAATTCTATTTAAAAAAAAGGAAAAATAGTGCAAAATAAATCAATCTGAATCTCAATCTGAAGCCCAAAACAGTTCAGGGAACGAGATTGGAGCAAACATTTGGACGTTAATTGGGGGAGGGGAGCTCCGACCTTAAGCGGAGCACAAAGAATATAGCGACGGTCCCTAAGTTACACATAATAGAACAATAGTGATGCATGTGAAAAAAAGGAAAAATTGTTATTCGGCGGAGAAAACCTCTAAGAAACTATAAAGGCTTGTCAGAGATTTTGAATAGGTCCCAAATACTTCTTGTATCTACTCTTATACAATATACACATATTTGTTATTGTTTTAATTCAAAGAATTCCAACGTTAAACTATACGGCCTTGGTAAAGTATTGTACACTGTTTAATATTGGTCCTACACACAGGCATGAGGACTAGTTCAAACATTTTCGCGAAAAGCTAGAGGTTTTAATGGATTTCGATGTACTACACGTCAAAACAACGGCCTCTTCCAGTACTTTAAGACTAGCGTGCCGGTGTTGCCGTATTTGGAGTAGAAAACCCGAAAATGTTTTTTTGTAAGCTAACCTTAATCTCTCAAAGTTACTTGTGTACCCCCGAAGGTACAAGCCAAACAAGCGCTGAAGGCGCGAGTTTCTAGAGGGGTCTGGCGAAAGTTTTGATATTTTCAAACTCTGAAACGCTATTTCCAGCGTTTTCGATGCAATATTCCTCGTCATAATTATATGTTGGGGGTCAAGTGAATAGTGCAGTGTTTAATTTAACAGAGCAGTTCATTAACGCTTGTCTCTCCATCTTTTAATATATCAGAGCAGTTCATTAACGCTTGTCTCTCCATCTGCCGCTTTTCTTTTAGTTCTCGCCTCTCGTACGGTTCAACACTCAAACGCTTGTTTCTAGCAGTACTGATGCCTTCTGTGACCATGCAGGATCGCATATCAGCCGATCAGGAGGTTTTGCTAGGCGCTTGGGCCTGGTACTTGGAGCATGCCCTTCTTCTTCACTCTGGGCCAGTCCACCATCCACTGCATCTTCACCGTCTGCTTCAATACCATCAGAAGGTTCTCCGTCAGGCGCTTGGGGCACTGTATCTTCACTGTCCACTTCAATACCATCAGGAGGTTCTCCGTAAGGCATCTGGGGCCCATTCATAGTAATCTCTCTAGTCCCCGAGCCAGCTCCTTCTGATTCCTGGGCAACAATGTTCGGTGGGATGAATGGATTAGCATCAGGATTCAGCCCCTGTACTAAGTCAGTGTCCTGTGTTTGGCTTGCACTGTTTGCTTCAGTATCGTCTGTACTTAGATTCTCTACTTCGTAACACTGGTCCTTACCCAGGGCTGGGCCTTCCAGCTGTCTCTGTGGAGCTGCAGCTCTTTGGTGACGCGGTCTTGGTTCTTGATCCTGTACCCGATATGGCAGCAAAATGTTCCGATGAAGAACCCGTTCTCGACCCCCACATTCTCGTTGTACTACATACACTGGTAGTTCTCCGGCACGACGGATAACAGTGTATGGTGTGTCCTCCCACCGATCTTGCAACTTGTGCTTCCCTCTGGGACTCAGATTCCTTACCAACACACGGTCACCTGGGTGAAGTGGGCTTTCTCGTGTGCGTACATGATAATGTTGCTTGTTCTCATCTGCCCTTTTTATCATCTCCTGCATAGCTACGTCATATGCATGGGTCAGCCTACCTCGGAGGTTTTCAACATAGGCTGCATACGGATGAGTATGACTGGGACTGTCGACCCCAAGGGTGACATCAATCGGCAATCTGGGATGACGCCCAAACATCAGGAAATAAGGGGAGAAACCAGTTGATGAGTGTCTTGTGGAATTGTAAGCGTGCACCAATCCTGAAACATACTCGGGCCAATCCTTCTTCTTATCAGAATCAAGGGTGCCCATCATACCAAGGAGGGTTCTGTTGAAACGTTCCGTCTGTCCGTTTCACTGAGGGTGGTAGGGTGTTGTCCTTGTCTTGTCGATGTTCGCGAGCCTGCATAGATCCTTAATGAGGCGTGACTCAAAATCTTTCCCTTGATCAGAGTGACAAATGACCAAAATGTTAACTGACAACTGACGAATGACCAAAATGTTTACTGACAACTGACATGTTGTGTGATAGCCTGTTATTTTATTTTCTGGAAAGAACCTTAGTCATTTTATTAATACTATTGTGAATAGCATATTATGTTCCCTAAATTATTCATTCACCATTTAAATTCAACATAGACAGGGACCAACTCGAAAGCATTTGCTACTTTGATCACTCTGCACATATTCTGAAGTTGTTCTTTAGTTATAAATCCGTTTTGCATTTTTTTGATAACATATATAATATAATTTACTGCTTTGGCATTTTGTAAGTTTGAAAGAAACATGACAACATTGAAAGTTACAAAGAGGGGAGCAACAGTAGAAGAACTCCACGAAATCTTAATATTTGATATGAATAATTTTTACCTGGACAGCCGATAAACTCAACCCTCATTGAGACGTGTCCGTGCCAAGTTTTGGGATGCACACGAATGTAACGTGCAACAATGGCAGGCGACACAACTTGATTGACAATCGTGTTTTTGTCTGTGTTTCCGGCGAAGACCTTCGGATTTCAAAAGATTTATCGTTCATCAGTTCAATAAAAATAATTAGAAATAAATGCCTCTCGAGTTTAATCGTGAACTCTCTACGTATGATGTTCAGGTCCTCTCACCTTAACATTTCCATTCTGTTTATACAGTGCGTATATCACTCCATTGTTACTGTATGAAACGCTATAGCTTTTTACCCACTGATCACATCCTGCACAGTCTCTTCCCTGGATCTGTATCATAGTCACAATCTGTGGGTGTTTGAAGTCAACCTGAAGCCACTGATGTACATTGTTCTTCTTCGCACACCATGCACCACCCTTTGTTCTTGTAGCCTTGAAATTTAGTCTGCCGTTGGTCGGTCCGACGTTTCCATCCCACATGGACGAAGCCGTGATTTGTGCGTCTAAAATAGTACCACTTTCCATACCAAGATACTTTGGATTCGTACACTCACCTGAAAAATATGAACACACATTCATTGCTCATAATTCATTAACATTCCTTTACCCTTAGACATATTACTGCGACACCACAGGTTGTTTTACGGCCCCCGTGATCCCCGTGATGAGAATGGTCTGTACCACGGGTCACTGTTTGGCATAATTTTGTGTGGCGGCGTGAGAAAAGCGACGTGTTGTTCTACATTGTAGACAAAGAATGCCTCGTTGTAGATAGTAGAATGACACATTGTAGACAAGTTTGACATTTCAAAACCGCAGAACGACTGACTATGAGATCTTAGGGACCGGTCATTAAGTAAGGGGAGTACCGGGTTGGATAAAAACATTTTTTTAATTATTTTTTTCCGAACGCTGTCGGATATTTTTCGAAAACAATTCAAACCCCGTATGAGTTTTGACCTGAATTTTTCATATCCCGTTACATAGTTGATTACAATATCCCATACCCCGTAGGTTTTCCTGAAAAAAAATTCATACCCCGTACGATTTTTATCCAACCCGGTACTCCCCTTAAATAATGACCAGTCCCTTAAAATATGAACTACCATCTTAAATCTTAAAATATCTCAGATGAATTGGCACAAAAATTCCTCCATTTACCTTAAAAGTTAAGCCACGTTATGTGGTTGTCTTCAAATACGTTAAGTAATAAACTCCAGAACTTAAAGAAGAGTAGGAAGCATTTTTCCCCAGCGATTTATAGACTTTGAAATCAACAAGGCAGTCGAAACTTGCCTACAATCATACTGGCTGCCGCCGACAAAAAATCTACCCGGCGGTATCAATGCCAAACAGTAATATTCACATCACGTGGGCCGTAAAAAACTTGGGGTGTCGCAGTTTACTGGGAAGTACCAAAAAAGGAGATGTTGACTAAAACTACACACGAGTGAACAAGATGGTAAAACAGGTGAACACGAGTGAAAAAGATTGATTTTAATATTTTATTAAATAAAGATGTACATAATCATAACACTAGACAGAGAAATAATGCCCATCTTAAACAAGCAAGAACAAACTGGGGAAAGCATTGTTTTACCTATCAGGCTTTGGACGAGTGGAATTCCCTCCCATCCGAAATACGAGATTCGAACTCATTAGCCTATTTTAAAGCGCATTTTACTTTTTAACTTTTTAGATTTCTTATTGTATATACATCTTTATCAATTTTTACTTATCATTGTTATTAATTAGTTGTAACTATTCTCTCTAAACTTTATTTTACTTTATTAGTTATGTTACGCAGGGCCCCATTGAAAAACTCCTCGGAGATATGGGCACCCTGTCTAAACGTCGTTATTATTATTGTAAAACAGGTAAACACGAGTGAAAGAAGGTGAACACGAGTGAAAATTTATTGAAACTATATTTTTCTTTGTTTTAAATAATTGAAACTATAGTAAACCAGCCAAACTATAGAATCTAACGAAAACTAGCCTGATTTTCAGACGGTACGAGGTAGTGAGCGAACGACGTCGTACCGTCTGAAAATCAGGCTAAGAGAAAACCAAACGCTTGTCTGAGAGGCATCTGATACAATCTCGTACCCAGACTCCATTTGTTTCTTACTGCGCATGTCGAGCATGTCGACATGCGCAGTAAGAAACAAATGGGGTCTGGGTACGAGATTGCATCTGATAATGATATATGATGCATGTTGACAGATCGCAAACCACAAAGTAGGATTTAATTACCTCAAACATCAAAATAGATGACAAGCTGTCAACTAAGTCAATAAGTTTAGATTAACTTAGCGATAACAAGGAGCCCATTACCCCGATAACTCAATTTATGTTATTATTCTGAGTTATCGGAAGAACTCCCATACAAACCTTGTTATACAGTCAGAACTTGGGCGGCCTGTGGTCGGACCGTTAGTAAAGTAATGCGGGGTTTGGAGGGGTTTGACATTATTACCTGAAATGATTTATTATTTCTGCCCATATCGGTGCAGTGTTAGTGTTCATCCAGGGTAATTATTTGATTATTTCTCCTCATTTTCTCCACACTGATAGACCGGGACAACCGGACAACGGGACAACCACTTTGACGAAATAATTCTAAGTCTCAAGTCGTTCATCGCCAGAAATAAGTGACATTCAGCAATGGCCAGCGGCTGCACTTTTGAATCCTGCGACCGGAGTTCGACTCCTACACTGGACATAATTTTTTTGTTTTACTTCTTTTTCTCCTTTCTCAGTTTTATTTATACTTTTCCTCTATGTTTACGCTATTAGAGCCGCCTTCAATACTAAAAACATTGTTGTTTACTGGCTCCGACACGGTCGTGAATGGAGATACCGCTGACCACAATTGGTATCGCAGACTCTTCTCTATAGGTCCAGTTAGGTCCTATTTTAGAAAAGGAACAATTCATTTGAATAACTGCTGGTCAGTTACAAATACATTGCAGTTTCACAAGGAGATAACAAGCTGTCCATAGGTATGTTTTCATGGCGTTTTAGACGCTCGTGGCCAGAGATATTATGGTCTCAAGACAGTCAATTTTACGGGATTTAGCGTACAAAGATGGAGGATTCTGATGGCTCACTTCTAGACCTTTATTCAACTGCAACACATTAATATGAAAGAACTTTGCAGCCACTTTGGAGGATGCTTAATGCGAAGATCGAGTCTTCGTTCGAGAGGTGAGGAGTAGACATTTTGCCAAACAGCGTCAATTCCCACGCAATATCCAAACTATAAACTTGTAGTATGGTGTTTTTTCGCTTATTCGCACTGTAGCTTCTGTAAATTAATTGAAATTTCAATGCCTGTACTTCGTTCGTAAAATATTAATACGAATTTCACGAGCACATTGCTAACTATTAGGCAGCTGTATGTACTATAGATTGTAGAATCATACCCTGCATAGACATTTTGAATTTTGTATGTATGGAAGTGAGAAATTGTAATTTAGCGATTTCACCCCTTAGTTCGCTTGTAATGTTATCAACTCCATTCAGTCACGTCTGAGCCGGAACTTGGTTATTGCGCAACCGCTCGTGTCACTTATTTCTGGCGATGTGTCCCACTGCCCAGGACAACGGGACAACCATTCTTTATGCATACTAATGAGTATAGCTGAGAGACCGGGACAACCACTTTGACGAAATAATTCTAAGTCTCAAGTCGTTGTCCCACTGTCCCTGGACAACGGGACAACCACTTTGACCAAATAATTCTAAGGACGAAATCTGCTCTAGCTGGTAAACCGGAATTGGTGTGGTGTGGTGTGGAGTTGGAACGCAGGCTCACACAAACGGCTGGTAATCGAGCCTAGTGATTTATATATGATGGTGCATTCACGCACTTTAATGGTCTGGATTTCTCGTGCTTCACGTCTACAACATAAACTTTGCACTCAATTCAACTCATTCGCAATTTTACAGGTTTGTCGTTACCAAAGTTTTCTTAATAAAGCGCGTGAAAGTTTATATAAGCTTAAACCTGTTCAGCTGCCTCCTACTATATACTATACTCGCTACTCGATCGCGAGGTTTTGTTAATAGTTTTCCAATTACACAATTACACGGGATATATTAAGCACTGAATTATTCGTGAACTTGGATGACATTCAAAATACCTACGAGAAAGAGTGGAGAGATTTTGCCATTTCCACGCCGCCGCCATGTGCACTGCCACACTGAAGACAGGCCTCCTGCTAAGAAGGCACGTCTAGCAAACTAGCAAACTGAACATTACCACGGGCGTAGCCAGCCATTTTCCCCTTTAAGCCCCGAAGGTACAAGCCAAACAAGCGCTAAACTCCTAAACACTATTTCCAGCGTTTTCGATGCAATATTCCTCGTCATAATTATATGTTGGGGTTCCATTGAATAGTGCAGTGGATAGCGTATTCGCCGTGCTCACGCAAGGGTTATAGAGTTGAGTTTATAATAAAAGTTATACAAAAATATCGCTACCACAGCAAAACAAAAAAAATCACCAAAATTATTGTTAAGCCCGGGCTTAACTTAATTGAGTTACAGTAGAATCACGTTAACTCGCTACGCAATAACAATGGTTCGTTTTTAAAACAGCAATTCTCGCTAAACTCTCGGTAACTTGCCCGTCTGTGTTTTTAATTACTTCCCCTTGTTGTTAATATACTGTATTCGCAACATTGTTTTTTTAGAAGTTTAAAAAAAAATCATCACAGAATCTGTTTAGTGACAAAGCCATTCGGTTACTTATCTCGGTGAAGCAAGTTAGGTCCAGTAACCAACTGTAACCAGTTCCAGTTCGCGGTCAATTCCGACATTTTGAAAGGGGTGCAAACATGGTGCGAAATACAGTAGTTTATATAGGAATCCGGTGCCAAATAATTTCCATAAAATAGAATTTCTGAAATATTGACTGTCTGCAAACTTTATAAGATACTAGGTAAAAGATGAACTGATAATATAATAAATGCATATTATTAGGAGCATTATACTGCGACTCAATGCTTTCAGTTACAGATAACTATAAAACATATTACAACTATGTACATCGACTTGAGAATGTGGATAAATTATACATAAAATAGAGTTTCTATGGTACATAAAATAATCAATTACAGCAGGAAATGTCACTTAGGAAACTATTTTTGATAGTTTGGATTTGAATTGTGCTAATGAGTTAAGTTGCCTAATGTGTTCTCGCTCTGTCACCATAGTTACAAGTACGTGATCTGTAAGGACACGATTAGGCTGATAGAACTCTAAGGCCTACGGCAAACGTCGAACTAGCCATGAACTTAATTCAGTCGAACCTATTAATTTTGAAATAGGCTCATGGATGGTACGACGTTTGCCGCAATCGAGATCGACCTATTCAATAGGTACGAGTCCAGCATGAGGTTCGAGTAGCCAAGTCGGGAATTACGACTCTGGTGCGACTTTACGGCAAACGTCGTTCTTAACACGCGCCGACCTAAATTCATAAATTATGTAAAATAATAAATAAATCATGCAAATAGTATGGATTGTGCCAAAATCGTGAAAACGACATCTCCCCCATCTCCCAAACATTGAAGGTGGTACAAAGGCGATTTCGAAGGCGAAATGGCGGCCTATCGGAAGTGATTGCCTCATGACGCTCTGCCGGAAATGTGACAACCATCGTCTCCTACACACGGCACCAAGTGCTGTGTAGAACACCATTCTTCTGTTTGTGTTTTGGACAATCATTTTCCACAGAAAGGCCTTTCTTTAATATATTTGACCGAGCGCTGTATTTCGCCATATCACTAACCGCGGGCGAAAAGTGAAATGCGCCAGGACACGTGTTAGTTCCCGTAATTTAATTAGGCGCAAGTGAATTAAGATCGACATAACGGTTCGACGTTTGCTGCCACGTCGGCCCTAAGTCGATCTTCTACCGAACCTATTTTTTCATACGATCGGCGCGACTTAAGTTCGACGTTTGCCGTAGGCCTAAGAGTTCCGCGATATATGTAGGTGCTAGACCGTGTAGAGCGCCCTCCCTCAAATAAGCCCCCGCTCGATTAAGCGTCCCCCTTGTGCACGATATTCGAAATAAGCGCACCCCTCGATTTAGCCCCCCCCCCCCCCCCTTCCCGGTACGGTACGGTACGATACAGTAAATGATTAACAGAAAATGACATTACTTGCGTTTTATTGAAAAGTTACGGCATGTCCCTATACGTATAACTAAAGTTATTTTGGTGATAAGTTTCTTTTCATCACCTATTTAGTGAGGACGATAAAGATGATGACGTTTTGGATATTACAGAATCTAGTGACTGAATACCATACCGTTATACTGAACGTACCTGAAGTAGTTACCGTATTGCAGCAATCCAGACTGTGAAAAACGTTACTGTTAATTGTTTATAACTTCAATTTTTTTCATTTCAAATACTTGTTATCGCGCAACGAAAATATTTCCGAGTTCAAATCACGTTGTTTTATATTAAGCCTCCCCCCTACGGCAAGAGACTCATTTCGTCAAAGTGGTTGTCCCAGGACAGTGGGACAACGACTAGAGACTTAAAATTATTGGGAAAGGTCTTCCTCTTGTGCTGGTGTATCACTATACTCAACACACGTGATGTCATTTGGTGCTTTACAATGAATATTCAAGAGAGGGAAAGAATGACGTCATGTGGTGCCTTGCTACACCAAGAAACCCCCATTTTATGTATATTGCTGGTTTGCACGTGACGTCATAGCCGCCATGTTGGTGTACCTTTAACAGTAGATTCTTCGTTAGCTTCTTTTGTTAGGTACACCAACATGGCCGCCATGCCCTTTGTCATTTGAATCTCTGGGGATTGAGTGAAAACCAGCAATATATGTCCATGTCATCCAAAAAGAGGTCATTAATTGGACAGGCAAAGTTCCCATTGTTGTTTCGGGAAGGGAGGTAGAGAAAATCCAAGAAAAGGAGAGCTTTAACGACAAGAAAATTACAGGCAGGAGGAAAAGGAAATAAAATAAAAAAAATACAGGAAGACGGTAGAGAGTCATGTGTTCAGCTATTTTGGCGGTAAGACTTATTTTGGCCGAGAAAATCGAAGCCAAAGTTTATGTAAATCAGGACGAAATCTCAAGTAGAATTAAAGGGGCTGGGTCACCTGGTGCCCGTGCGCAGTAAGTATGCTCTTGAGGTAATTAGCCTATCATAAATATTCAAAATTCTTTTGCGATCGCAATGGTTTCTTTCGCAAGCAACAGTAGCATTGTATCTGATTGGCCAGTTCAATGAGAGCTTATTTCTGATTGGTTGAGGGTAAGATTGAAACCCTTTCAATGTTAGCGGGTAGATTTTGTGTAAGAAAGTAAAATTCAGTTACGGAAGTTCACCTCGATTTATCCGAAAATACAGCAATGAAAGTCCGGCTAAATGTGTACAAAAACTCTTCACCTCGTCAAATGTAATACTAGGGATTGTTTACTTGTCTTCGCTTAGGACAATCTGGCGCCATTTCTTGTGAAAATCGTCAACATTTTGCGAAACATGGTTTTGGTCCCGTGTTGACTTGAACGCTGAACGGACGGTTTTCAAATTTAGTCGTCGTTCCTTGCCTTGCTGAACGGAAAACTCCCATCGTTTGGAGTTCTAAAGACTTGTAAAGAGAGTTGGAATTCGCCTCCTTTCATGATAATTGTTGTGAAGCCTTGGTTCGTTCGTGAAGTGTTTATAAATGCTTCGCTGGAATAAAGTCAGTGAGATAGCTTGGCTCGAACTTCGCCGTTTCCTAAATAATTATTTTTGAAGAGCCGACAAAGTAGCAGGTTCAGTTAAATTTCAGCTATGTTTTATTACCTTGTTTTGATTCTGGAAAACGTTTTCAGGTGAGTTCGGGTTGTCCTTTGTCTTGGCTTTGGTGTGTTTTGGCTGGTGAGTTTGTCTTGGCTTTGGTGTGTTTTGGCTTGTGCTCAGAAAAGTCGCAAAATAAACTCTTTCTTTTCTTTCATTTTGTCCGTTTTATAAAACATGTTATTGGCAATGTTATTCATCTTCTGGCGTTACTTTTGTTATACCTTGCCGAGTCAAACACTAAACGTTTCGTGTGGCAACAATCTCAATCAACTACTCTTCCTTGGCCTTTAGCTCCCGCCAGGTTTTGAATATTTGTTTGCTTAAGTATATAGCAGCATGTTGGCTTTTCCAGTGTCGGTCATTTATTTTTTTCGTCAATTGCCTCAAGGCAGGCGTTTTCCTTCTTCCTGCCCCGACTCATTTACCTCCCCTTCCTCCAGAGCCTTCATTCATCAGAATTTCAACAAAAAATGTAAAAATGAAATACTCTACATTTAGAATGAATGCTAAACAAAACGTTCCTGCAAAAAAAAATGTTTTAGAGGTTCGAAATAAGAGCGATGGAAATGGATTTCTGAAAGGTTCCTTCGGAGGGAGGTTTGATTTCGTACTCCCGGAGTCGGAAATCAAATTTTGCCTTTGGCCGTGCGATAGACTGGTAATGAATGAGCGCTGACCCAGCCCCTTTAAAGACACTGATGTTTTATTAATTACCTTTGTTTTTGCTACATGAATTATTAATGCATGAATTTGATAAAGTATTATATTGTCAATCTGCTGCATTATACGGCCTTATATTGTATGACCTTGTATAAAAAAACACGTTCAATAACACCAAACAGGATATGTTCAGTTAATTTTAACTGACAAATGACCAAAATGTTAACTGACAACTGACAAATGACCAAAATGTTTACTGACAACTGACATGTTGTGTGATATGTGCATGCATGCCGAAGGTTTTAGGGGAAGCCTGATATTTTATTTTCTGGAAAGAACCTTAGTCATTTTATTAATACTATTGTGAATAGCATATTATGTTCCCTAAATTATTCATTGACTCCGTCACAATTTAAATTCAACATAGACAGGGACCAACTCGAAAGCATGTACTACTTTGGTCACTCTGCACATATTCTGAAGTTGTTCTTTAGTCATAAATCCGTTTTGCATTTTTTTGATAACATATTTAATATAATTTACTGCTTTGGCATTTTTTAAGTTTGTAAGAAACATGACAACATTGAAAGTTACAAATAGTGGAGCAACAGTAGAAGAACTCCACGAAATCTTAATATTTGAGATGAATAGTTTTTACCTGGACAGCCGATAAACTCAACCCTCATTGAGACGTGTCCGTGCCAAGTTTTGGGATGCACACGAATGTAACGTGCAACAATGGCAGGCGACACAACCTGATTGACGATCGTGTTTTTGTCTGTGTTTCCGGCGAAGACCTTCGGATTTCAAAAGATTTATCGTTCATCAGTTCAATAATAATAATTAGAAATAAATGCCTCTCGAGTTTAATCGTGAACTCTCTACGTATGATGTTCCGATCATCTCACCTTAACATTTCTATTCTGTTTATACAGTGCGTATATCACTCCATTGTTACTGTATGAAACGCTATAGCTTTTTACCCACTGATCACATCCTGCACAGTCTCTTCCCTGGATCTGTATCATAGTCACAATCTGTGGGTGTTCGAAGTCAACCTGAAGCCACTGATCTACATTGTTCTTCTTCGCAGACCATGCACCACCCTTTGTTCTTGTAGCCTTGAAATTTAGTCTGCCGTTGGTCGGTCCGACGTTTCCATCCCACATGGACGAAGCCGTGATTTGTGCGTCTAAAATAGTACCACTTTCCATACCAAGATACTTTGGATTCGTACACTCACCTGAAAAATATGAACACACATTCATTGCTCATAATTCTTTAACATTCCTTTACCCTTAGACATATTACTGCGACACCACAAGTTGTTTTACGGCCCCCGTGATCCCCGTGATGTGAATGGTCTGTACCACGGGTCACTGTTTTGCATACTTTTGTGTGGCGGTGTGAGAAAAGCGACGTGTTGTTCTACATTGTAGACAAACAATGCCTCGTTGTAGATAGTAGAATGACACATTGCAGACAAGTTTGACTTTTCAAAACCGCAGAACGACTGACTATGAGATCTTAGGGACCGGTCATTATATAAGGAGAGTACCGGGTTCGATAAAAACATTTTTTTAAAGATATTTTTTTCGTACCCCGTCGGATATTTTTCCAAAACAATTCAAACCCCGTATGAGTTTTGACCTGAATTTTTCATATCCCGTCACATAGCTAATTACAAAATACCATAGCCCGTACTACGTAGGTTTTCCTGAAAAAAAAATCATACCCCGTACGATTTTTATCCAACCCGGTACTCCCCTTAAATAATGACCAGTCCCTTAAAATATGAACTACCATCTTAAATCTAAACATATCTCAGAGGAATTGGCACAAAAATTCCTCCATTTACCTTAAAAGTTAAGCCATGTTATGTGGTTCTCTTCAAATACGTTAAGTAATAAACTCCAGAACTTAAAGAAGAGCAAGAAGTATTTTTCCCCAGCGATTTATAGACTTTGAAATCAACAAGGCAGTCGAAACTTGCCTAAATCATACTGGCTGCCGCCGACAAAATATCTACCCGGCGGTATCAATGCCAAACAGTAATATTCACATCACGTGGGCCGTAAAAAACTTGGGGTGTCGCAGTTTACTGGGAAGTACCAAAAAGGAGATGGGGGGGGGGGGACTAGGGGGTTTGAGTGAAAATATGGGGTGGGCCCGCCGGCCCCGCCGAGCCTCCCAGCGGATGTTCGTAGGATTCCCGTATACCTCAAGCACATAAGGCTCCACATACATAAATAATTGGCAATTCTCTATGTACGCGACCAGGCCGCGGCGTACACAACTTTTTGCCAATTCGTAATGTAGGCAAACCGGGCGCGGCGTTGAGCCAATTAGATATGCGTCTGTCCCCCAGTATACCCAGCGAACAAAATGAGGTACGGACAGGATAATTGTAAGTGGCTGACAATCGGCAGTACGGAGACGTGTGGGAAACGCTGCATCGATACGTATTGCAAAGTGCACCGTCAAAGACTGTGGAAAGGCAGCACGTTTCCACTGCCGTGTCGAGTGTGCGACGTTGGCATACAATCGGAATCTCGTTTGTGTAGACCTTGTGGCGCAAATCGCGTTGGCCAAAAACTGCGCAACACTGAAAATAAATCTCGTAGGATATTCGGCTTTGTGCTCCAAGAACTCAGGTCTCGTCACCCCATTTAGAGGCTGGTGTTGTGAAGCGTATACCGACCAAGATGGACGCTTACATAGAAGAGATACTCAACGATACGCCTGACGACAAGGCACCTGCTGCATTAGCCGGTGTTGTCCAGAATATTCTGGACTGGGACATCCCGGAGGATGTCAAGCATAAGCTACTGCTGCCACTCATACCGACAAAGGCTGGAGACAACAAGGTTGAGCCACTCTCCCAACCGGAAGAGGAGAGTCCGGAGCCCTTGGACGACGGGAAGTACTACTCGCTGTTTGTTGGTGGCGCCCATCGTCTGTTTCCTAACAGGGAAGCAACGGCGTTTGGGAGGAACGTCACCCCCGAGACATACAAAGAGGTTCGTGAGCTGGGCGGAAATAGTGCCATCAAACCAAAGCCTGTCGTGCGCGGCCCCGATATCGACGACGACGGGTCAGTGTGGTGGGTTTCTCACGATCGCGAGATGTTACGAGCAAACGAACTTCTGCCGGAAGTGTCGGAACTGCTGGACCCTGATCAGCGCTACATGCTATTTACGGTGGTTGGCAAGGCCCCTGCTGAGCCGCTTGCCCCAGTATTGGAGGAGGATGGCCGCTCTGAGCATAAAATGGGTGGGGCGTTGGTTAAACGGGGGGACGAAATAACCACAGGTGCGCTAAGGGGAATAGACAGCGGAATCTGGGAGAAAGGGCGCGAATATCTGGTTTATGTCAGGTACGAGCTGCGCCCCCTACCAGATCAAAACGGCGAACCGGGGCCAATGTATGCTCCAGAGGGGGAGATAGAGGACGCTGAGTTTGCCAACTGTGTCGTGGGCTATGTCGCTGACTACCTGAGAAACAAATGCACTGCACGCTCATTGGGCCTGATCAAGAAACGCCGTAAAGTGCTGGAGGCCTTCGACGAAAAACTGGCCGTCTCGGGTTGCACGAAAGAGGATCTGTTCCAACTGGAAAAGAAACTCGAGATCAAGCTTGTGGCCGTCGACGCCCTTGGTAACACTCTCTGGGATTCGGGCAAGTACAGCAAAGGATACACACGTATCACTATTCCCTGCCACAACAACCACGCGTGGACCGAACTTCCCACAGAGCCAGCCATCAAAAGCGTACACGCACTCGACCCTGCAGCAGAGCAAGAACTCCGAGCTTTGTATCAAGACAAGCCCATGACAAGCGCAGCCACAAAGACACGCGAAGCTAAGATATGTGAGACACTCATCCGCTTCGTCAACAGGTTGATCCCCTCAAACACACGGATATGGTTGTGTGGCCACGTGATCGTTACGCACAAAGGCAAGCTCTTCCGGTGGCAGAGGGACAGCGTGTCTATCGATCGTGCCTTCAGTGACGAAACGGGGTACGACCTCGAGTGCCTGCCGGACGACCATCCAGCCTGGAAGGAGTACGAGGAGGCCACGCACTCTATGGGAGGAGCGATCTGTTTCCGCTTCAAGAAGTGGTTTCACAGAGAGGATATCTGCCCAACGCCTCCCAAATACCGGGGGGTATGGCAGCAGGCACAGGTGGAGTCTAAAGTCTGAAATAGCGAAGAAGACGCCGGAAAACAACCCCACGAGTACATCGATATGCGCGCCGCCTACCTCGGCTGCGAGGACAGCGTGTTTGGTGGGGTGTCAGACGCCATGGATCTCGTCCGAGAATACGGCTTCCCTACGAACATCTATCGTAAGGCAAGCATTGAGGGAAGGCCTCTAAGGGACGTCCTTCAGCTGACAGGAGCCATTCAACTCTCGGAATGGGAGTTCTCCAAAGGTTGCCATCCATATACTGTGCGTCGAATCAGTAAACATCTTCAGCAAAACGACGGATGGCTCACTACGCCCGAACTCAAAGACCTGCTCGACTCTGGAGACATGATAAAAGCTAGCGCCAGGGAGGTACTTTACAGCGTAGGTAAAAATAAGTCCAACCGGTTCCCACACTCATCCAACCAAACGAAGGACCCTACGTATCCTGAAGCCTATAGAGGACTGGGATCCATACTCGCTGGGACACAGACTGGACTACCTCGCCGAGGACATCATCATTGACGAATGTTGCAAGCTCCAGAGCCTTACCCTGTACACTATTCTGAAATACCTCGCCACCCGACCCTGTCAGGTCGTGTGCTGTGGCGACGACGGCCAGGTGCCCCCCTGGGGCGACAAGGAAGGTCCACACGACATGCTGGAGGGGTGGGTGGGGTGCGCTGAAAACGTGCGCTGGTTCGACACAGATTACCGATGCGTCTGCGAGCTGTACGGCCTCCCATACAGCGTGTGTAATAGCACCCCGGCTGCGGATTGCCTTGGCAATCCGACCTCCAAGCTTCACGATATCAAGAGTCGCATATGGTGCCAGTCCAGCTCTACGCAGCTGGAGGTATTCCGCGAGGAGTGGGTTGGAGTGGAGTTCGCCCAAACACGACCAGACGACCTCTGGGTATGCTCCACAAACGAGATGGGGGCGCAGGTACAACGACGATTGCTCAATCAACATAAAATGAACTATCCTAGATCCCCAGCCTACATCAGGTTCGACCCAGACCCTAGCATAGCGCACCGCTACCGAAAGCAAGGCCGACCCGTGCAGATTCCCGGATCTCGGAAAAGAGTGGATGCCTAGCTGCAGGGTCACTGTCGTACACGTCCCATTGGATATCGTGCTCGAGAGGCTTTCCCTCGAGTGGAAGTATGCTGGTTGGGGAACCGTCCATAGGGTACAGGGCAAGACCATACGCAATCCTCGCCGACTCTTCATTGTAGACCACAGCCTTGAAGGCTGGATTACGAATGCAGTGTATACTGGCGTGTCGCGTGCGCAACGTGCCGATCAGATAGTGCGTGTCCTCCCACCTGGGGATGCACCGAGTCCTTTAGTGCCAAGTACCCTGCAATCCACACCAAACGAAGAGCTCATTGCTGCACGGCTCAAAAGAGACGTGATAGAGGATAGGCAAAGAGGAAGGCCCCCGCCTCTGGCATAGTATATAGGACGGAGAAAGGCATCGAGGTCTTCACCAGACATGCGTTTTGCTGCCATTGTATTGCAGCAGGTCTATCAATCTCCAACAGGCAGTCGCCGTTCGTTCGGGGAGCCACGAGGCGGTCCTTCTGAGGTCTGTGGGACCGTTGAGCACTTTTAAGCGCGAATCTCGTTATGTCGCTTCGTCTTTGCGCCACAGCTCAAGGCTGCTATTAGCAATCTCGTCAAATCCGGCTAAGCTACCAGGAATTCTGTCTCGTTTTGCCGCCGCGGCTACGCCGTGCATTGCACACCAAAGTTCCTCCGCAGCCATGCTACCTATACCGGAAAAAAGGTCCCCTTCAAATTACAGGAAGCGGCTTGCGGCGTACCCAATGGCGACGGCCCCAGCGCCAACGTAAGCTATCTCGGCATTTTTCTGTCCTCGGCTCGGTTCGTAGTAGTCGTTGAATTGCGGCTTGGGACCAAGCGTGTTTTCACGTTGGTGTGTCTTGTTGTAGAGTTTTAGGGCGTAGTCGGTGTTTACTAAGGTTTGCTGCGCCCGCGCTTCCATCTCGCGATTCTGAGCTCGCCATTCGTGGAATTTTTGCAGCTTCTTTTGCCATCCCGCGTAGTCGCGTTGGTATTTCTCGAGAGCCCTGTCGTACCTTTCCTTTTCTTCTAGGGCTGCTGAACCGCTATCGCCAGCAAAGAACTTTGCGAAGTAGTCTCCTCCAACGAATGCCGTAGCATTGAGAACGGCCCCGCCTATCATGATGGCGATGGCAGCCATGTCTTGTATATTATAATGGCGAAATGATATCTAAATGCTGGCGGGAAGGATCTTCTGGTCCTCGAGGTAGCCTTTCCGAGCTACTGCGCCAGCAACGGCTGCTGTCATTTTCGCGTAATTCACGCCGCTGGAAGAAGGGTCCTTAGTGAAATCTTCCCGAAGGACCTTGCGTCCTATCCAACCGATGCCGGCAACCAAGCCGGTGATGATGGCGGCGTCAGTGACGGTCTTAACGATCTTGCTTTCTTGCATGCTCGATGGCGTTGTGATATAGCAAAGCTATATCACGAAGTGAGGCTCGCGTTTAATAGGGCGTTACTCCATGGCCAACAGGCGTGTTTGCGGTCTGTTAGCGGGCTTTTCCTCAGTCTTCGGGGGAAGAGCCGGGGCTTTGGGTGTCTTCATGCTTGTCGTCCGGACAAGCGCGCACGCGACTTCCTGGCGGCGGGTATAGAGACCGAGGAGAGAGACAATAAGACTAGCCATGCCGATGATCCAGTAGCCGGAGCTTGCCGTTGTTTCAGCGGCGCATCGTCCTTTATTTGGGATAGAGGGGGTCGATTTCGTTTGCTCATGTTGCACCGCAGCCTTCTTTGCGCGGTTCTGTCGATTCCATTCCGCCAAACGCTTTCCTGCCTCTATCCTTCCCGGATGCTTAGGTCTTGTAGCCGGAGGATCTGGACTTGTAATTCGCTCTTGAACTTGCGCACCTTCTTGCGCAGGTCGCTCATTATGTTCTTGTTCAGGTTCTTCCATTCTTCTTACGATAGCCAAAAAAGGGCCAATCATTTAAATCGGCGGCTACAACGTCGACAACGTCTGCTTCACCAGTAGAGGTCGCCGGTTTGACATCGACATGCTGCGCTACATGCAGTGCGCCTACAGAGGCTTCCACAGATTGCGCGTAACTCTTGGTTGATGATATAATTGGAGAGCAGGTCATTGTGGAGTTGCTCAATGCTATCGATTGGAAGCGCCATTCCCATTATCTTAGTGGTCAGCCTTAGAAAACTGTCAGCCAACGCATCCGTTGTACGACTCGCCAGGGCCGTCTGGTAGCGCTTCTGGTATTTCTTGACATTGTCAGGGTTTAAACGCTTTATGTCGTTGTGTGTGAATTCATTGCCCACCATCTCTTTGCACTTCCCTGAGGCGACGAGAACAGCCAGCTGCTCTCGCGCACCTTCTGTTTCTGCATCCAGTATCTCCACATCCCGGACAAACGGTGTATCGGGTGTGTCGGTCAGCAAGCTCTCAAAGTATTCGTATGTCATCGTTGCTTGTTATACTATAGCTACGCTATAACACCATAGGTATATATAACAGAGGGGAGATCAGTCTTTAACTCGCAGCCATGCTTATACCTACGGTATATGGGTGACGTGAAGAGAACACAAGCTTAGAGAACGGGTGGGTTTTTAAGGCCTTCATGTACTCCTTCATCTGCTCCTCTGACAACTCTGCGTGGCCCGAGGGCGTTAGATCAAAATCCAGGCCTAGTCTCCCAGGGACCAAAGTAACGCCCTAAGAAAGCTTCGGAACCCAGATGTAGAGCGTCTCTCCCGGTGAGGCTGACGACGGATTCAAAGTAACCCTGTGGACGGTTCTGTCGGCCTTAAGGCCACGTGGTATCTTTGGCGTGCGATTTGGATCAAGCTTTGAGCTGACTGACATTATGCTTATACCTTCGCAATTATAGCTATGCTATACGTATAGGGCGAACTGTTAGACGCGTCTAAAACGAGTTGCTATAATACCATGGATGACATTGACGTAAATGATCATTCGTCGGACAAAGGTGAGGGTGCCGGTGGCGGCGATGACAACGACAACGAGACCATCCCTCTACTTCCACTTCCAGGTACGTCACAAGGTGAGTCGATTCCTATGACAACAACGTCCGACTCCTATCACGAAACCACTGGCAGCGCAGAGACGTTATTCATGACGGACCCAAATGGAGCTGCTCGAGAGCTTGGCCTACGAACGCTCAAGAAAGTCTATCCAGGCCTCAACCAATACTCGATAAGGTTCTCTTTGGGCAAAACAGGAAAGATCCTTATCGAGGCTTGGAACACAAGAAAAGGGTGGTGGACAAAACCACGCCAGTTGTTCAACCAGGATGGTAGCATCCGCAAAGAGGTAGTGGCCTTAAAGGGCTTCAAGCTTGCTATAGGGGCCGTCGACGAAGTACAGGCGCAAAACACCGAGCGCATTCAAGAGCTGCAAGAGGCCATTCGCGACGATCAAAGGCCATAGATAACCCAAATACGCCAGACGCAACTCGAGAGGCCGCAGAACAAAGTAATTCCGAGAGGCAGTTGGAAGTCGACTCACTGGAGCGCGAAAACCAAGAGCTGGCGGAACGAAAGCCACCCAGAGAACGGCTCCGACTCGTATTAAAAAAATAGGCCTTTACCGTCGTCGCGGTTGCTCTGGCCGTTAGCACGACTATCGCTGCAATCGTTAAGTCCCTCGCTCGAGTTGCGAAAGGGGTGGGCAACGGCTTGAAAGAAATTGGTAACAAGCTAGCAGCGATGCTCCCTGGCATGATCCGAAGCATCGCGAGTTTCGTATTCCGTGCAGCGGGCGAGGCCATCAAATTCCTTGGCGAAAATGCCTGGTTACTTGTGCTCGCCGTTGCGGCCTTCATGGTGCGCAACTACCGGAAGAGATAATAAGTTACGGCGACTCCCAAAGCTGACAGGCCAGCCTTGAGTGCAGTGTGGTCGCCTTTCTCTCCTTCCGCTGTAGTTTCGACAGTCAGAACGACATCCTTAGGCTTAACCGTTGAATGCTCAGCTGTTGCATTCGGCTTTTTCTGCTTAACAGTTGCAACCCGTTGGAAGGACTTATTGCTTGGGTGGTTGTTAGGTCGTTGTACTTTTGGGCTTCCTCCCGCCATATTGTGAGCGCCTACCTGCTGGGTAGAGCTGTTAACGTTTTCGTTGACCCCCATCACCATCTTACCAGTTGCCTTCTGAAGCTCGTTGTTGTAAACGGTGACACTTTCGGTGTTGATTACGAGGTCGCTTGGCATTAGCCACGCCCCCTGAGCCACCGCAAGATCCAATTGCATCTTCGCCTCCTGTACAGCCAGTTGGAACCTCTGGATACTTTCTCCAATGTCTGTCAATTCGATAGCGCTTTGGAGCAGCACTAGAAACTCCCTCTGCACCTTTTGAGCACTGCCTGCGTTATCATCGAGGATGGGAGCTCGAGCATTTACTTGTGAACCGAGGATGCAGTAGATGAATGCCTCAATGGTCTGGTTTAGTCTCATAATGCCAGGCTTCGTAAGCCCACGACCCTCTCTCGGAATCGGAACCATCCAGCTATATTTCGTAGTGGGGTTGGCCATGTAGCTGATGAGGTTGGAGTTCGCAGCTTTCCCGCCTTGGTCGGCGAACTTAAAGTAAGTGCCGTTGGGCCAATAATTGACGGTTTTCTCTTGATCAGCCCAAAGAGTTACCCAACCACGCATGTATGCTTGGGTGACTGTCATTTCCTTGCCCACATAGGCCTCATAGGCAATGTAGACGTCCCCTAGGCCTTTGTTTGGGCCCTGCATGTCCCGGAAGTCAGCATTCTTAGAGAGGGCGAATTCGCTTGTGAGCCTATCATAGGCAGCTGCATTGTAGGGGTTGTATTCAGGGTCAAAGGCTGTGTCTCCTGGTAGGGGGACTCGGAGCTCTTGGAGAACACGACGAATTGTGAAGTAGATGTGGAAAGTTAGGAGGGAACGAATTATTGCAGGTAGGGTCATATTTATTAAGTGATCATCCCAGGATATCCCGCAGCCTCCAGTCGCGCACCACGTAGCAAATGAAAGCTGCTGTGGGTAGTAGCGCATATGAACACGAGTGAACAAGATAGTAAAACAGGTGAACACGAGTGAAAAATATTGTAAAACAGGTGAACACGAGTGAATAAAAGGTGAACACGAGTGAAACTTTATTGAAACTATATTTTTCTTTGTTTTAAATAATTGATTTTCAGACGGTACGAGGTACTGAGCGGACGACCTAGTACCGTCTGAAAATCAGGCTAAGAGAAAACCAGACGCTTGTATGAGAGGCATCTGATAATGATATATGATGCATGTTGACAGATCGGAAACCACAAAGTAGGATTTAATTACCTCAAACATCAAAATAGATGACAAGCTGTCAACTAAGTCAATAAGTTTAGATTAACTTAGCGATAACCAGGAGCCCATTACCCCGATAATCGGACCACTGGCCGCCCAAGTTCTGACTGTATATATAACAAGGTTTCTATGGGAGTTCTTCCGATAACTCAGAATAATAACATAAATTGAGTTACCGATCTTCTGTAATACAAGGTAAATAAAGGAAGAAGGCTTACTTGAAGTTGTTTTGTCGTCCTATGTGTGATTCAGGTCGCTAGAACGGTGTTTTATGGAATTCTTGAGTCATACGCTTCACCCCTCTAACCAGAGCTGACGGGTAGAGGGGTGAAGCGTATGACTCAAGAATTCCATAAAACACCGTTCTAGCGTCCTGAAACACACATAGGACGACAAAACAACTTCAAGTAAGCCTTCTTCCTTTATTTACCTTGTATTACAGAAGATCGGTAACTCAATTTATGTTATTATAATGAGTTATCGGAAGAACTCCCATACAAACCTTGTTATACAGTCAGAACTTGGGAGGCCTGTGGTCGGACCGTTAGAAAAGTAATGCGGGGTTTGGAGGAGTTTGACATTTTTACCTTGAAATGATTTATTATTTCTGGCCATATCGGTGCAGTGTTACTGTTCATCCAGGGTAATTATTTGATTATTTCGCCTCATTTTCTCCACACTGAGAGACCGAGACAACTGGACAACGGGACAACCACTTTTACGAAATAATTCTAAGGGACAACGGGACAACCACTTTGACGAAATAATTCTAAGTACGAAATCTGCTCTAGCTGGGAAACCGGAATTGGTGTGGTGTGGTGTGGAGTTTTCCAATTACACAATTACACGGGATATATTAAGCACTGAATTATTCGTGAACTTAGATGACATTCAAAATACCTACGAGAAAGAGTGGAGAGATTTTGCCATTTCCACGCCGCCGCCATTGCACTGCCACACTGAAGACAGGCCTCCTGCTAAGAAAGCACGTCTAGCAAACTGAACATTACCACGGGCGTAGCCAGCCATTTTCCCCTTTAAACCCCGAAGGTGCAAGCCAAACAAGCGCTGAAGAAGCGAGCTCCTAGAGGGGTATGTGGATTTTTTTTAAATTTTCAAACTCTGAAACGCAATTTTCAGCGTTTTCGATGCAATATTCCTCGTTATAATTATATGTTGGAGGTCGATTGAATAGTGCAGTGGATAGCGTATTCGCCGTGCTCACGTAAGGGTTAGAGTTGAGTTACTAATAAAAGTTATACAAAAATATCGCTGCCAAAGCAAAACAAAAAAATCACCAAAATTCTTGTTAAGCCCGGGCTTAACTTAATTGAGTTACAGTAGAATCACGTTAACTCGCCACGCAATAAAAATGTCAATTTCCGCTGGTTTGTTTTTTTAAACAGCAAATCTCGCTAAACTCTCGGTAACTTGCCTTCTGTGTTTTTAATTACTTCCCCTTGTTGTTAATATACTGTATTCGCAACATTGATTTTTAGAAGTTTAAAAAAAATCATCACAGAATCTGTTTAGTGACAAAGCCATTTGGTTATTTATTTCGGTGAAGCAAGTTAAGTCCAGTAACCAACTGTAACCAGTTCCAGTTCGCGGACAATTCCAACATTTTGAAAGGGGACCCGTCCAACCATGGCGCGAAATACAGTCGTTTGTATAGGAATCCGGTGCCAAATAATTGCCATAAAATAGAATTTCTGAAATATTGATTGTCTGCAAACTTTATAAGATACCAGGTAAAAGATGAACTGATAATATAATAAATACATATTATTAGGAGCATTATACTGCGTCTCATTGCTTTCAGTTACAGATAACTATAACAAATAATACAACTTTGTACATCAACATGAGAATGTGGATAAATTATACATAAAATAAGTTTCTATGGTACATAAAATAATCAATTACAGCAGGAAATGTCACTTTTTGATAGTTTGGATTTGAATTGAGCTAATGTGTTAAGTTGCCTAATGTGTTCTCGCTCTGTCACCATAGTTACAAGTACGTGATCTGTAAGGACACGATTAGGCTAATATAACTCTAAGGCCTACGGCAACCGTCGAACTAGTCATGAACTTAATTCAGTCGAACCTATTAATTTTGAAATTACTCATGGATGATGCGACGTACTCATGGATGGTTCGACGTTTGCCGCAATAGAGATCGACCTATTCAATAGGTATGAGTCCAGCATGAGGTTCGAGTAGCCAAGTCGGGAATTACGACTCTGGTGCGACTTTACGGCAAACGTCGTTCTTAACACGCGCCGACCTAAATTCATAAATTATGTAAAATAATAAATAAATCATGCAAATAGTATGGATTGTGCCAAAATCGTGAAAACGACATCTCAGCCATCTCCCAAACACTGAAGGTGGTACCAAGGCGATTTCGAAGGCGAAATGGCGGCCTATCGGAAGTGATTGCCGCATGACGCTCTGCCGGAAATGTGTACTTTGCGCTTTAACGTCACAAAATACATTTGCCTTAAATGCGAAATGCCCTTTTGTAATAAATGCTCAGTATTCGAAAGTAATAAAGACGCGTTTGGCTGGAATGCCGGCAGAAGCACTGGCTCTTGCGAATGTAGCGATATATAGCTCGCTTTGAAACGCTTCTACCATATCAAGTCAAACCATCCGGAATGTCGTTGAAAACTGCGGCATGATCGAATATCACAGAAATCGCAACCGCTAGAAACATGGCCAATAACGCCACTTGCAGTGACAACCATCGTCTCCTATACACGGCACCATGTGCTGTGTAGAACACCATTCTTCTGTTTGTGTTTTGGACAATCATTTTCCACAGAAAGGCCTTTCTTTAATATATTTTATCGAGCGCTGTATTTCGCCATATCACTAACCGCGGGCAAAAAGTGAAATGCGCCAGGAAACGTGTTAGTTCCCGTAATTTAATTAGGCGCAAGTGAATTAAGATCGACATAACGGTTCGACGTTTGCTGCCACGTCGGCCCTAAGTCGATCTTCTACCGAACCTATTTTTTAATAGGATCGGCGCGACTTAAGTTCGACGTTTGCCGTAGGCCTAAGAGTTCCGCGATATATGTAGGTGCTAGACCGTCCTCCCTCAAATAAGCCCCCCCCCCCCCTCGATTAAGCGTCCCCCTTGTGCACGATATTCGAAATAAGCGCACCCCTCGATTTAGCTCCCCCCCTTCCCGGTACCGTACGGTACACTCGCAGTGACAACCATCGTCTCCTATACACGGCACCAAGTGCTGTGTAGAACGCCATTCTTCTGTTTGTGTTTTGGACAATCATTTTCCACAGAAAGGCCTTTCTTTAATATATTTGACCGAGCGCTATATTTCGCCATATCACTAACCGCGGGCGAAAAGTGAAATGCGCCAGGACACGTGTTAGTTCCCGTAATTTAATTAGGCGCAAGTGAATTAAGATCGACATAACGGTTCGACGTTTGCTGCCACGTCGATCCTAAGTCGATCTTCTACCGAACCTATTTTTTAATAGGATCGGCGCGACTTAAGTTCGACGTTTTCCCTAGGCCTAAGAGTTCCACGATATATGTAGGTGCTAGACCGATATATGTAGGTGCTAGACATCAAATAAGCCACTCTCGATAAAGCGTCCGGAGGCCTTCTGCACGACATTCGAAATAAGCGCACCCCTCGATTTAGCACCCCCCCGTACCGGTACCGTACGGTACAGTAAAAGATTAACAGAAGATGACATTACTTGCGTTTTATTGAAAAGTTACGGCATGTCCCTGGGATACGTATAACTAAAGTTATTTTGGTGATAAGTTTCTTTTCATCACCTAATTAGTGAGGACGATGAAGATGATGACGATTTGGAGATTACCGAATCTAGTGACTGAATACCATACCGTTATACTTAACGTACCTGAAGGTAGTTACCGTATTGCAGCAATCCAGACTCTGAAAAACGTTACTATTAATTGTTTATAACTTCAATTTTTTTCATTTCAAATACTTGTTATCGCGCAACGAAAATATTTCCGAGTTGAGATTTAGAATTATTTCGTCAAAGTCGTTGTCCCGTTGTCCCATTGTCCCGGCCTCCCAGCTATACTCATTAGTATGCATACCATTTTGTTGTCCCGTTGTCCCGGGACAGTGGGACAACGACTAGAGACTTAGAATTATTGGGAAAGGTCTTCCTCTTGTGCTGGTGTATCACTATACTCAACACACGTGATGTCATTTGGTGCTTTACAATGAATATTCAAGAGAGGGAAAGAATGACGACATGTGGTGCCTTGCTATACCAAGAAACCCCCATTTGATGCTGGTTTGCACGTGACGTCATAGCCGCCATGTTGGTGTACCTTTAACAATAGATTATTCGTTAGCTTCTTTTGTTAGGTACACCAACATGGCCGCCATGTCCTTTGTCATTTGAATCTCTGGGGATTGAGTGAAAACCAGCAATATATGTCCATGTCATCCAAAAAGAGGTCATTAATTGGACAGGCAAAGTTCCCATTGTGTTGTTTCGGGAAAGCAGGTAGAGAAAAGCCAAGAAAATGAGACCTCTAATGAAGAGAAAATTACAGGCAGGAGGAAAAGGAAATCAAAAAATGAAATACAGGAAGACGGTAGAGAGTCATGTTTTCAGCTATTTTGGCGGTAATACTTATTTTGGCCGAGAAAATCGAAGCCAAAGTTTATGTAAATCAGGACGAAATCTCTAGTAGAATTAAATACACTGGTGTTTTATTAATTTATAAAGCCTTATATTGTATGACCTTGTGTAACAAAAAAAAACGTTCAATAACCCCAAACAGGATATGATCAGTTAATTTTAACTGACAAATGACCAAAATGTTAACTGACAACTGACATGGTGTGTGATATGTGCATGCATGCCGAAGGGTTTAGGGTAAGCCATTCTTCTATTTGTGTTTTGGACAATCATTTTCCACAGAAAGGCCTTTATTTAATATATTTGACCGAGCGCTGTATTTCGCCATATCACTAACCGCGGGCGAAAAGTGAAATGCGCCAGGACACGTGTTAGTTCCCGTAATTTAATTAGGCGCAAGTGAATTGAGATCGACATAACGGTTCGACGTTTGCTTCCACGTCGGCCCTAAGTCGATCTTCTACCGAACCTAATTTTTAATAGGATCGGCGCGACTTAAGTTCGACGTTTGCCGTAGGCCTAAGAGTTCCGCGATATATGTAGGTGCTAGACCGTGTAGAGCGCCCTCCCTCAAATAAGCCCCCCTCGATTAAGCGCCCCCCTCGATTAAGCGTCCCCATTGCGCACGATATTCGAAATAAGCGCACCCCCCCCCCCCCCCCCTTCCCGGTACCGTACGGTACAGTAAATGATTAACAGAAGATGACATTACTTGCGTTTTATTGAAAAGTATAACTGAAGTTATTTTGATGATAAGTTTCTTTTCATCACCTAATTAGTGAGGACGATGAAGATGACGACGATTTGGATATTACCGAATCTAGTGACTGAATACCATATCGTTATACTGAACGTACCTGAAGTAGGTACCGTATTGCAGCAATCCAGACTGTGAAAAACGTTACTGTTAATTGTTTATAACTTATTTTTATTTTATTTCAAACACTTGTTATCGCGCAACGAAAATATTTCCGAGTTCAAATCACGTTTTTTTATATTAAGCGTCCCCCCTACGGCAAGAGACTTTGAATTATTTCGTCAAAGTGGTTGTCCCGGGACAGTGGGACAACGACTAGAGACTTTTTGGGAAAGGTCTTCCTCTTGTGCTGGTGTATCACTATACTCAACACACGTAATGTCATTTGGTGCTTTACAATGAATATTCAAGAGAGGGAAAGAATGACGACATGTGGTGCCTTGCTATACCAAGAAACCCCCATTTGATGTATATTGCTGGTTTGCACGTGACGTCATAGCCGCCATGTTGGTGTACCTTTAACAATAGATTCTTCGTTAGCTTCTTTTGTTAGGTACACCAACATGGCCGCCATGCCCTTTGTCATTTGAATCTCTGGGGATTGAGTGAAAACCAGCAATATATGTCCATGTCATCCAAAAAGAGGTCATTAATTGGACAGGCAAGGCCATCCCTTCATGTAGGACGACACGATTTGCTACCAAATTGTATTCTATTGTATTGTATTGTATTGTGTTGCGTTCTATTGTTGTATTGAATTGTATTGTGTTGTATTCTATTGTATTTTTGATAAAATTCGTGTCGTCCTACATTAAAGGGTTGCCAATACTATTGTGAATAGCATATTATGTTCCCTAAATTATTCATTGACTCCGTCACCATTTAAATTCAACATAGACAGGGACCATCTCGAAAGCATGTGCTACTTTGGTCACTCTGCACATATTCTGAAGTTGTTCTTTAGTTATAAATCCGTTTTGCTTTTTTTTTGATAACGTATTTAATATAATTTACTGCTTTGGTATTTTTTAAGTTTGAAAGAAACATGACAACATTGAAAGTTACAAAAAGTGGAGCGACAGTAGAAGAACTCGACGAAATCTTAATATTTGATATGAATATTTTTTACCTGGACAGCCGATAAACTCAACCCTCATTGAGACGTGTCCGTGCCAAGTTTTGGGATGCACACGAATGTAACGTGCAACAATGGCAGGCGACACAACTTGATTGACGATCGTATTTTTTTCTGTGTTTCCGGCGAAGACCTTCTGATTTCAAAAGATTTATCGTTCATCAGTTCAATAATAATAATTAGAAATAAATGCCTCTCGAGTTTAATAGTGAACTCTCTACGTATGATGTTCCGGTCCTCTCACCTTAACATTTCCATTATGTTTATACAGTGCGTATATCACTCCTTTGTTACTGTATGAAACGCTATAGCTTTTTACCCACTGATCACATCCTGCACAGTCTCTTCCCTGGATCTGTATCATAGTCACAATCTGTGGGTGTTTCAAGTCAACCTGAAGCCACTGATGTACATTGTTCGTCTTCGCACACCATGCACCACCCTTTGTTCGTGTAGCCTTGAAATTTAGTCTGCCGTTGGTCGGTCCGACGTTTCCATCCCACATTGACGAAGCCGTGATTTGTGCGTCTAAAATAGTACCACTTTCCATACCAAGATACTTTGGATTCGTACACTCACCTGAAAAATATGAACACACATTCATTGCTCATAATTCATTAACATTCCTTTACCCTTAGACATATTACTGCGACACCTCAAGTTGTTTTACGGCCCCCGTGATCCCCGTGATGTGAATGATCTGTACCACGGGTCACTGTTTGGCATACTTTTGTGTGGCGGCGTGAGAAAAGCGACGTGTTGTTCTACATTGTAGACAAAGAATGCCTCGTTGTAGACAGTAGAATGACACATTGCAGACAAGTTTGACATTTCAAAACAGCAGAACGACGACTATGAGATCTTAGGGACCGGTCATTATTTAAGTGGAGTACCGGGTTGGACAAAAATCAATTATTTTCTCTACTCTGTTCCGAAAATAACTTCTTTATGCTCTAGTCCTCCCTTTACAAAAACCAGTACAACAATATAACAAAATCATGTATTATTGTTGGTAGGAAGGAGCATACAGAACTAGAATGAACGTAATTCGTAACTGATTATGGTCTGTCAGCAACGCATAATTCCGTTTATTACAGGAATTACATAAATTAAATAATAAAATACAATTATTGTATTGACATGTTACAATTGACTTAAATGTTTCCAGCTGTACCAGGGAGGCCAGAAAAAACCTCCAACCTTCTAAAAACCACTTGGGGAAAATACAAAGGTAATAGAAGGAAATCTGGGTCGGGACCAAGGCACAGCTGTTGTCCCCCGACAGAACTGTACAAGCTTCTGAGATGGTATAAGTACCGAACTTGTGACAGAACAAGTTACTATGTAAGCCAAGGTTTTGTGAAACAATCAAACGAGACTTTACTTAGACTTTAAACGTATCCGTCTTTGACCTTTTCAGACTTCTATCTGCCACCCAATATGGCAGCCCTAAATTTGCATTGGAAGTGGCACCTCCGAATCTAAAACTATAAGTTTACTATAACCCGACGGATCAATGCCCACTTCCGCTGATTTAACTTTTAAGACATCTCTTGCTAAGTACTTCGTGTTTTTCAGAGAACACATTACTTTTAGAATCCTCTTCATGTCTAGTAGATCTGATTATAAAATCAGTAGATTCCTCTGCGATATGAGCGTGACGAATGTCAGTTCAGCGGTAAATAATAATATGGGCATGTCTTATTGAACGTTTTCGCATGTAAACCCATGCCCATCTCTGTACTTATCAGTTTTGTTTGATTCAATTTAAATTCTTCAAACCTGCTATTTTATGTGCCCAGTTTATAACATAGTAATTAATAAGTATTTAAACTTTTTCCTACCTTCCAACATTGATTGAAGAAATAGTGAACCGGATAAAGTCATATCTGGCAAATATATACCAGAAAATGATCGCTATCTTGGCACCATATTTTAAAAATTCTGCAATAATCGAGGACAGTATTATCTGCCCTTGTAGCGTTTAATATTGAAGGCCATAAACTTTTATGGATTACAAAAGCTATAGAGCTTGAGGAAAAACAAACATCCATCTATTTTTGCTGCCCTTGCGATGTCTAGAAATAAATTCAATATTCTGTTATATCGGTAATTGGTTAAGTATCCAAGTGGATTTATCTAATTATCCGATCTATAGAAACTTGGATTTTCGCTTATAACTATGTCCAAGTGAACTGTTATCTCTATTATGATTCAGTCGCGTATCACGACTCCCAGAGGTCCTAGACTGGCTGGGTACGGGTCCAAGTGGTCTCGTTGAGGACGTAGGTGTTCCATGAACAGCACTGCGTTGCTCCGTAACATGATAAGGTCCAAGTGGTCCTTCAATCATCACCAAGTGTACGAAATCATCCAAGGGTCCAAGTGGTCCCAAGGTATAAACATACACGTCAACTTGTTTGTGACCTGGTCCAAGTGGACCCAAAATGTATAAATAACATGCGTGACAGTAAGTGCCTAGGTCCAAGTGGTCCCAAGGTATAAACATACACGTCAACTTATTTGTGACCGGGTCCAAGTGGGCCCAAAAGATATAATTAGCGCCTTCAACTCAGATTAGGTTTGCAAAACCTATAAACATGACACGTGTGAACTTATTTGTAACTGGGTCCAAGTGGGCCTAAATGATCAGATTTCCTCTTAGAACTTCCGTTACCTGAATTCTATAATCGATCGCGTCCTGATGAAATTATAATAAAATAACAACTGTACTTAGTTCCATCGAATCGTAGAGTACTACGGCCGCACGGCTGTTTCAACACGCTGAATTCGCGACATTAGGTTCCAGTCAATTGCGCGGTTAAGCCAGCAACGCCTGTAACATTGCCTGCTGAGATAGCCGCCATTTTGTTTGTCGTGTTCCACGAGTAGATGAAGCCTCAAAAGAAATACCTCCAAAACGTGCACATCTTTAATTTTGATTGACTAATTTTGCACGTCTAGTAGAAATATAGTAAGAAATGACCAGTTTATCAAAAAAACTAGCACTAATTGTGAATACGAGCATGAAACCTGTGGAGCTTTTGATCCGTAATGTCCACACCCGACTTTTTCCAGATATGAAAATGGAAGTTTTTCAAAGAAACAGTGGGGATTATATGAGCAATTGATGGACAAAGGTAAGTTATTACTTTTTAGTTATGGTTCCATTTGACCACAAAGTGACCTCAAAAAGTTGTTACCATTTTTTTTTCAGGCTTGACTGCCACTAGTGCATGGTGTGCTTTCAGTTTCAGTTTATGCTATTTTATACAAATTATGTCCACTGGCCTGGCATAGCACCTAATCAACATCTGCTTCAACTGTCCTAAATGCAGCCACCTGAAAAGCGAAGTCAAAACAACGATCTGTGTATTTAAGGTAAGTTTTAGCCCCTGCCTTCTTTTATTCATAATCCTGCATTCGTAACCTTAATATTCCAACTTAGCCTTAGGTCTAATAATACTTTGTACGTGCATATATATGTACAT
This sequence comes from Actinernus sp. WN-2022, assembly GCA_030867875.1. Classification (NCBI taxonomy): domain Eukaryota; kingdom Metazoa; phylum Cnidaria; class Anthozoa; order Actiniaria; family Actinernidae; genus Actinernus; species Actinernus sp. WN-2022. The sequence goes on from JAOWCC010001501.1 coordinate 44,729,303, forward strand.
AATTAGTTTCTGGCAGGTTTCCAGAAAATTATTATTATCCTGTTCCCAATTCGGATGGGACAATTTGCAGGTGTTTCGGTCCAGTGATGATGAAGCCGGCTAGAGAAACACTTAAGCTATGTTGGTAGTATTTCAGATACATGCAGTATTGCTTACATACCCTATCTAAACATAAGTGACAGTGCTCTTGTATCGGTTAGTATGATTATGATCGGTACCAAAATTCCTATGTAAATTGTTTGCCATCCATAATTTGTACATAAAAAATTCTGCAGTTGTACAAAACTTGAAAGTAAATTAATTACTTCCCCTGAATCTGCTGTCTGCCATTTTTGGAAGGCAAGTAAACTACCCTAGGGATCTACCATGGGTGGAAGTTGAGCAGAACCAGAAGCCTTTAGGCTTTATAGGGGTCCTTTCTATAAACTGCATGTAATGACCTTTTCCTGTGTTTGCCAAAATATATGTACAACAACATGCACTACTGTGTCACTTAAATATTATCAGAATTACACTTTAACTACTCTTCTTTTGGGAATCTCTTTTTCACAGGGGGAGCTCGACCAATGTTGGATGGATGGGATCTTCTGTGCTGTCTTTTACCATCAGCTGAATATATCTCTCTTCAGCCGATTCATTCGAAAATGCAAAGACTTAGCAACTTGCTCTCCCATCATTCCAGTACCCATCCTAATACTCTCCACCCAATTCATCACATGTTTCTCCAGGATGTTTAGCTTTGGAGTTAAACTGGCTGAAGGGAAATGTTTTTTGTAGTAAGCCATGAAGAAATTACTATATGTACACATGCATATACCATACAAGTGAATAGTATTTTCACGCACCCTGGTTGGCTACTCTGAATATCCTGCACTATTCACTCCCGGCTTGGTGACAAAATGGCACTCGTGACGTATTTACTTGAGAATGGCATTTTGAACTTTCTGACTATTTCACTTATGTGGTATATAATAAAACAATTATTCACTTCAGTGTCGGTGACTAGCAGTGGATATTTACCTCAAACAATTTAAAGGAAGTGCCTAGCCACATTTTTTTACGCAGGAATAATGTTTTACTTACTCAGCATTTGCATACAAGTGGAAACAAACACCGTCTGTCAGACTGTCTATTTGCACTACTGCTGTTAGCCTTACCTCAGTTCCCTCTTTGATCTTAATAGAAAATGGCATTTCCTCGATTGGCATCGAACCAATTAAACTCCTGGTCAACTTCGCACTGTTGTTTTTCACTGGCCAGTTGAATACGAAAGCTGTGTAGCCAACTATACATAAATATATATATTGGGTCGAGTTTTTAAACAAACTCTTAAACACCGTCTATTGTTTTGAACACACTAATACAATATACGGTGTTTGAGATTTAATTTAGACTAGTATTTTTATTAAAATATCGGCTTAGGGCAGATTTTGTATGAGTGGGACAAACTACGACATGTCGGTCACCGTGCTGTACTGTAATTCTGTGATTTGATTGGATCAGTAGGACGTAAACAATGGGACACCATTTCAACGTCACAGCATGCTGTACGGGAACCGTGCTGTAGTTTGTCCCACTCATACAAAATCTGCTTTATCGTTCTTTAAGAACAGGCGTATTTGGTTTACTTATTTGGAATGTTCATATAGCTCAATATGTTGGCAAAATACAATATGTGAACAATTTGCCGTCTCGTGTATCGTATTGTTCCAAGGCAATCCGAGTGTTGCTTTCATAGCTAAACCTACCATGGGCTTGATACGATGTTCACTCCCAGTTCCGCTTCCTTCGCAATCGCCGTGCGTTGTTTTGCCCCAAGTATTATCATTTCTAAAGCGTATACTTTCTGTACCTGTCTCTTTACTTTTAATTACTGGATGCAAGCTGCCTGAAGGGTCACGGGTACTGTTCCGTAAACAGGGAACAATTTGTACGTGAAGAGGCTAATGATATATACAAGCCAAACAGCGGAGGAGTGCAAGATTTGTTACGAACGACTATCACCGTACCAACAGTGTTTCCAACATGATGGACACCCTTAGGTGGGACAACCTCGATGTTCTACAAAATTCACTCGGGCATGGTTAACCTTAAATTCCCTCCTGAGATGGTGATATCAGATCCTAGAACCAGACCTTGTAATCCTGAGAATTTTCGCCACCTACAGTCATCTGTAAATGCATTTAGACAGACGTTCGTTCTACGTCCTTGGGCGTTTCAAGTCCAAGCTCGTGCCTCCCACTGAGTCACCTAAAGTTATTATTTGTAATATTTGATTATTTATTTCTAATGTAATTTTTTGTCAATTTGACAATTAACTTAATGAATTAACTAGTTTTTAAAACTGCCCACCGGCACAACACTGTACCAGCCTGCCGGGATTAGCTTTAAGCTATATATGGCAGTACATATATTTAGATTTAGACAAGTGTAAATAGGTACAAAAAGGTCATACAAAAACCCGACTAATTCACGTGAAGCTTAAATTCATATACTTTACTTAGGGTTTCTCGTGTTTGAAGCTTGATTAGCTTGAAATCACTGGAGCCGAGCATTCTTTTAACCCGCAAATATGCAGCGAGCTGCTTTCAGTTTCTACTTTATCTAGGGGTTGACCAAGCGGTGCCTCGAGTACCTCCTCCACAGCATGTGCCAACGTGGCTTTCCCATGGGTTCGGTAGTTCGTACATGGTCGCTCGTGTCCATCTAAAAGCTCCAGTCTGACACCATTTTTACAAACTTTACATAACTATAATGCAGCCACCAGCATATTTTGCTACAGTTGTGGGGCATCCGTTATTGATACAGCGGCGAGTTGGGACTTACAGACGGGCAAAGGCATAAATTTCAGCAGGTAGGCGTGAACAAAACATTGTTCGAGGCATTTCCAGCAAGAGTAGTATTCGCATGACCCTTGTATTGGCTGCTGCAGGATGTTCTTGAAAATTTGGCAATGCAACTCTTCTGACAGATCGAGAAAACATTATGCTTCTGGCATTGAACCTGGATGAGAAGTTTAGGCGCAGTTTCAGTTGGAATTATCTTTATGCTAACACGTGTTTGGTCGTGACAAGTTAATATTTTGGGTGGGTCGTACTCTCCCATCGATCCTTTCTTTTTTCGTTTTTTCGCCTTGGTAATGCAATGGCAGCATGGGATTTCACTCAAATGGTTTAGTGGCGAGCCATCGCGCGCTTTGTTCTCTTTTCTTTCTTTAGCATGTTGGACCAACATTCGAAACAGCCTCTTAGCTTGGTGAACACCGGGCTTGTCAACAGAAAAGTCTACCGAGAGAACCTTGAGAAATTATTGTAACGCCTCGGAAGTTTGACACCTACCTGTAACGCTCACATAGCCACGGCAACACCGCTGGAGTTGGCTTTGCTGATACTCTTGCATATTTTGTCTCGGTCATCGCTGAAATTGATACATTGTCAACATCGTCGTTGCACGTGTAAAGTTTTGCTCATGGTTATGAAGAAAAAAATGGTAACACCATTTCACAGTAAGAAAACAGAAAAGAAGATAAAGCTGATTTTAGACGTCTGGTCAAATAATCTTTGCATTGCTCACGTATTGCACATTTACGTCTTGAAAATTGTATTGACAATCAAAAAGCTACGAGTGTATTCGATACGAGTTTTGAGGTTTACAGCAGTTACAATGTTGTTTTCCAGAAATAATACAGATTTGACTCCACACTTAGCACGATATCCCTTTTGTCTCGTAGAATACTCAATCTGTCGGTCTTCATACAATGCTGAGACGAATAAAGTTCAAAATTCCCGCGGTGTAACACAGACTCAACGAGGACGCCATTTTGGTTGTCGAGGAAGCCTATCCTTGGCAACAAAATATTGACCGAGCTGCGGCCTGGAACCTAATGTCGCGCGCGAAACAGCCGTGGCCGAGCAAAAGTTTAGGTGAACTGAACATGGAGTTCTCGTTAGAACCTAACTCGTAAACCGATACGATAAGTATCAGCAGGTATCGATAAAAAATGGCGACGGTGGCCTGTACCACTATGTATCCATGGGTAAAAGATGTTCGAGGGCCAATAAGGCAACATAAAAATAAATCCCTACGCATCTAGCACAAATATGAGTAAAAACTCTAGGGATGAGATAAATAGGAAGAACGAGCGATTTGTTCTCGTACTCGCGAATATGTCAACTGTGTAGGAACCCAATTTGTATGGGCCATATCGAAAGATTATCTCTTAACTCGATCTACAATTCTACTGATAAAATCAGCTCGCTGATTCTGATCTCTAGGGATCCATACGACTTCGAATCTTATGTTACTAAGTAGGTAACAGTAAAATATTTATAAAGCGATGCTTGCATGCTTAAATCTTCGACACACGTGTAACACTGATTATCAGTGTACCATTTTGATCGTATACAACAGTATACAAAAAGATCCCAGGCCTATTTTTGTTTACGTGTCTTAACTCCAAGATGACCACTTTTACCGGATTTTTACACCGAAGCCGAAATCGGGTTTACTACAGTCGGTTCTTCTGTAGCACCGTCTAATCTAGACTGCTTCGCGGGAGTTATTAGAAAACGTTTCTGACGAAGGCGTGGTAATAAAAGGAATTGTATCTCCCTTCGTCTATAATCTTAAATGACATCGCTGGTGGTTGATCTTCATGTCTCTCCGATATTGACAATAATTAATATGAGCTCTGAGTGTACCTTTGCCAATATAACTGGGTATAACACTTATCGTGTGATTTAATTACCCTTGAACTCGTAACTGTCTCGTTTAGAGTGTAATGTTCTTTACCTTTAATAAGTTCTTTTACTAGTTCGTTATTAGATATGCTACTAGTATATTGGAGATATTTTCCGCTTGTGCCACTGGCTTGGTTTTCGTTGTAGAGCCGGGTGTATGTTTTGTATACAGGCAGTTACGTCTCCAAAGACCTGAAGCAGATGTCGACTTGGTTCTGGAAACGGGTGCTGGATGTTTTCGTTGACGGACGAAATTACTGAAGTTCTGAGGGGAGATGGTATCAGAAGTGGACGACGACGTCTGAGCGAACAGAGGGCGCTGCTTGACAAACTGAAATAAAGCATACGAAATTAACTGTCGAGTCATTTGTAGTAGTGTAGCCCTGAGAGTGAAGAACGCTTAATCTAAGTATCTTATATATGGTAAAGATACAATAGAAGAAACACAAACAAGTGTGGAATGTGAAATTATTTGCAATGCAAATACTGTAAAATCCGGACACGAGCATAAATACATTTATTTTCTCTACTCTGTTCCGAAAATAACTTCTTTATGCTCTAGTCCTCCCTTTACAAAAACCAGTACAACAATATAACAAAATCATTTATTATTGTTGGTAGGAAGGAGCATACAGAACTAGTGTATTTCTGTGATGAAACATGAGATAACAAAGAACGGGTAAAATTGGCGGGAAAGAAAAACTCTTATTATGAATCAACTACGCAAGCAAATACTCAATACTTAGCTTGGGTCCTTGAACTTGTCTACGAGAAGTTCTCTTCTTCTTTAAAGCTCTGTTCTGCGGGTCGAATATTCTTTTCGTCTTCAGATCCTAAGGCGAGTTCGTCAGAAAGGTATTCATCTACAGCGGCCTTGACTTCTCTATGAGTCCCAACTGACGACTTTCAGCTGTGAACGTGCTCCTACAGCGGCCCGGCGCTACTGGTTTGTCTGCAACCTGCTCAAGGTTTTCCGAATTAAATTCAAACTGTTTCTTGTTACGGTGAACTTGAAACTAACCGGTTTTAAAAAACCGACTTCAGCTTTTTCGATAATGAAGTGGTATACTTTATGTGGTCGTCAGAAAGTTCTCTAAACTTTGGCTCGAAGTAAGACTTCAACTGGTTCACTATGTCGTCAATTCGCTTTGGGAACCGTGAGATTCATCTCTATCGGACTTATTTAACTGTCGAGTCATTCGTAGTAGTGTAGCCCTGAGAGTGAAGAACGCTTAATCTAAGTATCTTATATATGGTAAAGATACAATAGAAGAAACACAAACAAGTGTGGAATGTGAAATTATTTGCAATACAAATACTGTAAAATCCGGACACGAGCATAAATACATTTTTTGTTCCGATTTTTTTTTCGAACCCCGTCGGATATTTTTCAAAAACAATTCAAATCCCGTATGAATTTTGACCTGAATTTTTCATATCCCGTTACATAGTTGATTACAAAATCCCATACCCCGTAGGTTTTCCTGAAAAAAAATTCATACCCCGTACGATTTTTATCCAACCCGGTACTCCCCTTAAATAATGACCAGTCCCTTAAAATATGAACAACCGTCTTAAATCTTAAAATATCTGAGATGAATTGGCACAAAAATTCCTCCATTTACCTTAAAAGTTAAGCCACGATATGTGGTTCTCTTCAAATACGTTAAGTAATAAACTCCAGAACTTAAAGAAGAGCAAGAAGCATTTTTCCTCAGCGATTTATAGACTTTGAAATCAACAAGGCAGTCGAAACTTGCCTACAATCATACTGGCTGCCGCCGTAAACGGAATTGGTGTGGTGTGGTGTGGTAATCGAGCCTAGTGATTTATATATGATGGTGCATTCACGCACTTTAATGGATCTGGATTTCGTGTGCTTCACGTCTACAACATAAACTATGCACTCAATTCAACTCATTCGCAATTTTACAGGTTTGGCGTTACCAAAGTTTTCTTAATAAAGCGCGTGAAGGTTTATATAAGCTTAAACCTGTTCAGCTGCCTCCTACTATATACTATACTCGCTACTCGATCGCGAGGTTTTGTTAAAGTGCCACTACGATCAAATTTTGACATATCAATGTTTTTGCATATTCATAAAGTAGAGTTCATATATTATTACCAGTTCAAATTGTTTTTCGATACAACGACAGGAAGTCTTATTTTTTTAGGTCCGAATATTGAATCTACACGCCCGCCATTACTGGAAGCCGTGCCCTTTGTTCAGCTTTAAACAAAGGTTTATTCACCGGAAATGATGTCATACACTTAACGCTCGCCTGCAGAACACAACGCCTGGAGGCATATTTCTACTAAAAACGTCTTCACGTACATAAGAAGAAAGTTATATTTATCTTTGCGAGGTTGGCTACTTTTTTATGCACGCTATTTCGCGCCACGAGGTTGTCGTGTTAAGTGTATGACATCACTTCCGGTGAATAAACCTTTGTTTAAAGCTGAACAAAGGGCACGGCTTCCAGCAATGGCGGACAGGATTTTACCGGTAAACTCTCCTAAAATTTGTGGTTTAAGATGCCCATTTGGGAATATTTTTTACTATTTCGGATATTTCTAATACTGATTGACCTATAGACACTGAAAAGGTGGCAAATCGAAATGGTAAATTTTCGTCGTAGTGGCACTTTAAAGGGGCTCTGTCATGAGATGCGCATGAACAGGTTTCAAGCAATTTAATGATATGCATAACACTTGAGAAATTGTAGAGTTTCAGTTCCTTGCGATCGCGATACAACGACAGTTATATTATAATACAAACTGGCTCTTGGTCGAAGGCATTCAGTTAGAAAAACATCTTTGTATTGTTATCACTGCTGCAATGGAGATTCAGGCTGAAGAGAAACACATTCTGGCGAGTTTCAGTGACCGGTTGTCGAATTTACCGGTATTTTACCGTAAACTACATTTCTAGGTATGCGAGTTGTGCTTTCTCGATGAGAACCTACAAAATGTACTCATCTATTCTCTCTCCAACTTTCAGGGAGATAAAATTACTTACAAATGCAAGAGTTCTTGTAGTCAGAAACGTATTAAAGGGACGAATGCAAGCAGGAATTAACAACCGAAGCGTAATTTCACTGGCCGCCGAAACCCGGGTACTGTAAACACGAAACTCGCATCTCAAAAGCGGTGTTTGAAATCGTTTCAGGCTCCCTAAATTTTCCAGACAAGGACTATACTCTTGTGGGCTTTCCTGACACGTTCTCCAGTGTTCTTTCAGGCTCTTCAAAATCTTTCTGCCGCCAGATTTGTTTTCTTCGTCCATCACGGCCAGTTGGCAGTTGAGCCGCCATTGAAGCTCGAAGTTCTTGTCGATGCCATCCCAAAATCTCATTACAACTACATCTGAATACGAACATTTCTGGTAAATATAAAACTTGAACAACTAAATATGTAAGATAAAGTACTATATGCTAAAATGAGAGATGGCAGCGATGTAGACGGATTGAATCAATGTTGTGATCGGGAGCTCCTCGGGATATATTTGCTTTTCAAACTTGAAAGCGTTGGCGAACGATTTCAAGTTTTGGACGGCTTAGTAACCAGGCATGTTATTCATGACAGAGCCCCTTTAAGAGTTTTCCAATTACACAATTACACGGGATATATTAAGCACTGAATTATTCGTGAAGTTAGATGACATTCAAAATACCTACGAGAAAGAGTGGAGAGAGTTGAGTTTCTAATAAAAGTTATACAAAAATATCGCTGCCACAGCAAACGACAAAAAAAATCACCAAAATTCTTGTTAAGCCCGGCCCGGGCTTAACTTAATTGAGTTACAGTAGAATCACGTTAACTCGCCACGCAATAACAATGGCAATTTCCGCTGGTTTGTTTTTAAAACAGCAATTCTCGCTAAACTCTCGGTAACTTTCCCTTCTGTGTTTTTAATTACTTCCCCTTGTTGTTAATATACTGTATTCGCAAAAAAAATATTTTAGAAGTTAAAAAAAAAAAAATCACAGAATCTGTTTAGTGACAAAGCCATTCGGTTATTTATCTCGGTAAAGCAAGTTAGGTCCAGTAACCAACTGTAACCAGTTCCAGTTCGCGGTCAATTCCGGCATTTTGAAAGGGGTGCAAACATGGTGCGAAATACAGTCGTTTATATAGGAATCCGGTGCCAAATAATTTCCATAAAATAGACTTTCTGAAATATTGACTGTCTGCAAACTTTATAAGATACCAGGTAAAAGATGAACTGATAATATAATAAATACATATTATTAGGAGGATTATACTGCGACTCAATGCTTTCAGTTACAGATAACTATAACAAATCTTACAACTGTGTACATCAACTTGAGAATGTGGATAAATTATACATAAAATAGAGTTTCTATGGTACATAAAATAATCAATTACAGCAGGAAATTTTACTTAGGAAAATATGTTTTGATAGTTTGGATTTGAATTGTGCTAATGAGTTAAGTTGCCTATTAATGTGTTCTCGCTCTGTCACCATAGTTTCAAGTACGTGATCTGTAAGGACACGAATAGGCTGATAGAACTCTAAGGCCTACGGCAAACATCGAAATAGCCATGAACTTAATTCAGTCGAACCTATTAATTTTGAAATAGGCTCATGGATGGTACGACGTTTGCCGCAATAGAGATCGACCTATTCAATAGGTACGAGTCCAGCATGAGGTTCGAGTAGCCAAGTCGGGAATTACGACTCTGGTGCGACTTTACGGCAAACGTCGTTCTTAACACGCGCCGACCTAAATTCATAAATTATGTAAAATAATAAATAAATCATGCAAATAGTATGGATTGTGCCAAAATCGTGAAAACGACATCTCCCCCATCTCCCAAACACTGAAGGTGGTACAAAGGCGATTTCGAAGGCGAAATGGCGGCCTATCGGAAGTGATTGCTTCATGACGCTCTGCCGGAAATGTGACAACCATCGTCTCCTATACACGGCACCAAGTGCTGTGTAGAACACCATTCTTCTGTTTGTGTTTTGGACAATCATTTTCCACAGAAAGGCCTTTCTTTAATATATTTGACCGAGCGCTGTATTTCGCCATATCACTAACCGCGGGCGAAAAGTGAAATGCGCCAGGACACGTGTTAGTTCCCGTAATTTAATTAGGCGCAAGTGAATTAAGATCGACATAACGGTTCGACGTTTGCTGCCACGTCGGCCCTAAGTCGATCTTCTACCGAACCTCCAATATGTACAAAATGCTGCTGCTAGAGTTGTTAGATTAGTTCGCAAACATGAATGCATTACGCCTGTTTTAGTTGAACTACACTGGCTGCCGGTTGAACAGCGTATTTACTTTAAGATTTTATTAATTACTTTCAAGGCTTTACATGATCAGGCGCCGGCTTATTTAAAGCAACTGTTGCAATCTTATTGTCCCGCCCGTAGGTTACGCTCTTCGTCCAATTACTTATTACTTAAACCAGTTACTAGACTTAAAACGTACGGCGACAGGGCATTTTCAGTGGCTGCGCCGGGGCTATGGAACTCTCTTCCACTGGATATTAAATGCAGTGAGTCAGTTAAAGTTTTTAAGAATAGACTTAAGACCTGGCTTTTTAAACAAGCCTTTAATTTATAGATTATCCTTGTTATATCCCATGTATATAATTTTTTATAATATAGTTTTTAATTTTTAGCATAGTTTGTATTATTAGATTCATTTAAATGTTTGTATGGATGCATGTAAAGCGTTATTGGTCTTAACGGAAATGACGCTATATAAATAAATAAATTATTATTATTATTATTATTTTTTAATACGATCGGCGCGACTTAAGTTCGAGGTTTGCCGTAGGCCTAAGAGTTCCGCGATATATGTAGGTGCTAGTCCGTGTAGAGCGCCCTCCCTCAAATAATCCCCCCCTCGATTAAGCGTCCCCCTTGTGCACGATATTCGAAATAAGCGCACCCCTCGATTTAGCCCCCTCCCCCCCCCCCCCCTTCCCGGTACGGTACGGTACAGTAAATGATTAACAGAAAATGACATTACTTGCGTTTTACTGAAAAGTTACGGCATGTCCCTATACGTATAACTAAAGTTATTTTGGTGATAAGTTTCTTTTCATCACCTATTTAGTGAGGACGATAAAGATGATGACGATTTGGATATTACAGAATCTAGTGACTGAATACCATACCGTTATACTGAACGTACCTGAAGAAGTTACCGTATTGCAGCAATCCAGACTGTGAAAAACGTTACTGTTAATTGTTTATAACTTCAATTTTCTTTCATTTCAAATACTTGTTATCGCGCAACGAAAATATTTCCGAGTTCAAATCACGTTGTTTTATATTAAGCGTCCCCCCTACAGCAAGAGACTTATTTCGTCAAAGTGGTTGTCCCAGGACAGTGGGACAACGACTTGAGACTTAGAATTATTTCGAGGAAGTGGTTGTCCCGTTCTCCCGGGACAGTGGGACAGTGGGACAACGACTAGAGACTTAGAATTATTGGGAAAGGTCTTCCTCTTGTGCTGGTGTATCACTATACTCAACACACGTGATGTCATTTGGTGCTTTACAATGAATATTCAAGAGAGGGAAAGAATGACGTCATGTGGTGCCTTGCTACACCAAGAAACCCCCATTTTATGTATATTGCTGGTTTCCACATGACGTCATAGCCTCCATGTTGGTGTACCTTTAACAGTAGATTCTTCGTTCGCTTCTTTTGTTAGGTACACCAACATGGCCGCCATGACCTTTGTCATTTGAATCTCTGGGGATTGAGTGAAAACCAGCAATATATGTCCATGTCATCCAAAAAGAGGTCATTAATTGGACAGGCAAAGTTCCTATTGTTGTTTCGGGAAAGCAGGTAGAGAAAATCCAAGAAAAGGAGAGCCCTAACGAAGAGAAAATTACAGGCAGGAGGAAAAGGAAATCGAAAAATGAAATACAGGAATACGGTAGAGAGTCATGTTTTCAGCTATTTTGGCGGTAAGACTTATCGGCCGAGAAAATCGAAGGCAAAGTTTATGTAAATCAGGACGAAATCTCTAGTAGAATTAAAGACACTGATGTTTTATTAATTTCCTTTGTTTTTGCTTGATGAATTATTAAAGAATTTGATAAAGTATTATATTGTCAATCTGCTGCATTATACGGCCTTATATTGTATGACCTTGTATAAAAAAACACGTTCAATAACCCCAAACAGGATATGTTCAGTTAATTTTAACTGACAAATGACCAAAATGTTAACTGACAACTGACAAATGACCAAAATGTTTACTGACAGCTGACATGTTGTGTGATATGTGCATGCATGCCGAAGGTTTTAGGGGAAGCCTGATATTTTATTTTCTGGAAAGAACCTTAGTCATTTTATTAATACTATTGTGAATAGCATATTATGTGCCCTAAATTATTCATTATTTAAATTCAACATAGACAGGGACCAACTCGAAAGCATGTGCTACTTTGGTCACTCTGCACATATTCTGAAGTTGTTCTTTAGTTATAAATCCGTTTTGCTTTTTTTATAACATATTTAATATAATTTACTGCTTTGGCATTTTGTAAGTTTGAAAGAAACATGACAACATTGAAAGTTACAAAGAGTGGAGCAACAGTAGAAGAACTCCACGAAATCTTAATATTTGAGATGAATATTTTTTACCTGGACAGCCGATAAACTCAACCCTCATTGAGACGTGTCCGTGCCAAGTTTTGGGATGCACACGAATGTAACGTGCAACAATGGCAGGCGACACAACTTGATTGACGATCGTGTTTTTGTCTGTGTTTCCGGCGAAGACCTTCGGATTTCAAAAGATTTATCGTTCATCAGTTCAAAAATAATAATCAGAATTAAATGCCTCTCGAGTTTAATCGTGAACTCTCTACGTATGATGTTCAGGTCCTCTCACCTTAACATTTCCATTCTGTTTATACATTGCGTATATCACTCCATTGTTACTGTATGAAAAGCTATAGCTTTTTACCCACTGATCACATCCTGCACAGTCTCTTCCCTGGATCTGTATCATAGTCACAATCTGTGGGTGTTTGAAGTCAACCTGAAGCCACTGATGTACATCGTTCTTCTTCGCAGACCATGCACCACCCTTTTTTCCTGTAGCCTTGAAATTTAGTCTGCCGTTGGTCGGTCCGACGTTTCCATCCCACATGGACGAAGCCGTGATTTGTGCGTCTAAAATAGTACCACTTTCCATACCAAGATACTTTGGATTCGTACACTCACCTGAAAAATATGAACACACATTCATTGCTCATAATTCATTAACATTCCTTTACCCTTAGACATATTACTGCGACACCACAAGTTGTTTTACGGCCCCCGTGATCCCCGTGATGTGAATGGTCTGTACCACGGGTCACTGTTTGGCATACTTTTGTGTGGCGGCGTGAGAAAAGCGACGTGTTGTTCTACATTGTAGACAAACAATGCCTCATTGTAGACAGTAGAGTGACACATTGTAGACAAGTTTGACATTTCAAAACCGCAAAACGACTGACTATGAGATCTTAGGGACCGGTCATTATTTAAGGGGAGTACCGGGTTGGACAAAAACATTTTTTTTTTCAGTTTTTTTTTTTAACTCCGTCGGATATTTTTCAAAAACAATTCAAACCCCGAATGAGTTTTGACCTGAATTTTTCATTATGCCGTTACATAGTTGATTAAAAAATCCCATACCTCGTAGGTTTTCCTGAAAAAAAAATCATACCCCGTACGATTTTATCCAACCCGGTACTCTCCTTAAATAATGACCAGTCCCTTAAAATATGAACTACCATCTTAAATCTTAAAATATCTCAGATGATTTGGCAAAAAAAATCCTCCATTTACCTTCAAAGTTAAGCCACGTTATGTGGTTCTCTTCAAATACATTAAGTAATAAACCCCAGAACTTAAAGAAGAGCGAGAAGCATTTTTTTCCCCAGCGATTTATAGACTTTGAAATCAACAAGACAGTCGAAACTTGCAAACAATCATACTGGCTGCATGCCAAACAGTAATATTCACATCACGTGGGCCGTAAAAAAACTTCGGGTGTCGCAGTTGACTGGGAAGTACGAAACTAAAATTACACACGAGTGAACACGAGTGAACAAGATGGTAAAACAGGTGAACACGAGTGAAAAAGATTGTAAAACAGGTGAACACGAGTGAATAAAAGGTGAACACGAGTGAATAAAAGGTGAACACAAGTGAAAATTTATTGAAACTATATTTTTCTTTGTTTTAAATAATTGAAACCTAGTAAACCAGGCAAACTATAGAGTCTAGAGAAAACTAGCCTGATGTTCAAAGGGTACGAGGTAGTGAGCGGACGACATCGTACCGTCTGAAAATTAGGCTAAGAGAAAACCAGACGCTTGTCTAAGAGGTATCTGATAATGATATATGATGTTGACAGATCGGAAACCGCAAAGTAGGATTTAATTACCTCAAACATCAAAATAGATGACAAGCTGTCAACTAATTCAATTAGTTTAGATTAACTTAACGTTAACCAGGAGCCCATTAACCCCGATAACCTATATTTTCAAGTCGGACCTGACAGGCCGCCCAAGTTACCAGAGCTGACGGGTAGAGGGGTGAAGCATATGACTCAAGAATTCCATAAAACACCGTTCTAGCGACCTGAAACACACATAGGACGACAAAACAACTTCAAGTAAGCCTTCTTCCTTTATTTACCTTGTATTACAGAAGATCGGTAACTCAATTTATGTTATTATTCTGAGTTATCGGAAGAACTCCCATACAAACCTTCGGTTATACAGTCAGAACTTGGGCGGACCGTTAGAAAAGCAATGCAGGGTTTGGAGGGGTTTGACATTTTTACCTTTAAATGATTTATTATTTCTGCCCATATCGGTGCTTTGTTAGTGTTCATCCAGGGAAATTATTTGATTATTTCTCCTCATTTTCTCCACACTCTGCATTTTCCATACTCCTCATTTTCCACACTCCTCATTTTCCACAATCCCATTTTCCACATTCACATTTTCCACACTCCGCACTTTCCACACTCCGCACTTTCGACACTCCTCATATTCCATACTCCGCACTCCGCACTCCGCACTCCGCACTCGCACTGCGCACTCCGCCCCCCCCCCCCCCCCTCTCATTTTCCATCCAACCGAATTGAAAGCTGTTCTAACGTGAGAAAGTTTCACTGAAATATGTAATCAGTAATTACATGCCAATCACTTGCAAACGTAATGTCCAAATTCCATCCTCCCCCCCCCCCCCCCCCCCCACCCCCTTTATTCTTCTAATGGTCCGACCTGAAAAGATGGGTTATCGCTAAGGTAATCTAAACTTATTGACTTAGTTGACAGCTTAGCTTGTTATCTATTTTGATGTTTGAGGTAATTAAATCCTATTTTGTGGTTCCGAATAGTCAACATGCATCATGTGTCATTATCAGATGCCTCTCAGACAGGCGTCTGGTTTTCTCAAGGCTCCATAGTTTGGCTGGTTTACTATAGTTTCAATTATTTAAAACAAAGAAAAATATAGTTTCAATACATTTTCACTCGTGTTCACCTTTTATTCACTCGTGTTCACCTGTTATACCATCTTTTTCGCTCGTGTTCACTCGTGTGTAGTTTTAGTCAATATCCCCAAAACGATGTTCTCATCCCTGACTGGTTGAAGGTGGTTTTCACCGTCTGTGTTTCCTATGAACTGCTTGAGTCAGAGATTGTCAATAAAACAATGCTTTCATTTATTTGTTAATAGTCTTTGCCTTGTCTTGGCCGAAAACAATTCCGAACCGGTCCCGATGGTGGGGCATTTGAACAGCCTGGATGAAAAATTGGTGG